>JAIFZK010000013.1:140000-740000 GCA_027481765.1 Tenualosa thibaudeaui | reverse complement strand
CCTACACATGATCAGATCTTCAAAAACTGCTCTGCTCTCAAAGAAGCACCAAGTCAAGAGGATTTCTAAGAACTCAAGAGGAGAAGAAGAATTAGGCCCCCACACAGTCTACTTTGATCCTGATAATGGACGTCCAAATTATTCTCCAGCAGAGGGGATTATGCAATCAGCGTAGCTCTAGCATTGCCTTTTGTGCTTCTTCTGCATGTGTGGAGAGAGCTCCCGCTGACAAGAACAAAGCCGTCGGCACTAACACACAGTGCCACTAGACCTGTAGCCCATTAGGACAAATGGTCTGTTTCAGGCATGGAGCTTTTAAGTGGGAGGGGAGTGGAGAGAGAGATGGGGGTGCTGCTTTGTGTGGCAGACTGGCAGGCTGGCTGCACCCTGTGGGCATAGTCTGGCTCTCTTATCTCCCTGACAGCACTCATTACATCAGACACATTCACTGTGCCATCCAACACTGTCCTCACAGAACCCCACCAATCTCCCCAATTTACATCTCAGTGCCTCTTGCTTTCACTTTCATTTTGCCTTTCTCTCTCTCTGTCTGTCTCTGTCTCTCTCTCTGTCTCTCTTACACACACACATACTTTCACTATTTTCGTCCATTCCACTTACCTTGTCTTTTTAGTCTTCAGACTCTGTGTGCCTTTTCTTGTCCCTGTGTGCCACTGTCTTTGTCACCATTTCTTTCCCTCTCCGGGCCCCTTACTCTCTTCTCTGCTTCTTAGAACCGTGATGAAGTCCGGCTCTGAGTTGGTGAAGGCGGGCCTGCGGACGTTCTTTGAGAATGCAGCAGAGGATCTGGAGAAGACACTGGAGAACTTGAAGCTGGGGAAGTTCACACACTCGCGCAGCCAGATGAAGGGCGTGTCGCAGAACATCAACTACACCACCGTGGCTCTGCTGCCCATCCTCACAGCCTTGTTTGAGCACATCACTGAGCACCACTTTGGAGCCGACCTGCTGTGTGAGTCTGGATCTCCTCATCAGAACACTGCAACACTTACTTTAGGATGCTAACATGGATAACTGATCATCAGACCTAAAACAATGTTCTGTTGTATAACACCACTGACCAGTGGCAGGGTATGGTTACACTGCACGCGTTAAATTAGCACATAGGATATCAGCATAATATGAAGAATTCAAACACATTCCCATTCTGATCACCAGCTAGGAGGGTGGATACACTGTGTTATTACATGTATATTGTACACAATGACTCTGTAGACTTTGCACTGTGCATGTGTTGTAGTTGTTGTTTGTTTTGTTTGTTTTTTGAAATGTTGTAAATTCACAATTGTAAATATTTTCTATATTTAAAAATGATATGAAAAACATCCTTGTATTTGGCAGTGGATGACGTCCAGGTGTCCTGTTATCGTATCCTGACCAGCCTGTACTCCCTGGGAACTGGCAAGAACATTTATGTGGAGAGGTATTTCAAGCCAGGAATAGAGTTGAATTCTGTTAATAATATGGTTAAACTGCATGAGTTACAGTATATGTAATGCAGAAATGCTTCACATTCAAAATTATTCAGTTTATGCAGAGATGCATTACTTCACTCCTGTACCATATGTTTGCGTGTGTGTGTGAGACTGTTTGTATCTGTGTACATATTTGTTTGTTTGTATGTGTGTATGTTTATTTATGCATGTGTGTGTGCATGCATGTCTGTGTGTGTGGGTGCGTTCTCCTCTGTAGACAGCTGCCCGCTTTGGGGGAGTGTTTGGCGACGTTGGCAGGAGCCATGCCTGTTGCCTTCCTGGAGCCACAGCTGAACATGCACAACCCCTGGTCTGTGTTCAACACCAAAACACCACGAGAGCGGGCCAGTGAGTGACTCTCAATACACACAATACAATGTACAAAGTGGAATTAGGCTCTATTGTTTACATGGTCATGTTCAATATTGGCATCAGGTGCCATTACAATGAGACAACATAACATTACTTTTTGCAGAAGAGTGTATGTTAGTCATGCGTTTAAGTGTGGTGGTGTACTTTTATGTGTTTTTGGATTTCCATTGGACATCCATCATAGGATGTTGTCCTCTAGGGCTTCACAAAAGGCATATAATCCAGTATTTTCCAGTGGAATTTGTACTCCATGGTATCCCTGTAGAGTAGTGTGTGATTTTTTTAAATGTATGCCACATGGGTTATGCACTACCGTAAATAGCCCATGGCAGTATACACTCAATACTTAATTAGGCAATTAGTATGCTGAACATGTTACATAATTCCAAGTTGATTTGGATTTGCTGACGTAGCCTAATGAAAACATGACTTGTGGTTGAAGCTACATGGCACAGTGTTCTTAAGGCTGTAGATTTTAAAGACTAGTCTAGTGGGATGTGCTGTCTATGAAAATAAAGCCCTAATGATGAGCAACTTTACAAATCACTACTAGTACTACTATATAGCCTTGAAGTCTTGCATTGAAGCCTTAGCCAAAAGATATCTGATTGTGTGAATGGCCAATGTGCCCATTACACGCTATCACTAAAATAGGGCTTGGGCTCTGTCTACAGCCCTGGGGATGCCAGACAGTGTGGAAGACATGTGTCCAGAGATACCACGACTGGACGGTCTCATGAAGGACATCAATGACCTGTCGGAGTCGGGGGCACGATACACAGAGATGCCTCATGTCATAGAGGTAGTGCTTCCTATGCTGTGCAATTACCTGTCGTACTGGTGGGAGCGTGGGCCAGAGAACCAGGCAGCCATCCTCAAGGGTGGGGCTGGACCCATCTGCTGCACCACCGTCACCTCTGAGCACCTGAGCGTCATCCTGGGCAACATCCTCAAGATCCTCAACAGCAACCTGGGCATCGATGAGGCCTCCTGGATGAAGAGGATTGCAGGTGAGCAAAAGATGGTCTTTCTCTTTAGTGCACCTAAAGTGGCATTGTGTTAGGGCTAGGGTTGTGTTTCTTTCCCATTTGCATTGTCAGGAGCAATTTTCTGTATGTACAGCAAATCTGTGACGAACGAGTCAAAATTCTACAGTTAAGACCCTCTATGCTGCCCTCAGGCTACATACAGTCAGTACCCTCACCAGAAGCACATACTTGAACTACAGGCAGGCTCTTACTGTGCTTGCCTGTGGGCAGCCCATGGGGCTGGAACACTGGATAGAGATGGGCTGCATTTTAATGTCCACATTCACCAACTCAGTCTATTCTTTATGCACACTTTCTGTAAGTCTACATTTCCACCTACCTACTCTATCAAAGCAAATTACTAGTACAAGTAACCCCGAGGCTTTAAAATTGCCAGAAATTCTCAACAAACTAAATGTTTTTTGGTGTCCTCAGTTTCATGTGGTGCCACAGGTTGCTCCACAATTTCCTATTTTTAACCTTTCCAGCCCTCACAGCCTGCTGTGTTCGATGTATGTGGCTAATATCTGCTAAGTCTGTGAGGGTTCATGGCTTAGAGCTTAGAGAGGCCAGTGAGATGTGAATGTCATTAGCGCCAGGCTCCATAAGGTAGTTTTGGAGCATTACAGCTGCCTCAGAGATGCACTGAAATCTGCTCCATTTTACTTCCATTTCCATGTACTCAGAGCCCTAACAACAGGACTCTAGGCTGACATCTACTGGAGCAGTCTTCGGTGCCTTGGCCATAAAATTTTATTGTTCTCAAAAACATAATAGCCTGTTGTTAGACAGGCTAAAAGCAGAGTGTGGGGCACAAACGTTCGTTAATTTCCATGATCTATTTTCGAAAGAGGGAGGGGGGAAATCTCCCTTTATTATGCAGACCAGAGTCGAGCCCTTATACACTGATACAAAAGATCATGGAAAGGTTTATATTGTGACGTTATGTGACAGGCCCACTTATGCAGACCAGAACTATTCACATTTGCCCCCATTGTAACACATTATGTTTTTCTATCTTGGTCAGTATTCACTGATCTTTGGTCAAAATTAGTGAGTGGTCCAGGATAAGGACAAGGTCAGATGTGGGGGACTGGGGCGGTTATAGTCTTGAACAGGTTTAATAACAGTTTAGCTTTCCATAAACATGTCGTATCTGTTAGCGTAATAGTCTGCTGGTTTGGCCGCTATATGTACAGTAATAGTGTATGCTTGTGAGTTCAGCCCCCACGGTGGCCACCATTGTGCCCTTGACCAAGCCTCTGCTGCTCCTGGCGGACCGTCTGTTTAGTTAGTGCAAATGGTAGAAGCATCTGCTAAATGCCATCTTCTCTGTCCTCTATGAAAAGAACAGTAGGTGAACTGAAACTCATAAGCTGTAGGACATCTGAAAGTTGTAGCAGGGAATGTTTGTGTCACTTTCACAGTTCCCAGTCAAATAGGTAATACCTGCAGAGTACATGCAGTACCATCTGAGAATGAAAGAACCCTTTTCAGCCAGAGATGAGGGATGTATTCCACTCAGTTGCCAGAGGATCATTTTGAACTCTCATTCACAGCCATATATCAGTCTGCCTCTGGTGACTTATTTTAGTCTGCAAATAGAGGGACCTCATGGGCCATTGCAATTAATGTACTTGCCATGGCATGAAGGCGACATTGTCATTGCTGCAGTCACATTCAACGTTGTTATCCAAATTATGTTTTTAAGTATATCTTGCCTCTGCCATTGTCTTTGGGCCATCTACCCAGAGGAACCTTGCAGTACAACATAATACCAAAGAAGTGTTTATTTGCCATGGAACGCAAATTTTTCTAGTGTGATAGACTATTCCAGTAGAATGAATAATAGCAAGAAGCTGCATAGTGAGTCAAGATCAGATCTTTCCCATCAAGAGTGGCCTCCCCTGTCCTGTGTTTGTGTCAGTGTACGCCCAGCCAATCATCAGCAAGGCGCGTGCAGACCTCCTGAAGACCCACTTCCTGCCCACACTGGAGAAGCTGAAGAAAAAGACTGTGAAGGTGGTGGCCGAGGAGGAGCTTCTCAAGGCTGACAGCAAGGGTGACACCCAGGAGGCGGAGCTGCTCATCCTGGATGAATTTGCTGTGCTGTGCCGTGACCTTTACGCCTTCTACCCCATGCTCATACGCTATGTGGACAACAACAGGTATCACACATGCTCTAGAGTTCATAACACATCTGTGCCGCATGAATAAACTTCAACCAAGCCATTCATGGGCAGCTAAGCGTGCGTGCATGGTGACTTCAGAATGGCGTCTGGCCAGGGCATAGGGCCATGGCAGGGACTATAACAGCACGGTGCATGCTTTTACCACCTCTTTTTTCACATCAGTTGTTTTCTGACCACTTTAAGCAGCTAGCTCAGCTAATTGTTTTGTCTGAACCCAACAGTGTTAGGATTAGAAGCTGTAGTCTTTATTTCCTGGCAAATCTGTTGGTGCCTTTGGATCCACTCGGATCTACTCAAATTCAGGCAGTGTGAGCGTGGCAGTGTCATGCTGGAACAGATCTCCACCTGGTCTCTGTCTCAGGGAAAATAAAACTATGAATCCTATGCTCAAGACCCTCATGCACTGTACATTCTCCAGTACCCATGGAATATTCTCTGACTATGAGAATGCATTCAGCATTCTGATATAAGAACACATCATTCATTCAAAAGAAAGCATTGCTATTTTGAGGGCCCTTTAGTATTGAGTCATGTCCCCAGTCTTACCTCTCCTCCCATTAGGTCCAGATGGTTGAAGGAGCCAGATGCAGACTCCAATGAGCTCTTTAGGATGGTGGCAGAGATATTTATTCTCTGGTGCAAATCACATGTAAGTGTAGTGTGTGTGTGTTTCCAGAGTGCAATTTCAGTTTCAACATATTATAGATTCTAACCATGTAACCACGTTTGTGTGTTTGTCCTCTTGTGTCTTTGCAGAATTTCAAACGGGAGGAGCAGAACTTTGTGGTGCAGAATGAGATCAACAACCTCTCTTTTCTCACGGGTGACAGCAAAACTAAGATGTCAAAGGTAGGGAAGGGACCTGGGGACATCTCCCAAATTAAAGGATGCTTGACCAATCAAGAGTGTCCTGATGAGCTACATCTGGTACCTCTCCCCTGGGCTGCCTAGCAGCAGCTGGGACAGAGTCTGCAATGGCCAGTAAGGGACTTAGTGGATATGAAAGCATGTTTGTAGGGATTGTGTATATTTTTGCTGTTGTTGTTTTTGTTCTTTTATTGTTTCATGAGACATATTGTTAAAGTGCATATTAGAGTTCCTTCTTATCTTATGTGCTGACGTGGTCTGACTTGGTCTGTCAGTATCTTTACATTTGTCACACAACACATATTGCTTCTTTCTCATCTATCTCTTTTCTTTTTTTCTCGCTCAACACTTTTCTTCCCCTAGTTCTCTCCATTCATGTTTGCTCAGGCTATTGTTGTTGCTCTAACCTCAATTTACCTTAATCTGGCCTCTATCTGCTGTATGTCAGCACTTTATAGACAGACATTGTTATAGGTTTGGCTTTTCTGCAGTGGCAGCCAATTCCCCATTTCTCCTTTCCTCTCCTTTTTCTCTATCACACTCACGTCTTCTCTTTCTCCCTCTCCCTCCTGTGCATCAACTCCCATGGGGCAAGCTAAAGCCATCCTGACACATTAAACATGTCCTGGCCCAGTCCAGTCATTACCTCTTTAAAGTAGACAGTATATCTTTTCTTCTCTTTTGGTTGTAGTGTCAGCAAGCAAACCTTTGTCCCTACTCCTAGAAAATGGACAGAATAATCTCTCAATTCTCATTACTGATCTCTTTTTTTATTTTACTTTGCAGTTTTACTCTCTAGGCAGTGCTAAATTAACACAGTAACATTGCTAAGAGTTCCAGAGATATATTGTACAGGTATATTTCTGTTGACTTCATGCATAGACATGTCTCTGACCTCTGCTCTCTCCCTTTCGCAGTCCTTTCTGGGAAAGGTCCACAGTGAGAGTGTACGCAGTGTGTTTATTGTTAACTGTACATGAGCTGTGTTGGTCAGTAGTGAGTTTGTAGTGTGTGTGTGTGTGTGTGTGTGTGTGTAAGACAGAGTGGTGTATTTGTTTATGATCTCTAAGGAAAAGCCTAAGGTACATTGTGTAACTGAGCAGGTCACATGATGAACACACTTTAACAAGCAGCCCTTAAGAGTAACACCTCTAAAGAACTAATAAGTAATTGCACAAACATCTAAGAGATGACAGATGATGTAGAGAAGGTATGACAGCCTTAATGGAGAAGACAGGACATGACTGATTTATTAACGAGAGTTAAGTCCTCTTGTGTTCAGTTTTTTGTGCTAACATACAGTTGAATGATAATACATAATTTCTGTCATATTGCTTTATGTTTCTCCAGAAGCACTAAGTTAAAGGCTTAGTTTAGGGTAAAGGGGTAGCAAAGCAGGTGTTAAGTGTGTTCAGTTGTAAAAGTGAAGATGCTCAGCTGCTCTTTGCTCCTCAGGCTAGACTGACAGCCTAGTCTAGGTCTGGCCTAAGACATGGTCAGAGTTATGTGGAGTCCCTCCTCGAACACCAGTCTGAATTAGACTTAATCTTCAGTCACACTCTATTTGTGATAGATCTGCGTGTGTGTGTGTGAGTGTGTGTATGTGCGTGCGCATCTACCCTCAGAACTTGTTCAGCTGTGTTTCAAGTGGAATGTTATGTTTGAAATGTGAATGATCTGTGAATGGCAGATGGTGGCATTATTGGTGTCTCTAAAATGTTGTGTTAGCTTGACACTACCTGTGTCTGTGCTCTGTCTGATATGCGTATGCTTTGTTTGAAAATATGTGCAACCAAGGTATGCTGTGTGTTTGAACTGTGAGTGATGTCCAAAAGCCATGCGACACCTGTGTGTGAGTTATGGCCCATGTTCCAGACGTCTTTGAGTCTCGGAGATGTCTTTGAGGCATCTTTGAGATGTTTCAGAGACATGTTTAAGACATGCCTTAGATGTTTCAGCCCCTTCCTGTGTGTGTGTTAATCAGTTGCTCTATGTACGTGTGGGACGAGCACTTAGGGTGTATCCTGTTCCAAATCGCCAGCTAATCACAAGGAGTCACAAGCTCATCCAACACAATGTTTGTCATGGTAACACGATTCCATCTCCATGGGGATAGAGGGCAGCTTGCATCGAGTCCATTTTGACATTTTGCCATAGGGACTGACAACGACTTACTTTATATATCAGGCATCGGTTG
Organism: Tenualosa thibaudeaui; assembly: GCA_027481765.1. Classification (NCBI taxonomy): domain Eukaryota; kingdom Metazoa; phylum Chordata; class Actinopteri; order Clupeiformes; family Clupeidae; genus Tenualosa; species Tenualosa thibaudeaui. Next base: position 731,848 of record JAIFZK010000013.1, on the reverse strand, counting down.
CAAGTGATGGGTCATCAGTGTGTGTTAGAGTTAGTCCAATCATATCTGTGTGTTGGTGTAGTGTCTTGAGTCCTTTCCGGTGGAAAAAAGTGTATGCATTTGTATGTATGTGTTGGAGCAAAGCCAGCTGCTTCTGTGTGTCCTCCCCTCTCCCGTCTCCTCTGTGAAGTTTCTGGGTGGTTTACTGACAGGCAAATGTGTTGCCTGAAAGCTGCAATGAAGTGAGGTGACTTTGCTGACTTAAGCATTTAGCTTTATTTCACCACATCAGGACATTGTCCTCAAGGTAACAGCTAAAAAATTTAATTAGGTCTACTCTTAAATATTGCAGGAAAAAATGGTTGGGAGCATCACTAGTGGAGTATCAAGCTACTGTAGTGGGGACAGTTTGCTAACTTCAATTACACCTTTTAATGACCTGCAACATCCCCAAAGTACAAACAAAAGAGAACAGGACTAAGATTTGAAAATGAACCTTTCACTTAAGCACAATGCAGCAAAAGCCAATCAGTTTGCCTCCCAATGCTGAGTGTCATTTCTGAGTGAGTGTGGGGTAGAGGAGTACTGAATTTTCAACTCTGACCTCAATCCCTGCAGTCTGGAGGTCAGGATCAGGAGCGGAAGCACAAGAAGCGGAGGGGCGAGTTCTACTCTGTCCAGACCTCCTTGATCGTGGCTGCTCTCAAGAAGATGCTACCCATCGGCCTCAATATGTGCACGCCCGGCGACCAGGAGCTCATCTCATTGGCTAAGACCAGATACAGCCTGGTGAGTGGGAGAGTGGGGGATTGTCTGAGGGCTCAGACACAGGCAATTGGCCATGGCTTAAGCCTTCCATATGCTCATTCCATGCCTCAGTGAATGTGACAGATCTGACCTGGTCTGGTCACTTTGTCTGATATAGACCATACAGAACAGCTCTGGCTTGGACCTGGCCCAGATTTGTGGCAGACCCACTCTGCAGCTGGGGTATTGTAAAGCCTTAAACTTTTAATCATGTCTCTGCAGAAAGACACAGATGATGAGGTCAAGGATCACATCCGACACAACCTTCACCTGCAGGAAAAGGTGATTTTGGTCTTCACATGTTTATTTCTCATGTGTGATTCATTTAAAATATTTTTTTGGTGTGTGTCCTTAAAACACTACAGTGATTGAATCAGTTTTGAATTCTCTTTTCCATCTTTTGTCCTCTCTGTACAAAACACACATACACACACACACACACACACACACACAGTCGGAGGATCCAGCCGTCAGGTGGCAGTTAAACCTGTACAAGGATGTGCTGGTGAGGAGTGAGGAGTCTCCTGACCCGGAGCGGGCAGTGGACCGTATCCAGGGCCTCTCTGCAGCTCTTTTCCACCTGGAGCAGGTTGGATTCTACCTCATCCAACATCTCATCATAATACAGCCAAACAGCAGAATACAGATCAGTGTCACATAAGTCTGCCCTGGAAATGATTAGCTTGTCTTTGTCCTGTGTCACACTGTGGTGCTGCCAACTTTAACTCTTTATATGTCATTGACTTACTGTTGCATTATTGCCTTGTCATGACTCATGTGGCTGGAGACAAGCAGTATCTCTCTGTCCTTTCTTGAAACTCAACACCCAATAACCCCCGTTTCTGTCTGTTTCTTCCATACACATTCACACACACACACACACACACACACACACACAAACACACCATGTACTCGCTCACTCATTCAGGTGGAGCAGCCGCTGAGGTCTAAGAAGTGTGTGTGGCAGAAACTCCTTTCAAAGCAGCGTAAGCGTGCAGTGGTGGCCTGCTTCCGCATGGCCCCCCTCTACAACCTGCCCAGGTACGCCTCCCCTACCCTGCCCTGGCCTGCCCTCTAGCCTTCTCTCTTCTCCTCGTCTCTGGCTCCCTCACGCTATTCTTCTCTCCCCTCTTTACTCTCTCTCCACTTCTATTCTGTTCTCTTCTCTTCTCTCCACAAACATTACTTGTGTTTTCTTTGTGTCTCTTCTCCTCTCTTTTTCTTTTCTTTTTCGCTTCCCTCTTCCCTCCTTTGCTCTCCTTTTTTATGTCTTTCCACTCCTCTCTCCTCTCTTCTTACATTTCCTCTCCTCCTCTCTCTCTTCTCTACATTCCTCTGCTCCCTAAATGGTTAGCAACAGTTATTTCTACCTTTTTTATTATTGTCTCAAACTCATTTGGCAGATAGTGCGATCACATCATTTGTCTGTGGCCACTAAGACGGGTCTGGAATTATTTGTGCAGCCTCCCACACACTGTTCACTCTGACAGAGTTGCCCCAAGGTCCTGGACAGTCTCAAACTGTAATTAATAGCTCTTATTTGAGAGGCAGTCATTTGTCTTTTTCAGGTCTGTCTGTGTCTTCAGGCAGGCATACATTCACTCATGAATACACACACACATATGTGTGTGCCTACACAGAGACACACACCTCCTTTCCTTAGATGTCCCTACCCATCAGTCTCTCTCTGTGGGTGTGTGCCAGCGTCAGTGCCACACTTCCCCACCATTCTCCATCAGTACAAAACAGACACACACACACACACACACACACACACACACACACACACACACACACACACACACACACACACACACACACACACAGAGCTAGTATTAAATCCACATCCACCCTGTGTTAATACCACACCTCTTGTCTCACCTCTCCCCTGTTAAAGGAATGCCTCCCTTCTGGCCCCGCCAGGAGAAAGAGGACTGCAGCAATTTCACACCCTAGTGCCTACTAACTCAATCTCAGCCTCCATCCCAGCGCCACAGGCCATAACACACAGAGAGAGGGAAAGAGGAGAAAGACAATTATGACTGTTTCTCACTTCCCTTATTCCAGCCATTCCATGACATGCCGTTGGCTCAGGTGACTTCTTTCATAACAGAGGAGTGGAACATGTCCACTTGTATGTGGCCTGTAAGGGAAGTCACGTGAAGACTTGAACTACCATATAGTGAATAAAATCTATCATGGTTTCGGTAATGCAGTGATCTAATCAGTACACTTGTAATCTGTGACACAGATCTCCACATGATCAACCTTCATCCTCCATCATGTTTTCTGTTGTAACTCATCAAAGAGACACAAAATATGTGCAACTGGAGTTGTGCTTTTTTGTGAGTGTCTTGACCTTCTTGTCCTCTCTCTTCCATCTCTACCTTACCCTCTCTCTCTCTCTCTCTCTCTCTGTTTCTCAAACACTCTTGCTCTCTCTTTTTTCTTTGTCTCCCTGCTCTTCCATCTCCAATTGACATCACTGTGGTCTCCCTTAGGCACAAAAATAATAATTACTTCCTCAACGCCTACCGACATTTATGGCTGGAAAAAATGCATGAGAACACAGACTATGACAGTCTGCTCTCCATGCTGACGGTAATGTAATGCTAAAGGAACATGTTTCTGACTGCACCCCTCCTCCCCTTCCCTGTCCTTCTCTTCCTTCTTCCCCCCTCTTCTCATCCTTATCCCCTCCTCATCATGGTGTGGATCTTAACCCTCATTGGTTGATTGTGCTGTCAATCTCACTGGTCAGCCTATAAGGTTTGGACATCTGTAATGCTTTTGGTCAGTGTCTTTGCTGGGTAGTCCAAGACCAGGTCCGGTGACCTTGAAGATGATTTTGTGCTTTTCTTTATGTGGTTTTTCATTGCCGTGGTATCACATGGTATCTTAGAAACATTCACCTTGTAATGCACATTTTATCCACATAAGTATATTTTGTACTTTTGTGAAAGATTTCCATGTAGTATCTGAGGTTATTACATGGTTTAATTTATGGTCACATCTACATTATGTATCCAGTACTGGAGTTTTATAAGTATTAATGGAAATTATATTGTACAAAAAAATAAATTTTAGTTTTATCATATGTATTCCGATGACCAGTTAGATACACAAGAGCTTTTGTACTAACCATTTAACCTCTTCCTGTTCAGCTCTTCTTGATTTGAACCCCTACTTCCTGTTTCCCCCATAACCCTGGTAACCCTGCCTCACTCTCATTCTCCCCTCCTCCTCCTCCTCCCTCCTTCCAGGCATCGCTCTATTAATCTCTTCCTTTTGGGCTATCAGAGAATTTGGATAGAGACAGAGACCTACTCCTTTGAGGAGAAACTAGTGCAGGACCTAGCAGTAAGTACCAGCATCCCCTCACCAAAGATGTGGCCACTCTCTCTTTCAATCTGTTCCTTTCTTCTCTTTCTCTCCTCTTCGTCTTTCTCTTTATTTGTGTTTTGTGGATATGGATCGTTCCACAAGCACAATTGGCCATTGTTGGAGTCACCAGTTGCATTCATTGTTCCTGGCTCTCAGTTGGTGTTGTGCTCCAGCCCCCTACAGTGCCCATGTTCCACATCTGGCATTCTGTGTTCAAGCCCCAGCGCCCACCTCAACAGCATGGGCCAGCATGTCAGTGCCAGCCACACACTCCGCACACTAAGCCTCACAATGTGCTTGTGCTGTGACCAGTGCCTCACCCCTGAAAAGGAGCATCTTTCCTAAATTTTATATTGTGATGTCATCAAAGTCATTCTCCAAAACGTCACCTGCCAAAGATGCTGTGAAGAGCATCAGTGTCTTCAACAGACGTGATCTGTAAGAAGAATTGATTGTCTTCTGCTTGATTGATGTAAATGAAGCCATCTCTCTGGATGACGGGTAGACATAGTTGGTGTTTGTGTCTACTATGTGCCATTCTGATGTAGGCTCCTCTACTGATCTAAATATGATAAACTACCCAGTGTCTTGTCAGAGATCAATTTGAATTTTTGGGTGGATCATTTTGCCTCCCTCATATGTGTATAGTATAGTAAGAAGCCTGATCAACTCATGCTTAACCAGCATCTCCTGATAACCTGCACCTCTTAGAATATCCTCATGTGAACAAACATGCACTGTGTCATCTGGTCATCTGAATGCTGTGTGCTTGGGACTGTGTGTGTGTGTGTGTATCTGTTTGCTTGCATGCCACAGTGTTTGTGTCCACCCTGTGCATCTTCAATCTCTCCTGTAAAATAACAAGGAACAGAATATAAAGGAGCAAGCAGATCAGCATAGGCCTATGTTATTAAAAAAAATATTTAGAGAATCTTGGGGTATCATGGGGTAAGTAAGCTAATGATTAGGCTTGCACTGTAATTGTAATATCGTCTATGTAAAACTGGTTTAAATATCCTAGGCTGTACTGCAGGCTGTACAGTGCTGTAGGCTATGCTGTCAGTAAACAGTAAATGAGCTTTGCTGAAGTTGACATATTGCTGAATTTCTCAGTAAGGTCTGTAAGAGAACATTGTTACATATCCTTAATTTACTGGGATGTGTGTGTGTGTGTGTGTGTGTGTGTGTGTGTGTGTGTGTGTGTGTGTGTGTGTGTGTGTGTGTAGAAGACACAAGTGAAACTGGAAGAAGAGGAGGAAGTGGAAGCAGAGAAGCAGCCAGATCCTCTCCATCAGCTCATCCTGCATTTCAGCCACAATGCTCTCACAGAGCGGAGGTACATACAAACACACACATCCACACATTTATATGTGGACAGTGGACTCTATGTGAAGTCTGTCCCTGCGCCCTGTAACCAAAGGCTGTGCCACTATCAAGACCCTTCTGCACTGTGTGTCCATAGACTTTGAACAAATTCAGAAATCCAAGCACAAAACATTTTGCATTTAAATGCAACTAATTTAATGACAATGTTTTTTAAACTAATTTTGTTTCACAAGTATGTATCACCATATTGGATATGGTCAAAGTGGAGTACTTCATGTAGCAGCAGTGCCACATTCTAGTAATACTGTATACTCAGCGTGTCTGTTTTAGTTTTGTGTTAGTGCTGTAATATTACTTGTATTTTATCATTTCTGTCTGTGCAGCTGACATACAATGTCACAGACTTAAGCAAGTGTCAGTTACATGAACATTACATTACATATGTGTTTTGTGTCTTTTCTCCCTAGTTATTTGGATGAGGATCCTTTGTATATAGCATATGCAGATATGATGGCAAAGGTAAGGAGGCCATATATATTGGACTCAAGCCAACCCTTGAATACCTACAGTTCCAGTGACGCTTGTTCCATGTGAATGGGTCAGTCCTTTTTGAATGCCACTGTCTGATCTTTTTCCTTTTTTCCCATGTGTGTGTTCTCAGAGCTGTGCAGAAGATGGAGAAGAGGAGGAGGGAGAGGGCAAGACGTTTGAGGTGTAGCATTTCACTTCAGCATTCTGCCTCTGTGTCCCTGTACTGTAGCCTTTCCATTGGAGTAAATCTGGTGTGTGTGTGTGTGTGTGTGTGTGTGTGTGTGTTTGAAATGATAGGAAAAGGAAATGGAGAAACAGAAGACCCTCTACCAGCAGGCCAGACTACATGACAGAGGGGCCGCTGAGATGGTACTGCAGATGATCAGTGCCAGCAAAGGTAAGGACATGCATGCGCGCGCGCACACACACACACACACACACATACACATTATGCTGACTCCTTGTCTCTGTGACAGGTCGATTGGGCCCCATGGTGACGTACACTCTTAAATTAGGCATCTCCATCCTTAATGGTGGCAACATTCTCGTCCAGCAGGTAATCCACAGCACAATAGATATGAGCACACATAAGCTCATCCTCAGATAGCACTATAATGGAACTGTCTCCCTTGTAGAAAATGCTGGATTACCTGAAAGAGAAAAGGGATGTTGGCTTTTTCAAGAGCTTATCAGGGCTCATGCAGTCATGCAGGTAAGATGGCATGTGTGGATTTTACTTGTCCAGCATCTGACTCATATTAACAATAAGAGAGATGGACCTGTTGACCAGATGTACTTCTGTGCTGTCCACTAACAGACATATCATCCAATTAGCAGTCAGTGTTTGTTCACTGGGGTATATAATATGTTATGTCAGTCTTTCACTCGTCAAGAAGTTTTACAGAATTTTCCTTTGATTAATAGAGTGTTTAAGTGCTATATACCACATCTCTCTCTCTCTCTCTCTGTCTCTGTCTTTCTCTCTCTCTCTCTCTCTCTCTCTCTCTCTCTCTCCAGTGTGTTGGACTTGAATGCCTTTGAGAGACAGAATAAAGCTGAAGGCTTGGGTATGGTAACTGAGGAGGGATCAAGTAAGTATGAAAAGCAGGAGGGTGAGAAGTCTCTCTTCCTTTCTCTGTCTCTTGCAGACAAAGACTGTCAGATTGGGGTGAGCTAGTCAGACAGGCCGTATACAGGCAGCAGTGATCTCTCCTGACCATTGCTTTTCCAATGACAATGTCATATATAACAATGGGACAATTTCCCACTCACAGACACCAAATGGCAAGCACTGGAGCTGTCAGAAGCACTGGAGACAGTAATGGTATTCAGAGCTGATATGAATCCTCTTGCAGGAAATTGCAGTGACTAGAGAGGGAATTTCATTAGCCTGTGAGGGAGTCCTTTGAAAAGCAATCCCTGAGTATAAAAAGCCTTGCCTCTGATGTACAAGAACAGCTGTGAAAAAGAATTGGAACAGATGCCATACAGTGTAGGAAGTATTAGTGTATGCCACCACTGCACTGTGACAAAGCTCTTTTTGGGGCCTCTTGGACAGTGCTGTCTGTGTTTCTATTGGTTACCTCTGGTGATGTTGACATACAGGTTGTTGTGGCATCAACATCTTTTCTGTGAAGTCTGCTCAAACCCTGTTGTCATAATGCTGGACCCTGATCAGCAGTTTCAGTTCAATTGTCACTGTGTCACTTCAACTCAAACGTTCAAACAGAGGATTGTAAATCCGATTTGCCTCCTGCTCTGTGGGAAGGGGTGTTAGATGTGGCCACCCTGTTCAGAAATCCTTTCACTGGAATAACATAGACTTGTAGTGTAACTGCTGAAGTACCTGTGTGGGCTCTACAGCACAAAGCAATTAACACAACCAGCTCCATGAGAGAGACAGAGTGTGTACTGGGGGTAAATACAGTTTGTGCAGAATGTGTTATTGCTCATTCTGTTGGTTGAGAGGGGTTTTTTTCATTATCCAGTTTACACACCACAGGATAGTTGCATATATTTTTTTTTTCTGCAGGAATGTTTAGTATGCTGTGAAACAACCCTGTTTAGTAGGCGTCTGAAACACAATCAGCAAAAGCTGTCAGCCACACATTGATTTATTTTATGTCAAACACTGAATTCCCTTAAGTAGTGCAGTCTAGAGAGAGGAAACAGTTCAGGCAAAATTGAAATTCCACTGAATAATTTAGAATAGAAAGGCCCTTTAAGATATTAGGGACAGAGTCCTTCAGTGGACTAACTTGACAGGTGCCAGTTTTAAAACTTAATCAGAAGATGTTTTTCCCACAATATGCTCTAAGCAGTTACCTGTGAGCAATCTGAAATGAAAGTAGCAATTACAGTCTGGGTTGTTACCTAAATTTGAAAGAGTCAGTTCTAATTTTTAAAAGACCCAACTCTTCCTCCAAGTACCAATAGGTTAATAACAGTATAGACACCTAATCTGAACAAAAAGAGATTGTAGGCTACCTCATAGTCAATGAGCAATAAATGACTGTTGCTTGCTGGCCATTAAAACATGTTGATCTGGCATCTGTCTACCTATCTGGGTGGTAAAGTTATGTCTCAAATGGCCCAATTTAAGGCCCTGATTATGAGAGCCAAGACTCCACATGACTGTGATGTGATTATGAGAGCCAGGGCTCCACATTACTGTGATATGATTATGACAACCAGGGCTCCACATTACTGTGTTGCAGGCTAAGGCCCTGATTATGAGAGCCAGGACTCCACATTACTGTGTTGTAGGCTAGCTCTGCCAGAGCCTGGAGAGGGGGCCAGTTTATACACAGTGGCTTGTTAGATGGCTGTTGCCTTAATGACGGAGGTTGCTTGAATTAATCATATGATCCATTTAATGCATGTTCTTTGTGATGTAGGGACCCCACAGGTTCAGGATTTCACTGCTTTCACAGGAGCTTGGCTTCCTCTGGGTCGCTCGTAATTGCTGTCAATTAAAACAGTCAAGTATCCAAACTCTTTGGTAATGTACAAGAACATGGTACAGCATTAGTGCAGCATCTAGAGAGCAGAGATAAACTCATCCCATGTGTGCTACTGTGTGTGTGTGTGTGTTCATCTAGCTGGCCAAATGTTTGTATGTGGACACTTTTGTCTAGCAGAGTATGGTATCATCTCCAGCTAGAGGACAATGTAAGAGGGAACACACACTACATATCATGCCATCATGGGCCATTGAATTCATTGGCAATAATGCTATTTCAGTTTTAATGCGTCAGCATACATAATTCAGCCCATTACCACCTCATATTACCAGGCATAAGTGATGGCAGTCCAATTATGTTGGTCCTCAAGTTCAACACTCTTTTCCCTTAAAATAATAAATCATCTGAGAAATACTAACTCTGGAAACTCAGTAAATGTGTGTTCAATGTTGTCTGGTTAGTGTTGTCAATATATATCTATATATCTCTCTCTGTTTGTTCCTACTTCCTGTTACTGAAATTCAATGTCTTCTCCTTTGCTTATGTCTGCTGTTATGTTTGTTTGTTTGTGTTTGTTTCTTCCTGTCATTTTCTTTAATTCATCGGTCGCAGTCAACGTGAGTGAGCGGGGTAAATACATGGTTTAGATTCTTCTCATTTCCCTTAGTGCTGCATCTCCCCTGCCCCTCTTTCCCATTTTTCTTGAATGCAGTGATCGATTGCTCTGGTCTGCAGATCCATGCATGCATGACAGCCATATCTCAGGAATGTATAACTCCCACAATAAAATAAACATAAAACAGATCTATGCATATGCACATGCAGATAGATCAGTGATCTGAGTCTCTTTGTTGTATTGCACAAGTGCTTTGTATGTTGATAAATCACACATATTCAGACATTCAGGACCTTAACTCTTATCATAAATTTAGTGGAAACTCTTATCTACCCCTCTATACTCAGCTAGCACTTCTTTTCTAAGTTTGATTCTGTTCTCAGCATTTTGGCTATACTAACCACTTTCTGAAGACTTTTCCATTGAAAATAAGAATAAGAAACACCCACCATTTGTCTGGGTCTCTTTTTTTATTCCTATTTTCTAATGCACAGAATAATAAACCCCTTTTGGTGAAAATGGTATTGCTGCTGGGTGGGGCTGTACAGTAGTCCTTTTTAGAGGGGTGTGTGTGTGTGTGTGTGTGTGTGTGTGTGTTAGCCCAGGCTGGGGAAGTGACAGCTATTGCACCAGCCATGAATGGGCCTGAAAGGCGTGATCTGAGGTGGCATTTCTGAATGACTGAATGACCATCCTCACCTCCCCTCCCCTCAGGGGAACTTCTCGTTCCAGTTACTTAACATAACCTCCTGTCTCCAAAAGGCTCCAAGGTTCTTCAGAACGATGAGTTCACAAAGGATCTGTTTCGGTTCCTTCAGCTGTTGTGTGAGGGACACAATAACGGTAAATGTCACCCTTATCAAGCACAAGAAAACACTAACATATAACATCAACTTTTCTCATTGCTGTTCTTGATTATTTCTTTGTCTAATATAACAAAGTGATTCAAAAAAATCAATCATTAGCCTGGATATCCAGATGAATTTGTATTTGCTCTGCAGGTCCATCTTTCTGTGTTTGAGCTCATGCCCTTAAAGCTGAGCTGCCGTTTGAGCTCATGTCCTTAAATCTCAGGCACTAAGCACGTCAGTCTGTCTGATATAGGTGGAAGCTGATTAAAGTGTAACTCTGCAAAAATGGCACCTTAATATAACTAATCACTGAGAATTCAGCCTTGCAACTTCGCTTTGGTGCCCCATCAAAAAATGAAACTAAAAGCAACTTTAAGACATTTGTGCAAATTGAAATAAAATATAGATTTTAGGGGGATCTCAATAGTTAAAAAAATCTCCTGAACTTAAAAATAGCCTGTTCAATTTGGCAATAGTAGTGAAGTAATTACAAGATCTTACATTTAGTTATGATTGCCTGGTTTGAATTCATATTCCATTGCCCTTTTTTTAGATTTCCAGAATTTTCTGCGGACTCAGACAGGAAACACAACCACAGTGAACATTATCATCAGCACTGTGGACTATTTACTTCGATTGCAGGTATGATTGACTCTTTTCATATAAAAGACCAGAGTCAGAAAGTGAGCTAACTTTGCCCCTAATTTCAGTTGGAACCCATACAAATTTTTACCTTGACTATCCTCCAAAGTGCAGATGAGGTCAACTCATGAGTCTGGTCACAAGGCTGTAAGAGTAGCAACAATACTATGATTTTGTCATGTGGACAATTGTTTCAACCTCAGGAGTCAATCAGTGATTTCTACTGGTACTACTCTGGGAAAGATGTTATGGACGAGGCTGGGCAGAGAAATTTCTCCAAGGCTCTGGCAGTGGCCAAACAGATCTTCAACTCCCTCACAGAATACATACAGGTAAGCCACATACATTGCACTTTACACCAGTAGCTCACACAGTATCTTTTTCATGCCGTTATGGTATAAGAGCAATTTCTCACAGTAAAACACAGTTTGTCTCATTAATGAAGGCCAGCTACTTTGGAGGACAGCTATAAAATGTAATTGATTTGAATTGAACTATTTGCTATACAGTGATCTACATAAAAGACCATCTCAGACCAGACTGGCCTCAGATGAGCTCTCATCTATTTGGTATGACAGACTTATACCAATACCATTATCTCCTTCACACTCACTCAGGGTCCATGTATCGGGAATCAGCAGAGTCTGGCACACAGCAGGTTGTGGGATGCAGTGGTGGGATTCCTCCACGTGTTTGCCAACATGCAGATGAAGTTGTCACAGGTATCACACATGGAAGGGGATGGGGATTGAGGCCCTTGTCTCTGTTGATAATGAACAGACTGTCATCTTTGGATGGTTCTATGATGTATTTTATAGTGATGTGTGATTATGATGCCACTAGGGGGCACCCCTTGTTCAAGAAACAGGAGGCTGCAAAGGCTGATGTAGGAATATCAATCTTGCTGTTTTATATCTTTTATTATGAGTGCAGCTGCAGACTGGGCCATATGTCACAGCTAGAACAGGTCACAAAACACCGCACACACACACACATACAACACAGATGGACAGACAGACAGACACACACTAATCGGCACACACACACACCCCACACAGAGACCCATTCATGCTCTAAGTGACTATCAAAAGCTGACCAGCAATCAGGAGCCAGATCGGCGGGCGGCGGGATGGCTGCTTGATTAACCTAATCAAAGGGCCTCCTGTCAGATTTACGGCGCTCCGGGAGCCCCAGAGCCTTGAGCCCGGTGGCAGTGGGGATGGCTCTATGGCCCTCAGGATGAGTCAGCCGCCGACAGCCATCTGCTCCCGCCGACGGCAATGACATTAGCCAGGGCCGGTGATGGATGGACAGGCTCGCCTGGGGAACGCCGCCCAGCTCCACTGACACAGAGGGGGGCCGTGATGTTTTGCGAAATGCCACTCACCCAGTATTAGACACTCCTAGGAGTGTCATTTCATCTAGTCTCAGTTGCACCTGTTTGACCTCTCCGTGACACCTGTTTGACCTCCCTTAAATTTGAAATAAAAAATAGTTTACATTTTCTGTTCTTTGGTTATAACTAGAAGTCATTTTAAAAGATTTTCAAAAAGTAAAAAAAAAAAAAGCTTGAAGATTTTATTTGCCTGAAATTTGCATTGTATCGGGTGGCCATCGTGTCAATGGTCACTAGTTTGAGGACAGTGTGGGTGGACAGTGTTGGAGAGTAGGAGAGGACAGTGTTGCTGTAAATGTATTGTTTTTGTTATTTATATATTCACTTTGTTTTTGATCAAGCCATAATCATTCTTGGTTTGTTTTTGTTTTTTTCTCCACAGGACTCAAGCCAGATAGAGCTACTGAAGGAGCTGATGGATCTGCAGAAGGATATGATTGTCATGATGCTGTCTCTTTTGGAAGGTCCCCTCTCTAAGGATCATTCTCACATTCTCTTTGTCTTACACACAATCATACACAGATAATATTTTACTCAGCATTTTCTAATTGCACAGAGCACAGGTAGCCAAAAAAATTGAAAAGATCAAAATTAAAAGCCATATTTAAAGGGATTATCAACCTGTAGCCTTGTTGTTTCATGTTGGCGAGTGCTGTCGGTAGGTAGGAGAATGACGAAACAGCAACACTAACAGATGAGGGCAAGGAGGCTTTGTTTTCTTATGCAGGCATCTGTTAGCGTTAGCTGCCAGCCTCAAACATGTAGGCTTTTGAATAATATCTGCTCACTGGCTTATTTAAATGTCATTATGAAAAAAAGGAAAAAAATAAGTGCTGAAAATTTCTCCTGTTAAATAGCACCGGCAAGAATCTGAAACTACCTGGTCTGTTTTTTTTTTCTTTCTCTTTCTCTCCCTCATTCTCTCTCTCTCTGTCTTTCTCTCTGTGTCCTCTATCTCTCTTGAGTTATAAGTGAGCAGATTGAGCGGATATATAATTGCTGTACTAATAAGGTTAGCGGTAATTGTGATCCTCATTACTGGTGATGGATTCAGAGATTGCCACAGATGCTTATGATACTTTAATCTTCAGACCAACGCACCCTGCACATCTTCTGACTACTTACTGTACCTGCCATAGCTGCTACATTAACAAATACGCAGCTGCCATATGGGTTATTTATTCATGGTCGTCGACAATCATTATGGCTGCATCAACAGTTCTACAAACTAGTTTGGTCTCTGTCAGTTATGTTCAATGTATGGAACTGTTTATAAAGACCTATGTTCCCTCTAAACTCCATGCAGGAGCTATAGCTTTTAATTTGGTGGCTCAGCTATACCCATACCCCATAATACAGACTCTATATATGCCAAGCTAAAAATGTTTAAAAACAAGTGACTTTCAGTAACAAAACAACATTCATTTAAACAGAAATGTTTCCCACTTATTCAGATGGTAACCATATCGACGCATGTATAGCCTACTGAAGTTGAAAGTCTCTCTTTTGCATTATTTTAATTCTTTCAGCACTGCTGCATCATATGTATTTTGGTGTATAAACAATGGACAAACCCCAGGAATTATAGAGGCTCTTTTATAGATGCACGCATGCTAAAAAATGGTGCCTGTTGCCTCAAAGTGGCCAGATTACATCAAGAATGTCATCCGCAAGTTCTCTTAACCAACAAGTTAAGAGAACAAGCCCTTCAGAAACAACATGATTCATTCTTCTATATTTCAAACAAAAAACTGAATGTAAGGGGAAGATAATCTTGTCATTTTGCCTTGGCCTACTGGATGTCTTCTAGAAGTTGGGCAAATCTGTGACATTAACGATTATGTTACCTAGACATCATTACAGCACTAAAGTTTAAAAAAATCTTCTCTTAAAACAGTATATTTTATTTAACCTACATTCCAAGAGGAGTTTATGTAGAGTATGTGAGACTATTATGATGCCTAGCTGAATAAATTAATATTGGCCCAAAATATTGATTATTAGCCATCCAGAGCTCTTGATATTGATATCATATCAGTCAACCCCTATGAAAGGCTGCTCACTCATTGCCAAAAAATGGTGGGAAGACCTAGACTTAATAGCAAGAAGGACATGAATTTCAGCAATTAGCATATAATATGTTGGCAGCTCTTCACAAAATTCTGCTCCCTGTATCGTGTCTAGGTAACGTGGTGAATGGGACCATTGGGAAACAGATGGTGGATACACTGGTGGAATCTTCCAGCAATGTGGAGATGATCCTGAAGTTCTTTGACATGTTCCTCAAGCTAAAGGACCTAACTACCTCAGACAATTTCAAGGAGTATGACCCTGACAGCAAAGGGGCCATCTCCAAGAAGGAGTTCCAGAAGTCAATGGAGAACCAGAAGCAGTACTCACAGTCAGAGATTGAGTTTCTTCTCTCATGTGTCAAGGCTGATGAAAACGACATGTTCAACTATGAAGAGTTTGTGGAGCGCTTCCATGAACCTGCCAAAGATATTGGCTTCAATGTGGTCGTGCTGCTCACCAATCTCTCGGAACACATGCCCCATGATGGTCGCCTGGCCGCCTTCCTTGATTTGGGTGAGAGCCTGCTGAACTACTTCGAGCCTTATCTGGGACGCATTGAGATCCTGGGCAGTGGCAAACGCATTGAGCGTGTCTACTTTGAGATCAGTGAATCAAGCCGTACACAGTGGGAAAAGCCACAGGTCAAGGAGTCTAAGCGGCAATTCATCTTCGATGTGGTAAACGAGGGCGGTGAGAGTGAGAAAATGGAGCTCTTTGTAAACTTCTGTGAGGACACCATCTTCGAGATGCAACTGGCCTCTCAGATCTCTGAGCCTGATGCCCTTGAGCGTCCTGAGGAGGGTGAGGAAGATGATTCAGCAAGCGTGGCTGAGGAGCCTGATGAGGACGAAGACGAGAATGCGTTAGAGTCGTCCTCTGCATTCTCTGCCGCTTGCGTTTCAATGAAGAAAAGCTTTTCAGGCTTCCGGAACTTTCTGACGTTCAAAAGCATGTGTCGTCAGTACAAACGCTTCCGGAAGATGAGCGTGCGGGAGATGGTACGCGGCTTCTTTTCCTTTTTCTGGGTGATCTTTACGGGCCTCTTCCGCTTCCTCTACAGCCTAGTCTGGGGCTTCTTCCACATCCTGTGGAGCTCCATGTTTGGTGGTGGCTTGGTGGAGGGTGCCAAGAACATGAAGGTGACAGACATCCTGGGTAACATGCCTGACCCCACACAATTTGGCATTCACGGCGATGTGCTGGAGGCTGAGAAGATGGAGGCATGCGAGGGGGTGCTCTCTGTGACAGAGTTGGCTCAAAATGCCGCCGCCGACCAAGCAGAGGCTGACCTCATGGCTGAGCTGCTCAACATTCAACCCAAGAAGGAAGGAGGCAAGCATGCCTTGGAGCCAGGGCTTGGCGATGTCTCTGAGGTGGTGGGAGTGGACGCCCCGTCATTAGCAGCAGCAGTGAAGCAGAAGAAGGCTCAGGTTCGTTCACAGGTTTACGTGTATCTAAATATCTAACATTTGTATCCATTTCAGTTTTAGCCATCTCAAATGGGTATTTTTTAAAACGCCCTCCAAAGTGGAGATATTTCAAAATACTACATTGTGTGGATACATGTAAATAAAAAAGATAAAAAGGATAAAAGAATATCTAGATACGCTTAAACAAGGCCTTATTCTTGTGCAGAATACCTTTTCCTATGTTGTGCAGAAGACCTTTTCCTATGTTCTCCTCACTAAGTAGAAGTTCTCCTGATTACCATTATACTGTACCTGCTACTGTTTTTAGCTGCATACCATTAAAAAGTCAACGTAAGTAAGTATTTCTGCCGTACAGTAAACATTTGTGAGACTGTTTCAGAGAAATGTATGTCATATGTGTGTGTGTGTGTTACCCCACAGAAGGAGGCAGCCCATAAAAAGGCTGAGGCCGAAAGAGAGCAAAGAGGAGATGCAGAGAAGACTGAGTGAGTGCTTGTCAGTTCCCACAGAATAAACACAGACCATTTTTATATATCTTGGTCCTAAATATTCTCCCCATAAATTGTTATTTAGATGGACAAGATGCAAAGCAGTATGATACTGTTATCCACATTTGTGTTAATTTGTGCAGCCTGGAGGATGGGGAGAAGAAGGATCTGGACAAGACCAGAGATGAGAGTCCCCCAGACACACCTGTGGAGGAGGAAAGGAGGCCTTCCAAGAACCGTCCCCGGCAGAAAGAGGAGCCACCAGAGGCTGTCATGGCCAGCTTCTTTGCAGGCCTTGAAATCTACCAGACCAAGATGCTTGTATGTATTAGAGCTCAGTATCTTTTCACTCTACAGTATATCTAAACCACAGGGCTCTAGATTAACTTTCTACACTGGTTGCTCTGGTGTGCCTAAAAGGCACCAGCTCAAAAGTTAGGTGCACCCAAATTTTCGACCGCATTGCACCACAGTTTTACCAAGTTTTTTTTATCGCTGTCCATATAGGCAATACTGATTTGTAAATGACTGACTAACAATCTGGTTCATGTAAAGTTCTTTAAAGCACAATTCAGGATTCCCATGCATCCTGGAAAACCAGAAATTTTAGAGGTGGCATTTCCATCATGGAAAACACCTGGAAAATCCCAACAAAACTATACATTTTCTGAAAGCCTATAACCTCATGTGATTTGTGATATGACCCACTTTCCTCCAAGCTATGGATTATGGATAGTTGTGCCATGTATTTCAGTGGAATTAAATGTCATCAAAAGACATTGATTTTGGAGTGGACAGCTATTCATGGGGAAACAGGTAGTGTATCCCAAAATGTTCAATGTAAAAATGCAGGGGTAGATTGCATCCACATCCCTGATATTGCAAAAGTTTTCCATGCAGAGAATATAGCTTGACCAGCATTAAATGGCCTACTTGGCGTAAGGTGGTTTAAGATGGTTCAAGCTGGTTTGACCAGCTATATTTTACCATTTTCAGCTTCCACACCAGCATAATCAGGCTCCTCCAACAATGTCCAGTTTGACCATTTCACCATTGATACATTCAATTCAATTTTATTTATACAGCACCTTTTACAATAGTATTGTCTCGTGGCGCTTCACAGAAGAGGCAGTCCCTCCCAAAAGACCCATGAGAAGTGATGATTTGCCACGGACCATCCCTAACTATGGGAAATAGTAAAGAGGAAGGTTTTAAGTCTAGACTTAAAGGTATTCGCTTGTCGAATGTGGGGGGGGGGGGGAGATTATTCCACAGGAGGGGTGCACAGTAACAAAAGGCTCTTCCTCCTATCGTAGATATTGGTACATGTGGCCATCTTATCAAGCATATCTAGCTATTGGTTCAACCAGCTAAAACATCAAGGCTGAAAAAAACTTCAACCAGCATAAAATGATTAAGATGGTTGACTGGCTAGATTGACTAAGGTGTGTTTTAGAATTACGTTTTGATGGTTTAGTTGGTTTGAAGGGAAAGCCTCAGGGTGCTAAGGCTCCCTCTTGGGCACACTTCTTAAGGTCCAGGGACCCCACCGGCATGCCACCTCAACTTGGCTCAGTCGCTGTGTTTCATACAATATATCATCAATGAAAATAAAGCTGGCCATAATGGGAGTGGAAACCGCATCATCTGTTTAGATGTTAACAAAGACAACCACTGTATCTGTAGTTGCAGTTGGGTATGTCCTAAGGCATATCCAATAGCACCAGGACTGTATCATTGTTTTGGTAAGACGTCACCTCAATCCGTGCCTTGAAACATTTCATGTTGAATCCTTGAATTTGCAGCAAAAGGCCTGGAAATGTCCATGAAAAGTCCTTAAATTTGATACTGAAAAAAGATACTGCAATTCGACAAGAACGGTATCTTAGGCCTACTGAAAGTGTAGTGTTGGTGTTTTAAGTGCTTCGCTGAGCAGAAAATGGAAATGTTTTAAGGGCTTCAGACTGAACATCTCATGGCTCAGTGTCTGTATCCTCTATTGCATGCCCCATGGATGGACAACTCCTGCAGTTTGGCTTTCTTGATTTTGGTCTTGGCTAAACCAGCTTGCCACACTCTCTAGTAGAATCTTCCATAGAAATGTATTTAAGTACCATTTAAAGAGATGTTTAATCGTGAAAAACAAAACACTTCTTTAATCTACTGTTAACTACATAATTTTATTAATCATGATTAAAATGTATCATTTGAATTGATCAAATGATCATTTGATCATTTGATTAATCATGATTAAAATGTATCATTTGATAGCCTTGTTTATAATGCAGTCTACATTTTAATTTTCATTTTAATACTTTTTTTTTTTCTTTCAGTAATAATAATATGACACATGGTAAATGCAGTGACGAGACTGTAGGATTATTAGTGCTACATGACATGATATGGCTTGCTCGACCTCAATATGTCCATTTAGAATGTTCACCAGTCTTCTTCTCTGCAAGATATGACACAATTGACGCATACCTATGTGGTGATATCTTTGTCTCCATTGATCAGGAATGCCATGTATGCACTGTGTCTTTTTGTATTTGCGATGACTCCCAGAAATTGTGTGGCAAGGTAGGCGAGGGGTGCCCTTCACTATCTCTGATTGGTTTAGGCCATGATATGGGCCTAATGTATGTCTGTTGTTGAACCACAGGGAGACTTTTTTTTTCCCTTGAACAGCTGGTTGCACTCTAGAGCCCTGAACCAGCTCAGTGCATTTAATGACCTTCTGTTCTTTTTGACCTGTGCTATATCAATAATGGGACTTATGTTACACTATTACACCATGTTTATCCAGCATGTCTTGCGTTGAGGGGGTGTAATGTAATGTAAGTGATAGATATGCATTTTCTTTTTTCAGAACTACCTTGCGAGGAACTTCTACAACCTCCGTTTCCTGGCCTTGTTTGTGGCTTTCGCCATCAACTTTATTTTGCTGTTCTATAAGGTATTATGACACTCAAATTCGGATACACCTTACTCGGATGGCCTCTTATAGATGTGCTATGTACATGTTCTTAGGTCATAAGCAAGCTGTTAACACTTTGTTACCACAACAACAATTTGAAAGAATTCGTCAAACCATTTGTAATCTATGCAGTTGTAGGTGGGATATCCAAATAAGGTGTTAACCTGTCTCCTGTACGGATTCTCTAAATGCTCCTTGATGCACTGAAGAGATGACACTGGTCTAACCATACTCCCCACCCTCAACCCCACACCACCACCAACACACTCACAAACACATGCAGGTGACAGGGGACGACTCTGAGGAGGAGGACCCGTGGAACGGGAGCCAGGTGGAGGAGGAGGAGGGGGCCATGGAATACTTTGTGCTGCAGGAAAGCACAGGCTACATGGCCCCAACACTGCGCTTCCTGGCCGTACTGCACACCATCATCTCCTTCCTGTGTGTTGTTGGATACTACTATCTCAAGGTACACACGACTGAGGCAGGGATTTTTTAAGGAAAGGGATTTTTTAAGAAATAGTAGTAAATGGTGTGATTTGAGGCAAAATAATGATATTGTGATATAAAACATAATTCAGTTACCTTGCATGCAGGCAAAAGTGTTGAAATATGGAGAAAAAGAATTATTTTAATTGATTCTAGATTTTCAGTTGTTCAGTGTCCAGTGCCATTTGATCTGGATAACAGTGTTCTGTAATGTACTGGGTTCAGCTGTGAAGGGATGTGTTGTGAGGCTTACTATAGACAATTGTTTTATGTCGGCTTCTTACAACATTTAAAGATGTCTCCACTACCTGCATTCTACTGTATTCTATTGCATTGGGTTCTGTTAGATTTTACTTAATGCTGTTTTGTTGTTTTTTGAGTTAACACACTGCTGTATTTTGCTAGGTTTTACCATGGACATATAGTATGTTCTTTAGCAGGCAAAGGAGACATGTTTATTCATATCAGTCTGCTTGCACATTATATTGCGCACATTGAAATTGCTTGGCAGGGTTGCTGATTGGAACTTGTCCCATTATGTATAAGTACATCACAAACTCACTACAACCAAGCGCACACACACACACACACACACACACACACACACACAAACACACACACAAGGGATATTGAAATAGGAATTTTACTGTTTTTCCATGTACCACAGATGAATGTATGTGTTAATCTGGCATTGACCTGCTGCTATGTGTACTGGAGATGTCTTTGGTAGTACTGTGAAAGAAAGTTGTCAGGAAGCATGAACACACACTGAAATACTGACCTGCAGGTTCTGTGTGTGTTGAAGGTGCCTTTGGTGGTGTTTAAGAGGGAGAAAGAGATCGCCAGGAAGCTGGAGTTTGATGGCCTCTACATCACTGAGCAACCCTCAGACGATGACATCAAAGGCCAGTGGGACCGGCTGGTCATCAACACACCGTAAGTGACCACAGGAAAACCAGATGCAGACATGGCCATAGCTAGGGGCAAGAAGAGGAACTGAACTGAGTTTGGCACTGGCTAGAATAGTTGTTCCTGAGCTGTTTGAGATTCTACAATTTTCCCTAACAGTTTAAACAGTTTAAAAATCATCATTTGACCTCCAGACACAAACAGCAGGGAAGAAATGTGATTGGTTGTTCAGCTTGAATGTCAACAACCTTTAGCCGTTAGTAAACATGGCTGCTTTCCCCAAGTAACCTCTACATTTGGATCATGGAACCTACACCATGGTTTTCAAAAGAGTTTTGAGATTTACATAGTTTTCTGTGTTTCAGTGTTTATGTAGATTGTGTAAAAAGTTTAATTTCAATTGTTTTGTTTGTTGTTTTTCTCTTTCATCCAGATCCTTCCCAAACAACTACTGGGATAAGTTTGTCAAGCGCAAGGCACGTTTAAAAACAAAAACCTGGCTGAACTCAGCGCTAGATGACTGTTTATCCCAAAGCCTTTCATCTTTCTGAGACAGCTCGAAAACACACATCTGCATTCAAGAGCATACACTACTGGAGTGTCACAGCAAAATAACATACCACCAACCCCACTTCGTAACAGTTAACATTAACCTTCTCTAACCTAACCTTCTCTCATACATTTCTCATAAGGCTAAAAAATGTGTCATTAAACCTGATATATCTTGTCATACTTTTTGAAGACTCTCTTTAATGTTACATTAGTGTGACGTAATGGTCATCTGACCATTAGAATATATCAGTAATTGTAATCAGTTGATTTTAGCAATAGTTCATTGTTCAGTTCATGGTAGAACCAATAAAACAATTGTATTCTAAATGCTGCTATCAGCACATGCTTGTTAACCTGCGCTTGGAAGAAGAGTGCATTGTCTAAATAAATAATAATAGAAGCATCACTGACAGGCTGATCTTGAATTCACTTCAGCATTCTCAGTGTATTGATCTCCACATAGCTGCGGTTGTATTCTTATGGATCTAATGCAGTAACCTTTAGCTCTTACATCTTTCCTCCTCCTCCTGTGTGTGTACACCCACCACAGGTAATCAATAAGTATGGGGATCTGTACGGTGCTGAGCGCATTGCTGAGCTTCTGGGCCTGGATAAGAGTGCACTCGACTTCAACCCCACAGAGGAGGCAGTGGTGAAGGAGGCATCCCTCGTTTCCTGGTGAGACTGGGTTTAAAATATACACAACATGGCACATGTAATAAATGTATAAATGACATGCACTAGGGTATGTGAATGGAGGTAAAGTTCTGTCAGTGAATACCTTTGGTGCACACACCTGTTCATGCTGGTGTGGAGTTGCTGTACACACAACTATAATGATTCTCTAGCTAGTCTCAAGCTAGTTCAGTTTAGTTTAGAACTTAATTGTCCCTCAAGGGGGAAATTGGATTTGGACTGATAATAAAGTTGAACTCTGAGAATGAAGAGATAAATATACAAAATAATACAGTGCTGCTTAAATAATGGATTTGGCTGAGATGGATAACTGCTAATGATCTTACTGGCTGTATAGGACAGACTATTTTTGTTTGGTATTGGAAGGTTACCATACCAACAGACAAGGCAAAAAGTTAAAATAGACTAAAGCCTTGTTCAGACTTCAAGCCCAAATCCAATTTTTTGTATATCCAAATTGTATCTAGTTTGAATTTATGATTGTCTGAACAGCAGAAAATCGCATGAAGTGCATCAACTCACATATAGAGGCGGTTTCAGTTGCAATTCTAGTTGGATTTGTCATCTGGACAGTCTAACCACTTGAATAGGATTTCAATGTTTGCTTTTTCTCATTTGCAATGCAACACAAACATCGGTTTGTTTCTGGGCATGAGGTGTTAGGCTACTATAGTAGACATGCAGATCAGATCTTAGTAGTTTTATTATGCAATGCAGTCAGTCAGGAAGATCAGATTTTGATCAGATATGTAAAAAAATCAGATTTGGACTGCAATGTTAACATAACTTCAGTGAACAATCTGTAAAATATAGCTGTCAGTGTTTTGTCTATATTAAAAGCTCAATCTCCGTAAAAATATGCAGGCCCTTCTTGCAAATTGCAGTTGTTTTCAGGTAAAAGTTACGGTTCTTGTCCACTACTGTACCACAGTTCACACTCTCAACAGATGTACCCTAGTTACCCTGTACCTTGTTAGTGTTAGCTGCCAGTTAGCCAATTCAGTCTATACAAAATTGTCTCGTTCTTATTCCTACCGATGGCTTGGCAGCCTCAAACAACAGGAGGCTATCGGCTGATTGATTCCAAACTATCTCTTTAGGAGGTGTCTATTTTCATGGACATTCTACAGTCATTTGTTAATAAGATGCAAAGGAGAGGGGACAAGACCCATCCCTTAAAGGAGAACAAGTGTTTGTTTGTCAAGATGTGGGGTTATATATGGGGTAGATATTATTAAAAGCAGAGGAGAAATTCACAAATAAAAGTCTTGCATGAGATTTTGTGTTCTATGAGATACTCATATAAATAATAAAATAAAGGTCATTTAGTTCTTTTGGAGATTTTATTTCATCCACAGGTACAGTAATAGATTTCTTCCACCGCTTAGGGATGCTGAGCAAGAGACAAATTAGATAGTTTGAGCCGGTGCTTCTTGGTGCTGTAAATTTACATATTTATATTTACATTTATGCATTTAGCAGACACTTTTATCCAAAGTGACTCACAAAAAGAGGACTAATGTTCAAGCTACAACACAATTAAAAACCTTAGTAAGAGTGCAACTTCCTAACAGGAAATTGGCAGCAGATGAAAGTACAGTAGTGTGATAAAAGTGCAGTAGAGAGAAAGAGTGGGGGTGCATTGTAAGTAGTTAGAAGTTTTTGTTTTCAAATATATTTATTGTGAAACATTTCTTTCAACAAGGCACTTGGTTTGACATTCACATGCTTCTTTTTAGGAAAGATCTGACATACACACAAACAACAAAAAAGGCCTAGTGACAAATAATCAAAACATAAGAAGTAATAATAATAATAATAATAATAATAATAATAATAATAATAAAATAACAATAATACCAACAATAAACAACAACAACAACACACTGTAAAGAAATTAAGTATGAAATACAAGACCTACAAGACATAACAAAATAAACCTTCCTTCCCCACCCCATCCCAAACCCAAGTCTAACGCACCCTCCCCAGGAGTGCAATGTTATTGGTCATCTTAATCAGTTGTCGAGTCAAGGTAAGAGACCAAAGGTTCCCAAGTTTTTTCAAACTCCCTCAGTTTGTCTTTTAAGATGAATCTGATTCTTTCCAGGTGGAGGGTGTTGGTCAGGTCTTATCCTTTTAAGGCATTCGTTTTAGGTAAACCCATGCTCAGCAATATGTCATATAGTTGAGAAATTATGGAGTGTGATCTGGCATTTTAATGGAGATCTCCAAAGTAGTTGGTGTTACCACCTCAAAGTTAGGAAGATATGTTTTGACATAATTCCTAATCTGGAGATATCTGAAAAAATTATTCTTCGGTAATTTACATTTTTGCTGAAGTTGTTGAAAAGTGGCAAAAGTGCCCCCAATGTACAGGTCTCCAATGCTTCCTATCCCCAACTCCTTCCATACATTGAATGCTCCATCCAAAGTGGAGGGGATGAAGGTAGGGTTGGCCGCTATTGGTAACAGCGCACTGAGGTTGAAATACTTTTTCAGTTGTTTCCATTTCCTAATAGTATCATGAATGATAGGGTTATTCTTATAACATGCTCTGCTGATCTTCACAGGAGCTAATATAACTGCTGTTATTAAGTATGGTAGACAGTCTTCATGCTCCATCTCCAGCCCACTGAACGGTGAAGGGGCATCGTCTAACCAGTGTGCGATAGAACGTAATCCAGCCGCCCAGTAATACTGCTTGAAGTCGGGTAGTGCTAAACCTCCAGTAGATTTGTGAGGTGTAGAGGTGGCCTTTTTAATTCTATGTGCTTTATAGTTCCATATTAAAGGAAGAATAATGGAGTCTAGTTTCTTAAAGAAAGATTTAGTGAAGAATATGGGGAGGTTTTGAAAAAGGTAAAGTATCTGAGGGAGAAATTTCATTTTAATGGCATTGACTCTTCCCAGCAGGGAAACTGGTAGTGACCTCCAAAACTGAATGTTGTGCTCCAGCTTTCTTAACAAGGCCGGGAAGTTGGCCTTATAAAGGGCACTATACTTCTTGGTGATCGTCACTCCTAAGTAAGTTAAATTGTCCTGGACTCCCCAGCAAAGGGAGCTGTTTGAGCCATTCCTGATCTTCAAATCGTATTGGTAGTATCTCACTTTTACCCCAATTAATCTTATACCCAAAGAAAACAACAAACGAGCTAAACACATCCAATATTGAAGGGATAGTTATTGGGGGTTCAGTAATATATAACAGTATGTCATCTGCATACAAAGAGATCTTGTTCTTGTTGTACTATGTCTCATAGCCATGTATCCTGAGATGTGCTCGGATAGTTTCCACAAGCGGTTCTATGGCTAGGGCAAAGAGCAATGGACTAAGCGGGAAACCCTGTCTAGTACCTCTACCCAGTCGAAATGGAGCAGACAGTGTCTGATTTGTAAGTATCCTAGCACAGGGGTTATTGTACAGTAGCTTGATCCAGGACAGAAATGTATAGCCACACCCAAACTTGGCATTGCAATAGTCAAGGCAAGCGACAACCAGGAGCTGAGTAAATGAGCCTTTAGTATCTGTCAGTAACAAAAGCATGCAGTATCTAAACAGAGCATATACTTGCCTAGGCTTTGTGTCTGCAGGGAGATGTTTGGGCAGTGAGGAGGCCCATGAGTCACTATGAAACCGACACGCTCATTTTTTGTAGGTTTTTTTTATAGTGATATCAAGGAGATTGGTGAATAGACCAGAGGATGATTAAGTGGTCGGCTGCTTTCTATAAACTGATTAAGAAGCCAATTAAGACAGTCTGTTCCTAAATTAAGCGCTCCCTGATGACCTTAAAGACAATTCAGATGAATGTCATGAACTTGTTTCCTGGTGTTCATTAAGAAATCCATAATGGCCTCATGTCTAAGGTTTGCTGCACCTTCCTTCATCTAGTCGAAGAGATGAAGTACACTTTATATTAAACATTTATCACTGAATTTAGCTGATGGTGGACTTTTGAAACATTCAAAATGTGTAAGTTCTTTACTGGTATTTTGAAATTTGAATCTTTTTTTGGACAGGCTGAGCTCCATTGACACCAAATATCATATCTGGAAAATGGGTGTGGTCTTCACAGACAATGTAAGCAATTGAATGGAATGAATGGATGCCACTTCACACATTCTACATGGCATACTATGAGCCTCTTTATTTCTTTCGTGACCAGTGTTTATTTCCTGTTTGTTTGTGTCTTGAAGTCTTTCCTGTACCTGGTGTGGTACACCACCATGTCCATTCTGGGCCATTACAACAACTTCTTCTTTGCTGCTCATCTGCTGGACATCGCCATGGGCTTTAAGACACTGAGGACCATCCTCTCCTCAGTCACCCACAATGGCAAACAGGTGGGTGCAGCACAGCCTCCAAATGCCAGGGGGCACTGTTGCTCTCTGCTGGTCCTGAAGGTAATTTGAGCAATGTCCAGGTGACAGTGATTGACGGGTGCGTTTTTTGTTGCCTCCTGTAGCTGGTGTTGACTGTGGGGCTGCTGGCTGTGGTGGTCTACCTCTACACTGTGGTGGCCTTCAACTTTTTCCGCAAATTCTACAACAAGAGCGAGGATGAGGACGAACCTGACATGAAGTGTGATGACATGATGACAGTGAGTGTTTTTAGCCTTGCCGAGGAAAGTGTTGGAAAGTGCACACTTCTCAATTTGGAAATCACATCTCTCTCTCTCTGTCCCTCTCTCCCTCCCGCTCCCTCTCTCCCTTCAGTGCTACCTATTCCATATGTATGTTGGGGTGCGTGCTGGTGGGGGCATCGGTGATGAGATTGAGGACCCGGCAGGTGATCCATATGAGCTCTACCGCATCCTCTTTGACATCACCTTCTTCTTCTTCGTCATCGTCATCCTCCTGGCCATCATTCAGGGTGAGTACTCCACTCCTACATGAGAGATGTCCATGCATTGCCACAGGCCATAACTATATATGTGCATGCAGGTAAGGTTTTATGTGTTTGTTTGGAGGTGAGCTGGGTTCTTTGTTGGGCTAGGTGTGTGTGTGTGTGTGTGTGTGTGTATATGTATGTGTACTGTATGTCATTGTGTTTAGTATATGTGTGTGTTTGTGTAAGGGTCAGACCTGTAGGTGTGAAAGTCACTCTCTAGGCGAAAGCGGACGGCCATGCTGAGAGACAGAGAGAGGGAGAAAAGGGGCAGAGGGGGACACGACGGGGTAAAATCAATTCTGCTCCACTCCTGCTGCTCTCCCTCTCTCTCACTCCTCACACACTCATACACACACACACACACACACACACACACATACACAGGTAAACACATACACGCACACACACACCACAATGTGGTAGTGCATGGGGTCACATACTTGTAGCTTCTCTGTATCACACATGCATAGACACACATATACCCTCTCTGCAGTACATTTATTTTCCCTAGTGAGCACACATGGAATGCACGGAAGGCCTTATGTTGGTCATGTTCATGGATAGTCTGATTTGGGATATGGACAAGCATATTACCTGGGTCTGAATGCAGTTGAGTCTTTCAAACTGCAGGAAAAATGGTCACGCATTCAATACAGGTACTTGAGTTTCATAATGACTCATTTGGTGTGTTTTTGATATAACATGCAGTAACTCACTGAGAGTGCTATCTTTCACTCCCTTTAAGAGCTAGGAGCACTTGCACCCTGGTGCATTGCTATTATAATGACAAACTTCCTGAGTTAAGGTGTACAACCAGTTAGTTATGCAAGAAAGTGTGAATATGACTGGGTCAGGTAGATTATACTCTAAAGTTTACATTTAATCATTTGCTTTCTCAGGCTATTGACAGTGGGTTGCAGGTGGAAACATATCAAGAATTAACAGTAAAATAACACCACTTGCCCTACCACTTACCACTTGTTTAAATGAGTACAAATTGCCACTGCTAGGTACTCAGTGGTGGACTAAAATAACAGTTATATCATTTGCCCTCATTTTCCTTGCAGCTATTTCTTGGTTAGTCATGCAATTACTTCAGAGCTTCCTCAGCTGCTTCAGAATAGCAATGTGTCATGTCATGTGCCTGAACACAGCTTATTTCCTTACCTACATACCTTTAGATGCATATCTGAGTGAAAGCTGATTTAAACAACATTTGCCACTCAGAAACCTGAACAGCTGGACACAGACACACACACACATTCACTCACTCACTCACACTTCTTGGTGTGTCTGTGCGAGCATCCTGCAGACAACTCTAAAATAGCCTGGCATTTGTCCCCCCTGTGCCTCTATGTGAGGGTGCTGAGTGGCTGTGGGCGAGAAGAGAGAGAAACACTGGCACACAGATGCATGCAGTGCCACTTTGATCACAAGGGAAGAGCAGTAGCTCTGCACTGCCAAGCAACAGGGCTCACCACTGTGTGTGTGTGTGTGTCTGGGTGTGCGTGTGCATGTGTCTGTGTCTCTGTGTGGTGTTGTATTTATAAAGTAAATAGAACAATGTGCGCAGATGTGTGTGTTCTGCCATAATTTCCCAATTATTAGCTGAGGTTAATGCATGGATTTTACAAAATTGTTCCATTTATGTCGTTAATACCTGGGCAAGGGTGATACATGGGAATACATTTTATATTTCATTCTACTTTCTCATGAAATCATGATCTATATCTAATGTATATAAGTGATGTTAATACATGGCTGAGGTATAAGTGAGGTTTATACATGGCTGTATTGGAAGCAAGACTGAGAAAGAGTTGTGCTCTGTGTGTGTGTGTGTGAGTTGGGTTCCTTGTATTTTCTGCTCTAGTTTTATGGTGTGTAAATACTGTATATTACTGTCTATACAGTATATGTGTATATGGTAAATGAGCAAGGTTTGTTTGTGTGTGTATATTATACTATATCAATGTGTGTGTGGGTGTGGATGTGAACAGGTTTGATCATTGATGCATTTGGAGAGCTGCGAGACCAACAGGAGCAGGTGAAAGAGGACATGGAGGTAAGCTAATGAAATGGACCACTGAGAGTCACCCCAACACATTTACTCCTGCATCTTTACTAGATCAGAGCCCTTGTCTATGGATATCTAGAGGAACTGTGGACATAGTACCCACTAAGTATTTACATTAGTATCTGTTGAAGTGCTACATGACTTCTATGGACATACATTGCATTGTATGAGTCTGAAGGAATATATAAATGTTTCAGATCCTATGTTCATATCTAGTAGTCACACTGGCATGAATTCTGCAGTCATCATACATGCATCAACATACATACATACATCATCCAAACATAATGAAGAATGTGAATGTTAAGAAACAATGGTATTGATGTAATTTAAAAAATGCCTTCTATAGATTTGCTCCAATGTTAGCATATAAATGGCACCTGGGCCAACTTTTCTATAATGCCACATTCCCATGTGTGGAGTCTTGGAGTCATGCATAGCTGTGTACAAGACTACTTCAATCCAGAAGTTTTCCATGAAAATGCCGCATAGCAGCTTTAAACCTTTAGTCTGGCAGTGCCCCAAAAAACACTAGCCAAGTCTCACAACCCCCCTCCTGCCCAGCCCACTGATGTGTGTGCGTAAACTGCTCACTACCACCCCAACTTTGTTAACCACTGCATAAAATGTATAAGCAGTGTTGCCACCCATTCTAAATTGTTAAGCGAAAGAAGTTGAAATAAATTGATATTGTGATTCAGCTTATCATGTGAACAGGCTTGTAGTCTTATGATAGTCATATGAAAACAGCACACACAGCACACCTGTTTTGCACTGAAATATTTCTGCCTTTTAAAAGCAGGTGTAATCCAGGTTGTGTTCAGTGCTTCAGTAACAGAAACTTCCAGATATTTCATGATCAGTATTTTGTCATTAGCATTATATTAGCATTCAGCTCCATTGAACTATTAGATTCATTTGTGGCAGCTCACATTACGGGAGATGGGCAGAGTTGAGCGCTGATTATCTGATAAAGTGAAACATCAGGAAATTTGACATAACGGCACTAGGAACAGAAAAGAAAAACTTGCTATTTGCACATTCTTAATCCATTTACACAAGGTATAGACACCAACTCTGTACCGTCTCTCAACACTATAATTTACAAAGAAAATTTTGCACCCCCCTCTTTAGGCCTGGGGGGTCACAACACGCAGTTAAAGAACCACTAATCTAGAATAGGAGTAACACATCTGTGGACACACACTAATCACACAAAATGGATCTGAAGGAATTGCATAAACTTCAGGGATCTGTCTGCCTGGAGAACCATCTCTGCAATGTAGTAGCTGTCTCAAGAGGTGTTACAGTCCATAATCAGCCTTAATCTAAAAGCCTTACTTGTGTTTCCACTCCTAGGTAGGAGGTGCTTGTACCAGATTAGCGCCAGATTTGGGCCAGTTCAGAGTCAGATCAGGTGCAAATCTGGCTCTTATCTTGACAAGTACATGACAGCATGCCACTGTGTGTGACAGGGAAGTCACAACTACTCAAGCTGCCTTTCTCTCTCTCTCTCTCTCTCCAGACGAAGTGCTTCATCTGTGGGATCGGCAATGACTACTTTGACACAACACCCCATGGCTTTGAGACCCACACACTACAAGAGCACAACTTGGCTAACTACCTGTGAGTGTTGCTTGACTGCCTGCCACCCACGCTGCTCTTCTTCAGCCACAGCCAGTGTGGCTTGCCATCACCTCCCACCCCCAACCAACATACACACAAAGACACACTCACGCATGAGGTCGCATCACTGTGTTTACTAAACACTTGGGCTTTGTCTTAATCATTGTCCTACACAGCCTGCTGCATCACATACCGGACATACACACACACATACCACAGACAGACTAGACCATGCTTGTTTTGATATCACTGAAATATGTATTGGGGGTGAAGGGACAGCAGGAAGTGATGTGTGGATATTTGACTACATTGCTGCAGAAGGAGCCAGTTTATTTTATATCATCTATGTGAGATGTGAGCTGTGAATGCCCGGCAATGCCCGCTGGGCCGACGCACCTTTTTGGGCCGGGTCTATCGACATTGGGCTAGTCTTCTTGGGCCTCTACTCCCTCCTTTCTCCGCCCCTCTCCTCCCCCTATATTTTTATATCAATCATTGGAGTTTGATCAGAGTTGTGGAAATGGATCATAAACCACAAAAGCACAAGGGGGCACCGAGAAGCTGAGAGAAAAATGGCTCAAAAGCCTACACGTGAACACAGCAAAATGTGCCAAGCTATGTTTGTCACCACAAGTTTCATTGCAGCAGCGCGGCCGCTGACATAAGTGCAGAAGCGGTCCCATCGAGAATACAGGCTATGGAACGGAGTGGAACAGGTGTAATGTGCAACAGAGTAATAACACAGAGGAAGTAGCTATTCCGCTATTGATTCAGAGGCGGCAAGAGACATGACCCAGCAGGGAGGAGCAGGTCAGGATTGCTACTCTCAACCTGTGAGTAGACAAAATGAAGCAGAATGAAGAGGGAGTTTTCATGTAGGGACGGCAGAGGGCTGTGTGTGTGTGTGTGTGTGTGCATACGTGTGCGTGTGTGTGTCACTCTCAATTGGTGTGGATTGAGTGTTTGTCAGCAACCAGCATCAATAGCAAATAAGCCACCTGCATTTTACATTGTGCAATTCGATTGTTGTCGAAAACTTAAAAGTTATCCACAACAAATTAACTAGTGGTCGGCTTCAGAGCGCCCTCAACTTTCTGAGATCTGAGGTCAGTCATGATTGATCAAAATTGATGTCTTGATGTACAACAAACAATTTTTTTTTGCGCAGACTGGCGAATACACACGTAGGCTGCACACCCACACAGTCAGAAAGACACTGCATGAAACAGAAATGGTGATAGCCCTTGGAATTAACAATGAAAATGTTTTGGGATGTGTGTACATCTTCACTAAATTGTATCCTGGGAAATTGCAGGCTAAAAGTGTGCAAATGCTCAACATAGGAAATTATTTTTATATTTTATTTTTTATTATTTTCATTTTATATTTTGAAACAACACAATGTGCGCATATATCCTCTGGTAGGCCTATGTCGTATGATAAACCATGATAAACCACCATGGCCCAAAATACCAGGGCCATTTTTTTACCAGCCTGGGTAATTTCTGTAAATTGAAGAAGCCTTGAGGGTCTGTGAAGCCATATGAAAAGTGCTGTGTAAAGTCCATCTTTTTAACTGCAGAATTTCAATTCACACACTGGTCACTTTAGGAATATAGGAATGGTTGAGCCCCTTTGAAACACCACCAGTTCCTCCTTTTTAAAGTTAAATAGAATGGATGAGTAGATATTGTGCCTTGTTCTCTGACGTTAAAATAGGATGTATTCAACTTTGATTTATCAAAAATAGGTTCAAATGCAATTGAACTACAATTGATTTGTGACATGTGAATTACACTTTGTTGAAAATTTTAATGTAGTTTTAATGTAGTTTTAGTGGCTATTTTTAAGTTAAAGATTTACATATGAAGGAGAGCACAACCATGTTTCAACCATCTAACCGAGAAGTGGCAAGTTCAGCAGCAAACTTAATTTCATCTTCATTTCCTATTAGCCTGTTGTATTGTCTCTTTGCTTCACTTTGGAATGAGTTTTTATAATTCCTCTGTGGCCGCGGTGGGTGGTTGTGGTGGTGGTGGTAAGGTGATCTCTCGCTTCAGTCATCCTTGGATTTAGCTTTGCTGTTCATTTATTTCAGTTTCCTATTCCATTCTAATGGTGACGTGGGGGTGGGGGCGGTAGTATCTTCCACAGCTTTGACAACAACATCATAAAAGGCTTGATGGCAATAGACAGTAAAGTTAACAAGCTATAAACAAGCTCGTCTTTAGGTGTCTTTGCACTGGTTTGGCCGGTATGTGACTCGCTCTCGCTGCCTCAGACATACTGGTATTACAAGACATTACAAGATGACCCGGCACTAGTCAGTTAGCACACTAATTCTAGATGAGATATCTGTAATGCAATGCATATACTTTTACTTTTATTTTTTCATACTCAGATACTTTCAGATTTTTAGATTACACTTCACTGAAGTCAAAATGATACACTCCTCACAGCGCCGCATGAACATAAAAAAAAAAACAACTGAAATGGCCAAACTGGGGACATCATAACATACACTTTTTCCGTTGAACAGGGGACACTGGCCCTGCTGGAATTGTAGTTGACAAAATGACAAAATCACTTTGGATAAAAATGTCTGCTAAATGCATAAATGTGAATGTGAATTATTTGGAAATGTGCATAAATGTAAATGTGAATTCACAGTTTTCATGTTAGCCTGTTAGTTAGGCTCTCTCCACTAGCAATACCTCCTAGCATTCAAGTTGTGTTGCTCACAACAAAACATTTTCAAAACATTCATTACCACAATATTTTGTTACATTTATTGCTTTCAGTTAGGTTTGAGATTCCTTGCATTACCGTCAAAGCAATTCTCTAACAATGTAAACATGGTCTTGAAAAATAACTAGGTAGCTTACCAGCTTACATTACACCCTCGGCGAGATAAATTAGCAGTGATTTGTTCAATTTACTAATCTAACCGAGAAGTGGCAAGTTCAGCAGCAAACTTAATTTCATCTTCATTTCCTATTAGCCTGTTGTATTGTCTCTTTGCTTCACTTTGGAATGAGTTTTTATAATTCCTCTGTGGCCGCGGTGGGTGGTTGTGGTGGTGGTGGTAAGGTGATCTCTCGCTTCAGTCATCCTTGGATTTAGCTTTGCTGTTCATTTATTTCAGTTTCCTATTCCATTCTAATGGTGACGTGGGGGTGGGGGCGGTAGTATCTTCCACAGCTTTGACAACAACATCATAAAAGGCTTGATGGCAATAGACAGTAAAGTTAACAAGCTATAAACAAGCTCGTCTTTAGGTGTCTTTGCACTGGTTTGGCCGGTATGTGACTCGCTCTCGCTGCCTCAGACATACTGGTATTACAAGACATTACAAGATGACCCGGCACTAGTCAGTTAGCACACTAATTCTAGATGAGATATCTGTAATGCAATGCATATACTTTTACTTTTATTTTTTCATACTCAGATACTTTCAGATTTTTAGATTACACTTCAAGAAGACACATAAAATACACATATACCCTTTAAATATCTTAATTCACATAAGACACACACATTTATTTTTCTCTTTCTTCTGGTCATCCATAGCCTACATCAGTAATGCCAAAAAATAATTTCCCCTGGATAAAAAGAGACTCAGCATCTAAAATGTATATTGGGGGGCTGTGAGACTAATGATGACATTATGGGCCTTTTCTCCCCCAGGTTCTTCCTCATGTACATAATCAACAAGGATGAAACTGAGCACACAGGACAAGTGAGTTCTGCCAAAGACACTTTGTGTTTGAAGAGTGACATTTTCAGTTGTTTCAGTTTCAGGAAAAACACCAGTACACCACTAAGGTACAAGTACAGGGCAAGATGACATGAAGTTGCTATTTGAAACAACTCCCTCATAATGGTCTCCCTCATTATGTTCTCACTCATAATGGTCACGTTTAAAGGCAGTTCAGGGGAGACTGGCCCTGAAGTGTTTGACAAATCTATGTTGCTTTGAATAAGTGTCTGCTAAATGCAGAAATGTAAATGTTAAACAGTATTATTAATGGATGGTCTATGGTGGATCTTATGAGACACCTGGAATCAAGGCAACAAAGCACCTGCCCCCAAACCATCAAATGAAGCTGAATCCTTTGGGATCTCCTCTTATTAGCCTGCCATTAATATGAGCACACTACTGATTGAAGTAGAGGAGTTTGAAGAGACCTTTTACATGACATTTCACTATTAAAATACTGCTGACAGTAGTAAATCTTCAGTGGCCAAATTATCAGTTTCAGAGAGCATTTTGATACCATCACAGAAATAAAGATCTAACTATAGAGAAGAAAATTAACTTTTACATTATGCTTAAAAAAATGTGTAACCATGTATGGTACTGTGCCTCTGTTAGTGTCTCATCTGTCTCATTTTATTTCCCTTAGGAGTCTTATGTGTGGAAGATGTACCAGGAGAGATGCTGGGACTTCTTTCCAGCCGGAGACTGCTTCAGGAAACAGTATGAGGACCAGCTGGGCTAGACGACACCTCTCTTTGTCTTTCTTTTTGCATCTCTCTCTATCTCTTCTCTCTCTCTCTCTCTCCTCCACTCATCCTGCCATCTCAGTCCCTGAGATGAAGTATGAATGCTAAGCTCCAAGTATATTCAAAACACCCAACAGCATCTGACTACACCACAACTCAAAAGGAACACCAGAGAGAACAGTCAGGATCTTGTTTTTTGTATAATGGAAGGACCATTTCATGTCACTTGTCAAATGTACCCTTTGTGATCTTCGGTACACTGATACATCTAACAGATAGACACACCAAAAGAGTCAAGAAAACCAAGAAAAAGGCCCTGACATTTCAGAATTTTCTTTCAGTTTTGGAAAATGTATGAGTATATTTTTCCTGCTTTTAGTTTTCGACAAAACGTGTTGCCTTTCTTCAACTTGGCCCTAAACCATTGCACAAACTTGTTGGTCTCTTGGAGAACTGTCAGATTGCGTTGGGGTTGGGTGGGGTGGATGTTTTCCAGAGAAAGACATTAGAGATACCCACCCTATTATGCACAAGAACATTTCTTCAGTCTCTCTTAGAATGTTGAAATCGAGACTTATGCTTAACAGAGAAGGTGAAATAGATTTCTATGTCAAGTGTAAAATGTGTTTTCTGGGGACATTTGCAAATTCTTTACCATGCTTGCTGAAATGATGTTTGTGAAAATGTGGACAAGTTCAGTCTGAGCAGAAAACAAAAAAGGTTTATGCGATGAAATGCCTAATATCAAGTTCTGATAAAGTGCCTTACGTACATGATACAAAGCTATGCAAACTCGTTGATTTTATTTACAGTCTATTTGTGCTGTACTCCTGGATTTAGCAACAAGCAGATGTTTGGAATTGTCAGTGGCTTGTGTTATTTTCTTAATTTGGGAAAAGGACAAACTGTCTCTGAGTTTCTTGCCAAATATCAGTACTCTGACTGCAAATGTTCATGGTACTATGACTACAAAATATTCACAGAGTTTATTGATCATGTTGAAATGAAATGAAATGAAATGAAATAGAGATAAAATGCTATTGTATGGCCATTTGTATGTTGTAGCTTTGCTGATCTGTGCATTTCTTTTGAAGGGGAAAATAAAGAAATGATGCAATACGAGATGACATTTTTTGAGTGTTTCATAGCACTGCATGACTTGTTCAGTGGAATCATAATTCTTTGAATTTCTTTTTTTTATTTTTAGTACGTGAGTGTATAGTTGCAACCAAAAGTTTTGAGAATGACGTAGTTTGTGTTTCACAAATTTTGCTGCTAGTATTAGCATGCATAAGTAGCACCTTGTAACAGATTGGAATGAAGTAGACTAGACTTATAATGTAAAAATGTGGGCCTACACATGACAGTGCATTTACAGGGATCCCTAACTAGTATTACATGTTGGACTGACCTTGGCGTCAGCTACATAAATGTGATTTAAAAACACTTTTTTCTTAGAAGATCCTTTCACTTGTAAGCTACCATTGTTGTAAAAAGACATCACCTGGTTTCAGGTCCATAACAGCCAGAACAAATAGATTCTGGGACAGTTTCTATCCCAAAGCCGTCACCATTCTGAACTCATATATGCACTGAGGACTGTTGAGGACCATCCCCCATGTGCATTCCCGTAATAGTTTTTACATAGGACATTTATACCTTGCGCTGTGTGCACTTTTAAGGAGTTGCTTTAAATCTCATTATACTGTGTATAATGACAATAAAGGCTTTCTATTCTATTCTATTCTATTCTAATCAAGGTTCAATCCAAGAAATTGATAGATCAAGTGCAGCAATCACTATTGCTGTATATAGACACCATCAATATCAACCAGGTGATGTCACTTTTTACCCAGAAAGCATTGAGACGTAAATGCAATGGCAGCTTACAAGATCTGCAAAAGAAGGGATTTTCTAAGTATTAATAAAAATGAAAGCGTTTTCAGTGTTTTTAAATCCTGTTAGATATAGCAACACCAGTGTCAGTCTTACAAGGCCAACATGTCTTACTAGCCAGGAATTCTTTTAAAAGTTCACAAACAAAACATAAATAAGAACAGCTTCACGCACATAATAATGAAAGACGTGAACAGGGAAGACATCTGAAATTTTGCAAATGGTTTTAGATAATATAACTGTTTTAGATAATATAGCTAATGTTTTAGATAGCTCATCAAGGATGTCACACTTGAACATGACACTCACAGCCCAAACACATTTTCCACACACTCAGACACATACCTGTCATTTTGTACTGTGTAAACGGACACTGCCTTCAAACAGGGTCCATTAAGGCACCTATTCACAGTTAGTGGGGGATATTTAAAGACTCATGCACACGAGACAAGCCAGGTTTAGTGTTTGTCACTAACCTGTAACCAGCTCACCTTGAGCCTTGAGATCACATGTCAGGTTACCTGATGCCCTCGCTCTATTCTGTGTCCTTCATGAAAGTTGACACTTAACCTGCTCTGTGCTACACTAAAGATAGCAGCATCTGCAACATACGTCACACTTGACATGGAATCGATCTTGATGCCTGGATCTGGTTCTAGAAAGTTCCATGTGTAATCTCTAGTGAATCGATGGGCCCCCATCAGCTCCATATTGAGAGGAGCTGTGCCTTGCATTGGTTGATTTCTGTTTGATCAGCGACTCCAGTGCAGGGCTTTGGGGGAACTGGCAATGTGTAATTACCATTAGGCCACAAAGAATGGAGAGAGGGAAGGCCTTGAGGTGTTGGTAGGCAGACACATGGTGAGATTATCTGGGCCGATAATTTTGTCTTTTGGCCCACCTCAAGGCTTCAGGAGATGCTGCGTGACCTTCAAAGAAGGAGCACCCAAGAGCAACAGGGGCAAGGAAAAACTCCTTTATGTTCAGTTAATCTAGGAAGAAACCTTGGGCAGATCCACAACTCAAGGGGCTAACCCAACTGCCAGGGGTCATGCAGAAAAATTACAATCAGTGGTAACCATGACAGACTACAAGTTGC
The DNA here is from genome assembly GCA_027481765.1 of Tenualosa thibaudeaui. Lineage (NCBI taxonomy): Eukaryota > Metazoa > Chordata > Actinopteri > Clupeiformes > Clupeidae > Tenualosa > Tenualosa thibaudeaui. The sequence continues at coordinate 693,647 of JAIFZK010000013.1, read as the reverse complement.
CTATGGTTTTAGCTAAGGTTCATAATAGTTCATAATGGAGTATTATCCCACTTTACATTATATGGTAGTCAGACTATAGGTGGTTATCAGGAATTATGGCTGGACAATGTAGCAGCGGCCAGAGTCAGTTGCAAGTGTCAAACTCAAAGGAGTGAGATGGGTCATGGGGGTAACAGTAAGGGTCCATTTGACAGTGCCATTGTGAGGGGGCAATCACAGAGCCTCAAGGAAGGGGAGACGGGCCTAGCATGGGCGTCCAGGAAGGGCCTCTATGATGGAGAGTCGGTCCTGACATGGGCCTCCCTTAGTGTTGGTTGTAGTCCACTCAGGAGGGGAGGGTGAGAGGAGTCAGCCAGAATGAGGCAGGGATGACACTCAGCAGAGATGATTGTGGACAGAGGAAGAAAGTGAATTAGGCCAGGTTCACACATCAGAGAGCAAATGTGTAATTTGGTGTGTAATTTGTAAATACTATAGCAGCATAACTAAGGTATGATGCATGGCAACCCAGCACCACTGCAGGGATGGTCAGTGGCCGCCATGCCTTGCAACTGGGGGCAACAGCAGAGGCAGTCCCTCCCAAAAGACCCATGAGAAGTGATGATTTGCCATGCACCATCCCTAACTATGGGAAACAGTAAAGAGGAAGGTTTTAAGTCTAGACTTAAAGGTATTGGGTGTGTCCGCTTGTCGAATGTGTGGGGGGGAGATTATTCCACAGGAGGGGTGCACGGTAACAAAAGGCTCTTCCTCCTATCATACATCACATTGTGTGTGTGTGAGTATGTGTTTTCACATTAATTTTCCTCCATAGTGCTTTACTTCTATCACACACTGGTTTCAATTACCGTATCTTTTTGTGACCCAGTAGTACAGCATTTTAGACCCAGATGAATTGTGCATTTATCTAATGTAGTTCCTATCCATGTCATCTTAACTGCACTTCTTCAACTGTGTAGATTGTCTGTATGTTACCACAGCATTACAACTGAAAATATAACCATGTGGAGTGAGAAGTGATTCAGTGCTCATTACAGGGCTGATAAAACAGCCTCTCGAATTAAATTAAAAGATGCTAATGCTCCCTCCTTGACTAATAATAGACCCCAGCAAAACATGTTCCCTCCACATGCATTCCCTCCACACCTCCCCATCAGATAGACACTCTCTCTAGAAGAGGCAACCATCACTCTCAAACATCTTGGCTGTCTCCTGCGGCCGTCTTGCAGGTCCCCCTGCTGCTCAGCCCTATCCCCTAACCCCCCAACACCATCACAGCTCCCCCAGGGCCTGGGGATGAGAGCTGGCCAATTCGAGGAGATGAAGGACAGGCATAGAGAGGATGCCCCCCACAGCTTTGTCACCTGCAGCTGGGAGCCAGTGTTGAGTAGTGGCCCTCTAGAGGGGAGATGGGGGGTGGCTGGGTGCAGAGTGGGGAAGTAGGGGTGCATGATTAGCAGCCTCTTGCTCTCAGGCAAAGGAGGGTGTTTTATGCCTATCTACAGCATGTGTTAACACATGCATGTACATTTGATGATAAAAACACACACACACACAAGTTTGGACACACAAATAATAGCATTTATTTAAGAGCGTAAATAAAATAATAATTAAAGCAAATGTTTTGTCTTGGTAATAACCCTTCTCTCTCTCTCTCTCTCTCTCTCTCTCTCTCTCTCTCTCTCTTGGATTAACCAGGAAAATGGAGTGAAGAGCCAAGTGGTTTAGAGACATTCAATCCTGATTAGATGTTCAAACAAAGAGTCTGTCTGTAGTACTCTTTATATACAGGCACACATTAAAGCTGTAATGCACCCAATTTTTTCACATTAAAACTTACTTATTCTCCACCCCCTGACCTACTCAAACACACATGTGCATACACACACACACACACACACACACGCACAAACACACACACCCTCATTGTGCTCCCAGCTACTCCATCAGACTGGCAGGTAAACACCATTTATTCCAGTTTCTAATTGTGGCCATGGACTCATCAGCAGTGCAAGTGGGCTCCTTCACATGATTTACATTCCTTGCAGTTACACAGCAAATGATCCCTGAGACAGAAAGAGAGAGAGGAAAACAAGTATCTAATTAAGCCAGAGGAGAGATTGATTTGGTGGTCATCATTTCATAATGCAAAAGGGGGAATTATTGGAATGTTATGTCTTAGTGGGGAAAATGAATTGACACGGTTTGGGAGTTAAGAAGGCATCTATGCCCACATATCCAGAGAGACAATTGAGATTGAAACGCTCACTTTACCAATCTGTTGATTGTGTCCCAAGGGAACTTTCAAGAACTACACAATTGCATTGGATTCCTACCCGGAACTTAAATTGATAAAGATTACAGCCATTTCAAGTCTTAATTAAGATTTAAATTACTGATTGTCCTACGGGCCACAATGCTAAGATCTACTGATTGTGAGGCTTTTCATCCAGAAGTATAGCAAGGATAGACAGATATTTGTCTTTTCTCTTTGTTTTAATTCAATATATTCCAAATTTTCTTTTCTGAAATGTTTCCTCACCAGGTTGTTTTCTGGCTAACAGAGGCTCAGACCACCTTTAAACAATGGACATTTTTCATGCCTTTTTCATAAATCCTGAACACTGTAATTAAACTCATACAATATCTGTGGTTCTCTTGCAAAGTGCCAATTTCCTGTTAATAGCACTGTTTCAGAGAGGCTAGTTCAGTTTAGGCTAGTGATAGAACAAGATACCAGTGACAGGAGAACCAAACCCCTACTCACAGTTTTCATTTCAGATGACTGGAAGCAGTACTATTTAGTTAGAAGTGCTTTTCCCAGTGTGGTGTGAAAAAATAAAATAATATGGGCATTATGCATGCAATGCACAGTGCGGAACATTGCCCCATAGAACTGCACTGCTGTCCCAGGGTTTTTTGGAGAGCGTGAGATGGGTTAATCTGAAGTCAAATGTGTTTGGGGTTTGAGAGAGGTTATGGAGTTGGCAGATGGATTCTTGGGCTCAGATGATTCTGTGAGGGCAAGAGGGCTTAAGCCCAAACAGGAATGAGGTTGAACATATTGTGTAATCTCTCCAAGCATTTGCAAGCAAGTATGTGTGTGTATATATCTGCTGTGTGTGTGTGTGTGTGGGCAAGGGTTTGATGGAGTAAGTGTGTGTGTGAGAGAGAAAGAGATAGACAGAGAGACAGAGAGAGAGAGAGAGAGAGAGAGAGAGAGAGCACACCCTCATTGCTGAGTATCCAGCTTGTGTGGTGAGCAGCACAGTGACAGATGAGGCTGTCTCTCCATCCCTCCAGCAGTCCTTTGGGAGAGAGGCTGAGGGGTGGGGGTATGAAGAAAGAGAGAAAGAGAGATATTAACAGATTGAGAAGATGAGGAAGAAAAGTGAAGAAGCAGAAAGGAAAAGAAGCAGAGTGGAAGAGAGGAAATGAAGGAGATAGAGAGTTAGAGAGGAGTGGAGGATTACCCTTGTATCAGTGTTTCTCATCACTCCTGAAAGACTGTCCAACATCTGCCTTTTACTGTCCCCACCCCCATCTCTCTCTCTCTCTCTCTCTCTCTCTCTCTCTCTCTCTCTCTCTCCCTCTCTCTCCCTCTCTCTCCCTCCCTCTCTCCCTCCCTCTCTCATTTCAGGATTTGTTTCTGGTTGTCCTGGAAATTGGAGTAATTATGCAAGTGCTCAGTGTGATTGCCTTAATCCTGCACAGGCCCACTTCCACCCCAGGTGACTGACCTTTCCTCCGGACCTTTGGGGGTGGGGTGGGAGTGTTGGGTATTTGTCTGGTAGTAACATTTCATTGTTAGTGGGCCACCACTAGCATTCTTTTTATGGTATGGCATAGCTAGCCAGATTGGAGAACGGGGTCATTGGGGTATCATTTACATTTATGCCTGTAGCATAGTATCAGGAGCTTTCCTGTTCTGTATCCCCCTATCCCCCAACGATTTGAAAATATGAAGGATACAAAGGAGAGCCCAAGTCATTGAAACAGCAGACATCTCACACACACATGCACACACAGACACATACACACGGACACACCAAAGCCAGAACCACCCCCAGAAAAGAAAGAAGCACTTTGATGTCCCACCCTATCTTCTGTACCTCCATCAGAGAATCCTCTTTTTTCCTCCTTTTTCTGCACATCACACTGAGCCCATGACAAAAGAAAGTCAGCTTAGCAGAAGGTCCAGCTTTTCACTTTCAACAGACCCCATGACATATTCTGTTCAAGTGATCATAAAGAGTGCAATGTCTTCTTTTGGGTTCTGTGGTCACTTTTACCGCTTTTGACCGCTGAAACACACACACACTCTGGTGTAATTGTCAGCAGTGGCAGTTGTCCACTGAGTAGGGATTGCAAACTGTCAGTGAGTTTGCAGTCGACTTTGACTCCTGCAGTTCTGACCTTGTTGATGGTTCTAGTGCTGAACAGACATTTCCTTAGGAGTGGAAAACACCTCACTGGCAGGATTGGTTACAAGGTCGGCATGTAGGAGTGTAAAGGAAGGGAGAGTGACAGAATGTGTGTGTGTGTGTGTGTGTGAGAGAGAGAGAGACAGAGAGAGAGAAAGGGGGTAAGACATGGAGAGAGAGAAAGAGAAGTGTTACAGAGTGGGAGAATTACAAAGTGAAAAAAGCCATTGTAGACACACAAGCAGTGACTGATGTAAGTTATTAGCACGCCCAGTGAGACAGGAGAGAAAGAGACTGAGTTAGAGGCAGAGAGAGAGAGCATGGGAGAATGAACATAGCAGAAAGAAAAGGAGGGAAGGTGAACTCCAGAGAGGTTAATAGGAAGGGAGACAGAAGTACAGAGTGAGCTGGAGAGAGTGAAAGAGAGAAAGAGGCTGAGCTGATTCAGGCTGCACTAGGCACCTTTTACTCCAGAGGTGTTAGGTTGCGCTGATCAGGCACCCCAGCGACCTGCAGGCAAAACAATAATTGATACACACACGGCAAGTGCACACACGTACACACACGCATGGAAGCAAACTATAGCTCAGATAGCAACATGAAATTCAAATTCAAATTCAAAGCTATTCCAAATGAACCAAGAAGAAGCTGATGCTAATTGCCCTCTATTGCATATTGTTGCCATATGGCAACAAATTCAGTTTTTTTTTTGTTTCTGTAATAGAAAACAATGTGAAATGCACTGTTTTTCTCATTGGTTTTGAAAATGGGTCTTTAATTTTGAAATTACATATGTTTGGTGACATCACATAACCAGGAAATCCTGTTTGCCCGCCCTTTTCCGTGCATGTGCCCCACTGTGAAGGTCATGTGATAGTGTGCCAAAGTATAGTGTTTTTTTTCCAAATTTAAGAAGAATTTCCATCAAATTTAAATTCAACTTTTTTCTGGGTAAGTAAACTTTCAATGTTAATCATTTAAACCAGTTAAGGAATTATATTTTTTCTGCAAAAGGTTAAAATTCATTTTTTGCCATATGGCAACATCATGTGAATATTGAAGTTAATACTTTGCATTCATGCAAATGGGTTCCCATTGAGTTACATAGCACTGGGCTACTCAGACACGTACATAGCACTGGGCTACTCAGACACGTATGTTTTCAATTATTTAACATTTTATTTATTTTATTTATAACAATTAATATGTTATATGAGAAAAATATATGAACTGCTCGCTAAAGAAAATTTGTTTTTACCCATGGAAGGTTATGTATTAGAACTATTTTAGACATATTTTTCAATAGCTGTATAATTCAATAACGTGTAGTAACTATGTTCTGCTTATTTTGTACCTTCAGTCAGCTTAAATCTGTTGATTTTCATCCTTAGAACATGCATGCCAGCTTTTTCTATGGTAGAGGGAGAGGTAGCAGGGCAGACTTAGCTCTGCCAAGAGAGGAAAGTGAGGATGAGCTAGTGACCAGTGATGAGGAGAATGATGTTGATGTCAACCTTGATGAGGGCAGTGAGAGGTCAGAGTCTGATTCAGGCACAGACACAGAACCAGAGGCAGAGGAAGCAGGTAAAAGTGTTAGTTATGTCTTATGTGTGTGTGTGTGTGTGTGTGTGTGTGTGTGTTTGTGAGAGAGAGAGGTGAATGAGTGAGTGAGGGTAAGTGTGTGAGTGTGTGAGAGAGTGTGTGTCTGAGTGAGTGTGTGTGTGTTTGAGAGAGAGTGTAGAGTGAGTTAGTGAGTGGGTGTATGTGTGAGAGTGAATGTGTGTGAGTGAGTGAGGGTGTGTGTGTGAGTGAGAGAGTGAACTACAATTAAAACTAAATGCATTTCACTATTACACTATACATTTTAACAAAAGTACGTTTAAATTGTTCAGTATTTACTTCTATAAAAGTATGTTTTTAAAAGAAATAATGGATTTTAAGGCACATTCAATGAACGCGCTTTGTTGCCAACCAACTACCCCCCCCCCCCTTATATATTTTTATGATTTTTTTTTTATTTGCATTATTTAAGCAATTTTAAGAAAAAAAACACATCCATTTTTTTTTCATGTGCACGAAAATAATTCATGCAATAATACAGAACTATTTAAGCCCAACGATGCTACAAGATCACTGCACATACTGAACCTGAGCATTTGTACTGAAAGACAACTCTTTCTCTCTCTCCCTGTCTCTGCCTTCCTCTTTCTCTCGCTCTTACACACATACACACACACATACACATGCACGCGCGGGTGCATCATCCGTCATTCTAAGTGTTCATTCATGAACAGTCAAAAATAATGAAGTAAGGTGTCATTCAAGCAGCCCTCTGCTTTTTAATAAAGCAGGGGAAATATGTGGAAGAAATATTTCCTATTTCCTAGAAGTGTGTGTGTGTGTGTGTGTATCAGCTACACAGACACACACACACACACACATGCACGCACACACATGCACACAACCACACACAAACACACACACAGACACACACACACACACTCACTAACTGTGTGACATAACTCCAGTCCTAGGGTCCTTGTGTGCCAGGAGGATGGCTGGTAAAGGGGCTAGTAAGTCTCCTGACCTTTGCCAAGAGCACTCAAACCAGCACAATGCTCAGATGGAAGCCTACCTCGAGTATGTGGCCACTGGCACTAGAACTGTCTGTGTGCTATTGTGGGAAGGTACAAGACTGTACAGAAGTGTGTATGACACTATGCTTCTCTGTGAGGGTGTGTGTAAATTACCTACATGCATTTATTTGCTCTTCTACTCTAACACTCACACACACACACACACACACACACACACACACACGCACACATGTGTCCTCTGTTTTCATGCAGTGCTATAGTCCCTGACCTGCCTTTAACTACCATTTCCCATAAGCATTGCCGAATGCACACATAAACCCGTGCGGTGGAAAAGCAGTCTAAAAATGTGAGTGTGTGTATGCATATGTGTGTTTGTGTGTATGTGTGCATGTACTGACTGCACAATGTCAGTAGGGAGCCTATCAAGGGCTGTTATAGAGCGCTGTCACTAAAGATGGATGTGAGAGTCCAGCCTCCCAGCCATGACACGACACCACAGGATGCACATCACTGCACCCCACCCCCTTTGTTTAGCCACACTCACAAGGACAAACACATTACAAACACCCCATTACAAACAGGTTATATAGCCAAGGGTCATTAATCTGAACACAAAAAGTGGGTGTTTGAGAAATAAATGGGTGTGCTTTTAAGGTTTTAAGGTAGTTTGTAGCTTCTTTAGGTTTGCTTCTTTGATTACAGACTGCCCATTTCAAAGGTATAAACCATCTCATTAATATGAGCTTATAAGTGAATTACAATGCATTTAGTTATTACGTGTTGTTGTGAATAATTGTTTTATTGGCCAATCAAGGTAACATTTTTCATGACTGTGTTTTTCGAGCAGCTGGTTATTCCCTCCTCAGAAAGCATGTCATTAAACTGAAGAAAAACATGTAAAATTGTTAGAGGGTGATATGATTGTTTGTTGATAAGGTGTTCTTGCCTAAGTCTTTTCAAATATAAGGCTTTTCCACAGGACCCAATAAGCCCAATAATAAAAATGATAATTAAAAAGAAAAAAAAACAAACATCTCATGTGTCCTTTGATGGGAAACAAGTTCTTACCATGATGGAATTTCAAAGCTGAAGAGATTTATCTCTACCTAAGAGCACACACTGATCCAATTGTACCTAATATATTTTACAATTACATATTTCATAATGAAATATACATATTTCAAAAATAACAGGTAAAAATGGTTTTGTGTGGCAGGGCACCATTAATGTTGTCTGAATCAGAATGTAATTCAAAGTAATGTATTCTACTATGAAGTCCTTTAAGTTTAAATTAAGTGCACTTTTAATTAATACAATGTACAATAATACAGACTATAAATTCCAAACATTTTTGAAAAACCTCATGTACATCAAGTTCATTTCAGTATATTCTGAGAAAGTGTGCCTTACATTACTATATTTAAATCATTATTTTACACTATTCTGGAATTCACTTCAATGGCTTTAGGGAAAAGGATAATAAAAGTATTTATACTTCTATGTATTTTAACCATAGACTGTATGGATTGTAACCTTGTGTAACCAATTAGCTGTCTCCATCAACACTAAGAGGTCAGAGCCTTTGCTGTCTCCATCAACACAAAGAGGTCAAAGTCAAGACCTTTTCCCTCTGTGAGTCCTTGCTGGTAGAATGGGTTTGTGCTCTATGTTCTTGGGGTTTCAGTAAATGTTTGAAATGCATTTGGCCACCTTATATTTCATTAATTTGGTCACATTATATTTCATTCATTGATTTTCTCACAGACATATGTTTTTGCACATATGAAACTCATTATTATTTGATGTATTCATATATATTCATGCTATAATATCATTTTGTTGTTATTGCTATTGTTGTCATAATTGTTTCCATTACTATTACTAAGTCTAATTTTGGCTTATCATAAACTACTTTTAAAAACAATATTGTAGTATTTATTTTCTAACCATTTAGGACAAAAGCATCCCACAACTATAGCCATAATATCCCTGGTGTGTCTGTTTGTTTGCATGTCTTATGTGTGTGTTCTCTGCTCCTGTCAAAGAGAACAGTTCTCCCATGAGTAGCATGTGGTGATGATTGAGATTTGAGCTGGCAGAAATAGCAGTGATTTCACAGGCAGTCTGCCACTGTGCTGATTACAGAATCCTCTCTGGCTTTCTCGCCCAGCTTTGACCTCTAAAATAGTCACTTCAGGGGGGGCAGATGAGGTGAACGGTCAGCGTTCTCACCCTCACAGCCAGTCCGACTTGTAGGTGAGAGGACCAGCGAAGGGTAAACAACATGGGTTTGCTTTCAGCATCTCACCCAGTAGACCTTGCCCCTATGGGGCCAATAACATTTGACCTATCAGCACAGAAGCATTGCATTATTTAACATAATGCTGTTCAAGTGGAGCTGCATATTTTGGGCTATTTATAGGCACACTTGGATTTAATAACATGGATACAAAAGAACATGACTTAGAAGTCACACATACAAATAAAAAAGCAACAGATCTCTCAGATCAGATCATGTCTTAGTCTCATCTTGCAGATGGACAGTGCAGAAAAATATTGTTGTGGATCAGGAGGCTATGGCAGTGAGCCTGACCACCCTGATGCTGGCTCAGTGTGGATGGAGAAGACCCTCTGTGCCGTGCGGTGTGTGAATTATGAATCTTAAGTGTTTTGGCACACCTGATCCTAATGAGAGAGACATCTGTGTGTGAAACCTCCAAACAAGCACACACACAACAGCAACACACACACACACACACACACACAGAGAGAGAGAGAGAGAGAGAAAAAGAGAGAGAGACCAGCCAGTTCCCTGTGGCTACTGCCAGCCTCACACATTTGTCCCAGCAAGCTGTTGAGCATGGTCAACCTAATCTCCTGCTTCTTAACTGTAGTTCTGCTTTGGCCAATTAGGACACACAAACCTAAGAAACAGACACTCAATGTATAAATAAAACAGAAGGCATTAATTGCAATTGCAAATATTGATCTTAGAGACACTGTGAAATGGAGGACAACCCTCCTGTGTTCCCTACATACCAAGCATTCACTAAGCACCAGTGGCACTTAGGGTTTTGGGTGAACAAGCATATTGACCTCAGGAAGCGTTTGCTTAATTTTATTCAAATTGATACGGACAGATAAACAAAACCAAAAACAATTATCCCTTTCAGGGATTTCAGCACAGCGTGTGAGCCCTTCCATTGAGACTTTAGTGGTAGGGGCTGGCCAAATATTACTGTTGTCTGCATTAATTGAGCTTCTCTCTGGCTGTTTAGTGGACAGCAATATGATTTTGGCCAGAGGCAGTCCCACCTTAGATCCATCTCTCCCCACCCCAGGTCCAGGTTGGAAGAAACAGGAGGGATAAAATGCTGACGGTAACAGTCAGAATCTGCCCTGCCTGTCTGTGCCAGGTCTGAGAAAGCTCCGCTGTAATTTGCAGGAAGCAGGCAAAGTAGAGCAACACAAGGAACGCAGGACAGTGGGCCAGGCGATGACTCAGAAACGTGTAAACTGCTTAGTATTCACTGCTGGCATTCACAGATGCTCTTCAGGGAGAGTAATATGACAGGGATAGTTTAAGGCAATTGTGCTGGCCACACTTCACACATTGGTGGGGGTAGAGGGACGGGAGAGACGTTTCACAAGGAGGGGATGCAGGCAGCGTTAATAAAACACCACGTCCCCATCGCCATGTTCTACAAAGTGGGTTGTGGGAGTGGGGGTGATGTGAGACAGTGAAGCTCTCATCAGACACGCATCCCCAAAGAAACCTCAGCTGTGAATCCATACTCGACTAACTCTCTGTCTCAGAACTTTATCCTTTGATCCTTTACATCCAGATTAGCAATGTGAAGCATAAATAGTGCAGCCAATATAAGTGCCTCAATCTAGTGCCTGGAGCAGGATGATGAGCAGCATAACTTTTGAGTTTTCAAATAGTAATGAAATATACATGCAGACTCATTGGCTCATTGGTTGAACACATCAACATCATTACTTCAGCTCAAAGGCAACCTTAACCTTTTGTTGTGGAGTAGAGCACAACAGCAGGAGAGAGATTGACCATTAACCTTTTTTTCCTTTTATATAACACGATCCTCCATCCCCCCTATACAACACACACACACACACACACACACACACACACACACACACACACACACACACAATAAAGTGATTTCACAGTCAAATTCAGCAAACATAAAGCTCTGTCTGAATGCAATCATTTCTGTAAAATAATGACTAATAAGTAATAAAGCATGAAACCACATCACTGTCAGAAGGTGGAGTGATGTGGTTTACAGGGCACAAGGAATATGGCACAAAACCTCTTTTCCCCAAAACACCCCACCCCCATGAAATCTATCTAACTTCATGACCCTTTCACCTTTTTGTATTATGACACTTGTAATGTTACTGTAAAATATTAAAACAATCCAACAAACCCCATTAAAAACCTCACCCCTTTATTTCTGTAAAAAATAAAGGGATCTAACTTCATGACCTTTTGATCTTTTTGTATAATGCCACTTGTGTTGTGCTCATGAGGCCATGCCATATGACACCAGACTTCTTCAAGTCAAACCCTAGTGCCACTTTTCGTGACACTTTTCTCAGTGTTACTGGAATTAAAATCGGTATTAGCCTAAACTCATGTAAGCAAACAGGTAATAATCAGGCAAATCATCTCATTTTCACTTAGCAATCTATTGTTAAGCAATTTTCTCTACTTGCAGTAAGTTACTTATTCTCGTTTTTCCCCCACGCCAAACCCACCGTTGCATTTTGGGGGCGTTAACCAGACTTGCTGTCTGTATCTATATGCCCCTTGCCCTCAGGAGGCACACAGGTGGCATAATACAGAAAGTTCAAGAGGTCATTAGGTTAAATGGATAGTTTTCATTTCTACAACAACAAATCAATATAAAATCAAGGGATAGAGTTTGTTAGTGAAAAGAGGTTTTGTGTCACAGGCCCCACGCCCTCAGGAGCATATCATAAATGGTTTGACGCAAAAAGTCAAAGGGTCAAGAAGTTAAATACATGTCTATTTTTTACAGTTGAAAATAAATAAAAAAGATGGGGTAGTTTGTTTTGGTGAAAAGAGGTTTTGTGTCACTAATCCCTATGCCCCGAGGAGTACATCACAAGTGATGTGAAATAGTTTGTGGAAAGAATTAAATGGATTTTTCGAATATGCGAATATCTAATATGCAATTTCAAAACCACTTGACCACGGTGCACTAAAGGCTATAGCTACAGCTATGAGTGAGTGCACAACACTAAATACATAACCCTCTCTTGTCTCAAATGTTAGCAATTACGCCATATCATTAGCAGGTGAGCCATCTCTGCCATTGGCAGATGCTTCAGATGACCTTTAGAGGCAAATAAATCAGATGGTTTCTTTATGCTCGTATTTGTTCAACATCCTCTCTGTTAATAATGCATATCTCTTAAAAGGCCATGTACTCTCAACGCCATTTCGGGATGTAGTCTTCACGGCAACATGGAGCCATTTTTGTGTGATGAGCTCTCAGAGCCCGTCAGGCCATGTGCAGGTAAATGAGTCAGAGTCGTTTATGTGGATGTCATCATGTGCCTGACAACTCATCGCCTGTTGAAATACCAGTGAAGTGAACCTTGTGATTCTCTCCCTCTCCCTTTCTCTCTTTCTCTCTACCCCAGTCTCTGAATTTGACTTTCTATCTCTCCCCTTCTGTCTTTCTCTCTCAACCCTCTCTCTTTCTTGTTATCTTTCTTTCTTTTTCTCTACATTAAGCAAAAGAAATAATGTAAAATAACCAGAGGTCCATCATTATTTCTCTGAATGTCTTAAAAAGGCTTTTCTTACCTGTTGTCCTGTTGTCTTTTGTTATCCCTTCTCTGTTTGTCCAATTAAATTATGTGTCGGAGTCTGAATAGTATCTCCTGAATTGCTGTCATGACCCCCACCTGTACTGGCGAGAAATGCAACCAACAAATAAAAGGTAGACTATGACAGTATAATTAAAAAATTTGGAAATTAAATTTGAGGATAGATATTTATGCATGCTTGATATTTGAATGTGGAAGGTCAGAATTCTGTGTTATTTGTTCAGAGATTGCAATGTATTAAAAACACAGCTGAGGCAATCACATCATGTTTTTCTATATCTGTATGTGCAAAGTACAATAGTGGGCATTCATTCTGTGATGGTACATATAAAACCAACTGGCTGGATTTTATCAAAGGAAAACAAAGCCAAGCATATCTTCACCAAAAACAAAAAAAATCCTAAAGGGGTAAAAATCCCCCATCAAAAAACATCTATGAACACAATGGGAGAACCATGTAAATGATGCCTTTATTCTTGCTGTTTGTTGCAGGCCTTGGAAGGGCTGACAAGGTGTTAGTGGCATTAGAGGGACACTAGGGAGCTATTAGTGTCAGCCGCTGTCTGAAGGCCTCTCTGCCCAGCCTAGCGTGGTACAGTGTGCAGCAAGCAGGAGCTACCTCACCTCATTTGTGGGCTCTGGAGTTAGGAGTCCTGCTCCTGTTACCGACCAGAGGACAGAGAGAGGTAATGAGTTCGCTTCAGCCTGGCTCATTAGAGAATAGACACACACACACACACACACACACACACACACACACACATAGTGCACATATAATGGTACATTGTACCAATAATACCATTTATGTAAAAAAACTCAAACACCAGAGTAGGAACCAGATTCACATCAACCAGATAAGAGTGCTAGCAAATAAAGGCAAATAGTTGTGGCACAAACATGCCCTTGGCGGAGCAAAAAGAGAAGAGACTCAACAGCAGTAAAGCATTTTCTATTGTTTGTGTTAGGAGAGACAATAAAAAGAAAACATATTGTGTTTGTGTCTCTCTCTCTCTCTCTCTCTCTCTCTGTCTCTCTCCCGCTCTCTCTCTGTGTGTGTGTGTGAGAGAGAGAGAGAGAGAGAGAGGATACCTGTCTGGTTTCCATGGAGTTTTCATCCAATCAAAGCATTCTTTTAATCTCAGTCCTGTAGCATCCAGAGCAACAAATGACTCAAAGGCACTTTCAACATGTTGATGAGATACAGCATACACAAATGACCCCCCCCCCCACCCCCCCCACCCCCGTTCACACACATGCACACACATGCACACACAAACACACACAAACACACACAAACAAACACACACACACACACACGCACACACACACACACAGACATCAGTGCACTGTGCTAGGATGGCGAAATATGTCACAAGACACTGTGGGCATCAGCCACTGGAGAGTCTATAAGTGTGTAGGCCTCTGTGTGTGTGTGTGTGTGTGTGTATGTATGTGTATCTGTGTGTGTGTGTGTGTGTGTGTGTGTGTGTCTGTGTGTGTGGTGTGTGAATGGGGGGTTGAGGGCATGCAAAATGCAGGCAGCAGACATTGTCATCACCAACACCTGGGGCTGGACTGTGTGGGTGCCAGGGTGTGTAAGGGTGATTTATGCCACGTTAATACATTTAAAGTGCATCCTTATTACCAGGTTGTGGTTTCCTGGTTCATGCAGTACAAGAACAATTTAAAGCTGCTGAAGCCATCTTGTGTTTGTGTGTGTGTGTGTGTGTGTGTGTGTGTGTGTGTGTGTGTGTGTGTATGTGTGTGCTCAAACTCAGATGAGATGAGCCTTGACAGCTGTTCGGGCAGCAGTGATAGAGACTAAATGTCAGGTGCCAGACTAGAGATGTAGGAGGAACAAGGGAGAGGAAAAGACAAAATCATGGAAGAGAAAGAAAAACAGAGGGAGAGAGAGAGAAAGATGTTAGATTGATGATGTAGGGGAAGAGTTGAAGAGCAGATCAAAGACAAAGAAAAAGAGATAAGGAATGAGAGAGAGAGAGATTCAAAGTGAGGTAAAGACAGGTAGAGAGCCAAAAAGTAAAAAAGCTAAAGACATAGAAAAATGGATAGAGGAGGTGAGAGGAGGAGGGAGAAAGAGGGCAAGGAGGAGGTGAGGAGTGTTCCAGGATTTGGTCAGGTCCAGGGGACTCCATGGGGATGGATGTGTACTGTACCGTGCCTAAGATCCCTGGAGTCTTCTTGGCAGTCTTTACAGGAGCTGTGTTAAGCACACTGCTGTTAGCACCCAGTTCCCCGGACAAGGGCTTAAAACACAGGGCATTCTAAGTGGAACATGCTTCTCAAAAGTCACCTCATCATAGCAGTAGGTGCCACTGGCCCAGCTGAAAAGCAGGGACGAGAGAAGAGCAGAAAAGGGTCTAGACTGATGAGAAGGCACTGTTGGGTTTTCAGTACCCCAAGCAGAGCCAGTGGCCCAATGTTAAATGCAGCAAATAGCCAACTTGGCTGGTGAGGAAGGAACACAGATATTCTGCAGTGACAAGCATGCAAAATAAAGCTCATCTGTAGAGTGGCACAACAGTTGAGTTGTCTGTGTGTAGCACAGGACATGATGAAGTCATAGTGTCTCATTAAAGTGATTAGCATCTGATTCAAATTGAGCTTCTATGCAGACACATACAATGTCCAGTATGCTCCCGCTGGGTGAGATGCATATATGGACACAGCAGCTTACAGACAGACTGAAGGGAAGGCGCAAGGACAAAGATAAAAGGAGGGGTGATATATGGATAAATTCCTGCTGAGCAGGTTTTCACCAAAGGCAATTAGCTCATGAAAAGCTTGTAGACATTCAGGAGTGACATGAAAAATGAACTTGAGGCCAGTGTAATTTTCAAATAGTGGCTAACAGGAAACACAGAAAGTGTGCATCCCCCTTGTGTGTGTGTGTGTGTGTGTCCATGTATGGGTCTGTATGTATGATCAAAAGAAAACAATTTAGAGGAAACAGCATTTCAATTTCAAATAAACTGTGATGCAAGAATTTAATATTTGGGTAATGATGAACTGAGACCAATACCCCATTACACGACACCAACTCAACACACACACGCATGGCCACACACACACACACCGCTGTACAGAGGAGATGAGAAATTCCTCTCAGTCCATTCCATTGAGATCTGATTATTGGCAGCAACTGAGCCAACAAGCTCCCCAAACCTATTTTCACTCTGCACTAAAAATGGTGACGGGCATAAATTCAACTCAATGTGTGAGTCTGACAGTGATGTATAGGGGAGCCTGGGATGCCAGAAGCAGAGGACAGAAGATAGACGTGTTTTGCTGTGGCTCTGTGCTTGGGACTGGCTCCTAGGTGGAGGAGTAGAGTGGGGGATGGATGATTAGAAGGAGACATCTGCTTTAGTTATTATGTGCCTTGGTGCATGGTGACTTGACCCTGATATGCAGGTCACTGAATGCTGTAATAAGCAACAGTACAGTAAGGGGTATTTTCATTATTATGGATTTCCTGGTTCCTATTTTGCATTGTGTTTCCATTGGAGAAATTGTACAGAAGGACCCTCTGGCCTGTTTCACAACTGTGTTTGGGGACTGTGCTATAGCAGGCTTTAGAAGATGACATAATTGGGATAGTAGGATGAACTAAACTTTGTTCCCAAGAGGAATACTAAATAAACATGTATGTCATTAATCTGGTTTGACAGTATAACCCAGGATTACTGTAGGTCAGTGGAGATGTGATTGAACCCACTGTAAGGGTTTGCCCTTGGCAGGAGCATACTTTTCCAGACATACTGTATGGATGCATTGTGTAATAGCATAATGTAATATATAGAACCTAACTAGGGTGACAGATGTCACATCCTAACTACTTAAAAACATGTTTTAGACCAGGGGTGTAGTGGTAAAAAAAAGAGGTGGGTAAACTATGAAGTTGGTGATGTAGGATCAACATATGGGATGGTTTCTTTAATTATTTTTTTACAAGAAGGATATCAAAAGCACATAATGTT
Source organism: Tenualosa thibaudeaui (assembly GCA_027481765.1). NCBI lineage: Eukaryota > Metazoa > Chordata > Actinopteri > Clupeiformes > Clupeidae > Tenualosa > Tenualosa thibaudeaui. The sequence continues at coordinate 676,742 of JAIFZK010000013.1, read as the reverse complement.
CTGGTGATATTAAAGGGTTTCTGGAGCGCTGAAGAGTGTATAGATTGAAACCCTAATTTAGGAATATGTGTTGGCCTATATAAAATATATAGTCTGAACTTCACCTTTACATTAGGTTCACAAACAACAGCTGCTCTCCACTTACTGGTCACGTCTGACAACTGGTCAGGTCAGGTTTAATTCCTGAACACCGTTGTGAGTCATTCACATCTTTTTTAGACATTTCATAAAGCAGTTGCCTCAGGAGAGTGTGGCTGGTTCAAGGCCAGTGCCCACCGGACACGGAGTGTCAGATGCAGGTTATGGAACGTAACGTTTTGATATTTCCGTTCATAGTGCTGCCAAACGTAGCAAAATGACACAATTTAGAGCTGCTTTAAAGGCATGACAGATGACAGAAACACATCATTTTAATGGTTTTTAGATCAGCAATGGCTTTGTCTCATTGTGCCGCAGATGTATCCGGTGAGCACTGGCCTTCAGTCTTTGTAAAACAGCATATGAAGGCACATGCCACTGAACCAAATGAATAGAGTTGGCTGAGGAAAGGCAAGAGGCAATGTGCTTGTATTATTATTCATTCAGTTGATGTAGAGCCCTGTGTACATGCTTATGCTCTTGGCATTCTGAGGGTTCTGTGCATGGTGCACTGTGATATAATTAGTCTCCTGGAACTAAACTGATATTACCTCCATTGCCTTGTGGTGATATGGGAGTTGCTCTTCTACAGATCAGTTCTCAGATCAGCTGCTTACAGAAACTGGTGAAACACTCAGGTAGTCATTTGGACAAAAGGTGTTCATTTGGAGACTGTTTGATTGCCTACACATGTCACTCATTGCCCCAGAGTTTGTTTCTTGAGAAATGGCAATAATGAATCATAAGTTCTCTAAGGTGGTAACAGCAGAAAGAAGGAGCAAGCAGTGATATAGGCCCTCTAACAAAACACTCAGCAAGACTTTTATGTCTATGTGATACGGCGCTCCTGGCAATGGCTGCCTCCACAGAAGATCTGGGCTGTCCTCACATGATCTGTAGGCCATCTGGATCCATCAGTACTCCAGTAGTTTGGGTTTGGGTCTCTCACATTCACACACACACACACACACACACACACACACACACACACACACACACACACACACACAACCATACAGACACATAAATATGTGCGCACTGCAAAACAACCAGCCAAAAAACCACACACACTTACACACATACACACACACACTCAGTCAGAAAACACACCTGTCTGAGAGCGAGCTCCATGACAACCTCATTTGGCATGGCAATGCCCCTTCATGATCCTGTCAACTGAGTCACGGTTTTGTCCAAACACAAAGGTTCATAGCAGGCCATTGCACGTACACACATACATACATACACAAACACACACACACACACACACCAAAGGTTCAGGAGAGCACTCCAACATCCACCCTCAACCTTTTCATGTGTGTCTGGGGGAAGCTGAACAAGATCCATTCATGTGTGAAAAGCAGTCAGACCAGTCAGTGCTCTTTTCCCTTCACCAAATAAAGGAAAACACACACACACACACACACACAAAAAAAAACCTCATAGACAAACATGAAACTGACATGAAACACACACAGACAGACACACACACACACTCACACACACACACACACGCACACACACACACGCACACAGACACACATATAAAACACTGGAGTTGGCCGTTTGGGTGTCTTCACTTCTCGTCTTGGATGGATTCACTTCACACCCAAGGCTAGGGCACTTTTGGAGTGTGTTTCTCTCTCCAGCAGAATTCAATTTACCATTCTCTGGACAACACAAGTAACGCTTTAGAGGGAGCATCTGCGATCTGCTGCAATTTCCAACCTCATCATGTGGAAATTTGGGTCAGAGCGGACAGACTCGCGGGTGACGATAGGATAGGCCGGTTTGTAAGACACTAAACTGGGTCATATCTTCATCTAGCTTCACAGACAGACACACACACACACACACGTGCACTCACACATACACGCATGCCTAAAATGATCTCCCTACAAGACCACATCAGGCATTGAAAGAGATAAAGTTTTATTTTTAAAAAAACAGTGACAGTGATGCAGGAGCCCAGAGTTTATGATCTGTGGAACTGATGTGTTATTTGTGCCTGGGGTTGAATTATTAAAAGCTCTTTTGTTATGATGAAACAGCAGCACAACATCTCATCCATCTGCTTTTGACCTTCATGGGGGCTCTCTCTCTCCTGTACATTGAGGGTATATCAGTGCCACAAGGGGGAAGGCAAATCTCAGCCTAAAGCTTGTCCCTGGCAAACAGAACAATTTTTTCCACAAAGCAATAAGGCTTATGAACATTGAAACAATCACGGCCTAAACCTATGGCAGTGGTGGTGTTGTGGTTAAGGAACCTGTCTAGCATACTAGTAGCCTGGAAAGTGTGCGTTTGAATGCTGGCTGCCACCGCACTTAACCCTAAAATGGTCCAGAGCTGGCCCTGCTGTAATAAATAGTTGACAAAATGTCGCTTTGGATAAAAGCATCTGCTGAATGTGTAAATGTAATGACAGTTTTTTCACTTAACACTTTCCATTTTTTCCCTCGCACACACCTGTGCACACACTCACACACACACACACTCAACATACAATTTATTTATTATTTATTTTCGAGGAGCAAAAACACAAGACTATCATACATCTTGAATCTTGACAAGGGCTAATAAACAGGGCAATGGGTGGATACAATGAAATGGGATTAGCCAGGAATCTTTTTCTAGTACAGTCCAGGCCCATAACAGGCGCGTCAGTTGTAACTTGAGGACTCCTAATTTCACCAAGAAATTTAGCGCTAAATGTAGCACCTAAATCTGGGACAGTTTAGAAGTAGCTCAGAGGACTCCTAACTCAATAAGACCAATTCATAAAACATCCGAAGGCAGCAATTTGTATATAGCACGTCGATAATCTTTTGAAATGCGCATGCGAAATCACGTATTTGAGGTATCTGTCTTCAGGAAATAAATATGCAGATTGGAAGGAATACGGTAACACCACCAAAACCCTTGTGGAAGTATATGTGCACTTTATTCCTAATTCAGTTTAATTAGTTTACTTCTTATTTATGCAAATTTGTAATCATAAATGCATTTTAAAAAGTGCATAGATACTTTGTCAAATCACTGTGTATCTTGTTACCGTTTCATTTGTAGCCTGTGATCTCCGTTGTCACTCACCTCCCAGCAGTGCAGCACCGTAGCACAGGACATACTCACAAATCTGTCACTTGTCAACCAATCACAGATGTAAATGCAATCAGGCTTGTGCACGGGACCATAACAACGGAGCTTTTATCTTGTCTTAAGAGTTGTAATTTTTCTTTCTTTAATTAAAAGTAGGTCTAAGCAGCAGCGAAAGTAACCTGCAGCTCATGCTGGTTAATGTCAAGTTGTCATGACAAAGATACTTCCCAGCTATGTGGTCTTGGTTAATGTGAAGTTGTCATGACAAAGATATTTACTGACTATGTGGTCTTCATTATTGTCAAGTAGTCATGACAAAGACATGGACAGCCTATGTCATCTTGGTAAATGTCTAACCATAACTTCCTAAAATACATAAAGGCAAAGTTGAGTGTAATGACTATGAAATTGGTTTGCTTAAATGTTGCTTTGTATCTTCATTTTTAGTTTAGTCATTGCAAATGCATAGCCTACAAGCGATATTGGTAACAGCAGTGAATTGCAAGCGAGGAAAGGCAAACTTATATTACATTACATTACATTATATGAGAGGTTAATGAAACATTATAGGACATAGTAGTATTTATTGTGATCAACAATTATAGTCTAGCCTCCACTGAGGACCATTAGGAGGTTTTGTCACCATATGTCACCATATGTCATATGTGTAGACACAACCTGACGGTGGTGACAAAAACCTACTCTTTTCCATAATATGCATGAGTGGTTCACATTAGTCATTTTGTTTTCCCTCTGTTGTTAGGTACTTCACACCTCTTCTTAAAAAGTATATATTTATGTCATTATCTAAACTAATATTTTTCAAACAAAAGAGACAGTGTTGACACGTTATGGTTGCGACAGTAGCAGTGTTCAAAAATAGTGACAAATTTAAGAGAAAATAATAAACTTACAGCAGCTTGGATGATGGTGCCGCATGCAGTAGAGCTGAAGGTTCCAGGACCCTTCCAGGACCCTTAGGAATTTAATTGACCTTGTACCTGCCTGATTTTATTGCTTTTTAAAAATATCTGAAGATATTATTTAATTCCATTAATATTTTTTTGTTTTTTAATTAAGTTGAAATGATTATCTCCTTGTTGAGGACAGCTGGGTTTATGGGCAGTAGGCAAGTATACAGTGATGATATAATATATTAAAATTAGAAATAAACCTTTAAAACAAACTTAGATATGTGCAAAAGAGCCCTTGATTATAGCCTGGATTCTTTTTATTCAGAAAAATGTTATTGATTTTTAACAGAATGAGCACTTTTCTAAGTGGGACATGTTTTTGCCAAAGTTTCAAGAATCAGTGCTATATGAATCACATTGTTATAATCTTCAAGCATATTTTCCATTAATTAATTATTTGCGTTGAGCATATAGGAGTCACATTTTATCATTAAACACCACCAACTAAACAACTAAAATTATTATTTTAAATTAAAAATGCTCTGTATCAGTCATCAACTTTGAAAATCACCAAAAAGTGCATGGACTACATATCTGTGATATGTAGCAAGCAATATTCATAATTCTGTGCAAGAGTGTTCTTTGTGGTCTTGGCTAAAATCAGTATGGCTATCTTATGAAATGGTGCATAATCAGTAGATCTTGGGGGCTCCTTCAGCTTGGGGCCCCAGGCAATTGCCTGGTTTGCCAGTCCTGGGTGGAAGAGACAATAGGTGGGAAAAAATATCCATTGAATGGAGAGCAGCCATGCAAAGAGTGACTGCAATGAAATGCAATGGAGTCACTACTGAGCAAAACCACAGAAGTCCAAAATCAAGGAGAAGCCACCAGTTCCAGAGACAGTATTTTGGTTAAACACAGCACTAACATTCCAATATATCCGAGACATATAAAGAAGGATGTGCTGAACCAGGAGAGAGTAGAGAATTAGCAGCATACTGAGGATCACTTAGAGTCATTTCAATGTTTATATTTACTGAGTTTCAGAGGATTTATCCAAATTGACTTAGAGACTAAGAGTCAAAGAATGCCAGACATGCATGTTTATCAGCTTGTTTATTCACTGGCAATCAACTCCAATTGTTGCCAATGCTTAGCAACATAGCATTTGTTTTGTTGTTTCATGTTCTGTAATCCTGGAAAAACATTGGTAATCCCAAATATGCATATAATGAGATATATGTGAGAAGCAGAAGAAGAAGAAGAAGAAGAAGAAGAAGAATACATATACAGAGGCGGTGGTAGCATAGAGAAGCAGTTACGGAACCTAGCTAGCATACTAAGCAGCCTTGAAATTGGGGGTTTGAATCTCAGCCGCCACCGTTGTGCCCTTGAGCAAGGCACTTAACCCTAAGTTGCTGTAGGAGAGACTGAAGTAACTGATGAATGAAAGCGTCAACCAAATGTATGCATGAAAATGTGTATTTGATACATGCACTGTAAATATTTAATTGCCATGTCAAAATAGGGAGCTGAATAGCAAGCTGATTACTGGACACCCACAGCATAATGTGAGCCAGTATCAAGTACTGGTCAAGAATGATTTCAGCCATCTTCTTCACCTCGGCTGAACCCTAACTTGCAGTGAGGAATTTGCTTCCATCATACAATACATTGCAATCGACACTTGCCCATGGCTTTTTTTTCCCCAGCTGCTATCTTTCCAGCTGAAAGAGCAGCAGACTCTGGGTCAGATGTGATCCAGATCCGGCACAGTTCTGGCCTGATTCTGTGTCCATCTGCTCTCTGGGCCTGTGCCCCAGGGCTGGGAAGACTTCAGCTCTCATAAGGGTCATTGGCTCCGCTGGCCTCTGCCACTTCCTCGAGGCTATCATCTAGCATTCACATCCCCTAGTGAGTGTGAAGAGAGCCTATACTGTTTCTTCATGTCTTCTGCCCTGTTCTGTTCTTTATCTTTTTTCTTCCTCTTCTTCTCATTTTTTCTCTTTCCTTAAGCACACCACGGGAGGTGTGGGTATGTGGTTGGGTTGGTGCACATAAGAAGACCTGACTGAGTGTGAATTAAGAAAGACCACTAAAGCCCCCTGTGCAGGATCTGTCAGATAGACATCTTCATTTCTGCCTCCAATGGATGAAAAAAAAACCTCCCCTCCTTTTTCCTTCAGAGATGTTTTTCAGAGGTATTTTACAGGTCAGCATTACTGCTGGTGACATCAAACATGGCAAGAAATGTGACATGGGATGCATTTATTTAGCCCCTTTTTTCTAATTACATGCAAAGTTCATGTGCAGTCTACAGAAAACAAGGTCAAGTCATCCCAGTTCTCTCAAAAGTTCAGGACAGGCACATCAGTTTGAAAGGCACAGTAGATTTTTTTGAAAGGCACAGTAGATATTTTTGTCTACATCAGTATCTGCTTTCCACCACTTAGCAGACACATCCAGATAGAGACTTGCCAATTACCCACAATACCTTAGCGTGCAGCTACCACCAAAGGGCAGATGCCATAAAAACGACTTCAGTGAAATTATGAATTCTTAGCATTCAACTCTGACACTTCCTGCTCTGATAGACAGGGTCAGACTGAAGTCACAGTAACAAACAGCCAACTTGTCTATCATCTTCTTTGTCCTCAAAGGCAGATTTATTTATTTCATTTAATCTCTTTTTTGTTTTTTAACCTCTTTTTTCCCTCTTTCCCTCTCTGGTCATGTCGATAAGATTTCCCATAGCAACAGTCCAGGCATTTTCAGGTCTTGACACTCTGTGTGAGGACGAATAAATCATTAAGAAGCCAGCTGGCCTGATAAAAAGAGCCTGCTGTGTGGTTTGTGTGTGTGTCTCCTCTGTGAACGTACTAAGACATACACACCTGCACCGGGCATTGGCTGAGGACAACAAGGGGAGATAACGCTCCTGTCATGCAACAGATGAGAAAATGTAATCAGTGACGCAACAGGACATTTGATTATTTGGTACTCGTCTGTGTGTGTGTGTGTGTGTGTGTGTGTGTGTGTGTGTGTGTGTATGTGTGTGCTTGGATGCATGTGTGGGTAAAGTAACATGTAAACTCTAGCAAGATCAGTGGTTTGTTTCCTAGAATCCAATGTAGAGATACCAAATATTGGTAGAAAAATGTTGTCTGTCTACTGTAAGCACCTTGACAGGGACATACAGGAGGTAAAATGTAGAGCATTTCATTATTGTACTGAGCACTCCCATGGTATCAGTGATAATCATCATTCTCTCATTTTCCATACTTGATGGACTTGATGTTCAGATTACTGCTCTGATTTCCTTTTGGAATACATTGTGCTGACGAACAAGAGACATTGCGTCATGACCACTGCTATAACTCAGAAACACAACAGGAGGGGAACATTCCTAAATAGTGTATGAGTGTGTGTGTGTGTGTGTGTGTGTGTGTGTGTGTGTGTGCAGGCAGTCTGTGTGTGCATATCTTCTTCCACTTGTGGATGTGTAAAATCACACTTCTTGCCTTCTGCTCTGTCGGATAGCAGCTCTCATGGCGGAATCGTGTCTTGTCAGAACAGGCCTGGCTGTGGATCACTCACAGATTTGGTCTTACAGCAATGCTCTGTGTTTGCTCATACATTCAAAAGGAGAGACACACTCAAGCATACATGTCTGTAACACACACAGAAGTAACCCACATCTTACAATACACAGGCACACTCATACAGCACAAACACTAAAAGTGCATTTTACATGAAATGACACTGAGATGTGTTTTGTCTTGCACATGTGTCTGTGCCCAAGGGCATAGAATTGGGAGGGCGTTGATGGTTGTGGTACGTCTATATGAAGCAACCAGCAGCTGATGAATTGTCCCCACCAATAATTAATAAAAACACAACATTCAATCTTTGTCTAATATACCACATCATCTAAGCACAGAAGCGTTAACAAATCATTAGTAGTCAGGAGTCAATCCATGTAAGGCCTATCCTATAACTTACAAGCAACCAGTGTAAATTGGCTTATGTGTTTCTTACATACAGGATGATAACAGGACTAGACAAGGACTTTCATACATTGATCAAATTTTAGATCTCTGTTTCCCACAAGTTTCTAGACACAGTCTTGGTATTTGGGGCAAAGTTACAGAGAAAAGACTGAGTAAGATTCAAGATTCTATCTAGGACAATAAAAAGACCTCTGTTTTGTCTGCATTCAGCTGCAGAAAATTCTGTGACATGCAGTCACTTCAGCTAAGCAATCTGGCAGTGCAGTTAGCTTGTAAAGCATATTAGGTTTGACTGGCATGTACAGTGTGTCATCTACATAGTAATAAAATGTTACATGATGCGGTCTACAGGTGACATATAGAAAGAAATAGCTATTAGTCCTAAGATGGTGCCCTGGGGAACACCACAAGTAATGGGTGACATAGAGGGATTTGAATTGCCTGTAGAAACAGGAAAGTTCCTAGAAAGTTCCTAGTCCCTGATAGATAGGAAATAAACCATTTGGAAGCAGAACATTTCAACCCAACCCAGTCTTTAGAGTCACCTGCCATTAGTATATTATTAGTTACCCTGAAAGGAGCCATCTCTATGCTGTACAAAGGACAGAAAACTGAAACAAATCTGAAACAAATCTCCACAATGTCATTGTCCTTAAAGAATAGGAAGAATGTAAGGATCAAGACCATGTTTCTTTAGGAAGGGCTGAGCACTGGCTGTCTTGAAATTCCGAGAGAGAAAATAGCCTTTCAGCTTCAGCTGTCCTCTATAATGAACAATATGTTCAGTATAATGTTAACATGAATTAAATAAAATTATAGGCTATTTTTGTGTCTGTGTGTGCATGTGGGGGAGGGGGGTGTCTATTTGTGTATTTATAACCTATGTGGTTGTGGTTATGTGGCAGCACATGTGAGGAACAGTGGAATATATGCGTATGTGATGTGTGTGTGTGTGTGTGTGTGTGAGAGAGAGAAAGACCACACAAGAGAGAGATGATATTGGGTACAGGTGTCTGGTATCAGTAGGAGTGACATCGCCTCCAGCCCACAATCACAGCAGTCCCTGATCCTATGTCTGTTTTGTTGAGATCATCAAAGTTTCATTGATGCAGGGGGAACAACACACACACACACACACACACACACACACACACACACACACACAAACATACACACACACATGCACACACACAATCAGAAGCCCACAGGAATGCCTCTAGTACTCCAGCTGTCCTCAGGGGCGTCGGTCATTATCAGGATTAACCATAATGACATGTGAGCAACGTGATGTTGTTCCAGTTATTGGAAGCGTGGAGAAGTGGGACAAAAGAGCCAGGGCTTTCAGACAGAACAGAGTTCACTGTAGCTCACTGAACCTCTCAGCTTTCAGACAGAACAGAGTTCACTGCAGCTCACTGAACCTCTCAGCGTTTCATGCCCATACCCACCAACTTGTGGCAACACTGTTTTCAATATGTTGTCAGAAAAAAAGGTTTTGTGAATTTTGAGCTAATATTTAGATTGGACCATAAAGCCTGCAGCCTCAGTTGCCTGTGAAAAGCAGTGAAGTAGCAGCCTGACTGTTGTGCATTTAAAGGGCTCAGTACATGAGAGTTTCTTGAATCAGCCAAAGTAGTCACATTGATCAGCACCCCCAGACAAGAGCTGTTAGAGAAGAAAGAATGCTCAAGAAGCAAAACTGAATGACAGCACAAAGAATGGAGAGGAGTGAAGGAATGGGGTGGAGGGGAAGCCAGCAGAGAAGGAAGAGAAATGATGATAAGAAAGATAATTTAGAAAAAATAAAGACAGGACAGGAAGAGAAGAAAGAAAAGAAGGAAAAGATGACAAACTAAATTATGAGAAGGGAGACAAAAAGCAGGGAAGAAAAATGAAATCGAAAAGGGATAAAAGATGAAAGAGAAAGTAACTTAAGAGAGGAACTAAACAGAAAAGAACAAAGAACTAAAGCCAAGCAGAAGAAGCCATAGTTGAGAGGACTGTAATCATAATTCTGGCACTTGCATTTTACATGTGGCTTTGTACATAATCTCTGCCATGTCTAGCCAACTTGCGAGTAGAGCCATTTGCTATCACAGTATCAGTCCACTGTATGCACATACTGCACAGTATATGACTAATGCAGGAAACCGGGATATCACAGCACACCATTCAGCCCTTTGTAAATCCCCAAGTAATGGTCTGACAGTCTGCCAATGGGATCAATCATTTGTCCATCTCTCTTCTGATGGTTCATATTCATACATTGGCCCTCAGAGACCCTGAGGGGCAGTTTTCTTTGAACTGTGTCAAACTTCAATTTAAATGGAAATTGGCCAAAATGAGATGGGAGAGAAAATGGTGGTATTGACAGGAATCAATGATCTTGTCAGAGGTGAGGAAAATCTGTTGAGTGTGTGTGTGTGTGTGTGTGTGTGTGTGTGTCTGTCTGCCTGTCTGTCTGTCTGTCTGTCTGTCTGTCTGTCTGTCTGTCTGTCTGTCTGTCTGTCTTTCTGTCTGATCTGACCACTGTTCAAGTTGATTTTAAGCCATTGTTTAAAGGAGGATATTGTTCATTTGCGATGAAGCACAGCAGTACAACAATGGCCTGGTCTTGTCAGGAATAGAATGCACAGCTGGGTCGAATGATAACTGAGGCCAGCTGTTGAGTGTGTGTATGAGGAACTTCAATGTGTGTTAATTGCTGCATCTGGGTTCCAGTGGTGTCTGGGCACCAGTTTGTGTGTGTGTGTGTGTGTGTGTGGTTTCCTCTCCTTATACAATATTATACAGTACCCAGTATGATCTCACTGACATGGAGCTCAGAGTATGAGTGAGCAGTGTGTGTGTGTGTATGTGTGTATGTGTGTGTGTGTGTGTGTGTGTGTGTGTGTGTGTGTGTGGTTTCCTCTCCTTATACAATATTATACAGTACCCAGTATGATCTCACTGACATGGAGCTCAGAGTATGAGTGAGCAGTGTGTGTGTGTGTATGTGTGTATGTGTGTGTGTGTGTGTGTGTGTGTGTGTGTGTGTGTGTGTGGTTTCCTCTCCTTATACAATATTATACAGTACCCAGTATGATCTCACTGACATGGAGCTCAGAGTATGAGTGAGCAGTGTGTGTGTCTGTATGTGTGTATGTGTGTGTGTGTGTGTGTGTGTGTGTGTGTGTGTGTGTGTGTGTGTCCACGTCATGTGTGTGTGTGTGTGTGTGTGTGTGTGTGTGTGTGTGTGTGTGTGTGTGTGTGTGTGTGTGTCCACGTCACACACACATATGTCTATAATGCAAGGTCTAGGTGTAATTTGTCAGATTCTATAAAATGATTTAGTTTGGTGTGAAATAGAGTGGTCTTACATTCATCAAAATAATATGAAACTAAAATGCATAGAATGGTGGTTATTAGGTTCTGATATTCATCATGTCATTCTTTAAAGTGAATCTTTAGTCTACAACTGGCCAAATTTCCAAACATATTAACATTAATAGATACTCTAGTAGCCTATTTCTGTCTTAATTTCCATTAAAATAGTTAGCGATATTGTGTCAGTTTTCATTAAGATAGTTAGAGAAAACGTCGATAACCTTATAATTGTGTTTCCCTTAGCTAAGGAGAAATACATGTTATATGAAAAAGGAAGATGTTTTATGCAACTGGGCACTGGTCCTGGATGGATCCAGAAGTGTCTCTGATATGTTGCAGGACCCAGTGCTAGCCCTTTCCATTGCCCTCCTAACAGGTGTAAATCAGGTATTTCCAAAGACAGGCCTTCTAAATAATACTCCTTGGGTCAAGCCCTCACTTCAACCCCACTACAGGAGCATACACACACACAGACACACATACACATATGCACACGCACACGCACATACACACACACACACACACACACACACACACAGTCTCACACACATAGACGACCAAGGCCCCTCCCTGTTCCCTTATTGATCTATCCCTATCATAAGCAAAGGTAAATGTTTTTTGTCACTGGAGGGAAATGCATAGGTCCTGCAGGGCAGCTGTAAGCTCTCTTGTCCAAGGAAGCAGAGGAGGAGGAGGAGGAGCAGAATGAGTGAATGAATGGATGAAGGCAGCGAGTGAAAGGCCTCACAGCATACAGCACTTAGTGGAGAGACACCTTCTGAGGGGACACTATTGTTTTTCAGCGCTGCTCATTAGGAAAAGCAAAGTGCTCACAATTCAATTCAAGACTTATGCTTATATTCATCTTAATTTCCCTTGAAAGTATGGATCTTCTTCTTCTTCATTGGAGTGAAGGAGTGCTCTATTTTTAAAGAGGCTCCTTTTATTCAGTGCTTCCGACAGACATGCCTTCAAAATCACCTAAATCCATTCTGGTCTGAATCTGAATCTGAATCTAAATTATTTGATCAACTAAAAATCAAGGGTTTTGTCACATTTGTTTAGTTAAAGTTAAGTAGTATGGTTTGGTATGGTTAATATATCAGATCATTTATTTTTGCTGTGGTCATTATGCACTGACTGTTTTAATGAGATACCATGCTTATTGTCCAGTCTAGCATCATAGATGAGTAAAGAGGAAGGGCAGCAGTCACCTACCCAGCCTCAGCCTCAGCCTCAGGTTTTTGGGGCTTTAAACTTGGACCCTGCCCCAAACACCCAAGCACTCAAGCACATTGATGGCACTGTTACAAAGCCCTTCTGTGGGAGTCACAAGCGTTGTTGTGGGGGTTAGAGGGTTGAAAGGGAGCAGATGCAAGAGCAGGATTTAGTGCGAATCATACCGTCACTGCCACTGTCCTGACCTCTGTTGTGGCTTAATATAATCTGAGATTGGTCAGCTATGTGCTAATAACCCCCCCCACCCCTTCTGTCTATCTGTTGTGCTTTATGTAATGTGTTTGTGTGTGTGTGTGTGTGTGTGTGTGTGTGTGTGTGTATCCTGGGCTTTTTGGAACCCCTACATGTGCCATTGGCAGCTTGTGGCCTCACACTGTGAGGCTGACACACTTCTGTCCGCTGGTGGGCTGGAGAGGCGACTATTTCTGGGCAAGTGTTTCCCCCTTCTGTGTTTTCCCTTGCCAGCGTCCCACTTTCCCTCTCTCTCTCTCTCTCTCTCTCTCTCTCTCTCTCTCTCTCTCTCTCTCTCACACCCACGCCCCTATACATTTATATTTTCTTTTTTACATTTAAGTCCCAATTCATTCATTCATTCATTAAATTTTTTAACTTTGTGTGTTCCTTAGTGACTCATCCATTCTTCCTCTCTTATATTTGACTTCACATTTCATTTACTTTTCCATCCATCCGTCCATCCATCCATCCACCCATACCTTCATTCATTGAAATGTAGCCTAAGTGCTGTTTTTATCCTGTATGTGTGTTTCCTGACTATTGTACCTGTACCCCTTAAGTTATTGACATGGCCAGATGTCTTTTAATGAGAACATTTTTTTTCAGTCTAAAGAGGTTTTCTTGCCTTTGCCGCTTTAGTGCTTTCTCCAGAGCGCTCAGGCTCTCAGCTGTGTGAAGCGCATTCAGACAATCATATTTTTTTGGTACAATACAGATCAAATGAAATCAAATGGAATTGAAATGAAGAAAAGGCCTACTCAGTCTGTCCAGTGAGTACACATGGAATATAAATGTGGGAGTTATCTCTGACTGACAAGAGCAGCAGCAGTCCATTGAGAGTGCAGTGCAGTCAGCCCACTCTATTATTGATTGTTGTGCCTGAAATTATTACAAGTGATAGCCTGTTGATAAGCATAGTATTCACGCAAATGCAATATGTAGTCCTTCCTATACTTCCCCAGGATGTAGAAATGGAAAGACAGTGAGTCATATTGTCCTTAATTCAACATGTCTATGTCTCATGTATTCCTATCAATATCATGATTATATGCAGTTAAGATCTCTGAGGGATCCTTTTCCAGAGACAGAGAGAGAGAGAGGGACAGACAGTTTGAGCTTGAGTGGGATTAAAGGACATTTAAAGGTGGTTTGCACTGATAAAGCCCCACACAACAGCCCTCTCATTAATGGCACATGATTGTTTACAACTACCCCACCAAACACACACACACACACACACACACACAAACACACACACACTTACGCAAACATACTCAAGTGTGTGCACACACAAATACTCACTCACACATGGATACAAACATCAAACATATTTTGTCCTTCACATTCTTTCTCTGTTTTTGTTTCTACCCAAACACATCTCTTCTTCCCTCTCTCTCTCACACACACATGCAAACAAATGTCCCCAAAAAAGGGACAAGGCCCACAACACATGGCTTATCACAACAGTCCAGACCAGGCAGTGCTGTGTGTATGCATTTGTGTGTATCCGTGTGTGTACTAGGAGCAGTCAACACCGTGTGTGATTAGGTGTGATTTGTGCCTGCCTGCATTGATGGAGTGGTTGATAAGAACCTGCCACACACACACACTCTCTCTGTCTCTCTCTCTTACACACACACACACACACACACACACACACACACACAAATCAACACTGATGACCCATACCTGATTCATCTGTCATACACTGTGATTCATGTTTTTCTTTAATCCCTCTCTCTCTATGTAACTCTCTCTTTTGCTCTTTCCCTCTCTCTCTCTTACACACACACACACACACACAGGATGAAATAACAGGACAGGAAAGTGGTTATATTGTGTGTGTGTGTGTGCTGACCTCAGTTAGTGTCCGAGTTTCAGCAGGCATAATTACTCCAGCATGCACGGCCGTCCTGTGTCACCCATAGTCACCACACTGCTCCTTCTGCTCAACCACTGCCTTCTGTTTCCCTCCCTTCTTCTCTTGCCTCCTTTACTCCCTTTCTCCATCTCATTCTCTGTGTCTTTCTCTCTTCTTTCCCTATCCTTCTCTCCATCCATTCTGCCCTCTTCTAAGCCAGTCACATCTTCTCTACTTCTCTTACCCTCTTTTTCTCTATGCTCTCCTTCTGCCTCTCTCCCTCTCTCTTTTCTCATTTCCTTATCTCTTCCTCTCTCTCCCTTTTCCTCTTTCTCCCACCCCCTCTCTTTCTCTGTCTGCTGCTCCTTCTCCCTCTCCCTCCCCCTTTTCTTTCTGTTCTCACCCTCCCTACTCTTTCTCTCTTCCCTCCCCCCCCCCCCTCGTGCATGCTCAATGTCTCGAAACACGATGAACCATACTGCCCTATGGGATCCCCCCCCCACTTCCCCTTTCTCTATCTCTCTCTCTCTCTCTCAGCCAGTAGTGTCAGCTACATCTGCATCTGTCCAAGCGGGCAGCAGTAAGCTGCAGCCCAAGCCAAGAGCAGCAGTCCTGACAGCAGCACTGAGGGCAGCAGAAGGGGGAGTAGCGGACTCTCAGAGAAGCTAAATGTATGGAGCGGAGAGAGTGTTTGCCACAGTAGTCGACACCACCACAAGGCTTCTGGCTGCTTCCTCGCTCTCTCTTTTTGACTCTCTCTCTCTCTCTCTCTCTCTTCCTCTCACTCTCTCTCTCTGTCACTAAGTGAGGTCGACAGGCAGTGTGTGTCTGCATGTGTGTGTGTGTGCATGCAAGAGAGAGAGGCAATGAGAACGCAAGAGGAAGGAAGAAAACTTATCTGCGTCTACGGCTCACACCTGATACCGCTCAACATGTCACCACTGATAGCCGCTATGCACTTCAGGGGCACCTGGCAACTTGTGGATACTTTTTCCCCTTTTTCTCTCCTCCAGTCATCCTGCTCTACCAGTGGCATCTGCAAACTTCCTGTGTCGTAACCTGTTGACTAAACCCTTCTTTGACTGAAATATTCTTTGAAGACTAAAATCCAAGTTAGTGGTCAAAAGATGGATTTCATATCTATCCACACAACAGGATTTTATGAGACGAGACTCTCCACAACAGCTGTCAGTCTGTGACTTCAGCCTCTTTTCATCCAAGAAACCAATTTCAGGACATAAAAAATAAAGGATTTTATAATGAATACTCAATCACAGGACACACTGATCAGAAGGTGCCTCTGTGGCCGTCCAGAGGATGAGCGCTTTTGGAACGCTTTGTCTGTGAGTATACTTCTGTCTGGCTGCTCTGACTGGAGCTCCTGTCCTTCTGAAAAGATAAGAAAGAGTTACTTTAGAAGCATGGCCTTAATGCATGTGTGTGCACAGAAAAACTGCCACATACAAGCAGAGCTCTGCCCATGTATTTTTAATGTTTCCTTTTAAACTAATGAGAAAATGCATTTGCTGAAAGTCCACTCAGGGAGTGTTTTTAAACATGGGGGCACAAATACAGCATGGCTTTCTCCAAATCTGCTGGTGACAGAAAGCTGTTGAAAAGTGGTGCCAAAATAGCAATGGTATGAAGAATGTTGTTGATGTGACCTGGTGACAGAACAATTACAGTGTGCATTTTAAACATTCTTTGAGAAAGCCTAAGTGTTCAAGGTTTCAACTGAAAATATAAAGGATGCAAGTAGGATGCCAGTGAATTCTCAGAACTCAGGTGTTTGTACTCTCTCTCTTTCTCTCTCTCTCTCTCTCTCACACACACACACACACACACACACACCTCATGTGCACACACTGTTTATTTGCAGATAAGCACATTTTTTACATCAATTGTGGCACATTGCTTTGGACTTTTTTCTTTCATTTTGTTTCATCAAACTCACTCCCACCTCCCTTTCATTCCCATCCTCAGTTCTTTGTTCACTCATTTTCTCCTCTCCTGACAATTCTCTCTCCCCCACTGGTTTGTGTTCCCTTGAGTGAGAGTGGCCTGAGGCTAGTAGAATGTGCATGTGGACTTTAGAGTGTAACATTAAAAATAAATAAATGAATAAAATGATAAGTAGCTACAGTAAATAAATAAATAAAATAAAAATAAAATTCACCCCCACCTGAGGTAAACAAGATGAAAATTCCAGCCATTTGAGCCCTTCATTACCATTGCTGTGGCCCTTACTAATGCTATGAAACACAATGTCGATTCGACATGGGGCGCCAGCTCAACCTCCACCTCAAGTGTTCAGTCTCTCATTGACCCCACCGTGTCCTCAGGCAGGGTCCAGATTATAAAATCATTTCTTGTTCTTTCGTTCTTTTTTTTCTCAGAGTGCAGACAGAATTAAACATTAGGCTTTCAATTCCTGTGCACGTATTTTTAGTTCTGTGACTATGGTATGTGAAGACTGTGTGTGTGTGTGTGTTAATATTTAAATTGAGTCGTGAGACTCTGAATGCATAAATGGGCCAACTGGCATCTTTATTTCATAAAGCTGATAATGGGGTGGGTCTCCACTGAAGGACAAAGCTTAATAATTGAATGGAAGCAGAGGAGCCACACCACACTGCTATTATGGCACTACGCCTTAGTCAACAACATTACATCGCTTATGCAACAAATAACTGCAAAGCAGTCCAACACACTGGAGGTGACTAGGAGGTAGGCTAACACATATTTGTGTCTTAAAACATCTAATGCTGCAAAATACATGGTTTTATGTGCACACACACACACACACATACACACACACACACACACACACACACACACACACACACACACACACACACACACACTGTGCACATGTATAGGCCATTTGAAAAGATTTAGAGCTCTAGCCCTCACCTAAAGGGATATTTACACCCCTCAGCCCTGCTGCCCCATCCAGTCCTGGCCAGATGTGATTAGGGATGACAAAAAAAGGCCTTAATCGCTGAAGCGTGATTTTAACGAGTCTTCCCAGAGTTCTTTGACTTACTGGAGCGTTTCACAGAGGCAAAGTGTCGCGCAGGGTCCTTCAATACACTTGATTCACTAGCAGCCACCACAGTGAACAAATGGCTGATCAACACAATATACATTTTATATGACACTGTAAAGTAACAAGTAAGAGATAGAGGAAGTGTGAGAGTGAGAAAGTGATTAAATTCAATATCGCATAATGTACATATCTGATCAGAGTGTCAAAAGTGTATTATAACACCCTTTTCATGAAACCTCTAAATATCATAGACAATAAAGTCTCTCAAAATCAGCCTACATGTTTCAGACTTACTTCTACAGTTTCCACATAATTGCACTGCAAATATTGGTCTCACTGTCTGTTCACACTGTGTGTGTGAGTGCTATTTTGCATATTAAATTAACTAATGTCTAGTTAAATACATTAGCCCTTTTTTCCTGATGTTTTTTTTTTTTAAATCAAGTTGTCTAGGTACCTTCAGGGTTCAAACAAGCACAAAGGCTTTAAATATGACAAACTGGGCACTGGATGATGGGGGAGTACAATGTTATGGTTAACTAAAAATTATTATAATTACAAGGCAAAATCAATTGGCTAATTTAAATGCAAAAGGTAAGACCTTACGTGCAAACAATGAATAAGTGCACCCACATACAATTCAAAAGCTAGAGGCTAGATGATGTCTATAAATATTCCTAGTTGTCAGATTTAGCATTTTGCCCAGCATTTTAGTTAAGGTTAGTTGAGATTACGTTTACAAAAAAGATACTGTGACACAAAAATATTTTACAGCTGATATTTTGGCAAAATCAGTGGACACCTCTTGACTTCAATCTATAACATGAATTCCATGGGCTTTAGTGCAGTGGAGTTTTGAATGCTGCCAGATTCCGGATGTAGAGCCCAGATTTGACACCTGACTGCACCTCAGCCATGTTTCATACATCAGCTTAATAGGGCCAGCAGAGGCAAACAGGGAGCATGGTGAGGAACTGAGTTGTCGACCTGAATTTTGTGGCCAATGTCCTTAAGCCCCTGTTTGTGATCCCCTTTTAGTAGCTGTACATGCAGTAGGTCTGTGTGTGGAGAGTCAGAGTCACACATGTGTACGCACACACACACACACACACACACAGTGTTTCATCATGTCAAGCAATAAAATCAACAGTGTGCAGTATGACACAAAAATGTACATGACACAAACACACATACAAACATACAGCTACACTCTTTCTCTGTGTCTCTTGTAGACAAACACAATCAAATAGACACAGAGAAACACAAAGAAACAGAGGACAGAGGAAAAAGAAAAAAAGATCATCTTTGTTTACCCTCCAGCTCAGCCTCACAAAGACTAATAGGGCTCTGAAAACAAAGCTCTAAAGCTGGATCCGCACCACACAAACACAACTTAAACCCTATGTCCTGTGTTCCCTCCTCACTTCTCCTCCCGCAAATACCCCCATCTCTTCACCCCAAACTAACATTCCTACAAGAACAACACCTCTCCATGTACCATGGGGTACTGTCATTATAGCTACTAATACACAGAAATACCAAGCGACAGTACACACACGCACTCACACACGTACGCACGCACGCACACACACACACACATACATACACTCGTCCATCCTTCACACACACATTTACTCGTCTATGTCCCCCAAACACAGTGCAAACAGATATGGTGGCAATGAGTGGCTTTAATCACCAGCCCAGTGGTGATGTGCATGAGAGAGCTGATTATCATTACAGTAATATACCATTTCTTGTGTGGGAGAGTGAATGTTAACATTGTGTGTGTGAATAATGCATCTCTCTCTGACCATACACACACCCTGCAGGGCCTCCAGGGGGAGCTCTGCACAAGTCCAGTCCCAGAACACACACACACACACACACACACAGGTCCAGCTCCAGAATGCTAGCTATGCAAAGCCCCACACCACGGGTCACTACACTCACCTCAGGCACGAATGTGGCCAGCACATAGCTACAGCCAGTACCCCCCACTCCCACTCTCTCTCTCTCTCTCTCTCTCTCTCTCTCTCTCTCCACATACACACACTCACACACAGAGGGTTATGTACATATTGTATATATGACCACAAAAGGGAAGAGAAAATGCTGAGTGTGCCCGTGGGTCAGGCCAAATGTCTATATATGGTAGCCGTGGAAGTTTGCCAAGTCGTTCATCAATTTGGAAACATCTTTGCCTCTGAACCATGGTGGCACCTCCACTAGCCTTCAGGTCAAGTCAAGAACAGAATAAAATAAAAGTGGATAGAAGAGAAAAGGAGAAGAAATAATTGATTTCCATCGTTCTTCTGCATACAATCTGCATGTCTCCTCAATCTTCATCATCTTTTACCTGATCCTCTACATTTGCTCTTTTTTACGCTCTTGTAGTTTAACTTTCCTAGTTCCAGTGAGGGCTCAGAAGATGTGGTGTCTGTAGATCCTTTCTATTCATCCCTCTATTGGGCCCCTTCTTCACACTTTTAATGCAAAACAGACAAAGGTCAGCCCCTCTCTTCCTCTCCATCTCTGTAATGCAAGGATGGGTTTGTCCAAACGGCCAGTCTGACAGATGCAGGAGGCTGCTCTTTATTTAGAACCAGGGTTTTTGGGGTAGGAGGATGCCACTTGGATCTATGGCTTCCATGACAGCAGTACTTAGAGGTCAGGGCGGTGCCTTTGAAAACAAATGGACATCCAGAACTTTGTAGCTATAAATGATTTATGGTGTCTATATCTGAAGGAAGCACACACACACAAACAGATGCATTGCATAGTGGTTAAAATATGAGGCAAGAGGTTTATCACTGTAAGACACTGTGGGCCCTAATTTTAAAAAATGGGTGAAAAAGTGTAAGTCTGACTAGATTTGATAACAAAGAAAAATCAGAGAATTTAACACTATGGGCCTTAAGCACAAGACCTTAAGCACAAACACTGAATGTTTGCTCAGTGATACTGTGTCATACAATAGCTATGGTTTATGCAAGAGATGACAATTTTAAGTGTGAGCCATGGCGACACTGTCATATTGTGCAAAAGAACCTGCCTGCAAGAACATTTCAGTTCAGTGTAGAAAAGCATCACATGCGAGTGGATACAGTGTTTTCTGGATCGGTCAGTGAGTGTCTGGAGGGGAAGTGATAGGGAAAGTTAAAAATGGAAAAATGAAGCTGCGAGAGACGTGGTTATGAGGGAACATGACAAACACCGGTGACTAACAGACACGGAGCACATGGATGCAGAGATAGGAGTCTTTGTCCGCATTTTCTCCACCTTGTGAGCACATTCTTAGTGAGGGACAGTTTGCCATGAGTCAGGAGATGCCTCATCACTTGTGTGTCTCACAGACACACACACACACACTCTCTCTCACACACACACACAGTCATAATTTATTCATTCACTTCCCGATGAGGAGAAGCTGGCAGGGAAACAGCAGCCCACTCTTTCTCCCCAACTGACCATTTTAAGATTGTCAACCTCTGGGACCTCGCTAAAGCACCGTGCTAAGCCACTTCAGAAATGCTGTAACCCTCCTAGCCCTTTGCAAGGACCGACAAACTGCATGGACTTTAGCAGAGAGTATGTATGAACCCAATGAGTCATCAGTAAAAAGGCAAGCTACAGCTCAGGCATCCCATTGCTGGAAATTATACGTCGCCATTGCGTTGGCACAGAGCGCTTTTTCACTGTTCTGGTGTCAGCTAAATTGCACGTATCAGAAACCTTCAGGGCTGAAAGAGTGGCAATATAATGGGAAAATAAATAATTCAAATCACAGGAATTGAAAGTGTCTTAGAGGTCTGTGCTATTTCTTACACCTGTGGGAGAGGCTGCTTCATTTCACTGGCAGTTTATTGTTATGGTTTCAACAATAATGAGATGTGTTTCCAAATTATTGAATGCAATAAAACCAAAACTCCACACAAATCCCCCGTAAAGTGGAAACCAGTCTGTGCAGTGAGACTCCTCTGCAATGCAACAGCAGGCTAAATCTAAAAGATAAATAACAAGGATGGGAGTCAAATAAAATCTTTTACAGCATCATGGAAGGCGCTATTCAAGACACCCATCATATAACTGATAACTCTTAAATACACTTCAAATCTGTATGGAAATTTGTGTGTGAGCATGTGTGTGTGTGAGAGAGAGAGAGAAAGAGAGAGAGGACACGAGGCAGATGAAGAGTAAAAGAGGGAGGGAGTCAGGCAACAGAGAGGAACACAGGCAAGCACAGAAAGAACATAAGTGATGAATTACATATCTATAACGACAGGTCCGCATTTATTAAAATGCACCAACACATGCACGGCACACACATACACACACACACACACACACACACACACACACACACACACATAGGTGTCAACTGGCCTCTGGGCCTCTGCTGTGATGTTGATTGCATGAGTGATCTGAAATGTCATGGATTGGACTGAAGGGCAAGGCAAGGTTTCTCCTTCAACAAAACACACACACACACACGCACACAATACACACCACCATATTCCCCAAAACAACCCCATACCTTTCTCCAATCATAACCCCTCCTCAAAAACTACACTCCCAGAAGCAAGGCATTGAGACCCATTCACAGCTGCTTCCAGGCACGTCACCCCCTACCCCTCCCACCTCGCCACATAGCACTGTGTGCACAGAGGTGGAATAGATTGTCAGTCATGAAAATAAAAATGTATGTGCTTGAGGAGGGGTCAGTGCTTGATGCTGGGAGGTGAAAACAGAACCACAGTATCCCATGCTAGCCTGGTGTTGCACTGACGTGATGACACATCACTCCATCAGAGGAATGGCAGGATGACTCAAAGGGTCTATTGTGTGATTGTGCGTGTGTGTGTGCGTGTGTGTGTGAGTTATTGCTGTTGTTTTTTTTGGACTGAGTTGACATTAGGGTTATACCCAACACAGTGGAGATTTTGGTTAGTGTTTTGGTGTTTACCTGTTTTCAGATTAGGTTAATGCTATTTAGTACTTATTGCATGTGAGAAACTTTAAATAATCATTGCCTGCTGAAAATTGACATTTTAGGTCATCAAATAATTATATAATGTAATTTGTATATTACATAAACACAAGTCAAAGCTGGCTCACAGATCTTTGAAGCCAGGCTTACTACAAGCTTTGCAGAAAATGTGTCATCAACAGCATAAATGACATTGGGAACTTTATTCCCAAACAAAAAAACACTCTTCACTCTCAGTTTCACCTTTTCTCTATGCCTGCCGGTCTACTGACCCATCTAATGTTGGCTGTCTGTATCAGACAAGTGGCTATGGTCCCTGATGGATGACCCTGACTGTCTGTACAGCAAACACCAGCCTCATGTGTGGCCCAGTTCAAACAAGCTAAAGGCACAGAGATGATCAGGGCATTTCTCCTTGGTGTGTGTGTGTGTGTGTCTGTCTGTCTGTGAGACATTGTTCATGTGTATGTGTGTGTTTTTTCTCCGTCGCGCCTTCTCAGGACCTTTAATGGTATTGGCTTTCGTCACACCGCAGGCAATCACTTGGCTGTCTCCCTGGAAACAAAAAGCCAAAGAGGCAGCCCAGTGCCATTTCTGTCCTTCTGTCTCTGCGTGGACACTCACACACACACACATATATAGTTTCACACATAACAAACCTGAGCATGCAATGTGTGCCATGATGCCTCTGATCCGAAAGACAAGGAGTTTATATCCACTTTTTGATTTTGAGAAATTATCAGTCATCTTGCAATCACTCGCATACATCTTAGATGAAACTAAATAATTATGTGAGATATGAATATCAGCATCAATGGTTTGAAAAGGGAGTGATGATCTAACCTCATGTCTTCCTACTGGCTCGTTTCACTTTCTCAACTCTTACTGGACTAACTCACTTATCTATAAAAATGAACAGGACAGGACTGATAGTAACATTAACTTATGGAATAAAATCATTTGTTGTGTGTGTTGTATGTATCATTGTGTGTAATGTACTTCATTTCTGTTATTTTCACCTGCATGATTCAAGTTGATCAATCCTGCCCCCTGGTGATCACAATAAGATTGAGTTCAAACAGACACTGTAGTTGAAAGTGTGTAGCCCAAATGCATTGCTGCTGCACTACAATCAAAAGTAATCCTTTCCCCTCTCTCTCTCTCACTCTCTGTCTCTCTCTCTCTCTTAGGAGACCATTACTGAGAGGGAAGTAAGCATACAACATCTACTGCTAATGAGAGCCTGATAGACACTGCAGGCTCTTCGGCAAACATGGAGGTGGCCAATATCGATAACTCCTCAGTCCATGAGAACTCATCAGACATTCACCCGGTTACGCATAGCCTGTGGGAGGTCATCACCATAGCGACAGTGTCAGCCATCGTCAGTCTGATAACCATTGTAGGGAATGTTCTGGTAATGTTGTCTTTCAAGGTCAACAGCCAGCTGAAGACGGTGAACAATTACTATCTACTGAGCCTGGCTTTCGCAGATCTCATCATTGGAGTATTTTCCATGAATCTGTACACCTCCTACATACTGATGGGCTACTGGTCGCTGGGCAGTTTGGCTTGTGACCTGTGGTTAGCCCTGGACTATGTGGCAAGCAACGCTTCAGTCATGAATTTGCTCGTCATCAGCTTTGATCGTTACTTCTCCATCACGAGGCCTCTGACGTATCGGGCCAAACGGACACCAAAGAGAGCTGGGATCATGATTGGTTTGGCATGGCTAGTGTCAATCATCCTGTGGGCACCGCCAATCCTGTGCTGGCAGTATTTTGTGGGCAAACGCACAGTGCCTGAGCGTCAGTGCCAGATCCAGTTTTTCTCAGAGCCTGTGATCACATTCGGCACAGCCATTGCTGCATTCTACATACCCGTCTCAATCATGACCATCCTCTATTGCCGTATCTACAAGGAGACGGAGCGGCGCACCAAGGACCTGGCTGAACTTCAGGGCATGAACTCCTCCATGGACTCCAGTGGTGGTACTGGTAAGCCCCAGAAGACCATCATCAGGTCCTGCTTCAAGTGCAAGCAGCTTACCAGTGCCACCACACGGGACCGGAACCAGGCATCCTGGTCCTCTTCCAGTCGCAGCAAGTCAGCGGCCATGTCCAATGACGAGTGGTCCAAGACCGACCAGCTGACCACGTTCAACAGCTACGCTTCGTCTGAGGAAGAGGAGCGTCCCGTGTCTCCTGGTGGCATTTTCCAGCCATCCTACAGGAATGAGGCCTGCCAGGACAACAGGTGCTCCATGGCAACAACAATGGCACCACCCTGTGATGGCGAACAGCACAGCAGTTATGACGAGGACAGCTTCTTCCCCACACCGCTCAAGAGCAGCTCCCAAAAGAGCAAGAAATGCGTCTCTTACAAGTTCAAAGCTGTTGCTAAGGAGACCAGCCTTGGTGATGGTGGTAATGGAAATGTAGACTGCAATGACAGCCCCCCGCAAGACCAACGGCAGCAGCCAAGCAAAAATGGGAGCACCAAGGGGGGTCCAGCCCCATCCTCCTTCTCCTCGGCGGAGTCCATGAGCGTCCCGTCCACCTCGTCCTCCTCCAAGCCAGCGGATGGGACACTGAAGAGCCAGATGACCAAGAGGAAGCGAATGGTGCTGATCAAGGAGCGCAAGGCGGCACAAACACTAAGTGCCATCCTGCTGGCCTTCATTCTTACATGGACGCCATATAACATCATGGTGCTAATCTCCACCTTCTGCTCCGACTGCATCCCACTATCGCTTTGGCACCTGGGTTACTGGTTGTGCTATGTCAACAGCACTGTCAACCCCATGTGCTATGCCCTGTGCAACAAGACCTTCCAGAAGACCTTTCGCATGCTGCTGTTGTGCCAGTGGAAGAGAAAGCGCGTAGAAGAGAAGCTCTACTGGTATGGCCAGAACCCCGTGGTGAGCACCAAGCTCACATGAATTCTCCACAAACTCTCACATGAGCTCCCACAGGCACCTGGAACAAGGATTCTATCATATTCTATCAGTGGGTATGCATAGCAGGGACAAGTGCTGTTGGTTCGGGTGGGTACTGTAAATACAGTTTTCCACTAAATGGTATATAGACCGGCAGCCCAGAACACTTTAATTAAACGAAAAGGGTACCAACATCTGAACACACAGGCATTTGGGGGATTACCCAACATATGCAAATATGAATTTCTGCCTGAGACTCATCACTGCATGTGAACCCTGGTGACCTCAGAAGGGGGCAAAAAAGCATGTGTTTAAATGAAGGTACCACCTCAAACCAATTGCAAATGAGGGGGGTCATACAGGCTATTAAAAAAAAAAAAATTCCATTGAGAAGGGCTCGGCAGAAGAAAAGGCCTGAAAATCAGTGTGAATCTTGTTATTAATCTAGACTGGTGCCAAATTTCAGGTGTTTCATTCACTTTTCATGAAAGCATGAAGTTTGGTACTCTTATACAGTTTGGTGTTTTCAGAATTAGAGCCATCGCAAAAATGCCTCGTGGCAGTCATGGTGGCCATTTGCCCATTTTTGTACATATGTAATGTATTGTTCATCATAGGCCTATCTATTGAGCTAAACAAAAAATTATGTTTTGATGGTCAATGATTACAACGATACCATACATCACATTGTAAATCCCTTATGGTTGTCATAGCAACCATTTTTGCTCTTCACCATAACTGAATTATGTTTTTTGCATAGTTTCTCCATAGTAATGAAGAAAAGATGATGTCTAGTAGACAAATTGTCTACCCTTATGCTTTGATGGTCAAGGCAACCATTTTTACTTTTTGCCATAGCCAAATGATGTATTTTCCATTATATCTCCCACTGTTTGAGGGCTATAGGGGGAAACACATACGGTAAAAATTAGGAGTGTCCTAACGTTTGATCCTTTTTCCTCACTTTGGAGCGATAGTTTAGAGTAATTCCAACCATAGGTCTGTTGAACAAGTCTGCCAAATGACGTCAGTAGGAAGGAGAACAAGAGAATTTGGATCAACATAGACCAAGGAGGCATTACACTCACATTGTAATGCATCTCACTCTCTTTTCTCTGTAGTCATTGGTCTGATTGGTTGTAGGCATATCCAATGCCTGTAGAGGCATGTTGATCTATGTCTGTTAATCCTACCGAAATTGACCAGACTGCATTGATAGAATACTGTCATAGATAGAATACTGTGACAAGTGGATTTGTAACATAGCTATTTTCTATAACCTAATAAATCAACATCACAACACCTGAAGTAGCATAATTTGCTAAATGCAAATTCTATTCAATGACTTTTGGCCAGGAATGTGTAGTTTACATTCCTTTTCCCCCGGGTATGTGCCTGATGCACATTATCCATGTCACATTTACACAAAGCCCCTGGTAATAATCGGGTAACTGTAATAATCCGTTTTTATGTGTTACAGGCATTTCTGAAATCCGATGGCCAAAACCGGTTTTACATGATTTGGTCAATTGTTAACGGATTTCTTCAAGTTCATATGTTTGCCAATGTTTTCTGCAGAGGCACAGATATGAAAGAACAAAATAAACCCAATTAAGGTTTATACAGTACATACCTCAAAGAAACCTCTACATGCCTCAAAGAAAGTTCTGAATACTGATCAAAACCTAGATGTGTTTATTAGATTTCATCAACCAATACTGGCAGTAATCTGATCATGAATATTGGTTTATTCAGTTTACATGACTGAATAAAGAATAATGAATAGCTACAATAAACCGATAATGACCATTTTGTACATGTTAATGTGCTCATGCACAATGCATTTTTCCATATAATAGGAAAAAATTAACTGCCACAAAAATTCTGAAAACGTTAGGGGCACCAAACTGTATAAATATACCAAACTTCATGCTCTCACGAAAAAGTGAATGAAACACCTGAAATTTCATCTAGATTAATAACAAGTATGTGCTATTCTAAATTCCATATTGAATTTAATGAACACTGATTTTCTTCAGAATGTTCATTTCACAACATTCTTGTCACACTGGAGTGAAGGTCAGCCTTGCATTTTAAAAGGTTTTGTGGGATGTACTTTATCATTTTATGCTGGTTGTGGTAAAGCCAATGTTTGATTTGGACCCAATTTTTTCGGGACATTTGGAATTGGTTTGAGATGATACCTCCCATATTTAAACACATGCATTTTTGCCCCCTTCTTTGAGGTCACCAGGGGTCACACAGCAAGGAGTCGCCGGCAGAAATCCATATCTGCATATGTTTGGTAACTCCTCAAATGCCTGTGTGTTCAGATGTTGGTACCCTTTTTGTTTAATCAAAGTGCTCTGCGCTGCTGCTCTATAGTGATAATAACAACCACTCAGTAACTTCCATTTCCATTTTCTTCATTTAGTATTGTTTCAGCTCGCTTGGAACCCCAAAAAAGGTGGTACCAGGAATGGTACCAGGTACCCAGTATTAGGTACCAGATTTTAGTAACAGAAAAGAAAAAAATGTGAGTAGACTTGAGCCAAACTGAGCTGATATCAGTCAGTGGAAACGGGACACGAGACATTTTGGGGCCTATGAAGGATTGTAATAATGATCTGTTGAGCCCAAACTCAGTGCAGGGCCCTTGAAATCACTCACTCTGCCCTTTCCACTGTGCCCCTACTGGAAGTTCTGAAAGGGTAGTTAAAGGGTGCACTGTGACCTGCACAGCTGTGGGCCACTTCCACTGCAGATAGAAATGTGAAATACAATGACTTTTTTGGACCTGCTCCAGTTTTGGTGCTTTTAACCTGCATTCCAGAGCATATAGCACATGGTAAACATCAAAAGTAATTTTTGTCAGTGTTCACTGACACCCCCTGCATGTCATCCCCATGCTAACATTCAAGGGCTACCTTCGCAAATATGTAAGTCATCTGTGAAGATTGCACATGCTCAAACGCCTTTTCCCACCAGTGCCATTTTTGAGAAAAACACACAGAGAGCTGAGGAGGGATGCGGAATTGGTTGAAAAGTTAAATCAATTGCTGATCCTGTAGCCCATGTGAAGAGGATGAGTGTCTAACAGTATTAATTGTATAATTTAAAGATACTGAAACACAAGTGTTATTTCATGTACTGTAAAACTAATGTGAATTTCCTAAACCTGATTATGCTGGTAAATGTGATGAATTGTATGGAGCTGTAAAATATTGCTGAAATGTGGATGGTTGCTTGTTAAGTTAGCCTCTGCCAAAACAAAAAGGCATAATGACATTTCTGTGTTGTTTTATTTGTTTACCATACAAATGACAAGTTTATGTACTATTCCTGATCAAAAGAGTTCATTTTATATTTTGATTGCATCATTGCCACATCATCCATGCTATTTAATGCTGAAAGAAAAAACTATTCAAATATCAACTGTGTACATTAATGACTAAATATAACAACTGCTCCCCAATCATAAAAACGATGGTACATTTCATGCATTGGCCTGTTTTCAGTAATGATTGGATATTATTTTATTGCTGGTGTTGACAGTATTATTCCTCTGAACCATTTTAAACTTGCACAAAAAGATTAGCATATCAGTAAAAGATGACATAGATGTAAGTACAGTGTGTGTGTTCACGCAACACTTCTTTAACTCATTCAGGACAAAATCTACTGAATACTTCAATGTCTAGTAGAATGAGTGTGTATTGTCCTTCTTCATTTAGTGTTCAGTGTACTTCTGTGCATTTTATTTCATTCTTTTATATTAAACATAAATCTGTATATTGCAGCTACAATGTGTCCTGTGTGGAACTATTCTAATTCTTCCCATCTGTTTTTGTCTTCACACATCAAAGCTTTCTTGATCACAAATCTAATCAACATGATGTGTGAAAAGTCCACCCAAAAGAATTAACCCTGATAGGATGAGCTTTAAGCTTCCATTTCATCACTACGCTCTACTGATCTGTCCATTCACAGCTCCTGCACACTGATTCAATCAAACCTGTCTCTCCTCATCTTACCCCAGCTGACTGCTGGGGATGAGCGTGCTCATCACAGCTCATCCTTGCCACACTCTCCCTTGACTTTGACCACCTTGATCAGCTCAGAGGGCTTCACCATCATCCAGGCGTACTTGCACAAGTGTTCCTTGTTGCAGTCCTTCTGCCAGTAGATCACATTACGGCGGTTAAGGTTAGCACCGGCGCAGGCGTCATACCACCACCCCCCACCTGCCACGCCTTGGAACTCCAGTCGGGCACAGTTCTGGAAGTAGTTATCATTGTCGCGGTCCTTAGTGGTGAACCTCTGGTTATCATGGAGATAGTTTTCTGTGTCCTGGGTGAGCGCGTCGCCCGCTGTGCCCTGGAAGAGGCCAAGGCGGAGCCGGTACTGGGTCTCCTCACCCTCCACCAGGACCGGGTCATACTCACCAAACTTGGTCACAGCGTCCATGTCCACCAGCTTGACACCCAACTTGTAGCGAAGAGGGCCAGCAGTCAGCTGATAGAGGTACTGGTTGCCCAGCCAGTGGTTGGCACTGAGCATGCCAAAGCCTCGCTTGTAGTCCTCCCAGCTACGGTCAAAGTCCACACTGCTGTTGACGGTGATGTGCTGCACCACGGTCCAGCCTCCATCCTGCATAGCACAGTAGGTGGCAATACGAGTGTCTGCTGGCTGGATCAGGTAGATGCCATCCCTGGCCTGTCCACCTGAGCTCTCCCACACCTCATGGCAGTCCCTGGGAAGCACTGACAAAACACAGCAATGCATTCCTGATTAGCCAAGGCCATTGACACCCCCAGCATAAAACATTCCCAATAATAAAAGCTCTTTGTTGATATCCACACATGGTTATTGGTGTCCCTGCATGAGGCACATTTGCAGTGTTGCTGACATCTTTGCCATGCACTGATAAACACAATATCCACATTAATATATGCTCACTGACATCCTAACACAATGCTCACAAACCAAATATTCACCTTTAGAAAGCTTTTTAGCCCACTTGACCCTGTGACCATTACTGGACTTAATTTAGGTTAATGTCTCCTTGCTCACTCTTTATGACCAACATTTCATTATTTCAACTTTTCATGTCAAGCTCTCTTTGTGGTCATGGAATTTATTTCAGTAGTTACAAGTGAAGCTGCTCTGCATAATAATGCTGGTTTCTAGGAGACGTACGGCAGTATGATATTCACAAGTCACTTATAAATACACCCAATATTGCGTATTATCACATGTATTTTTACACAGTGACCTAATGCACTCTGTGCTATCAGTGTGGAAACGGGCTCAATCATCCAGGAAATGTCCTCTACAGAATGCAGTGCAGGTATGAATTACAAGCTCATATGCCACGCTGTCACTCGCATCGCAATGTTTATTGGATTTGCCAGCGTGGTCCAATAAAAAAGGTCTTTGTGTACCACTTTCACAACTGATTTTTATCAGTTACTTACCTCTCCATTCCATCAAAATACAGTATGTAAAGCACAAACTACAGCCAGTTACTAATCTCCAACCTCTCTACTCCATGGAGACACAGTATCTAAAGCACATACTACAGCCAGTTACTAATCTCCAACCTCTCTACTCCATGGAGACACAGTATGTAAAGCACATACTACAGACAGTTGGTGTCATCCTGTGAATGCACCACTGCCTGAAGTTTGGACTGCTGTAGTATAGTGTCACTGACTCAGTCAAAACTGAGTTATTAATACATTTCAGTAAACAACAAAACTAAAAACTATAAAACTAAACACCTGCTGGTACGCTTTTAAAACAGGGTCACTTATTTCCTGGTTTCCTTGTTACACTAAATTTAGACTGAAAGTGACCTCTCATCCAAAGAGCAGCACAGTGGGGGATATTCTGGCATGTATGCACTTATGCCTTACCGTGCTGTCCCAGATTGATGATGGCTTGGTGTTCCTCAGGGGAGAGCTGATGGAGGTTTTGGGCTATGGGTGACTCAGCTCCCAGCAGCCCAGTGAGGCCACACAGGAGCAGCAGTGGCAGCAGCATGGCCTGTAGACACGCCATCTCACCCTGCAATAACCCTGGAGACCCACACAGACCCAGCACAGCACACAGCACAAGAGCACCAGTCAGGCCACAAGAGACTGTATCCTATCGTGGACCCACCCCAGAGACACTACAAACAGCCACAGATAATCCCAACACGAGACTACATCTTTCATCAGATCCACAGCCGTAATCACAGCACAACCCCAGTCTCCACTGAAGGCAACCTGATCAGTTACTCTGTGAACATCCACTGCCAGTGAAGATCAATGCAGAGTGATACACCAATCTGACTTCTCTGCATTAACAACATTATCAGATGATCAAGTACTGCAGACCCTTAGGGTGATTTAAGTGAAGTGAATGCTTAGAGCACTACTGCTGGGCCACCACATAACCACTTCCATTTGTTCTGATTATGGTTATTTTCTTACTGATGATTAAAGTACTCAAGTAAAAAATAATGGTAAGTATCAATAGGAACGTACCCAAACAACAACACTCAGGATCAATTCCAATATTAGAGCAATACTGCTCTGAAAGTTGCTTTGTGTATCATCAGCTTGACATAGATAAACAACTTATACTTGACATAGATAAACAACAAAGTACATCAGGCAAATAAAATATTCTTTTGATACTGTTTCAAATCAAAAGTGAAATTATTAGTGTTAATTGTTGACTGAGTAGTAATCTCATTCATCTACCAATAATCAGTCACAAAAGGTTGGCTTGCTGAATGCCTTCATATAACCGTGGTGACACACAAGTTTACCTCTCTGTTGGCTTCTGCACGTTGCAGTCAGCGGACTTCTCTGTAGGTATGGCCAGTCTCATTCATTCACACCAATCAGTGACTGCATCTGAAGTAGCGACCAAGTGTGTCTGCTAGAACCCAGAGACTGTGTGTGTGTGTGTGTGTGTGTCTGCTACTAACAGCACGTCAGTTGCCTGCAGTTCTGCAGTGCCTATCAAGTTGGACTTCAGCCTCAGGTTCACGTCACACTGGGCCACGCCAAGGGTTAAAGCCTCTGTTTTATCTGTGTCACACACACACACACACACACACACACACACACACACACACACACACACACACACACACACACACACACACACACAGTTACCTCATACTTTATGTATGATTTTATTGGGATCATTTCTCTTCTCTTTCCTTTGTCCCCGTCTCTGAGTTTACACTGCACTTCTATTGTTGCAATGCCTTTATTTATTCAGCATTGATGACAAGTACAGCCTGTGATAGGGGGTAGTCATTAAGCACCACAACATGGTTGATCTTGCCATTGCATTGTTTGTTTGGCATGGAGGCTAGTTATTAAGTACTCAGATGGGCCTTTGTTGTTAATGCCTATTTTACCTCATACGTACTCTGTGCACTGATGTTAGTGCCAGCTGAGTGCCTTAAACCAGAGTGATATTAAACTGGCCTCCTACTGGTGAATATCTCTCTCTCTCTCTCTCACTCACACACACACACACACATACAAACACGCACAATCTTCAAAATATATATTTTACCTTCCTTTTGGTATGGTGAAAAAGTAAAATCAGCACACTTCAAATAATTTATTTTGTTTAGCAATAAATAAGTAATAACTTAATTCACACATAATTCATATATCCATTCTTCAACAAAGTTTACATTAATAAATAATGCTTATCTCTTTTTAGGTCTAGCAACAGTCCAAATCTTTTGAGTTCTAGGCCACTTTCACCAATGCATTCTATTAATTTTCTATTCTAACCTTGGCACACGACTCAATAGACATTAATGATTGTACAGTACAATTGAAGGCAGACGACTTCAAAGCAAACACAAATATTTGTCAATATGGTAGGAGGTCATGGGAGATGTTTTAAAATGATATATGATAGAAACAAAACCATTCTAAAAACCCAAAGATCATGAACATTCTCAAGGCATCATGGTTTCAAATGGAACCTTAAAATCTTTGAGAATATGATTGACCTGTTAGTTTAAAGTTTTCAAACCTAAGTTAAAAAGCTTTTTCATTTTGTCCAGTAGTACACGTGGAAAGGATGTTCCAGTTTTCTTACACTACTAACTGAGTAAACAAATGGACAGTGTCATAGTACTCAAGTGAATCAAAGCATTTCAGCTTTACCTAAATAAGCACACTTTATCTGATTATGTTGAGTGATCCTGAGAGGATAGATCAGGAAGAGTGGACTTTTGGGGAGTTAAGGAAAGGATTCAGCAGGTTGCTACCACACAACAACTGGTTTGGGGAAAAAAAGACATTGTCTTACTAAATCAAGGGACTAAAATAACCAAAGTAGTTTATGGCATGTTTCGGGGAACCAAATGTGAGTATAATAAAAGGGCTTTATTTTCGGACTGTATTTTAGATTTCGTACTTAGGGGCTCCCCTAGAAATGAGGGCTGAGATACAGGGGTGCTGTTTGTTGAGAGGAAATAGCAGTTAAATGTCATAGGAGAGTACTACCTTCTTTTTGACACCCCTCCCTTTGGACCCCGACCACCACCACCTCCAGTTTTGGTAGGGGTCTTTGAGGAGAAGAGCTTGGTCATGAACTCTGAGACATCTGGCAATTCATGGTTAGGGTTGAGCATGTTCATTGACTGCTCCATTTCCTGATAAAAGACAACAGACTTATAATGAACCAACCAACCAAACCAAAACTCTTGAACATGATACTTCATATTACACTATACATAATTGACAACAAGTAAAAAATAATATAAAATTAATAATTTAATTAAACAATAAATACATCAATAAATAATCAATCATTTATGAGACACTGAAATGGTAACTGTTCACCTACCCTTCTCATCTCTGGATCATTTGTGTTGACAACTTTAGGCAGGAGGAGGATTATAACTAAAGGAAGCACCATCATCATCACCTGTATAGAAAAATAATAATCACAGATGTCATACCTATACATTCTAATTTACCTCTGAAATCTCACTATAATGTGGACAGATGGTTTGAACTTTGCGTCGAGATTGCTTGCCATGGGGTTCATGAGGAAATCGGACCAGCCCCAGGTCTCCCGTTTCACAAAGTATGAGTGAAGGCCTATAGACCTCATCTGAAGGGGATATGGGAGTCTCACTACCTCTGATGGCTTGATGTAGTTCACAATACGTGCTCTGTAAAACATGATGGAAGGGCACACACAGGGATGCCAGAAATATGTATGGTGGGCTTAATTAATATCTATGCAGGGCCTAAATGTATACTTTCTGGGGCCCAAAATACATTTAGAACTTGCACACTTGCAACTGATGCTCACCTCATTTTTCCTTTAGTTGTGATGTCAACTCGGACAGGTTCGAATCTGTATGACGGTGAAACTACTTGAACAACATATGATCCTGGTGGCACATCGTTGACAGTGAAGCTTCCATCAATTCTACAGTATGAACATGACAGTTAAGATCCACGCGTAGTACCCTGACAGTATGTTACAATGTCTTCAGCCAAACGTTGTTTTGACATATTCACTAGAGCAGCTTTACTTTACTGCAAGCAAGCAAGCAAGCAAGCACGCACGCACGCAAGCACACGCGCAATGCTCAGACGCACTACTGATGTTGAAGTGGCACAGTCGATTCACCTGAAAAAACCGATGTGTTCCTCTCCCTCGACAATAACACGTGCTGTTGAAATCCAGTCCTGAAGTCTCACACCCGGTACAATCGCACGCCCGTCGATTTTGAAGGTATCAACACTTGTTTGCATTCCAGTTGCAACAGACACAGGTTCCACATCGGCGAAACATGCGCACACTCCTAGTAGGACAATAAATACCTGCCATTGCAACCCCCTATGCCTTACAGAAGGCATATCCATTGGCGTCGTCTCGTTATAAAGCTTAAATTGTGACTAATGACTAAATGACTAATAGACGTGATAATGGCAAATTACGATATAATCTCAAGAAACTCTGCCACAGCAGTTGGAGCGGGGGTTAAATCCCCTATACTGCACAGTTGTCAACTCGGCATGGGCGCCGAATAATGACGTCAGAGAACACGTACTCGTTTTTTTGTTTAGTTTTTTCCTTTATTGGCCAGGTACAATTTACATATATAGACATTTATTTAAATATTCCAAATGTTTTTACCCCCATTCATTTAGATAGCCCCTTTAGATAGGGATAGCCCTAATTGTCGGCCATTTGAAATGTCCTTATATCTAGGTTTGTAACTTGTAATGTGACAGTATCAGAAAATATTTCTAAAACATACAATTTCAGTACTATCACAGTGACATCCACAGCTAGCATCATGAGTCAGTACAGTCAAATTCTTTTGAAATAAATGATGATGGTGGTGAAATAAGGCACTTGAAATAAGGTTTGGTGAATTCATGTCTCCTGTCTATGTTTCCTGTTTGAAGTTTGATCGTATCCACCTCAGGATCAGTATCATCAAGGTAGCTGAAACAAGCATACCTGTACATTCTGAAGAAGAGAAAGAATACAGTCAAAGCTTTACATTGCTGACAGTATCCTACTATGTAAAGTCTATGAAGAAAAGACTAACCACTATTCTTACCTTTGCTATTTTACCTGTGTTTCTTGAGAATGAACAGAAATGGGACGCTTGTTCCCGTAGGTCTTGTAGTTGGTTCTTTATTATATTAATATTTCTGTGAGGAGAACTTTAAGGTGAGACTAAATATTATAAATATTTTTTCCAAGTTCTGTGTGATATGACAACATCACTCCCACTGAAACACGTACCTGTCAGATAAATATGTGTAACATGGTTGATCATAAACTGTAAACTGTGGCCACCATTTGTTTAGGACAGATTGCACCCAACTCAGACCCACAATCAGGTAGCTACAAGAAACAGAGAAAGATTAAGCCTAAAATCTTAAATGTAAACCTTGCTTTATAAATTCAATTGTGACTGAAAAACAGTGATACTGATAGCGTCAAGGACAATTGCTCTTTTCCCTGCTTTGCAAGATCTATAAATGCTCACTCTTCAAATGGACTCCTGAGGGCGCTCTTCACTAATGGTAGAAGATCCACACAGAAACCAATGTTGATGTCTGATGTGTCACCCTGAAGACTGAAAACAGTGAGAAAGCAAAATTCTAATCTAGCAACGTTAGTAGATCAGCTGTGTCCAACCTTTTTGTCTCCGACAGCTACTCTGACAACATGGCCAAAGGAAGCTATTGATGTTTTATATTATATTATATCATTTTTAAATTATTAGTAGTAGCATGTATTCACAACCAAAACCACCCAAAACAGTTGAATAATGGTCCATTCAACTTTAATTAAATTGATATGTTTGTAGAAGCTACTTGGAAAGTTCGGGTGAGGTGAAGATGAATATTTTACTTTTTATGACTGACATGCTTGTACCACACACGTATGCACGCACACACGCACGCACGCATGTACACACACACACACACACACAAACACACACACACTTGTCACCCAGTGACTG
Organism: Tenualosa thibaudeaui; assembly: GCA_027481765.1. Lineage (NCBI taxonomy): Eukaryota > Metazoa > Chordata > Actinopteri > Clupeiformes > Clupeidae > Tenualosa > Tenualosa thibaudeaui. The sequence continues at coordinate 639,374 of JAIFZK010000013.1, read as the reverse complement.
CTAAATTTAGATTTTATTTGCACCTTTAAGATAGCTACCTGGAAACAGGTGGAAGGCTTATGAACTTCCTGAGGTAGAGACTGCATTTATATTTGAAAATGTTGACAGGACATTAAATAATTATTAACATACAAAATCTGTTACCATTTTGTTATTACAGGAAGGCAGTCTACAAGCAAGCTTGTGTCTTGAAGCCTACAAAAGAATGGGATGTTTGTATCATTAGAATCAATGTGCTTATCCTCGGTAATGCAGAAAGAAACAAATTTAAGATACCAGGTGGCATTCACATCTGCAAGAAGATGAGACAGAATTATACCCACAGCAGTTAAAAGTGTCACCGCAGTACCTTAATAAGTACGTCAATAACTCTCCTGCACTTCTTTTCCACAGACTTGATGCTATCTTGAGCCGCAGATGTCTTCCAGACAGCACTTGTGTCATCATTCTGTGGTCTTTGGACAACTGCATATACATGACAAACCACCAGAAGCTGATTTCAGAGTCGGCTGTATGCAGCACCAAGTTTTAGTCTTAAGTTAGTGAGATACCTAGAGGTCATGTAGTATATAATATAATATAATAACAGCCAATAACATGACATTGTTTTGATTATTTCTTTTAGAGTCCCTCAGAAACATATTACGTTATCAGCAAGTTATTATTGGATTTGTTACATAAAAAATAGGCAAAATTATGATGTTATTGGCAGTTATTATATTATTGACTGCTGTTACGTTAACGCTGCTACAGGGCATGAAACTATCTGGAAAGATAAACAAGCGCTGATAAATCTTTCCATGATAACTTATCGATTTGTGCTATTCTGACATTTTTGCATATTACATTCTGAACCATAGGACTACCACAGTATCGCCCAGGGCAAGTATTGACAATGACAGCAGGACAATCTGTTTGTTTGTACTTAATATTAACATACAGTATATCATGAAAATGTACCTTATACCAAAATTACTTGTCTGACTCTTTACCCACACTGTATACCATAAAGTATCAGACTTTAGATCTTATCTAGAGTGCTGCTTTAAGGTGTCTGACCTCTTTGAAGAAGTCTCCATATTTAGAGATTTCATCCTCCTTCATCTTGGGCCCTTGGTCCCTCTGCTCAGGCCCCCCCCAGCAGTCTCTGTGGACCAGCTCCTGCATGTCCTCTGGATTGTCCTCGTCCCTGCTGCTGCCACCGCTGCTGCCACTGCCACCTGTGTCTTGGTACTTCCCAGACAAAAGAGACTTCCTCCGGGCCCCTGAGCTGACTGTGAGATGGTGGTGGGTCTTCCTCTTGCAGGACACCACTCGCCTCACTCTCCCCGGGTTGTTTCCAGAGCGGCCTGGTGAGTGCCTTATCAGCAGAGAAAAAAAATAAGTCAAAAGCCAAGACAAGTGAAGTCACAGAACATTAGGAAAAGAAAGTGATCTTTCGTTATGTAATGCAAGCTTGATGTTTGATGAGATTGAGGTTTCTTGACAGTGATGATACCTCTTCTTGTTTGTGTCTTCCTTTTTACAGAACTCCACCTAGAAACACAATGGTAAATAGTGTAAAACTGAGTAAACCAATAATCACCACCATTAATTAGATCAGCCAAAGCCATTTTTGTGCAATCTCTCTCTGTCATTAAGTTAATGAACTCTAATTATATGGATCCAAGGGACTGTTGTGTCATGATGGCTGACATCCTGTCATTCTTGCCTCTACATGTTTAGCAGCAGAGAATCTTATCCTGTAGATTTGAGCCTCGTTGGACAAAACCTCCTCAGTGCTCTGGTATCCCACCTCATCATCATCATGGTCTTCAGAGGACATGGTTAATGCCAACCCTGTTGGTGTAAAGCAGTAGTGGCACTGAGTGGCACAGGCTTACACATGGAGTAATAGTCCATACCAGAAGCTACACCCTTGGCTTATAACTGAAAGATTTAGGTTACAACAGTTTGACCATGACATCTTACTGTAGGATGGCTGTGTTGATGGTATAAATACAATCCAAATTCTAGACGAAACACAATCTGCATTGCACAGACAGAGCAGGACTTTTGTGCAATCAAATCTGACTTGTGAATAGATAGCCTACTCATTTGTATGCAGCTATAGGCTTTTTATAGAGTTATAGAGAAACTTGGCCTTTCAAAGTCAGAAAAAAACTAAAATCCACAGTATTGTATCAATGACCACTGGGCGCTCTTACAAAGACCTATTACCCACAATGCTCTTGTTTTCACTTCACACTTCCTTGATGGGATCACAACAAAGTCGCCCCGACTTTGCTGAAGCACTTCGGGAACCCAAAAAAGGACTACTGTAGGCTACTATCGTAGCATATTTTTGTTAGCTTTTCACTAGCCTTAGCACTTGTCACCTCGGTACAATGATCGCTGGCCGATGGCACAGCTAGCCTGCTCATGAAAAAGGTAAGCAGGCAAGTAAGTAACGTTAGCAGAAACATTCAGCATTGCTGCCAATTAACACTGACAGCTATCAGTCAACTCGTAGCGACCATCGCTCACCGGTCATATTCGACTGCATAGTCTACAGGCTGAATTTGGTCCTGACTGTTACTTAAGGTCGACTGTAACCTATGTTTTATTACACGCCTATGACCGGGGTACTGATATAGTCACCTGGTTGCACAGCTTAAGTGATAATTAACAGATTAGTGGTGGTGCAGTAGGTCTGCACCTCGCAGTGCTGATCCATACATGAAGAGTCTTGCTTAGATCTAAACTACTAAACTACTGTTAAGTGCAGTGGCAACAGCTCATGCATAAGCATAGCCTCCGTTACTGTGTAGGACTACAGTAAATACTGTATCTTGTCATAGGCAGTCAATAGACATGTTGCACATTAAGCTTTATTTAGTCTTTTAATCCCCTACAAGTTTTGCAGGCCCCATTGAATAGATACCATCTCTGTGAGGAAAAGGTTGGAAAAAGGTTCCTGTGGAGTCTGTCATCAGAAGCAAATAGTGGGAGTGTGGGTGTGTGAATTTACTTTACACATGCTGTAGGCACTAGACCCTGAACTCTGTTTACAGTAGCCTAATACACATACCGTGGTCTGTCCTTTAAATTTTCTGATCACTAGTTGCTTTTGACTGCCTGCAAACCTACAAAAGTTAAACAGAAACCTACAAAAGTTAAGCAGAATTCCTCAAATTATGAAAATTGTCAGATTTTGTGATTTGTGTGTGTCTGGATACCCATATGAACAGTCACTGAGCTTCAGATTGATTTTTTTTTTTTTGAGCGAAAACAAATGTAAATTTAGTCATTTTGGTGATTGTAGCAACAGGAGGATTAACATCACTCCTATACTTTTTTTCTATTTCATTTTTAGCTAAATGAAAACAGTTGGTGTTAATAAATCAATAAATACCTAGTCTTAAACAAGTCAAACCTGAGTCTTTTTGTGTTGTGATGAGAGATGGGAGGGTGCTGAGCTTTAAGAGATGCCTTGGTTGGTGATTTAAAATGCTGTTTTATTACCTGCCGATGCTGGGTTTGAAGATAAAAGGTGATTTTTATCAGTGTTTGATATTCAGATGGATTTACATGGTGAAAGTTAATAAATTGCCAAAAATAAGTTGTAAAACGTTAACAAATTGACAGGTATTGTGCTTGCAGACTGGTTGAATATTAGGCTTATAAAAGCATGATTTTCTTGACTTTTCAGCAGCAGTATGCAATGCAGTGTGTAGGCTACTAGTCTGTTTCAGAAAGATACTTGAAAGAATACACATTTCTATTTATGAGTGATAAACAGGCTATACCATTGAAGTGCCTGTGAAACAAAACATCATAAATATCTACAGTTAGCCTAATTTTTCAGTTGCTATAAAAACAACAGAAATGAATCACACCCCAGAATGACAGCAGCAGTCAGATGACCAAATAGACTTTCATATGGGTATTTTTTGCTGAGCACACACACTGTGACTGCAGTGTTTGCACAAGTGTGGTTATTGTTTGAACACAGTGCACTGGCGTGCTGTGAGTCTGTCTGTTGGGTGGCAGTAAAAACCATACTCCTATTGGCAAGTCTTTCTCCAGCCTGCAGACCAGAGTCTGATTTTTTGTCTTTGAATCATGTGATGTTAGTGTGATAGCAATTGTGTTGTACTGGAGTGAAACAGCTGTTGCAAAAAACAGGACATGATCAAACAAGCCCCTGTTTAATATCACTTCTTCTTTCTCCTTTGCTTCAGTGTATGACAAGTCAAGCTCCAAGCAAGCAAGATGGGCACTGTTGCTGCTATCATTGTGTTTCTCTATGGCTTGATGCCTCTGGGTCTTGGTCTGCCCCCTATTTGGAAACAACCTGAACAGGTGCACTTATCCTATTCAGGTAAGGATTTAAAACCTAGGGCTATGTTAGGACTATGTTGAAATTATAGCATTGATGACAAACAAGAGTGTCATTCTAAGAGGTGTTCATGGAAATAATGGGTGTTGGTAATACAAAACATTGCTCCTATTCTATCAGACTCAAAGTCTGGAAGAAATGTGTGTGTAGTTATTTGCAGGTTATTACTTTGCAGTTACATTATTGATGTTACAAACACACTGTGGTGGAGAACAGGAACGTAAAATAGCAGAGGGATTCTGCCTTTCCCAAAATCTAACCCAAAGAAAGACCAGGAACCCACTCTATGAACTCAGTATTCATAAAGCATTAACAACATATTCATTAAGGTTTATAATGCATTCATTAAGTCTTATAACTAATGTCATTAGTGTTCATAACAGTTTATAATGACTGTACTTTATATACAGCATTATAATGTTATTTTCTAAACCTTTTCAACTTTAAGTGTCACAAAGTATTATAAAGCTTCAATTTGTTGATTGTCCTTTTATGCCTGATTGTTTGTGGCAAATAACGAAGACTTACAAACACTCAGTGCTTACTCTAAGTAAAGTTAGATAAATACATCATTACTCATGAAAATCAATAATAAGGCACCATTACAGACAGTAAGAAAAGTGGTATCTAAAGGCCAAAGAAGCGTACAATGCTTTGTAAGTGCTTTACAATGTAAAGGCTTATATGATAACATTATAATGTCTTATCAGTACAGTCATGAGATTGTGTACGTGGTTATGAATACTGTGTTACTGAAAGACCTTTGTCAAATTACATAAAAGGTTGTTATTGCATTTCTCAGCTTTTCGTTCATATCTTGTTTATATCATGAAAGGGTCCAAAAACCAAGGCCTATAATATTTCTGATCAAATCCTATGTCTTCATATTTCACCCCTGATATTGCTTAAGTTTGATGCCCTAAACACATCTGGGAATCAGTGTTTGGCTATGAATACCTTAACAAATGACCCTGATTTTCAATTATTACCAATCATAATTTGTAAAAAGTGTGCATATTGTGACCTTAAAATCATGAATCCTGAAGTTTTTATTGAATTGTGGGTTTATTGTGTTGTTGATTGTATCGTTACATCCCCAATATATGCAGTACGTGTAACAAGTATCTTGTTGTACCATACATAATTAGGTACATGTCCTTGGGGAACATAATTGATAGCACTCCTCTGGAGCAAGACTATAGAACCATGGGCCTATGCATCTATGAAGGAAACGTGGTACTGCATAATTTGTGACTAATACTATGTACACTAAATTATATTATCATATGCATGTAAGCTCGCAATTCTAGTCCTGCATGCCATTTTTGGGCTGATGAAAACAGGACTTGAATATAAAAATTACCAAAAATTCAACCACATGTATTTTTGCCCTTATTTTCTCCATGTCCATATGCTTTAGATGCATTGGGTATTAGCACAACATTAATATTATATTATAATATTGTAAAGTATTGTATTGTCAGACAAAATGCTAAATCATGATTTATAATACCCTCTTCTTTGCTCTTTGGTCCACACCTTATATAAATCACTAGGCATGCAGTACAACCTTTCAGTGGTCCAGTTATACAGGGAATATGTTTGTCTTCCATTCTATGAAGTTTGGCTGGAGACTAGGACTAAATCTTTTGAGATATTGATACCCAAACATGGCTCCCAAGGCCTTTTAGAGTTCTAGGGGCAAATGAAATAAGAAAACATTGGAATCAACCTCAATAAAGATTATTTGTGTAAACAATGTAGACAATGTTTGAACAAAATAAAAGACAATGAAGTCATTATTTCCTTGTTTTCCCTATCTGATTTGACACCATGAGCCACATGGATTATTTACTGTATACTGTGCTCATCTCCAGCTGATTTAGGAAAGGAGAAACTAGAAGGTTAGGAGTGACATTTGTTCAGGCCTATGAAAACTGTGCACCATCTAGTGGAGATTTTGTGAAATCAAAGATCTGAATTAACATGGTGTAATGTACTACCAACAATGATTTTGGTGCCCTCTAGAGAAAATAACTGGGAAAATGACTGGATTTGCTTGTGTTCTGCGTGGGCAGTGGGCATAGAACTTTTTCTGAGTAGCTTGTTTTTGTCAGCAGATCCAGTCGTATCTGGCTGTTTATGAGTGGTGGTGGTGGTGATCTGTTATTTGTAGTATTATGTTATGTATTATGTATTTGCTGTCCAGATGACATGTTGATGCCCAGGTGTGTGTGCCATCACTATGTTGTACGGACATCATCTGCCATCAGCAGGCACTGTATCTTTTTCCCCTAATGATAACACAATTCAGCATGTGATTGTTTTTGCAATAAGAGTTAGAATTTAGTAGTTTATGTGGTTCACTTTATTTTATTTGGTGAAATGTGAAATGTGCGAAATCTTATCTGTTTCTTATGTCTATGGTGGTAGTATGAATACATAGTATAGTAGCGTTTTTAGGTGTACTAGATGTCCCTGAGTCCCTCTCTCTGTCTCTTTTTTACTTCTTTTTGACTGTTTTACCCTCTCCCATCTCCCTTTCTGCCCCTCTCCAAACCCCTCCCTGTCTCTCCATTCCTCTATCCCTCTATCCCTAACTCTCTCTCTGTGCACAGGTGTCCCAGGCTCCATGCTTGTCACGTGGACCACTGTGAACAATACAGACAGTGTGGTGGAGTATGGGGTGTGGGGCGGGAGGCTGTTTGAGCTCACAGCGAAGGGTCAGGCCACACTGTTTGAGGATGGTGGATCAGAGAAGAGAACCATGTTCATCCACAGAGTCATGCTGACAGACCTGAAGCCTGGCCTCTCCTATGGTACTGATGTCACCTATGGGGGGTGGGGTAAACATAGGTTTTACATGCATTTATTTAATCATCTCCAAATCTGACACCATCAGCACATTAGTTGTGGCACTGCTATCTGATATCCTCTGTCAGTTTACATAAAGAAGCGGTTGTCCTTAGTTATTTAGTAGTTTGGTAGTTTGGAAATGGGCTTTGATGTCTCCAGTCAGATCCAGACTACTGTTCCTACCATCTGTTTGTCTCCTTAATTCAGAGGCACTGTCCTCTTTGGTATTTTTTTTGACATGGTAAGAAACTTCAGAAAATGTTATCTAACGTATTGAATTCACAAGTAATAGTTCTCTTTTCTTTGGGTATTCATGCGCGTGTGTGCATATGTGTGTGTGTGTCTGCCTATAGTGTACCACTGTGGCAGTGATGATGGCTGGAGTGACATGTTCTACTTCACGGTGCTGAAGGAGGGCGCAGACTGGAGCCCACGCTTGGCTCTGTTTGGGGACATGGGCAATGACAACCCCCAGTCTCTGGCCCGCCTGCAGAAGGACACTCAGCTCAGGATGTATGACGCCATCTTGCACATTGGTAAGCCACAATTTTGGCTAAAACAGGCTTAGTGCTGATTTAGTTGTATGTACTGTATGTTAAGTTATGAGGTAGTTCTTGTAGCGTCTGGCCTGGGTTCAAATCTCTTGCTATTGCAGGAAAAAAACAAAAGCTAAAAATGTCTGCCATTGTCACTGATATGCAGTTCATTTATAATAGATGAGGCTGAACTGTAGTTCCTTTTGTGCATATGTGGTACTTATCGCACTACTTATGACTTACATGGTACACTATGAAGTTTGTTTTGGCATGTTAAAGGCCATAATGCTGTTATGCCATTAACTTAGTCCAATGCTGTTTATCAAATACAATATTTTTATATTAGTGCTTATTTTCTGTGTTACAGGGGACTTTGCATATGACATGGATGAGGTAAAGCATTTTGATTGTGCTTCTTTTGGAGTGGTCGGCTTGTTCACATGTCCTGTTTTTCTACACTCCTGATAAACACTCTGCAAGTTCACAGCTGGTCAGAAACCATGCCTTTCAAACCAGATGTGTGCTGGCAGTGAATGGAGTTTTTGCAGCCAAACTTTCTCTGTAAATACTGATTCAGTTAGACAGAACAGTCAAATTGTTGCATGATACTTCTTTAAAGATTTCCAAACAAGTCATACCACTAAAGGCTGTGGTATGTAGCTGAGTGTTCCTCTGAACTGGTACATGCTATGAACATCTGCTGGGTTGTTTGAAACGGACATCTGATGGCAATGCACGTCATGCTGCCACACTCTCTTTTTTGCATTTTTAGCCCCTGAAACAGTCCTCTAGGTAGGTAGGTTGTTGTGCTAAACCCTGACATGCTGTTAAAAAATCCCCCTATAAGGAAGAGAGACATCCAGTGCACTGTGAACAGACAACCACAAGGTACAAGCCGTACTCTGAGTCTCGTAGCCAGGCCTCATTCCTCTGCTATCTGAGCCTTAGAAATAGAAAAGCAGAGCAGCAGGAAAGAAACCTGTCTGGAAAGTCATTAAAGGTCAGAAAGGCTTGCATGGTATGTGTTTGTGCATACGTGTGTGTGTATGTGTGTGTGTGTGTGTGTGTGTGAGAGAGAGAGAGAAAGAAAGTGTGTGTGTATGAAGTGTTTTCTTGCCTTAATCACAGCCATTATAGTATTTGTGAAATGGCTGGTCCTGGTTTCGCCAGGGCTGGTTGGTATGTAAATGGGGGCATTCTCGTAACTCGCCTGGAAAATTGATTCGCTGTAATGACAAGCCTGGGCCTCGGACAAGATTGCAGTGTTCCTTTTCACTCCCTCTCCATCCTCCACTGTCATTACAGGGTTTTCCCTGCCTTTACGATCTGTCTCATAAAATTTAAGTCAATCAAATGTATTGCTTGTATCATTGTTGCTAATGAAGAGTCATATAAGGTGGCATTTATTCTGTCAACATTGCTCTGTGAAAGACTGAGCTGTTTCATTACTCCAGCAGACATCAAGGCTTTTAAGAAAAGCCCATTTGCTGGACATGTAATGGGACGTGGCATGGCACTAGTTATTCCCCATTTCTATATTTAGGTCAGTGTTGTCTTATCTCTGAGTAAGTGGAACCCACTGTGTTTCCTCTCATCTATTACCATTATGCCTTTGCTGCAGGATAACGCACGGATTGGGGACCAGTACATGCGCCAGGTGGAGTCGATCGCCGCCTACGTACCCTACATGACCTGCCCTGGAAATCATGAGAATGCTTAGTGAGTACCACCACTGTAAGGGTTTGCTGCATGGAAGCTGAGTTCATTTGATATGAGAAGGAATCAAAAGAAATCACTGCTCAGGTGCTGCCTTTGATCTCATCAAGAGATGCATTGAGTGCTGCAGCCTTTTGGCAGAAGCAGGAATACATATGGAGTTATGAGAAAGATTAGACACCTTGCCTCTTTAAATGAGTCAATAAACATGAGGAAGGATAGGTTGGACGATTGGGCTCTTCTCTGCCCTGCCCAGCCCTACTCTATACCTCTGCTCAACTCAAGATTCCGTCTTTCTCACCGTGGAATCCCCTCGCTCTGTCTCTGAGCCCTGTCTCTCACTCATTTAAGCACACACACACACACACACACACTCCATACAAACACCAGTCTGTCTCTGAGTCCTGTCTCTCACTCATTTAAGCACACACACACACAGACACACACACTCCATGCAAACACCAGTCTGTCTCTGACCCCTGTCTCTCATTCATTTAAGCACACACACGCATACACATATACACACATACACACACACACACACACACTCCATACAAACACCAGTCTGTCAGTACAGTGCAGTCGGCACTTCAGGACAGTTCCAGATGAGGGGGTCTATCCACTATCTAAACACAGGGTGCAGGGATCTGTCTCGATCTGTCTCTGTCTGCAGCCCCTCTGTGCTCCCTGTCACCCATTTACTGACTCTCTTTCTCTCTCTTTTCCCCTCTCCCCTGTCTGTTTGTCTCTCTTGCACAGCCTTGCTATTCTTCTCCACACATTCCTCAGGCCTCTGTGCTGTGCTAAGTGTGTTGTTGAAGGGTGCCTGGCGACAGTTAAATGTGTATTCCATGAGTGAGGGTGAGGGATTTCCACCATTTAGGTCTCTTCCATTACCACCACCACCACCACAACCCCTGCCTGTGTGTGTGAGTGTATGTGTGTGTGTGTGTGTGTGTGTGTGTTGCAGCCAGGAGCTAGAGAAAACTGTATGATCTTTGTTTATTTGGTTGGTGGGTTAGTGCGTGTTATGTTTATTTAGGTAAGTTGCCTCAATTTTTTACTAGACTGGAGCCATTTTAGTCTGTTAATCCTTAGGCAGGACACCAAGCAAAAACAGCACTCATCTAAACAGGAATATTTGAATATCCAAAATATACAAATAAAAGACTTGGACTAATCTGCTAGTGCTGCAAATCATGTGCAATGCTTCTTCAAGGCCACAACTTTTATTTTGTGGACAGGAAACAAACCATCATATGACACCTCTCTTTCTTAAACTAAATTACAGCCATCTCCTACAGAGGACATGAGGGAATAAACATTGAAATGGGATTAGGTGTCTGATGACAGGTGACAGAATTTCCCGAGACTGTCTATTGGAAAGGCAGTAAGTTGTGCACTAAGTGTCCTGTCTCTCTCCTGTAATGTTGCAGTTCTCTCACAAGTTAATTACAGACGTGTGTGCGTGTGTGTGTGTGCGCATGTGCGCACATGTGTAAAAACTTTTGTGTGACTGTGGGATTCAGCGTGTGCAGGAAGTGAATCTTGTTTTTTGTATTTCATCCAGTGTGACACATTTAGTGCGCGTAAACAATATGGATGACCTTTGATCTACTCTACTCTACACTACTCTTGTGTGTGTGTGCTTGTGCACTTGCATTCCTCCTGGTCTGGCTAACACAATGAAGACTCAACCAGCAGTGGTGTTTTTCTTGGCTGCCTGAGCTGATAGTAGTGCTTTAGTGCCCACAGTCAGAGCTGTCTCTCTCCTAGTGTGTTACATATCCCCTTTGTCTTTGACCTGGGAGCCATATACAACACAGGTGCCACGTCCCCTGATTCTTTTGCCTCTCTCTGTCCCTCTCTGTTTCTTTAATTTTTGCTCTCGCCATCTTTATTTACAATATTTCCCTCTTGCATGATGATATGCTCTTGTCTTCCATATTCTCTCTTTCTGCCTTCAGCACTCTCTCACTCTCTCTCTCTAATCTCCTTGCTCTCTAGAACTTTGTCTCTCTCCTCCCTTGTTTGTTTCTTTATCTCTCTTTCTCTCTTTGCTGAGATGGGTTTCCTAGAGATGGGCTTTGTCTCTCGTTTGGTCACTTCTGGCCACAAGAAGCAGGCTCGAGTGAGAAGGCCATTGACAGACAAGGGCCTAGCAGACTGAATATGCTGTATGAGCATTCCTCCACCATGATAGCCAGGCCACGCACAAGCAACTCTAAGACCCCAATCAATGAGCCCCTTTGTTCTCCATCACACGTTTGTGTAGATCAGCTGGTCTTCTGGAGCAGCTCAAAATGACAACCGCCATATAAAACCAAATGAAGCAACACTGTAAATTATTGACATCACCCTGCGCTCAAGCAGGGAACAGTGTTTCCTATTATGTGGAAGCCAGCAAGGATTAACTGCACATCTAAGTAATGTGAAATTAAAGGTTGAAGCGATTAATGTATGCAGATGGTCAAAGGGAGGATTCAGTGAGGCTGCTGGAGATGTTATTTGGTTGGATTTTGTTGGAGGCGGTGCAGACAATGTCCCGTTGATGTTGTTCAGAAGTCACCTGATCCATATTGTTTCCGACTGCACTAACGGGGAACATTTTCCCTTGTATTCCTAAAGGAATTCAGTGAAATTGTCCACCAAAAAATGTTTATTCCCAGTGTGATAATTTCAAAGAGTGATTATGTATATGGGGACAGGGATGAGTTTAAACAAAACAAGCTGGTGAGAAATCGCTTGACTCAGTCATAGTTCAGTCGGCTGAGATTGCAGACTAAACAAACATGCATATCTGAGGCACGTGGAGGACCAAGACCAGAAATTAGTCTTTCTTTCTTTTTTCTTTCTTTCTATTTACCCAGCTGTTGCTGTCATACTGCTCAGTAACAGCAACTACAGTAGTAGCTCCCCTATCTCTCGCACACACACACACATACACACACACACACACAAACACATTGACTCACACACACACACAAACACCACCTCATTTGAAAGCTGTGAGCCCACCCAGCCACCAGATGGAGGTATGAATCTCTGAGTTGGTGGTGGGAGCAGGGGCTGCTACCGCTACCTGCAGCTCAGGGATCTCCTACATATGTCTGTCTCCTCTCGGTCAAAGCCAGTCTAATGCTCCACGCCGCAGCCTCAACCACCGAATCTTTTGGGTCCATATAATCAGAGTTGAGCGATGCAAAGCCAAAGCTTTATTTATGGAAACTAAGGCATACTCTTATCTTATCAAATAAAAGTGCATGGAGACTTCCACTTTAAGTAATCATAACATTCTCAACAGTTTTGAGTAGCACTTCACAATCATACTATTGTGTGGTGCCAATTTTTAAACAAGAAGATTAAGTATACTTTTGTTGCCAGAAATGCCCTGTGGCCTGATTATTTGCTACCGACTTTACAGTTAATACTCACTGGCCTCGGAATAAAAGATGTCTGTAAATTACCTCCCACAGTCTGTAGAGAAGGGCTTTGACCTGTAGCTCACCCTTTGAACTCTCACCCTGACCTTTAATACCTGTCATGACCCAGCATGAGTTCATTCACCCAACCCTGACTGACTACAGTTTCCCATGGAGGCTAGCATCTCACCTGCCCTCATCATCCCCAATGCTTACATATAAGAAGGAGATTGGGGGGGTGAGACAGAATCTTGGTGCCAGAGTCCTTACTCTGGTCCCCTCCTTTTACAGTCAAATGATCTACGGCGATAAAATCTATAAACAACAGCAATTAAAAGCCTATAAACTGAAAAGCCACTCTTGTTCAACCCAGAACACAGTTGCTGTACAGAATGCCGTCGGCCTGCCCGAAGGGCTTCAGTGAGTGAGAAGCAGGTTTCATTGGAAAAGGATGCAGCTCTGTGGGCAGTATCACTCTCAGATAGAAACAACTATCATATGGCCCTGCTCGTTACCATGTCTGGATCTTGCCTGGTGGTCCAAATACAGTTGCTGTCTAGGCTGTTGGATTTGGATTATTCGTTGTTAGGTGTGGCTGGTTTCTAGAAAATCCCAGTCGGGACTAATTTGAACTTTTTATTTTGTCTTGTTTCCACAGCAACTTCTCCAACTACCGGAACCGCTTCAGCATGCCAGGGAATACAGAGAGCCTCTGGTACAGGTAGGAGAACCACAACACACACTCAGACAATTCACAAACACAGGTACACACACACACACACGCACACACAGACACAGACACAGACAGACACACACACAGTGATCAACAGCATCTTTAGATCTAGTTGCATAATTTCCAGTAGCTGATCCAAAAAAAAAATAAACAGCACAGCAGCAGCCGTCTTTAAAGTCTTTAAACAAGAGGGACTTCAGGCAAGAGGAAGCGGCTGAGCCTCTGGTGACGGCTCCATCTGTCAGCCCTGTAACCCTATCCTCCTCCTGGGGCCTGCCACCACACAGCCTGCCTCACCAGGCCTTTCCTGTTTGGAGTGAAGCACTGCTACTCAGACTCTGTTCCTTCATGGTGGAGATGGTGGTGCTGAGCGCTGGAGCACGCGCCACATTGCTCAGCCACTCAGCCAGCCAGACCAAGACCGCCGCGCCGGCTGCTACAGTATGAGCAGAATGACAGAGTGCATTATGGGATGCTCGTTAGTGGGTCCTGTGGAATGCGAGGAGCATTGTGATGATGAGCCGAGACCCAGAGGTTGCGTTTTTTGCTACCTTTTGCTAGTCTATCGTAGAGAACTTATCATCACTTGAAGCCTTTTCCTTTTCTCTGTTTTTGCACACCATTTTCACAGTGTGGCTAAATCATATCATGCTCCATTTAATCCTCACTGTCTTCACCAGGCTTCTGTATTGTTCTGTGGGTCGTCTTTCCACACACATTTATTTTAAAGTAGTGAGAGGTTTGGAATTACAGGCACAGTTTAAAATAGTGCTCATCTCAGCCACAATATGCACCACACAGACCTATGGTAAACATACACTTAGATGAATAGGAGCGGATGAGATTGGATCAGTGTGTTAGTCTCATTTGGATTTCGAGGAAAATCTCTTCTTGCACGTGGCTTGCACCTGGCTTACCAGGAACTGTGATCTACACAACTATTAGGAAGAATCATGAAATTGGGATGGAAGGTGGCACTTTTATGGTGCACCTTAGTCATTATTATTGCCATTTCCTGCTGCTAAATTACCCCCCTATCACCATTTGGTCTGTGATTCGGTGAACGCATTGCTTCATTCCGTTCCGTCACTCCTCTCCTGGGGCAATGTGTGAATGAAGGGAATGGCTGCTCTGTGTGTGTGTGTGTGTATGTTTGTGTGTGTGTGTGTGTTTTATCATTCACCATTTGTCCCTCAGGTCTCTAACCTTGTGTATGTGGTCTACCCACAGCTGGAATATAGGACCTGTCCACATCGTTTCCTTTTCCACAGAGGTCTACTTCTATCTCAAATATGGCCAGGATCTCCTCTTTAAACAGTATGAGTGGCTACAGAAGGATCTGGAGGTATAGCATTTTGTCTTTTAACACCTTCCCTAATCTATTTGTCTTAATCAGGCATCAGCAAACAAATAGTTTAAAGCACTATAAAACATTAAGGCAAAGCAAGGCAAATATCTACAAGTAGTTGAACATAGTTCTTAATGGCAGGTTAAAAGGTCCCTAGCCCACCTGATCTGCCCATGTGACGTGTGTGTTTGTGTGTGTCTGTATGTGTGTGCGTGTGTGCACATGCGCATCAGGAGGCGAACAGGCCAGAGAACCGAGCCCAGAGGCCCTGGATCATCACCATGGGCCACAGGCCAATGTACTGCTCCAATGCAGACAAGGATGACTGCACCCAGTTCAACAGCTGCGTATGTACGAGCAGAGCACATAACTCAAGGGTCCACAGGCAACGAGCGGTCTACACATTTTATAGATAGTCTCCAATAGTTTTATCTGTCCCATCTCTGAGGTAGCTGGAAGAGTGCTTTAGCATGTGTGCACATCTGAAAACTTGTATAGATTGCACAGTACACAATACAATCACATTTGCTCATCGGCACAGGAAGAGCCTTATGCCCTGTCACACTTTTAGACCAATATATCAGCTTGTCATGATAAAGTATGTAGACTGATCAGTGAAGTCTCAGTGTCAGATGGTAATGCCCTTCATGGACAGCCAATTGGTTAGGCAACTTTTTTTTAACCTGACCTGGCAGACTTATGTTAAGCTGGCAGATCCAGATCCATGCTCAAGGAGCAACCCAACTACCAGGGGTCATGCAGGAAAAGTACAGTCCGTATTTACCATAAGTGATAGACCACAATTTGCTGAGCATCATAATATTTCAAAAATATTGACACCAGTAGAAGTGTTTATTTTAGCCAGTCTGCAGCATCAGGCTGAACCCTGATGGGTACAGTCTTGAGCCTGAGAGACTAGCAATCAAACTGGGCTAGCTGTGTGCTGTGGCAGTCCCAGTCCCAGGGTGTGCTGACCAGGGCCTCTGGGGTGGGAGCAAAGGTTCCAGCTCCCCTATGTGTATATCAGCCCCTGCCTGACAGGGTAATGAAGAGAGGATAGAACCAGAGACGGCCCGGGAGATGGCAGGAGGGTTGAGGTTGTGGGGGTGGTCGTTTAGGGCTGGCGCCAGGCGCGTGCTCATGGGACCTCCCAACTGGCCATAAATCCAGTGCAGTCAGCCAGCATGAGCACCCCTCAAAATTTGTCTCGTTACAAATGAATGAGAGAAAATTAAACTCGGCTTTCATTCCCAAAGCTTTGCTTCAGTACAGCACCACTAATTTGTTGTTTTTTCAATTTGTCATGAGGGATAATCATAGCAGTGCTTTTCTAAACTGGGAATCAGAGAAGTGACTGAATGCTTTTCAGAGTATATCTGACCATGCGCTTTCCCAGGATGTGCTCCAGGAGGCCTTCCCAGTTTATGGAAATGGGAGCCCATTAGGAAGATTGGCACCCAGCTGCTTTGTGGGGCTTGTTAAATGCTGGGAGAGTTTCCATGGAAACTATGGAATGCTATGGAATTTATGTTGTCTCAGATCCTAAAGAAATGGCTGCATCATTAATTTGAAACAGTCATTATCCCCGTTTGCCTCGACACTTTTAATGAGACTAGAATCGGAATAATAGCTCAATCAGAATAGAAATGACCGTTGATCGGAACAGAATTTCTGATCCCAAAATTTGAATCAGAATGAAAGGGGTGGTTTATTCCGTTCCTGTTCCGATTGAACAATCATGTAAACACTTGATCAGATTTTTTTTGCACATGCTCGTTGCTCATCTTTCAACATGAACAAGCCTATATTTTGTGGAAATAAAGCCTCTGATAGCTATTTCCCCGTCGCTGTGATGATCCACAACATTTCACTCACACTTCAGACAAGTATGGGACCATGTAGGCAGGTGATATCGTACCAAGGTTTTCTGAGACAACTGACAGCAGTTTACTGTGCTCACCTCTCATCCAAAATTCACCTACTTCAGTGTGATGAATTACCATCCTTTGGTTACCCCCCGGCCAAACTGAAATAACGTCTTTGATTACCATTTTGAGGTGATGTTAAAAACAGGTTAAATGTGTGCCTACGTCACATGACCACTTAACGTCTGATCAGAATAGAATGTTGCTGCATGTAAACAGACAAGACAGAATGTTCAAACAGAATAGTTTAATTGTAATGGCAAGTCCTGTATTTCAGTTTAATGCATTTTAGAATTCTGAGATTCTCTGGTTTGTTATCATTAATCCTAAATTTGTTTTTTTTTTATTTGTAGTTATATTTCTCTCTGACTGAAATGTACAGCAGTGATGCATTTCACGTGTTTACTTTGGGTTTGGGGTGAAAAAGGGGTTAGAAGAGGAGTGAAGAATTATGGCATGAGTTGAGGAAGCATGATTTCAGACTGAAAATATTTGAAAAGTAAAGGTCTTGTGTTGAACAAAACCAACTGCAGTATCGGATTTAATTACACCTCCAAACTTAAATGCTGTTCCTCTCCTCTTTTCTCCTTCACTCAGGTCAGGACGGGACTCAATGACACCGACCCCCCAGCACCTGGGCTAGAGGATCTTTTCTACAAATATGGTGAGTCAACAGCCTTGTCTGATGCTGTCATTCTGTGGCCAGGTTTGATGATGTAATACTATTACCATGCTGTGGTTGATATGGTCATACTTGAGACTCTCAGTCCTTGATAGTGAGAAATTTTAATGTGTTTAAGAAAACATTCAACTTAATATGTCAGTTGTACCGTTTCTGCTCATGGTTTGCATGAGAAGTTCAAGTTAGTTCACACATAGTTCCTTTTTTATCCATTCCTATTTATTTAACTTGTTACTAACAAAAGAGCCCACTCAGTCGTTTCCTTAGAGAAACTTCTACATTTTCCAACAGAACCACACAGAAAAGGTGCAGCATTCAGCCAAGTAGCCTATGCAGAGATTACAATAAAACAGACCCGCTTCCTTTCATATCAATGAAGTTCTGTGCTGAGCATTCTCTGTGGTCTGGCTGTGAGCCTCTGATAGCAGTCTCTACTGTGATTATCTGGCTTTGGGAGACTGGAACTGATATCTGCTGCTGGTCCTGGTATCTTACACAGGTGTGGATCTAGAGGTGTGGGCCCATGAGCACAGCTACGAAAGGCTCTGGCCTGTGTACAACTACACGGTGAGCTCCACTTCACCCAGTCACAGGGCATCCATTTAGCCAGGGGCAGTCACATGATGACAATTGAGTTTAAAAGCATGTATGTGGGCATGTTGGAACAGTGGTAGTGATAACATCACCAGCTGACAATTAGTTGACTAGGTATTGATGTTTTTTTTAGAAACTGAGTAGCTTTCACATATTTCTTAATGGTAAAGATTAGCACTTAAAGATTCATTATGTGAATGTTTAAAGAAGCACTTTGATGGTACCTGTTGGGATATCGCTTTGGTGAAACCATTCTGCTGAAACCTCTCTGCTGAAGCCTGACATAATCAGGCTTAAAGCACACGTGCTGGTTATAAAATGCAGGCTATAAAATGCAGGTGCATGCGTACCATCATCCTCTGTCACCTTTCAGTGATCCATTGTCTGGATCCCTCTATGATTTTCCACTAAGACCTGAATTGCTCTGATGATTTAGCAGAGTGAGCCGTCTAAGCAAATAATTGTACCTATTGTACGAATATTCTGTGCATTGCATTTGCATTTTCGCTAATGTGCTTTTAACAGATTTGATAGCAAAACGTGCCACAATCAACATGGTGACCCCCATGAAGAGGTGCCCGTGTGACAAGGCTATCCCCCTGGCTGATGGCCAAATCAGGTGTCACCCTATGCCTGCCAGGCGAGTGTCCGCACTGCATCGTCATGGAACTGTCCAGCCTCCGCTTCTGCGCCTGGCTGTGCACCGAAGCACAGCCAGCCATCCTGCCTTTTCTTTCGTGGGCCCCATGGCAATCAGCGCCAGACCACCACCACCTCCTGGCCTGTGCTTCAACTCCGGTAAGGATAGCCTCTCCCTTAAGGCTTCCGATGGACCAGGAGGATGACACCAGCACCTCAACCCCCACGCCACCCCCACGGGGCCTGGTTGCTCAACATCGCATGGCCATATGCTCCCCCCACCACCCGTTCCCAGCTGGATGGATGCTACTTTGACACTTGCCCAGCATCAAGCGTCAGACTAATTCCTATCGTCCCGGGGCTCACAGACAAGTTGTGACACTACTGGGCTCATCCGTTTACAACCCACATGACTACGCAGGGCTCTGCGCAATTCCCTTCCATACTGCAGGAAGAGGAGCTTGTGATGGCAAGACTCCCCTCTGTCAAAGATACAGTGGCCTCCTAGCTCTCCACCCTCCACCACGCGGAAGGACAACAAGCTGCCCCCATTGGAGCCTATGCTGGACGGTAGGGAGTGAACCCCACGGCCCAGATCCAGATCCCACTTGGCTGGACAGCTGTACGGACGGAGCACAGACAATCTAATCTTGAGTCACAGCCAATTTGTCTAGCACCGAAACCGCACTGTTGGATGCAGCCACTTCTACCCCCCCACTTGGCACATGTCCGCCTGTAGCCTGATGCACTCTGCCACTAGCTCTGATCCCAAGGTGTTGAGGACACCTTGTGCTGTGGGTGCTGTGCGCGTGCCTGTGGCTCGCCACACCCTGTCTGATTTATTATGGTGGGTCCAGTGTGGTCGCTTGGCCCCTACTATTGAATGTCATATGCAATGTCTTCACTCACTGTGTCTGAGTTATTGTGTTGAGGCCAGTGTGGCCATTTAGCCTTCTCTGTGACTGGGCATCTAGCGCATGGCTATGGCTCGCTGCGACCTCTCATAAAGTGTCTATAATGCTGTGATGATGCCAGTATGGACACTTGACGTCCTCTATGGTTGGATGAGACGTGCCTGCCTATGGCTTGTCCCGTCCGACTATCTAGGTGTCCAGAGAAACCAGCGCATGTGCTCTTAATGCCTGATTACGGTTTCAGCAGAATGGTATCACCAAAGGAGCTATCCCAACCCGTGACGTCTCATGTTCTCCCTCAGAGAACTGAAGTTATTTGCCATAACTGTACATTATGTGGATGTTAAAGAACAGGGGTCTTTAGAACTGTACCTGTACCTATATCTTGAAATGTCCTGTGTTAATGCAGGTGATGTGAGCTGTAGGTTGTGTGCTGATCATGGTTTGTATGCAATGTTTTGTAACCACCACAGGTATTTAATGGAAGTGAAAATGAGCCATATGTGAATCCCAAAGCACCTGTGCACATCATCACTGGATCAGCGGTAAGTAGCTGTCAGAGACCTGCATTCTCTCTCAGCTACTCTCTGAGGACTGCTCAAGCTCAAGCTGCTCGACAGTCCTCAAGCTGAGAGAAGCCAGTCTGTCAACTGAGGACCAATTTAAGGGTTAACCAAAACAAACAAAATGTTAAAATAAACAAATCAGTCTGTTGAGTGGCTGTCAGTGGCTGAAACTCCAGTCAATCATCATGCCAGTCACCCCTGTCATATTAAACAAATATAATTATTTGTCATTTGCCTAGAACTCAAACAAGCCCTCGGGCCCTTGTCATAGACATTTCCCACTCTTGACTGTTTCTCACAGATCCAAGAGGTTAAACTGTAAAAAAAGTAAACAAATGAGAAATAGTGATCACACAGCGCTACAAAGAACAGATAGCCCATAATTCTTTGTTCTGTGACTGTGCTCTTTGACTGTGAAAAGTGAGAGGGAAAAGAATCTCAGTACCAAAACCCGTGCTGTACCACAAAGCTGCAGGCAAGGTTTTCAAATCACTCAATGCAAATTAAATCAGCTAAGCACTTCTCAATTTCTACTTTTCCAATCGGAATGATAGTGATAAATGATAAACTCAAATTTATGTGGATATTTAATACATATGTGTAAACATTTAAAATTGAAACACCTAACCTGGACCCTGCACTGACAAATGGCTTGAAAATGCACCCAAACCATTTTCATCTGGATTAAACAAAGAGCAAAAAAAAAAACTGGCCGTGGACTTTGCCAAGGCTTCAGTGGAGTTAGTGACAGTGGGTTTGGAATATGCTTGCTCTTTCCAGGGATGCAGAGAGCAGACAGACCCTTTCATTCCTGACCCCAGGGCCTGGAGCGCCTTCCGAAGCACGGACTATGGCTACGCTCGGATGCAGGTGTTTAACTCCAGCCACCTTTATCTGGAGCAGGTATCTGATGACAAGGTAAGAACAATCTATTCAATCTATGCAGAGCTATGTGAGGAGCTGAGGCTGGCCTTGATGGGTCTGTTTCTATTTAAAAATGAGGACTCAGCAATGGTCTCAACACTTTCATTGGAGAGAAACATATGAAGACGTGCTAGCTGACATGCATGTGTCTGGCACTGTTTAATAGCCTCTGACATAGGCCCCAGTGTCAGTGCACCCCATATAGAACGCTTAAAGACGCTTCTTATGTGGTCTGAAGTTCATCATCAGATATTTACTGATATACACTGATATTTGTATGCACTAACAACAGTTAGCCTGCTAAGAACAAAGCATAAGTTCTCAGTCAGTTCAGTTCTAAAAGCCCACTGTGACAGTTTAAACCACTGCTGTCATGAATGAGCTGAGGTTGATGGTCTTGAGGCTGCAGATGGCTTGATTACTGATTATTGCTCTTTCTCTCTTCAGTATGGGAAGGTCATAGACAGCATGTGGCTGGTGAAGGACAAACATGGTCCTGAGGCGTGGCTATGAAGAAGAGTCTTCAGGAAGACCACAAGAAAAGGGTGCCGACCAATCAAAATCTCTCAGCAAATGCACTATTTAACCTAATCAGGGGTGAACTGCGCTTTAGTCGGTGTAAGGCCAGCAAGAGACGATTTGAAAAACAGTACTGCACGTGTAACACAATTCAAAGGCAAACAATGCAAACAAATGCTCTCACTTTTTGGATTGATCAGATGCACATGTTGTTAATTTGAGGTGTGAAAGGGCCTGAAATCTGGTCTGATTTGGGAGCTCATCTAGCGAGACGCGCACTGTTTACTTCTCCCTCCAAAAGGAAACCGCCACTTCCCAGATCAGGAAGGAAAGAATGAGTCCATTAAACAGAATGACAGTTGCATAAGAGCAAAGGAATGGATCCAAAAGTGCAGATAGCAAATACTCTTTGGCCCATCTTAGATGTGTCAAGACAAGTGATCAGAAAAAATACTTTTCCTTTCCCTTTTTCTATTAACAGTATGTTTTGTTGTCGAGGCCAGTGGGCGTGCACCACATATATCATTTTCTTGTGTCTTGCTGGTACGCTGTCGTCTCTCCAGGCCTGTACCAGTGTTTATACTTCTGTGGAAAGTGTACAGATTTTATCCGAAATCTGTTCTTAATCTCCATCTTTTAAGATGCTTTTGTCAAACACACTCTCTGCTATAATTTACACAGTGGCTTTGATGTCGACCATAGATGTTAATAAATCTTTTTTTCCAATTCCTAGTGCCTGGCTGTGTCTGAACCACCTGGTCTCGATTTCTCCAAACAGTGCATTCTTTCAGGTGACAGATTGCTACTCCCAAAAGTGGCTGTAAAGTAGTCCTCATAGCAGAGCGACAATGTCATATCAACAAGTTCAGAGCCTGTCTATTAACTGAGAAGGAAACACCAATCTTTCCCTTTTCTTTCCAACGAGACACCCATTTAGTTGTTGGCAGCTTTTAGTAGTCTGCCTTTCTCACAAGTGCAATCTTGACATGACCAAAAACATTCAGATGAAGCAGGGGCACCCAGACTGTTTGGAAGAAAAAGACGCACCACGCAGAAGCCGAGTTATATAACGTAATGCATGCCTGCAGCCGCCACTGAGACGTGCTGGCCCAGGTCTTTAATGCCCTTCACAGAAGCATCTCCCACATGTCTGGCTGTAAGTCATGCTGACCACCATACCGTTAATGCCTAATAACCGCACACTGCCACTCGGGACTGCGGTATGGCAATGGCCCAGCCCCACCACTGGGCCAATCATATGGCTCAAAACTCCCCCCCCCCCCCCCCAGGAACACCTATGGTTCTGCAAATAAGGATCCATAGCATGTCTGTGTGTTCTCTGCTGAAACAGAGGACTGGTTGTGGATGCAATGGAAAACAAAGCATATATATTTAACTCGTAAAGCACAACTACATTCCCTGTAGCATTTCTAAAATAAGCCCAGTTTGACACTAGAATATCTCCAGCTGAATAAATGTGGTATAGAATGTACACATTCTACAGCGCACATCTAAAGCTCAGTTTACAGACATTTGAGCCAGCCAAATAAATAACTTTGAAGAGCATTTAAATTTGACTGCTTAAAAGAACGGGAAGCAGTTATGCAACATTCATCGGGTGTTAGATTGGGGATATATAAAAAAGGGGACATTGTGACTATTCTGGGTCATATATTAAAATGATCGCTGTGGCTGCTCTCCATTGCTGTCATCTGGAATGTGATCTGACATGCTCATAAAGTCCACTTTAAATTTGCTGCACTTCTGGCTGGATTTACCGACTGTCTGATGGATCTATTGACTGTGTCATATGCTGGTACTACAGGTACTACTGATTCGATTCCATGCTGCTCTAAGACTGCTGAGTTTGAAAGATCATTTTCATGGCTTTATTAGGTCAGGAGTGTTCAGAGCAGACAGGAAATGAATGCTGGGAAATGGTGGACCTGAGAAATGACCTAGGACAAGGTCATCATGAGCACTTGGAGGCAAACATGAAATTGGTAAGGCATTCAACATTCAGGAACCAAACCGCAAATGACTGCACATCAAATGACTATTCCACCACCCCCAGCACAAACGGCTTCACTCCAAAATGACAATGAGACCTAAGGATAAAGGTGGTGGCCAGAGCAGAAAAATCCAAAGGGAGATGTAGAGGAAGGCTGTTCATGCTTCATTGCCAAATACAGCAATGCGTCCCACACAGATCTGTGTCTCACTGAACAACAGCCCTGTACCCTGTTACCCCTGTTTACTGGTAACAGTTCAGTGGTTTAACTGTGAAAACACACACACACAAATGTGCACTCACATAAGATGCCATCGAGCAAGACAGAAATTGAAAAAGTAGCTACTTTGCAGATACTTTGGGTTTTATGTAATAGATCTGAGTACATCTGAGTACTGTTCTGTGTGTAAACCTTCCTTAATTCCAGGACATTATAATTGCATGTCCCTCAGCTGGGGAGCTGAACTGGTCAAAAGAAACATGAAATACAAAATACAAAGTGTTAGAAGTTCATAAACACAGATATATACAAAGCTCTGAATATAGCCCTTAGTAGTAGACAAGAGCAGGTAAATGGAACCTGCTCCTGTTTTTTAAGAAAGTGGTGGTCAATCAACTACTGGAGAACAGAGTATGTGTCAAAGGCCATTTGTGTCTGCTGTATTTGACTCCATGTGAATCCCTGCTTTAATGAACCCATTGATCTGCATCCAGGAAAGAAAAAAATGTCTCTGGGACAGAATAACACATCACCCAGGATCACATGGTCTGAAACATGATCTTATTATGACTGTTGTCACAGCAGGAGCATAGGCAGCTTTGGTGAAGAACTGGTGGGAGAAAGGGAAGCCAGCCTGCAGAGTGAAGTGATTACTGCTGGGTCACTCTGTGCCCTTGTTGAAACAGATCTAGATTGAAATCAATCGCAGTCATTTGAGGACGTGGTACAGTCTTTTCTAGGAAGTGATGAGCTGTGTATCTTACAGCCTGCCCACACTACACACAATAACATCAGTAAAAACAACTACTTTTATTAGTATTAGTTAGCCCAGTTTATAAGAACTGACATCTTGCTTCTTAATGATAA
This sequence comes from Tenualosa thibaudeaui, assembly GCA_027481765.1. Classification (NCBI taxonomy): domain Eukaryota; kingdom Metazoa; phylum Chordata; class Actinopteri; order Clupeiformes; family Clupeidae; genus Tenualosa; species Tenualosa thibaudeaui. The sequence continues at coordinate 614,521 of JAIFZK010000013.1, read as the reverse complement.
TAAAAAATGACTGAATAATAGAAACACTGACAGCTAGAATCCAGTAAATTTGAAAGACATCACAATAAAAGTATGAATATTGGTCTGTGTGGATCCTCACATCATTATAGTTACAAGTACAAGACTCTCTCTCTCTCTCTCTCTCTCTCTCTCTCTGTGTGTGTGTGTGTGTGAGTTTGTGTCTGTGTTTACTGAGTTTTTTTTTAGCCTTTAGAGGTCAAGGGAAAGTACTGGCTGGGTTATCATGTCAGCGTGGGCAAACGGGTCCCCCTTTCTGCCCAGGAAGTGAGGAGAGGTCATCTGGCTGTTTGACTTGTCTCATATGCACAGACAGGAATGCAGATGGCACATTCTCCAAGCACAAAGCACAGGTCTGGAAGCCATTACTGGGCTTTTTCTGGAGGATATGATAGACGTGGCGTTGGGAGACTGGCCCATTCAACTGCCACTGAGCCTACCAGTTCAGATGCCTCTAAGGCCTCTAAGGTCTGGGTCATACTGTGCTCGCAGACGTGAAAAACCTCTTCATCCATGAAAAATTCTTCTGGATTCTTCTCTCTTTCTTGTGTTGACCCCTGATATCTAGGCATCCAGACAGCTATATGGCATATGCATAAATCTTCCCAACTAGTTTTACATTTACATGTACATTTATGCATTTAGCAGACGCTAAACGACTTACAAAAAGAGGATTAAAGGCATACCAGACAAGACTGTGATTTTGTATCTTCGAGTTCCCCCTACAGTTTTTTTTTTTTTTTTTTTTGAAATTGCATTGTGCATTCATACTAATCCATGTGAATTTACTTGCAAACCAAAGAATAGGAACCAGCGATTCATTTTTGTGCATTGCGTTGACTGACAAGCTGGTAATACATGCATTTTGATTTCATCTGGATTGACCTGTGTAAGGTGTTGGTAGTGCTAGACGACGTTTCTTGGAGGAACAGAGTGGCTGGGGGTAGCATATGGCTTTAAGAGGGTATTAAGATAGATTGGAGCAGATCCATCAATCACCCTGTAGGCCAACCTTAGTGATTTGAATTTGATGCAAGCAACTAAGGGTAGCCATTGGAACTCAATGAACAGAGGCGTGATGTGCTCTTTTTGGGTTTTGGGTGTCATTGACTGATAAGGCACTTAGAAAGGACCTTGTTTGTTACCATATTGGGCAGACACATTTATTTTACTTTTAAGTTGTGAATAGGCATACTTCCTAGATAAACTACGGGTCTGATGATTGAAGAAAACTGAGCAACAGCAAAACTAGCAAGAATGTAGCCTTAAGCTGTAGCCTTAAGCTAACAGCAGTATCCAAGGAGTGCAGCAGCTGTTGCAACCAACCAGCAGCATTTACAGCCAATGTTGAATTTTAGAACTAGCAGTTTCGGAACAGGAATTTGGTGATTGTAGGCTGTGACGACCCCTTGTAGCCCAGACCTGCCTAGGCCTGGTACGCTAACTTTATTATTGTGTGGGGTTAGAAAAGGAGTTCCCTTCTCTCTGTCATTAGACACTTTTCTTCGTTCTACAGACACATTTCTGATTTTCCTTCCGACACTGGCATCTCTCTGAGTCTCACTCTTTATTAGGCCTACTTTATCTCACTCTCTTTCTTCTGCCTTAGTGTGCCTTTACATCTGTGCAGTAGCACTCTTGGATTGCATCCACGTCACGGCACTTACACGCACCCACATTCCCTTAGACATTATTTAATCTCTTTATTATTTTCAAGAAATTACCATTTGCTTTAATGTTGTTATTTCCCTTTTATGTTGTAGACTGGACCGAGCCGGCCATAAAAAGGTGCATTTGATTTGGCAGTTAATCTAGAGTCAGGAAGAAGCAAGAACATGCACTTGCTCAGATATAATTTATAACATGAATTTTTCATTGCTACCTTCAGGTCCATCTTTTTCATATTTGGTTCATAGTTTCTAAATGCTTTTGTAAATGAGCCTATTAAATTTTATGAAGATTGTTGCAATGTGTGGTTGGCTGTTGGTGCCAATTTTGCACTTTAGGAATTATCATTAAATAATGTAAAGTATAAGAATACACTTTTACTTGAGATGCAGACATGTTGCTGTTTTGGCACCCCCTATGAAGCAGATTTGATTCAATTTGGTGTGCATCCACGGATTGTTGGGGTGATTGGATTTACTAAGTTTGGTTGTGATCAGATGTTATTTGTGAGGGAATCATTACAAGCCACATCCTGAAATTTCAATTCAATTCAGTTCAATTCTATTTATACAGCACCTTTTACAATAGTATTGTCACATGGTGTTTTACAGCAAAAAAACACCCAACAGCAACAATGGCAAGATCTAAAGTTATGGCTAGACAGTGCAGCAACAGCCAGGCATAGTGTAAAAGTCAAGGAGTGGAATCAATCATGGGGGTAATACTGGGAATTTTCAAGAGGAAAATTTGATTGACATATACCTTTGAAAAGGAGTAAACAAGAAATCTAGCCTCCGACTTTATTTTCCATACCGGTTATTTCTAAAAGGCAGAAAAATGTTGCTCATGGAAAAGTCAAATTTTAAAAAATGTTTTAATGTGTAAATGCACTTTTTGTAGTGGCCTTTATAGATATGGTAAGGTAATTACAATTCTGTAAGATCCTTGCATGGCTGTGCACCTTTTGACCTTTAGGGAAGAAAAGGCAAAGGCAATAATCTTTCCAAAAGTTATATGTTTCTAGCAGCTCACTGCTTGGACCCCTAAATGGCCAAGGAAAATCAATAGCTTTCAACACAGACATGCAGGATAAACACTAAGAATGCCTATCTCCTTACTCCTCATGATAGCTCTGTCTGTCAGCCAGGACTTATTCCTGTGATGTAAATACCAGAAGGAGGAATTATACTCAACACATCCATTATATGGGGATGGAGGTCAAGGAGAGTCTCAGTGGTGGATCTGCACATGGTTTGTTTATGTCTCAGACAAGGCTGGGGCCTCACCATCACCACCACCACCACCACCCTCCCCCCTTCCTCAATTTCCAAAACATTCACTTCTGAGAGGGAAAATATTCCTCAAAACACACACATTGTGAGGGAGAGAGCGTGTGTGTGGTATGGTGTCAGTCAGTCCTTCCAGGATGTTATAAAGGTTTTTTAAAGTTCTCTGGCGGGACCCTGAGGTGCACAAGCGATTTCACCCCTCCTCGGGCAAGTTTGCCTTCTTGACCACAATGCCACCGCTCTGAAGAATGAGAAAGAGAGAGAGTCATTTTCTACAGCCCACTACAAAGAGCACTATCCCCATACCAACCCACCACTTCTCTCCCTCCACATCTTGAGCTGTTGTTTCTGCAGTAGAGCTTCCCTTAATCACCGCATGTCTGCTTTGGCAGGCTCAGGAATGTGGCGGCTGCATAGCGCTCTGGCATGAAGGCTTTGAACCCTCTAACCACCATGGTAAATCTGAAGCAAACACACAGTGGCACACACAACACTGGAGGCAGCACAGGCACCACCGCTGCTGCTGCTACCACCAAAGCAGCACTGCAGCGCACGGTAGCCCCAGGTCAGCAGATGTTTTTGGGGGACATGTGCAGACGCAGGGCGGTGTAGAGAAATGAGCAACACATTTTCATGCTCCACCATTCAGAGATGTAAAGGAAAGTGGATTAAGGGACCTTAATGAAAAGCAGTATATTATTCTGAGGAGTTTGCTGGTGCTAGATGCCCAGGGTCAGAATAACAGAATGTGAATGTTAGCCTATGGTGCCCCATCAGGAGACAGCTTGGAGGGGTGGTTGGGCCTGTAGAAGAACCATCTGTGTCTAAAACATTTGCTTTGTAGAAAGCATCCGTTTAAAACCTCAAATGAATTCCATACACATACCATATTTCAATATAGTGTAAATGAGGTTTAGGAAATACCTCTGTTCCAAATTCAGAAACCTCTGTTTAAAATCAGACCCAGACAAACTCAGGTGTTCGTTTGTCAATCTCTCTGTCTATTTAGGCAAATATTGCATAGACATATATAAAGATCTGATGAAGTGTCTGTTCATTATTGTTATTGTTTGTTCTTTCCTGTCATCAGATACATATTGACATGCAGTTTAGGAGATTTTGAAAATAGTGTGCAGATTATTTTTGCAAACATTCAGTTCAGAGAAAAGGACATCTTTGCTATATCATAGCCAGTGATCCATCTGAAGTTGCTGATGTTGGGCTGTAATCATGTAGCGCTATGAACAATACCATTATGGATCATTTGGATGCTACTTGTAATCAGATGAGTTAGGTCTGACACACAAAAAATCTATCCTTTCCACCATGGCACTGAGCAAATCTTCCTCCCTTCTTTCTCTCTCTCTCTCTCCCTCTTTGCCTAGTTCTGTCTCTTCTTTCTGCATTCTCTGGGTGAAGCCAGCATAGCCTCAACTGACTGGCAGCACACCCAAGGTGTAAGAGGGCACTCATTGTGACGTCCACAGATTGGACAAACTGTCTCCTCATTTGTTTGGCAAGCAAGGCAGGGGAGGAGATGCTCACAAGCCACAATTCATCCTTGTTTGGTAGCACATCACGCAAACAAGCCTTTGGTGTTTTTTCCCCCTTTTTGCCTATGTTGCTCTGTGGGAAAAACAGTCAAGACACGGGAGGGAAAGAATTTTCAACGTGAAATCATCTGAGGGCTGAAGCAGGGAACACCACAACTCCAACTCCAGACGTTCACATGTCTGAACAACAGAGCACGTGTGTGCAGTCGGGAACCCAAACAAACACTGAGTTGATTAGATCACGCTATGAATATGGTTTAATAACTGATCTGATTCAGGACCCTGTGGCTCTGGAGCTATGCTGTACTGACCATTACCAGGTTTTCCTCTTTCTAAATGTGTCTCAACTTATTTTAAAGCACACCTCACCTCAGGCTCCATAGCAAATGACTCAGCAAGACATGCTGACTTCAGACTGCAACATCATCTGTCTCTGTCAATCTGTCTCTCTTACTCCTTGGTGGCACTGGTGGCTGGCACAGTGGTGGGCGCTTTCAAAGCACAGAGTGTACGCACACTATCCTGCACAATACCCAGCTTCTTTACTGTGCCTTCTTTCCATCCCACAAGGTCAGCTGGGACCAGCAGGCCAGGCAATCCTAGAGGCCTTCCTCTTGTCTGCCATAAGGGCCCTTCCAGTGCCTGGCATGCCTGACCACTCCAGACCCCCCAGATACACCCACAGCACAGAGAAGCTACTGACAACCCCCATCACCACAGCCAAATATGCACTAAAGAGAGGCTGTCTGTGCAGCTCCATATGCAGGGGAGGCACTGGAGGAGTGAGAGTGGGGGATGAGGAACACTGCAGGTGGTCCACTGGACCCTCCTGGGTGTGGAGACGCAGGAGTTTGGGGTACAGTAGAGGGCAGTACAGGGGTCAGCTCTTGAAGGGAAGACACCTGATGAATTCCTGCCTGCCTACCTGGTAGACTGTCTGGCTGTGGTTGAAGTTGTGAGTCCAAGTGAAGGCACCAGTAGTGAACAAGCTGGGTATTGTTCAGTCCACAGGGTGCCCCGTCAGAGTTTCTAACCCGCCTTCCCCCCAGTACACACACTCTACCACCACCATGCCAACTGCCAGTGCCACTTCAGAAACAGAGAGCAGGGCATTACAGCTGCCTTCCTGTCTGGCTGCCGGGTTGTCCCGGCCATCCAGGCTGACTCTGGGAAGATTTCAGGCTAAGTAGAGGCCTTCAGTTTGGGCTCAGAGGATAGGAGGTTCCCCTGGAGAGGAGAGTTAGGAAACAAAGCCTCTCTGTTTGTGGCTCAGTCACACAGAAGGTGCTGGGTTTTAAGAGGCAGTAGCAGACGTGATAACTTGAGAATGTGTTTGGCTCTGCCACTCTGCCTCAGCATGTGTGTGAGTGGGTGTGGGAGTGTGTGTGGCCATGACATAAAAGGAGTTTAAGAGGTCTGAGATGGGATAACTTGAGAATGTGTTTGGCTCTGCCTTTTTGTGTGTGTGTGTGTGTGTGTGTGTGTGTGTGTGTGTGTGTGTGTTTGTATGTGTGAGTGTGGTTGTGTGTCCATACGTGGCATAGTACAAACACGAGAGTGGGGTATTACATAAAAGAACGAGACATAATAATTGAGAATAAATTTGTCCACCTGTATTGGAATGTGGGGCATGGTGTGTGTGTGTGTGTGTGTGCACGAGCAAGCATGCTGGGCATTAAGGAGGCATATGTGCTTGTGCTGCTCCAGCACGTGCAGAGCACAAACTTCTCCCCTCCTCACAGGAAATCTGGTGGGTGAAACCACAGCTCCCGTGAAGCCCACCAGAGGAATCCACACCCCCTTGGCCATTAGCAGCTCAAGACCTCATAAAAATGGACTGCAGAAAGATTAGTGCTTAAAAGGTGACAGATTTATAATGATGGGACACTTCCCTGCAAAGCTACAAAGAATCAAGGCTACTACCCCCCCAAATAAAAAAACAGAACAACAGAACAGTACAAGTTGCAAAAGACTTCTTCTGCATGACCAGGGGATGGACAACTTGTTCGGAAACTGATATCTTCATAGTCATCATCATCTTAATGTGAGGTGAAGCTGACTGTTAAGGGCCCCCTGTTCCATGTCTGTCAGCCCAGCCCTGTAAAGCTCATCAGAGCTGATCAGTGGAGTGCATTAAACTGCCATTCCAGAGAGGCTGACTGAGGCAGTGGAGGCGCTCTGTGGAGGGAGTGAGGAACTACCACACACATGCACACACACACACACACACACACACACATGCACACACACTCAAACACACACTGTCTTTCATACAAATCCATACCCATACCAACATATACCAGGAAACATTTCTTCACACAAACACAGACGTACAAGTGTGCCAACACACACACTTTCACACATACTAAAGTAGTTCTATGCTTTGTTCTTTGTTCTGTTCTCTGGAGACTCCAGGGAACAGGGTGGCCTTTTGCGGTGAACACAAAGTGTAAATATATATATATATATATATATATATATATATATATATATATATATATATATATATATATATTGGTTTGTGCTGGTTTGGAGCATAGACTCCAAGGATGCCCACAAATTTGAGGGAAATCAGAAACTCATGTTACGTTCAGTATACTGTTGTTACATAATGTGCTGCAGAGCAAAACCAGTTGAATAACCACACAAGTGCAACGTCTGGTAGCATAACATCAAAAACTGTTTTGTTTGTTCTTTTTAGCAGCATTTAAGTGTCCTATTGCTAATAACTTGACAGTGATTAATGATTAAGACCTGTCAGGGAAAGAAAGATTTGGAATGCCTGTTTTCACACTGTAGATGTGGCATAGTCATAAACATAGAGACCCTAGTGGCTCTGACAGTTGCTCCATCTCTAGGCAAGCAAAAAGTAGTGGCCCTTGTGGAAATTAAATGATATCTGCACTCTATTAAAAGCAGATGCACATTTTTCCGCTTTTCTTTGTTTTTCATCCTTTATCCAAAAAAAGAAAAAAAAAACTGAAGGGAAAAAAGCGAAAATTCATTTCTGGTACTCTTGCGGATTGGGCAAGGCACACAAAGGCCTCTTTTATTGCTGTGGAATGAGAATCCTGCATTTCATTTCAGATGTACCTGGATCCTCCCATCTTTCGTCCCCATTCCACCACCCTCTCAACTCCACCAGACACCACCACCTCCACTGCTGCCCCTCTGAGGACTCACATAGCACACAGCCATCCATCTCAGACCAGAACAAAAACACCAGACCCTCTTTGCATTAGCTTCTACCTCTTGCATTCACACTGACAGGGAGGCCTGGTGGAGGGTCAGTAGAGGGGAGGGAGGCTGGCCCACCTTACCAGACTGCCATTTACTCTTTGCCATCAGTCAGTGGAGGTTGCTTCTCTAAGTTTCTAAGTTTGTTTTTGCGGGAGATGTTGCTTACTTCAGTCATTCCTCTCTTTGTACACTTGACTTACACAATTGCAAATGAGGCTTATTATTATTATTATTATTATAAGGCAACTAGCAATAATAAAAGAATGACTCTAATACAGATGAGAACACTGCTCAATTTGTCATCTTCATGGTTTCTGCTAACCTGATAGGGTCTAGGGTCTAGCACCAGCTGCTGTGTGGTAAGGATCAAGGACAAAGTAATAAATCCATGTGAGTGAGTAGACTGTTATAATTCTGGTGTTATATACTCTTGTCTCTCGGAAACTTGACAATCCAAAAATGCCAGCGAGCAGCACAGCGCCTCTTCTTCAGAGATGTGAACGCTCAGACACAGAGGACTATAAACCAACCCAAAGTCACTGCCTGTGAGTCACTCTGTGGCCATGGCTGCTTTAAACCACACTCTTTTCCAGATAAAAACACTAATGGCGGAGACACAGACAGCCGAGTAGAGTGAAGCAGTGAAAATGGAGATGGAGACAGAGGTGGAGGTGGGGACCACAGAAGCTCATGTGTGGTGACTGGAAAGCCTCAGGCGAGGGAAAGAGGGGAGCTCTGTTGTGAGTCTTGGTTGTGACCTGAAGAAATATTGTAGGCTGCCAATATTAAAATTTCAAAATTAAATTTGTTTGCTCACTTTGCTATGCTGGAACGAACACTTCTGAAAAGTATTAATATTAGGAAGGCTATTGCCTTAGTTACAAATCCAAATGCAACATCGAGGGATGTGGAAAAGATTCAATTCACAGAGGCTATAATATGAAAATGTAGACCTAAGAACTGGAGTGGTGCAGTTTATATAAGATCCTATATAGATCCTATATAGATCCTAGTTCTTTTGTAGTTTTTGCTTTGAGAGAGAGACTAAAGGGCAATATGTGGACTATTAATAGACACAGACAAAGTCCTAAATCTAACCTAGCTATTTTGGTAACAACTTTCTATGAACCCAGTATTCATTAAGCAATATAATTTGTATTCATTAATTATTCATAACTGTTTATACATTCTCATGACTGTAATAATAAGGCATTATAATGTTATCATATCAGGCTTAGAACTTGAAGTGTCACAAAGCCATATAAGCTTATTTGGTCCTCTCATTTCAGTGAAACATACCATTTTACTTATTGTCTGTATTGGTGCCTAATTGATTTTCATGAGTATGTGTTTATGTGTTTATCTCAACTTACTTAGAGTATGCATTGAGTGCTTGTAACTCTTCATTATTTGGTATATTTTTGGCATGGACTTGGGCATATGAAAGGACAATGAACAAATTGAAGTTTTATAATGTTTAGTGGCACTTAAAGCTTTATATGCCTCATAAGTAAAGTTATGAGAATGTAAACAGTTACACTAATGACTTTAGTTATAAGTCTTTATGAATGCATAATAACCACTTATGAATTTGTTTCTAATGCTTTATGAATGTTGGGTTCATATGAAGTGTTGTGCAGTACATCTGCCTTGTTGCTAATAAAGCCACCTTGATGGTTAGTGACTGGAGTACTAGTATGCTGGTTTGCTACAATATATTCATTGGATTGAACAAATGCAGGAAAATATGTCAAAAATTAGATCACTTTAGAAAAAATTTTAATTGTCCACATTGCTGTATCATGTCAGCTATAGTATATCATCACATGTTAAAGTTAGGAAATGACAATAACTTCTGATCTTAAGCAGAATAGGATTCAAATGTTTATGGCTTGAGAATGTTGTGAAACTCCACAGGCAAACTGTTCCATCTCACTGGATCATTCCATCTCACTGGATCACAGGCAAGAAAGGGTAACACCTCTGGAATGCCAAACAGCCAGCAAGGACATGCAGCAGGCTTATCTGATGGCACTCCAGTAAGGTTCACCAATGCCAGGCTCAAAGGCAGACTACTTTAGGCTCTGGGCAACAAGGAGGCCTGCAGGATGCCAGTGATTTTTCAAAGAACTCTCTTCAGTAGCCTAGTCTTTCATCGCGGTTTGGGACTTTCGTATCAGTGCTGAGATTGTGCTGGGGTTATATAACCACTTTGTGCTTTTGAGGTGAGAGGAACATATTTTCCTGGAGATGAGACTCACTCTCTCTCTCTCTCTGTGTGTGTGTGTGTGTGTGTGTGTGTGTTGGATGGTCATTTTTCAAACCACTCAACCAGACATTTTTGAGTAATTTCAAGTCCAGTTTCAGTAGAAAAAAAAATTTTCATTACAAATAACGACACACTAACGGCTACCACAAATATACATCTTCATCCCAAAATCAATCATCCAGAAAATGAACTCCACATGACACAGAGACTATATATGGGCACAGAAGTTTGTATGTCCATCAGAGCACTTTGGCAACCTGATTGCCTGTGTGAGTAGGTGTGGACATTGCCGGTGGCCTGAGACCTTTGACCCAGGAAGCAATGAAGTCCACTGCTGGGTTTAACACACTGATGGAGAATGGTCTTCCTCTTGACCTCTGACCTTTGGGGTAGTGACCTCCTTCATTGCATGAAGGGTGGGAGAAAGGGTGAAGTTCTGACAGACCAAGCAACACACTGCAAAACCTGCAGCTACGTTCTCTCCTCTAGTTGAATCTTTGGTGGCTCTCTAATCCTACCTGATCAACAAGATCAAATTGTGCCGTATCAAGAATTCTGGGCATTGAAATGTCAGACATTGGCAGTGTTAGACACTTAATTCTGTAAATCAGTACAGTAGAGATTGAAGCCATTAGATAAAGGATAAAATAACTTCATGGTCTTACTTCAGGTAAAAAAATAAATCCTGGGAGCAATAACTTGTTAACCTTTTAACTGGAGAAATCCAGTGTGAATCAATCCATAGCCCTGTTGTTAGATGTTGTTAGAATGTGATAATTTGATACACCATGCACCAAACAGTGAATCAAAAACTAACACTAATTGAATGGGGCATAGAAACTCACTTTTGAGTTTGATTTTGCTACACAACACAATACGTACAAGAACAATAATGTATTATTGCAGTATGGTGCAACATTACTGAGTGCAACAATATATGAAGTCAGAGTGAATTGGTGCAGCATGTGTGGAAGGCAGTGGATGTGATGCCCTATTCAGGTCCTGAAACCTGCAACCTCACCACACATGCATGTCCAAGAGGAACAGAGGGCCAAGGACAACACTGTCTGTCTCGACTGCCACTTATTTATTCTGAAGAAAAGCTCAAAAACAAAACAAAATAAATCAAAGAAACCAAGAATCTAAGATTCAGGATCTATGACTTGGCAGAACTGACATCCCAGCTGCTGAAAGTAATTTAAGACTTCCCTGCCAGTTGAGTTTTGAAAGAGAGAGATATTTGAAGCAGCTTACACAATAAGATGGACAGATTAAATGCTCTTGAGCGTGCATGCTGCTCTTTCTTCCTGCTGGTTTATGGGGCACACATGAAAGACAAGTCGGTTGTTTTGAGAGACTACTGATTTCTCATGTGCAATATACTCAGACCATTCTCTACTCAATGCTTGATATGCTGTGGCGAAAATATCTTTGGCCTTCTTTCACTGTTTTTGCTCAGGAGATGGACCAGATGCTTGAACTGCTGATCACTGTTGAACTCATACACTAATATGCCAGATTTACTTGCGTAAACAGGACCCTTTTACTAAGCACTGGGCCAAACTCTTGTGTGTTGCAACTTGCTACAGAGACAAGTTCCTGTCTTGTTTCTGAATCAACAGGTCATAAATGAAGTATCCTGTTTTGGCAATGAAAAGACACTGCTGTTGTTACTCACTCTTTCTCTCTCTCACTCCCTCTCTCTATCTATCTCTCTGTCTGCATCTGGAGCACATAGTCCAACAGCAGCACAACAGGACTTTCTACAGAGAAAGCAGAACACAAACATTCATCAAGCCCAGCTCACAGTAAATAGCTTTTCACAAAACTGTGGTCCAGTGTTACAGATAACTACTGCCAATTCTGACCCATATCTGCACAGCTCATGAAGATTTACAGACATTTCTTCAGAAAGTAACTTTGGCTATGAATGAATGAGGCATGGTCTTGATGTAATACACAGTATCTCTGTTTAGGCATTTCTGGGGAAGGCATTGTCAGGTAATCCATATTTCTATTCCAGAGGCACAGACATCTTGCACCAGACCAGTGCAGTTCAAGTGGGTGGATGGGGAGATGATGTTTTAGGGATTGGCGCCAGTTATTTTTGAAAAGGTCAACGTCAGCAAAGGAAGTCAGCAAGAACCCAAAGGACATGAGATCCTTCACTCAAAGGCCCTTCTCCACCCATCCATCCCTCCTCCTTCTCTCTCACCCTCTCATAGTTCTGTTTCTCTATTCCTCCATGGATTCAAGACAGCCAGCTGATCAGTGGCCAGTTTGGCCTGAGATCCTAGTGGTCAGAATGGGAAAGGTCCAAATTCAGTGTTCTGTCTCTCACACACCTTCCTTCTTTTTTTTAATCATCCTGAAATGTTTTCTGTCCTTCACTCTCTTTCTCTCTCTGACTCATTCTCTTTCTTTTCTCTTTTTCTCTACATGGGTTCAGCACTGGTGGACTTATAATCACGTCATTGTTGCATGGCCTTTTAAAACCATTTTTATGTATGCAGTGGGCATATAAAAATAATGATTTAAGTATAAAAAAATAATGATATAAGTAAGGTGCCGTTTCAGTTCAGTTCAGTTTTTCGGGCCTTCTTTTCATGCCCAGTTTCATGTCATAGAAGGCTGTAAATCTAAGCACACATTGTGTCTTTCTATGCTAATGGTGAAGGAAGAATGTAATAATGTAATAAATGTGATAATTAAATGTAATGTGATACACAGTACTATTAAGTCTCCTCAGTCCTCTTCATTAGTGGTAGATTTACATTCCTGCTGACACATAAATGACATTAGTGGAGTTTGTTATTGTAATAGTGTGGCCAGTTTGAATCATTTCCCCAGGCTATTAAAGCGCTCTATCTCTGTCAGTGTCTGAGGAATGTGAGGCAAATGGCGGCACTTGAACCACCTTCAGAGAAGCTTTTTATCACTTGAATCAGCTCCTGCTTAGGAAAGCATTTCCAAGGTTCCGGGACAGAAGCCCATTCTCAACTATTGGGTGGAAAAGGGTCAGTCAAGGTGTTGTGTCGGAAAATGTGTAAAGATGTAAGGGGCGAGGCAACAAGGGCCAGGGGATGTTTTTGGACAGTGGGGCTTTGGATTGTAATATTTTCCCAATGGTAAGATAGGAGAAGAGCTCAAGTCAGACCTGTGTTTGGTATTACTCTATTTCACAATGCTTTCTTTCTCAGACCATTTTAAAGACTGACTTGTCTCCGAGTGTGCATGTTAGCTTCATCTCTAAAATATCTTCTCCTGTCATTCCCTGCCCCCATCCAAGGTCCCCACCCGACTATAATGAGGTTCATGGGTGGAGGGAGGGGCAGCTGAGCTGAGAGTCGGACTGCAGTGACCTGAGCCTCCACCCAGTGACACAGTCTCAGCAGTACGTGATGGAGCAAGGGAAGATTGGGGCCCCAGATTTTGGCACATGTTTGGCATGATGTCACACGATTTGTGCCAATTCAGAGACAGATATGTTCCAGTATCTGTGCAGAAAACTAGTCAGGGACAGGGGTGGTGGAGAGGGCTGAAGTCTGTCTAGCCTCTCCATCCACCCACCCTAAACGCCCCTCGAGACGCACTCTGTTCCGCTTTGCCATCTCTCCAACAACAACACCAAAAAAATCAGTGCTCAGCACAGGGTCCCAAGCTGTTTGTTGCTAGATCATAATGCACGGCACCCCATGCATTATTTGTAGCAGATGTTGTCAGTAATTAGCCTTGCTCCAGAGAGCAGTAATCACATACAGGAATAGTACAGCTTCCTCTGAAACACACTCAGTACGTGCACTAAGACAAAATAAAATTTTTGCCTTAGTCCAGCTAAAATGTAACTTTTAAAATGCATCTATACACCTTAGTCTGGCTGAAATCAAACCAAACCGGCCTAATCATAATCAAGCTAAGACACCCAGATAATCTGTTTGGAAATGCATTTTCTGCAGGCAACAGCTAAGACTGGACTGACACACCCCCCTTGAATGACGAAGACACGGCGAGGTCGGTAAACGGGCTCGGGTAACAACGACAGCTGCATGCAACAACTGCTGGCTTGTGCACATGTACAGCATGCATCTTACGTGCAAAACAATAAAAAGTAAAGTATGTATGAAATCTACCTACAGTGCTGCAGTGTCTGCCATCCCTTCACTCATATTACCATCAAATATCGCCATAGTCTTCAAACTTACATTGGAAGTTTGTGGTTTAGCACAACATCTTTGGAGCCATACACAGTAAAAGAATGAGCCACAACTATGCTAGTGGAAACATGAATGGAAGTATATCGCCACCTACTATCGCGGGGTCAAATGCACTTTGGTCAATAATTCGATTTTCTTCCCAAGCATGTATACTCAGATCCTACAGTTGATTTAGATGTGCATGTACACATACTGACAGTGAGTTAGTGGATCTGCCGCTGCAATGGTAAGCTATTTCTGCTGGCATAAGGAGATTTGGATGAACGCTGGCCAACACCAATCCATCATGATTCACAGTCAAGGACTCATCTGAGAGCTCTAGTGAGATATGCACAGCCCATGATTAGGCTTACTTGGCCATGGAGTAATCCAAAGTCAATTTCACTGGTGTAAATATTGCCAAATAATTGGTGAAATGGTGGTCAAATGATTGATTGGCACAGTGAAGCAGGTTTGGGTGCCTTAAGGTTGTATTATTTTGAAATGTTACACAAGCATGAAGTGTGTGGTAACCATGGCAATTGTAAGTTTATTCAGACAAATTCGACTTACTCCAAAAAACAAATAGACTTATTAATCAAGGAAAGAAAACTTAACTGAAATAAAAAAAGTGTTAGCCACTTTTTGTATTGTGCCCAAATGTTGCAATTTGTGCACAAATATTATTTCCTTATAATCTTAAAGCATTTGTAGAGAAACAAGCCATTCAGTTCATGGTGTCAGTTCAAACACCATCTCTGCAGTGTATGTTGCTGTATTTACTCTGTGTGATTTAAAAGTCTAGTAGCATAGACATGTTTTGACTGCCAAACTGAAAAGCATGTGATTTACTGTCATAGCAGCAAAGCTAAACACTGGGATGCTCACAGCTTTCAAAGGCAGACAGTAAATCTGTGAAAGATGAATACTCTGCATTGTTTGTCTCAAAAAAGTATGGCTGCCCCAGCCCTGTGCAAAACACAGAGCTCTGGCAGAAATTGTCACAGTGTCAGCAAAGCAAACACACTCGCAGATTTGCTGTCCTCCCCTGTGCGTAACGTGCTCCAGGTGGTTAGCGGTAAGCAGCTTTATACCAGAAGGTTCTGAGACACTAACGAAGCAGCGCTTTTGGATTTTTCTTCCGCCTGCAACACCGGCAAACCCAAAAAAGGAAGAACAGGATGTTGCCACATTGTTAAGGGAGACATGGTTAGCCAAACATTTGGGGGGATCGAGGTGAAGGGTGGAAGGAGTAGGTGGGGAGGCTGGGGTGTAGGGAGAGTTAAGGAAAGGCACAAGACATTTTCAGACGGATGAGCCCTAGAGAGCTCTGGGAAAGATACATGCATTGAGAAGACCCAGCTGCTGTGTAAGTGAGTCACTAGGCCCCGGAGGAGGAGGAGGAGGAGGAGGAGGTATGCAATGCGGAGAGAGGAAACTAACTCCTCCTCACTCTCACACACACTCAGAACACACAGCAAGCACGGAACACAGCCTGCACATTTTTCTGCTCTGAATCAAGCACTTCTGTTACTTTTTGAACAATTGTTTTATTGTGTGTGTCTACTTTAACTGTGTGTGTGTGTGTGTGTGTGTGTGTGTGTGTGTGTGTGTGTGTGTGTGTATGTATCCTGCTTCTATCACAGATGTGACAGAGAGCACTACCTCCAGTTGTTTTTTGCATTTTGGTTGCACAGACAATGATATTTTGTCAAAATTATTAACATGACTTATAGGCATGCAAGTAAACATCCCTCACAGGAGCAAACTGTTTTACAAAACACCAAAGGTGTCTGAGTGTAGACTAACAAACATGATATAGCAGAGAGATCGCCTGATCCAAATTTGTAGCCTACATTCTGAACTAGCTTTTAAGCAGCATTGTTGAGTTTTAAAGTGAAGTTAATTGTGTGGCATTTAAAAGGCACTTTTATCCAAAGTGACACAGACTTCAGAATTCAGAATTCAGGGTTCAGAATTTAAACCTGGGCTGACCAGTGGTGGTAATGTTCCCTCTCCTCAACCATGCCCGACAAAGTTATCATAAGTAGGCTCTCCCGTTGGGTTGCCGTCTGTGAGAGTGAGAGGAAACAGGCTTTCTAAACACAGGCACTAGGGGGCATGACCAGGCCTTCTTGGCAGAGAGCAACCCAGACAGGCAGGCAGGGAGGCTGGGAGGAGAGTCCAGTGAGGCTGAGGCATAGTGAATCACTCAGTGCAACCACACACACACATGCACACACATGCACAGACTCTCACCGCTCACTGGGGTCATGAACAACCTAATCATGAGACATTTTATTAATTTGCCAAACACTACTATATATCGTAGGCTGGGCAAAGTGATAAGAGCAATAGACATGAATTATTTTATATCAGACAAGAGCAACAAAGGAAACAACATCAGCGTTTGGCTGACTAGAGTAAAAAGCAAAGTTTAAAAACTTTATTTTTAAAGTGTGGGGCAATATTTTGCATTTATGATGCTTAGTTAAAACCATGGCCAAATTGTTGTCTATCATGGTAACTACTAATTGTACTTTTCCTGAATGACCCCTGGCAGCTGGGTTGTCCCCTTGAGCCGTGGATCTTCCCAAGGTTTCTTCACAGACTAACTACCACAAGGAAGTTTTTCCTTGCCTATGTAACTTTTGGGTGCTCCTTGCTGTAAAGCGGCATCAGACAATACTATTGTAAAAGACACTGTATAAATATAATTGAATCGAAATGAAAGGATGTCAGGTCATAAGCAATTTGATCAAGATGAGCAAATACAAATATTTTGTCAGTGATGGTTTTTGAGTGTCTTCACCAATTTGCCAGCTTGCATGGCATAAAACTCTTTTACCACAGCTGCCAACTCACAACTCACACCCTCTTGCTAACTTTTCATCATTGCTTCCTGCAAAATAGCCTATCTGACTTATGAATGAAAACATGAGCCAAATACATCTATAATATATAAATACATTGTAAAATGTGATGAAGACATTAAAGGAACACACCACCTTTTGGGGAAATATACTAATTTTTACCTTCCTACAGTTCATCCAGCCATTTTTCATAGTTACAAAGCGGAAAATGAAATGTGATGATTTCCTTGATTTTGTCAATATGACATGGAACTATACTCTCATTTTGGCGTAATAATCAAGGTTATTTGCTATCATATCTGAAAATAGTCCCTCTATGTCTCCAAGTCAAGTACTGCAAGCCACTGATCTCATGGTAGGTAGCAAAGTTCCTTGATTATGATTATTTCAAAGTTAACTTTAAGCACTCAAAAGTACTTGGTTTTACTTATAGGGTTGTGGATGTGGCACTTTTACAAAAAGTATATTTTAACTGAGCTTCAGTACTTCCTCCACCACTGATGTAGTTGGAACCAATAGTGTGAAATCAGCAATCAGGACAGATCCATACAGTTCTCACCATACTCTAGCCGCCAATCACTGCAGATGCTGCTATCCAGAGCTCAATGACTCATAATAGTCAGGCCCTCTTTGCGATGCAATCCAAAACCAGAGACAAGACATCTTCTCTGTGGCCGGCTGCTGTTTGTAATCTGGGTATAATTATTTAAAGACATTTGTTCCATGTTGTGCAACTCTGGGTGTACAAGGATTAAAGTGCTTATATATCCCTTAGGGAGAGAATGTGTGTGTAAGTGTGTGTGTGTGTGGGTGTGTGTGTTTGTGTAAGTTTCAGGAGGGGGGTTGAAATTAAATCTGTTTTCGAGCCATCCCTTTCTTATATAGTGCACTTTAATGCTCAGATAATGAGCAAAATCAATAATTGACTCAAGCCATCTTGCCTTGTAAAAGTTCCATTGATGAATGTCATTCAGAGCATCTGCATCACCAGCTGTTACCAATCAAAACATGCGTGATTCCTTGTGTACCAAAGGGCAAACTGTCAAATGCTGTCATGGCAAAACATGCAAAAAAATGTGTTTATCAGTAAGTACATACCGGCAGGCCTGAGTATGTCTCCAGAGACAGGCTCCAAAAAAGAAAGCGTTATTTCTTCCTTATTTGGCTTTTTGCATCTCCGTCTGTCGTGGGTTTTCCACTGTGAAGGTAAACTGTATTAGTGAGAAACACTGTAAGACATTAATTACATAACAGACTTGGCCAGGCTGGTATAGGCTGGCCCAATGGGCCCAGTGACTTGCTGTGATCTGACATGAACTTTGAACCCTGGGATTTGTCAACAGTGTTCCAGGAGTGTGGAAAGCCAGGGTGAGAGCATTTTCAGCTGAATCCACAACAAAGGAACAAGCCAGGGTTTGTCCCAGAGTAGACTAACAAGCTGATATTGTTTGCCTAGTCGAGCTGCTAAGCCCCAGAAATGCTAGCCACCGACAGAATTGGACAAGTGGTGTGAGGATGCAGGTGTTCAAAGATGACAGAGTGTATTAGTGTGAGTTGTTCTGTATCTGTGATGATGTGTGAATGTGTGTTTGTTTGTGTGTGTTTAGTTGTTGAGTATTAGTGTGTTTATGTACAAATATTTTGTAAGGGTTGATGCAGAATGTGTATGGTGGTGAGTATATACTGTATGTGTATGTATGTGAGTTTTAATGTGCATATTGTCTGTGCTTGTGGCTGCATGTGCATGTGTCTGAGTGTTTATGTGGGACTGTGCAAGTGTGTAATGAGTAGTGATAAGGGGTTACAGTGACTCAACCAACAATGCTTGACACAGTGTAATTTATGTCTCTGATGAACTCTCTGTTAGACATGTCTAAGCTGAGATTCAAAGGAAACTGAAAAGGCTGTTCTTAATTATATAATTACTGAGCAAAAGCTGATTTGGTTTAATCATTTAGCTCTTGGCAAGCATTTATTCAGCCAAAGCTTTCTTTCATCCGTTCTGGGGAAAAGAAAGAAAAGAAAAAGCGCTTAGCTATTGTGTTGGTATGTCAATGACGACTATGTTAAGAATCAGATTAGCCAGTGTCTGTGATAATTAGGACGTTTTAACACAATTGACATTTTTAGACAATTGTGTGTCTGTGTGTGTGTGTGTGTTTATGTCCACTATAAAAAAGTAAAGCAAAAGGCAATTTCACAAATGGAAAATGCTTTCCTCATGCACACTGTTCACAAGATTGCTGACGTTATAGCAGCTTGTAGCATCCGTCATCTGTAAACACTTATACATGGGCTGGATGAGGGTGGGAGATTGCCAGGGGTGCTTGTTATAATTACTCTCTCCAAGGGGTGTGTACATTTATGTGTGTGTGTGTGTACTTCCCATTGTACATTCCCAGTTCTCTTCTGCATCTTTTTCCCACACTCCACATCTGACATTCTGCAAATGCCAACTGAATTTTATTTGAACAATTCATGCTTTAAACGTTCAGATACCAAATTAGCAGTAAAACAGTAAATCAATTCTTGAACGGCAGATTTTACACTGGATTAACACTGATTATTCAAAGGAGAAATAGGCATGAGCAGTCAGCTAATATTAATCAATAATATTTCACAATCCAGGCTGAAACTGGTCTTTATAATTCTAGAGCAACATAATCCCCACATTTTAAATTGACACACCCACATCCACATCCAGACAAAAATGCAAAAGCTCTCTCACACTCTCTCATCTGTCTGTCTCATCTGGAAGGCGGACAGGGGGAGAATAATCCAATGGTTTTGGTGAGCCATTGTCTTCCTGTCTAAATGACAAGCGGAGACACAGGGGTTTTGCTTTGAGAGTTGCATTCTATCTCCATAGCCCTCGAGTTCTCACCAGAATATCCACACAGGCCTGTGGTCCAGGCCCACACTAGGGAAGTGCGGCTTCACCTCAACCTCACACAGACCCAGGTCATTTTTTGAACTTCCGTGTCCACCAGATGTGGAGTCAGAGCCCAATGAGAGGTTTGATCACTACATCTGGTTCCTGCCGTCGACCATTGATGGTCTCTGCTGTTTGCTGTCTTGTGATTTTGAGGCCTTAAGAACAATACAGTAAAATATGAGCCCAGTCTTTGCACCTACTCACAGGGCTAGAGTGGAAAGATTTCAAGATGCTGGGTTTGCATTTGATCCTATTATATTTATATCTAATCAAGAATGAAAATATGAAGAATTAATTAAATTTCTGCAAAGGCAGCTGTACAAGTCAAGTGTATTTATAGAAAGAGAAGTTCTACATGTACATTTATGTCTTTTCTTTCAGATCTCATGAGGGAAATTACTGACATGGTAATCACTGATCATCTCCCTGGCTGTCACGGTGTCGCTCCGAATCTTTGGTTTCTTTGGGGTTTTTCCGTCTGGTCTTCGCGGTTTCACTTACCTCATTACTAGTTTCACCCCACCAGTCTGCTCCTCGCACCGTTTGCGACGTCTTAGTAATTACCCTCACCTGCCTCCCTCGTTTCCCGATCACTGTGAATTTCCATCTCTCGTTCACTTCCTTGTTTTGTTCCATCACTAGTCCATTCTCCTCTTTCCCCATTATCTCCCTCACCTGCACTCCCCAATTATCTCCGCATTACACTCGTTCTGTTGGTTACGTTTTTCACTATTTATACACGCCCCTTTCATTCACTCTTTGTCAGTCTGTCTGCGAACCACTCGTCTGGCAAGCGTTTAGACGTTTATCGATTTCGCCCCTCGTTTTCCCCACCTTTCTGTTATCTGTTTATCGTGAGTTTTTTGGTTTCCCTGTCGGTCTCCCAGCTCGTTTGTCTCCGGTGTTCGGGGCGGGTTCCCCCATCGCCGACACCTCCCGCGAACTCACGGAGATCCGCCAGGGGAGGCGGTCTGTTGCGGATTACTCAATTGACTTTCGGACTCTTGCCAGTAGGAGTCGTTGGAATATGGCGGCACTGGTGGACGTATATCTCCACAGCCTGGCGGATTACTTAAAGGACGAGTTAGTTTCTCATGAGACCCCTGCTACCCTGGACGAGGCCATCGCTCTAACTCTCCGCATTGACCGGAGGGTCCTGGCTCGGCGCCGAGAGAGGGGCCTCATCAACCAGCCTCCCCCCCGATCCACAGGGGGGAGGCGCTCTTCCGACCTTGAGCAGGGTTCTCCCGAACCCATGGAGGTAGACCGCACTACCCTCTCTCCACAGGAGCGACAGCGTTGACTAGAAGAGGGCTTATGCCTCTACTGCGGAGGAGAGGGCCATCGGATACCCTCGTGTCCGTTAAAAGGTCGAGCTCGCCAGAAGTAGGGGGCGTCCGGTTGAGCTCAACCTCCACTAATGCCCCTAGAGGTGACAGGCCACTCCTTCGGGCTGTTCTCCAACTCCCCTCTCGTACGCAATCGCTAACCGTCCTGGTGGACTCTGGTTCAGAGGCCAATATTATGGACTCCTTTTTCGCCCAGCAGATGGGGGTAAAGCTCCACTGACTTCCAGCTCCTGTCCCTGCCCGGGGCCTGGATGGCCATCTTCTGGGCCACATCACTTCCGTCACAGAGACCTTGGGGTTGTTGCTGTCGGGGAATCACCAGGAAAGGGTCCGGTTTCACCTCCTGTCCTCCCCTGGACAACCGGTCGTCCTCGGCCTTCCCTGGCTCAGACAGCACAACCCCCGCATTGATTGGCGGAAGGGCACTATCTTAGAATGGGGGTTGGACTGTCATCAGTCGTGCCTTTGTGCGGCTGCTCCGCCTGTCCCGTCTGGCTCCACGGTCCCTCCCGATATCTCCAGAGTTCCCTGCTGTTACCACGACCTGCGAGACGCCTTCAGCAAGACCAAAGCTACTTCCCTGCCACCCTTATGACTGTGCTATAGACCTGGTCCCTGGAGCCACACCTCCTCGTGGGCGTCTCTACTCCCTCTCCGGCCCTGAGAGGCGTGCCATGGAGGAATACATTGCTGACTCTCTGGCTGCGGGCATCATCCGCCCTTCCTCCTCTCCTGCCGGGGCGGGGGGTTTTTTTGTTGGAAAGAAGGATGTGTCCCATCGTCCCTGCATCGGCTACCGTGGACTAAACGACATCACGGTAAAGAACCGTTACCCTCTGCCCCTCCTGTCTACCGCCTTTGAGCTTCTACAGGGGGCCACGGTCTTTACAAAGCTGGATCTCAGGAACGCCTACCACCTTGTCAGAATCCGGGAGGGCGATGAATGGAAGACGGCGTTCAACACACCTAATGGACATTACGAGTACCTGGTCATGCCGTTTGGGTTGACCAATGCCCCGGCCGTCTTCCAGGGACTAGTTAACGACGCGCTGCGCGACATGCTTGACCGTTTCGTCTTCGTGTACCTGGACGACATCCTCATCTTTTCTAAGTCCCTGGAGGAACACAAGCAGCACGTCCGTCTAGTCCTTCGTTGCCTCCTGGAGAACTCGCTCTTTGTCA
The DNA here is from genome assembly GCA_027481765.1 of Tenualosa thibaudeaui. Classification (NCBI taxonomy): domain Eukaryota; kingdom Metazoa; phylum Chordata; class Actinopteri; order Clupeiformes; family Clupeidae; genus Tenualosa; species Tenualosa thibaudeaui. Next base: position 591,952 of record JAIFZK010000013.1, on the reverse strand, counting down.
AAGTGGAAAAATGTGAGTTTCACGTTAAGACCGCGGCCTTCCTGGGGTACATCGTGGCAGAGGGTAACCTTCAGATGGACCCTGCAAAGGTGTCGGCGGTCACCTCCTGGCCTGTCCCTGAGAGCCGTAAACAGCTGCAGCAATTTCTTGGGTTTGCGAACTTTTATCGACGGTTCATCCGCAACTACAGCTCCGTTGCTGCCCCCCTCACGGCCCTCACCAGTACCAAGCATCCCGGCCGCCGACAGTGCCTTCGTCCTCCTCAAGACCCGCTTCACTTCGGTGCCCTTCCTCCAGGTGCCCGACCCCGAGCGGCAATTCGTAGTGGAGGTGGACGCCTCCAATGTAGGGGTAGGGGCGGTCCTCTCCCAGAGGCACCTGGAGGACAACAAGATGCACCCCTGCCTTCTTCTCCCGCCGGCTCTCCCCAGCGGAGCAAAATTACGACATCGGGGACCGGGAACTCCTCGCTATCAAGCTGGCCCTGGAGGAGTGGCGTCACTGGCTGGAGGGGACGTCCGTGCCCTTCATTGTTTGGACTGATCACAAGAACCTGGAGTACATCCGATCAGCTAAGAGACTCAACCCCCCACAATCCCGCTGGTCCCTATTTTTCTCCCGTTTTAATTTCTCTCTTTCTTATCGCCCAGGTTCCCGCAACCTCAAGCCGGACGCCCTCTCCTGCCAGTTCCTGAAGGAAGAGGACAGCCTCCAGGGGCCAGCCTCCATCCTCCCCGGTTCCCGAGTCGTGGCGGCACTTACCTGGGACATCTAGGAACAGGTGCAGAGAGCCCTCCGGGAACATCCTGGCCCCAGTTCCTGCCCGGAGGGTCGCCTCTTCGTTCCCGAGGCTCTCCGTTCCCAGGTCCTGCAGTGGGGACACGACTCCCTCTTGGCCTGTCATCCTGGGGCAACTCGCACCAGCCATCAGATCGCCCGGCGGTTCTGGTGGCCCGACCTGGAGAGGGAGGTCCGGGAATATGTGGTGGCCTGCCCTGTCTGCAGCCTGAACAAGAACTCTAACAGGCCACCTGCCGGCCTTCTCCAGCCTCTGCCCGTGCCATCCCGTCCCTGGTCCCATATCAGTTTGGACTGTCACTGGACTGCCTGCGTCGGAGGGTAAGACGGTCATCCTCACTGTGGTGGACAAGTTCAGCAAAATGGCCCACTTCATTCCTCTTCCCAAGGTCCCTTCAGCGAAGGAAACCGCACAGACAGTCCAGCAGCATGTCTTTCGCCTTCATGGCATACCCCAGGACATTGTTTCCGACCGTGGTCCCCAGTTCACCTCCTCATTTTGGAGGGAGTTCTGCCGGTAACTGGGGGCCACGGTCAGCCTCACATCCGGTTACCACCCACAATCCAATGGACAGTCGGAACGGGCAAACCAGGAGCTGGAGAAGGCCCTGCGTTGTGTGACCTCCCGGGACCCCCTCTCTTGGGCCAGCCGTCTGGTGTGGGTCGAATATGCCCACAACTCCCTCACCTGGAGGTGGGGCCTCCGCCTCCCGCTCCCCGTCTACTGGATGGGGATCCGGTCTACACGGTCCGACGTCTCCTTCGATCCCGATGGAGGGGCCGGGGTCTCCAGTACCTGGTGGATTGGGAAGGGTACGGTCCCGAGGAGAGGTCCTGGGTTCCGACCAGCAGGATCCTGGACCGCACCCTCATCGCGGATTTCCATCGCCAAAATCCCGACCAGCCGGCCCTCCATCGGGGTCGACCTAGGGGCTCCTCCCCGGCCCGGTTCGGCGCCTCACCCTCTGGCACCTGCTCCACCTGCCAAGGGCACCCGACCTGCACAGGAGGACGATGAACGCCTCTCGGATCGGTCCGAGGAGTTCTGACCCCACCTCCGCTCCCCTCCTCCCACCCGGTTGGTGTTTCCTTTCTCTCTTTCTTTCTCCCGCCCTGGGGGACTTCTGGTGCTTCCTGGGGACTTCTGCTGCTTCCTGGTCCCGACCCCTGCCTGTCCCTTGACTCTGCTCTGCTCTGCCGCTTCCTGGTATCGACCCCTGCCTGTCCCTCGACTCTGCTCGGCTCTACCCCTTCCGGACGGCGCTTCAACCCACCCTGCGATTCTCTGCTGCGGTTGCCTGCTCGCAACGAGGTGCTCCGGTGCCTCAGCCTCGCCTCCTGGGACTCCCCGGCTCCAGTGCTCCGCGCTCGGGTGAGCGTCTCCCCGGACACCAGTCCGCCCCTCTCGGGGCGTTTTGCCTTTTCCCCCTTCTCCCCGAATCCTCAATAAACTTGTGTCAGAGAACGTTCGCTATTGGGTCTGTCTTCTGTCTGTCCTGTTGTCTGACACTGGCAGTGTTAAACTCGACCAAGCTGACTGACCTCTACCAGATAGTTCTGTTGATGGGGCATTCATGAAAGATCTTATATCTTAATACTCTCTAGATTCCTCCCTTGCATTTCCCAAACATGCTGACAGTGTAAACATGCATGCCAGTCCTAACTGTCTGGTAGCTCTAACTATCATTATGAAGCATTTATTATACATGTTTAACTCTTAGTTAAGCCATGGTTCTTAAATTATTTCTCACCAGTTAATCATTTATAAACAAATTTGTGAAGGTTTTGTTCTAAGAGTATACTATACAACTGTAAATTGTAGTTCAATAATATAAATGAAGTGATAAATAAGAATAAGTAATAGATAATTAAGTAATTTTGTAAGGAATGATGGCCGAGAAGGTGTGCTCTTATATGGAATTAATGAACAAGGTGGAGGAGATGTTGTTCCATTATTGAAATGTCCTTTTGATAAGAATATAACTGGCTAATTGTGTATTGTACAAATGCTTATTAACAATTGTTAAAAAAAAAAACTGTATTGGTAGTAGCGTTGTAGCAGCAGCAAGGGTGGTAGTAGTTGGAGGAGGAGTAGACCTAGATATTTAAAAATCATCCACATTAAAACCCAGTTGGCAGAATACCCCCTCAGCTCAGTGAGTAAGCCTGCATGTGTGTACACTCTGTGTGCACTCCTTGATAAGTCAAGTATGATAAGCCCTGGAAAATATTTGGCTACGGTAATTTACTTGAGGGCAGCCAGCCGAGTTCTCATAGTCGTACTGTGTGGATGTTTAGTGTGTGTGTGTGTTATCCCACCTGGCTATTTCACAACTGCACTCCATACTCTAAAATGCATTTAATACAAGGAAAGTCACTCTGTAGGATTCCAGGGGAACAGCAAATGTTTGGCAAAGGAGAGTTTGGCAGTAACCACCCCCACTTCAGAATCTGTCACCAGACCAAGGCCCTGTTTCCCAAAAACTCAGCGTTGTTGTTCTATGTCCACTGAATAACGAGACTATCACAATACAACTGTGGTACAACTACAGTTTGTACAGATTGTCTATCAGAATGTCTATCATCTAGTTGTACCACATGTTTTCAGGAAACAGTTTAGATTATTTGCTCTACCCTGACCAGGACAGGTTTTTCAAGCCGTTTTAATTATTTAACCAATATCCTGACAACACTGACACTTCAGCTTTTCTGTTCACCTATTCTTGTCTATATTTATATCTTCTCTGAACTCAATGTACACAATGTGAAACCAAGTTAATTGCAAGTGGTGAAGACTTTTCTTTACCTCTTGGTGGTTTGCATAAAACCTAAGATGTAAATTTAATAACACAACACACCAAATCATCTGAGTGGCACATGGAGGTTGAACACTGCTCACTGTTCGCTCCTCTCCAAGACCAAGACAGGCCATGCATCACTGTGCATCTACACACACTGTCACATGTTTGGAAACAATGATCAGAGAAAGGTGAAAATAAATATATATGGAAGTTATGTTACTGCTCCAACTTTAAGTCTGACCCAAAGCCAGTGATGTGTTTTTGGTAGGCCAACTGAATTACTGTAATTACTGTACTATCAAATTAAGCCACTTATAGAGGAAACACTAATTAGACCTACATACTGTGAGTGTATGAACAGTGGAGCCCAATTTGGTATAAATATGAATAGCCTACGGCTTAACTGGACTACTTTGACATTTACACTTGACAGGTGGCAAAACACAGGCCTGTGCATTCCAAAGCAACCTACCAATTGAATGTGAACAGTTATGATACAATGCATTGTTGACCCAAGCCTAGCATGGGTGAATGCTAGTCCTGTTTAAGGGTACTGGCAAATCACAAACTCATTTGAGTCCAGGATGAAGATGGCTCATAGAACAGAGTAGTTAGCAGTTCTTTTTTCCCCCAAATGTGTCTGTCATTGGCAGATACGTGTGTGCGTGTGTGTGTGTGTATGTGTGTCTATAGTTAAAGAATGACAGATGATTAATAACTTGTACCATAGGTCCTGATCCATAGACTGACAAGCCTGGTGAATCACGATAATAAATTGTGAGTGTGTTTGTGTATGTATGTGTGTGTGTGTGTGTGTGTGTGTGTATGCCTAAGACCTCACATTAATTTGCTGAATGTCCAGACAGACAGGAGAGAGGTTTTGTACCTTTCCCTCCAGGCTTCTGGACACATAGCTGTGGCACACCACAGGTATAGTCATTCTGAAACTATGTCTTCAGCCCATCCAGCTAATATGCAACAAGCCACGTGCAGACAAACACAGAGAGAAAGGGCACGGTGATACCTATGACTGCACACTGATAGGTTTAACACATGGGTATTTAAAAATTGGTCTTCATTTGTTGGTTTTCTTCAATAACACCATTCAGCGCAAATGTACAGTTCTCTCACTTCTCTCACATGCACTCTGGTCTGGTGCCTATGCCAAGTCCATTATTTCCCCTTTATTGGGATTGGGAAACCATTATTCCGCTTATCATCTGGTTGCAACTGACACATATAGACAATAAGCAAGTGTTTAAAACATAAAAGACATGTACAATTCAGGTGATATAAATTAGCATAATCTAGCCCTTACTGTAAACATTACTGTTATATAACTGAAACAATGTGGCATGTGCAAGATCACATTATATAAAAGATCACATTATATGCATTATATAAGATTTACACTTAGTCTACTATCATAGCCAACAGCAAAGTGTCCAGATTGTGTCAGTTTAAGCCTCAATGAAATTAGTTGTTGACATAATGTTCTAAAAGAAAAGGTGTTCTTTTGGAGGGAGAAAGAATGCACCTCAGCATCACTTGGACTACTCTAAGTTCCACAAGTTTTAAGGATGGTCTTTACAATTGCTTCAGTAGGCTATAAATCAAAAGGGCTAATTTCCAGAATTATTTTATTTCTGTTCACTTACATAAGATGGTGGATATGTGTGTCTCATGATCTCATTGATTGTGATTGGCCTTTAGTGGCATCAACATTTTTATGTGAATAGCATTGTGTGTGTGTGTGTGCATGTGAGCTGCTCCATGGCTCTGGTTGAAAGTGACAGTTTATCTGTGGACATGACGTCACGTCTGTCTGGTTCGGTTCAAAAGCAGCCCGTACCTTTGGGTGGCAGGAAGCACCTCCTGAGCTCATGGAAAATATACCTCAGTCCCTCCATTTAGTTCATGCCAATGGCTCCTCTGTGTTTAGATATCTTCCCTGCTCCCACTGTCTAGTAGATAGGCTGGGGAGAGTTTACAATATATATACAATATGTATAAACTGGGTGCTTAAATCTTATCTAGGTTGAGTCGGGAAAATAAAGGTGGCAGCAAGAAACTGAAGACTTTAAGAAATGTAATGTTTATACCTTGGCCTGTATGGCTCAGAAGTGATGTATTTTAAAGTGATGTATTTCATAGAGAAGATTTTAATAACATTGTAAAACCTGTGAAAAGGATGACATTTGACACGGCACTCAGATGCAAGGCTTCAAAGGAAGAATTCCACTGAAATCCCCTAAGGAATCCCCTATGGCTTTATTACCTACTTTGAACTTCTGTCAACTGAGTACAGTCTGTCTCAGAGAACCACAGACCTTGCGAAGTAGGCCAAATTAATTGTCAATCATTTGTGTAGAGCTATTTTTTACTTTTATCACTGATTTTCACCAAACCTGAGGCTTGTAAAATAGTCAGTATGTCAGTATTTTTCAATACCCATTTTTCCACATTGAAGCTCAGGTAGTGTTTATCTGACAGGACGGCTGCCTCCAGATTACACAGTATTATTTGGATTCTCCACATGTTTTGTATCAAACATGTAGCCTTGTGGACCAGACTCTTTTACTTCGCTTTACTTTGTGCAAGGAGTCTGGTCACACTCGATAGGCATAGCCTATGTTTACGGTAGGTGGGCGCTTTTCCTGCATGACCCCTGGCTGTTGGGTTGGAGTGAGTGAGTTGTGGATCTGCCCAAGGTTTCTTCCTAGACTAACAAAACATACAGGAGTTTTTCCTTGCCCCTGTTGCTCTTGGGTGCTCCTTCTGTAAAGCGCCATGAGACAATAGGTGGTGTATAAGTAAAGCTGAATTTTATTTGTTTGGCAGCTAACACAAGATGAATGAGGCACAGCAACTTAATTTTACTTTAGGTTTAATTTTAGTTTTATTTCACTATGTCCTATTCAGTTGATGTTAGCTGCTGGTTCGTTATTCAATTCAATTCAATTATATTTATACTGCGCCTTTTACAATAGTATTGTCTGATGGTGCTTTACAGCAAGGAGCACCCAAGAGCAACTCCCTTGTGGTAGTTAGTCTAGGAAGAAACCTTAGGCAGATCCATGGCTCAAGGAGTACCCTAGGCTAACCCAACTGCCAGGGGTCATGCAGGAAAAGTGTTAGGTGACAGTGACAGTGCCATTGTGAGGATGAGTCAGTCACAAGGTTTCTAGGAAGGAGAGTTGGTCCTGACATGGGCGTCTAGGAAAGGCCTCTAGGAAGGAGAGTCCGTCCTGGCATGGGCATCTAGAAAGGGCCTCTAGGAAGAAGAGTCGGTCCTGGCATGGGCCTTCTGTGAAGTTGGTCGCAGCACTGTGTAGAGATTATTGTGGGGTAGGAAGACAGAGAAAGCAAATGAGTTAGGCCAGTCTCACACATCACTGATCAAATGTGTCGTATGCATATATATATATATATATAGAGAGAGAGAGAGAGATGAGAGGGAGAGACACATGAGAGGCTTGTGGCTTGAGGCTTGTGAGAAACTGGGACGGACTGAGCTGGTGGGACACTGAATTCTTCTGAGGGATGAGCAGTCGGTAAAACAGCCATCTTACCGAGTTTCAGAGCGTCTGCTTCCTGTCCTGAGGGAGGAGTTGGACATGATGTTGCAGCTTGGGGTGATTGAGCCCTCCTTCAGCGAGTGGAGAAACCCCATCATCCTCATGTCAAAGAAGGAAGGTGGCCTGCGGTTCTGCCTGGACTTGGGCAAGGCCAAGTTCCTGACCACACCCAACCTGTGCAAAGGATACTGGCAAGTGCCTTTGGCAGGGGACTGCAAGGAACTGACTGCTTTTCTGACCCCTTTTGGTCACTTTCAGTTCACTGTGCTACCTTTTGGGTTGCATGGGGCACCAGCCACCTTCCAGAAGCTAATGGACAGGGTCCTCAGGGGCATTGAGGGCTTTGGAGTATTTGCAACACCTGCAGCTTGTCCCCTCCTTGGTAAAGGAGGCGGGCCTGACTATCCATCCAGATGTGTGCCTTGGCCAAGGAGGAGACTGCCTACCTTGGCTATGTGTTGTGGCGGGATGTCATCAGGCCTCAGGTGGGGAAGGTGGAGGACATTATGGCCACAGAACGTCCAACCACCAAAAAGCAGGTATGGTCCTTTTTAGGTCTGGTACAGACGCTTTATCCCCAATTTCTCAGAGAAAGCAACTGTGCCGACAGAGCTAACCCGCAAAAGCCAGCCAAACAGGCTGCAGTGGACTGAGGAGTGTCAAACAGCTTTTAAGGACTTAAAAAGCTCTTCGCGTTAGGAGCCTGTGCTTCTCAGCCAGGACTTGACAAGTCGTTCACTGTACAAACTGATGCCTCTAAAAGAGAGGCTTAGGTAGTGTGCTGTTGCAAGGGGACCATGGACAGTTCTGACCTGTGCTACGGCTACGGCTAGCTATGCTCTGTATTTGGCCCCAGAGCCTCATATGAGTTGGTGGTGAAGTGCACATGTCATGTGGTTGCAAGTTGCTGTGTAGTGGTTCAGGGTCCAAGGACTTAGCCTGGCTACTTATGCCTGTTTGTTTTCTTTTTGCACAGTTTTTCTTTTGTATATTTTCCATGCTTGTTTTTTCACTGTAAATATTTGCACATTTTTTGAAAAGAAAATTAACAAAAACTTCCTGTGGCTATCCTGCCACATCTGTATAGTTTTTGGATTCCAGTAAACTGACCTTGATGGATGTAAAGTTAATGTTATCAGAAGCGGGTTCGCCGGGGTTTGTTTCAGTGGACTAGTTGGACATTTGATGTTTCTTGCTGGGTTCAGATGTCTGGAATGGAGAAGCTGCTATCCAGTTTAAATAGAAGCGATAGATATGAAAGTATTCCAGTAATCCTGTGTTTACGAATGGTATTCAGTGTGCCACCATGTTGGATCAATAGTTTCAGTGCATCTCTCACTCCCTGTCAATATTTTTCAGTCCTAGTGAGTGTTCGGGCCACAGCATTTTGTTTTACCTGTAGATTGTTAATACATCTATTTCTACACTCAGAGAACAAAGCATTACAATAGTCAAGCATAGGTGCATGTACAAGTTTTTACTGCATCCTCAAAGAATAGGAACTTTCTAACCTAAGTGATATTTCAAAGGTGGAAAAAAGGGTGTTTTAGAAATATGTTCCATGACTATTCAGAGAGAAGTCCTGGTCAATGATTACCCCCTAGGTCTTTAACTCTTGTGTTAAATGAGAGTGAAAGGCCACTGCATAAGTTTTGGTGGTGAGGTAAAATGTTATTCAGCTGTTTAGGGCCTATCATTAAAACTTCAGTTCTATCAGAGTTTAAACATAATAAATTATTAGTCATCCAGATCTTAATGTCTCATAGGCAGGCATCAAGTTTAGTTAAAAGCGTACAGTCATTAGGCTTCACGGAAAGGTACAGTTAGGTATTGTCTGCATAGGAGTGGAAAGTAATCCCATATTTCCTTATAACAGATCCCAAAGGTAGCATGTAGACGGAGAATAACAGGAGCCCTAGCACTGAGCCTTGTGGTACACCATACTTTACTTTGGTGTGGTATGATGATTTTAATGATCATAAGCATAATTCTGGCATCTATGTAGTGGGTCTGTCATATGAAGTAGGATGTCATTACGTGGATGGTCAGTATATTGTATGGACAGGACCAGTATGGTCAATATTTTAAATCATTCATGGTAGGCCAGTTCCCACTCAGTGTTTGGACATTATAGTTTCATTACAACTCTGCATGTCACTGTGTAGCACTTTAAAAACAGTGGATCCTATTTTTATGTGTGGAGACTTCTGTGTGTCTCCATGTGTTTTTATTAGCCTGATGCATCAGCCACTTTCACATTGTTTCACTCTGTACAAAGCATCTGAGACCTATCAACTGGCATGTAGTCGCTCCATGGTGGGCAGACACTTTCTGTTTCAACTAGTCGCTACTGTTTGATCTTTCCAAGTTTGAATTCAAGGTTATTGCTTTCAACTCTCCCTCTGTTCACTGATTGGCCTGTTCCAGCTCAGAGATGGTGCAAACCGAAGCTTACAGGGATTATCCTTATACTGTAGTTCAGTAAATTCAGTCAAAATTTTCTTCTCAATACGCTTTCCAGAGATTTCAGAGATTTGCCATTTTTCTGACAATGTATTTTTTCTGCTCAGTGCTTCATTTTCTTTGTTAATATTTGTGAAAAACATTTGCAAAATTGCATAAAATTTATTGCAAAAATAATGAGTGAAAATTTCAATAAGCTATAAAAATCTATACCTCAAGAGAGGTGCTGTATTTCAAAACATAAGTTTTTTCAGGAAGCACACATATCCCCCAGACACAGCTTAAGCTTCTCAAATATTTTTATGACAGAAATACAACACCATTACTGCCCATAATATGGGCTTCATAATATTTTCCTGGGCTCAGACTGTGGTGAGCCCCAAACATTAAAACAACATTGAAATGTGTCTTTCCATTGAGTTTCTGTCAACTGTTATTTTTCTCAGCCAGGTGAAGGACTAACGACTACTCAGAAATTGTGTGATTATTTATGCAAGGTCATTCTTGATGTAATTCTCATCTTATTATTTGTCAAGGATCTTGTGTAATATTGCCAAAGCAATAGATGCTGTCATGTAAAACATCTACAGATCAAGTATACATAAGTCAAGTACTACAACTGTGATCTGTTGATTGTGTTTTTTTTTCTACTGAACAATACCCTGTCCATATTTCTGATTTAATGTGTTCTGTGGAGTTCTTCAGCACAATAACTTTAAAGCCTCTGTAGCTTCACGAGAATGCACACATTGCAGAGTACACACTGGGCAATTTAATGAGTTTTACAACTGAACAAATAAAAGATAGAAGAAAGACTGACAAAAACAAGAAGTACCCAGAGCATTATCCTCACTGGACATTTTTGGACTTTTTCAGCATTATCCTAATTTTTCCCACTGCATTCCCCAAATGCATGAAACATATGTACCTTGAGAAGCACATTAAATATGGTAGTGTGTATTTGCATTAGGAGTCCTGAGCCAGCATTATATGGTCCTCATACAATACATATGGATGACCTGAATATCTGAGGCTGCTTTAAAAAAAACTGAATTACCTGGAATGACTGATGCAATCCTCAATCCTTGGCTTGGAAAAAAACAAAGCCTGTCATTTTCAGGAACTGTTTTGGATGGTTTGGTGATATTCTGAGAGAAAATTTAGGGCTTAGACTCATACATTTCTCCAACTTTACTATAGTTTAAGTTTATGGTCTTTAATAATGCTATTTATATATTTCATAAACGTGAAAAAAAATTAATTTGGAAAAAAGGCACATACACCTTTTTGACATTTTTCTTTCCACAGTGAAAAACAATGTGTCATGTAAAACACCCTTTCTCTTTGCCATTAATTGTCCTTTGCCCTTTGGCACCCGTTGGTCAATGTCTTTAGTTTCCCTTAACTCTAAAATTGTTAAGATTAATTTATATCCCACAGATCAAAAGCATTCATTTAATATATAATTCTTAATTTTGATCTACACTCATATTGATCTCACAAAATCGAGGTAGTCCTAAAGTAAAATCATGAAGTTAAGTTATAAAGTGAAAAATTCAAGTCCCACATCATATCAATGATATAAATATGAATTAATATAATTAATTCATAGAAATATTAATAATTGGTGTGCAAATTCTCACAGTCTGAGAAAGAGAGAGATTTTATTAGTCTGTTCATACTCAAAAAGATTCTAGTTGTCAGTGCAGTCAGGCAGACAAAGAAACATTAGCACTCTTGTCCTAAGGAGTTTTGGTTCAGTTGCCCTATGAATATAGTTATTAATTTTTATACTCTTAGAAAATCACCACCTCTTATTTTGCATCACCATACTTAACATTGAACTAGTCATCTAGTCATTTATGAATAGGGAAAACATACAGGTGTTTGGTTGTGTAACTTTAGCCCTGTCTGGAACAAACTGGATGAGCCCTGAGCTACAGCTCGCAGAAACAACGCACCCCAGATGGCTTGAGTACTCGCACAGAGACAACTGAAGTAGACTCAACTCGCCTGAGCCTGGGGAAGAAGATAGTAATACGGTGGTAAAACTGCGGCGTGTTCCTTTAACCCAGGTAAAGAAGTCACACAGGTTTGAGAAGCCAAAGCAGAGACATGTGCACAGTCACACATACAATAATTTATTGACAAGACAACAAGAACAAGGGAGCAGCAAGTCCATCCCAACAATATGAAGAAAGATGAAGAAAAGAACTGTACTGCCATCTTTAAAATGTCAAAACAGTGTGGCCTTTGCACACTTCTCACATTAGGAGTTTTTTATAGTGAAAAATGTTTGAGGTCAAGTGCATGCCAAGTTTGTAGGTTGCAGAGAGATTAGGCCTAGTAAACCTCTGAGAACCGTCCAATGAATGGATTCTAGAACTGTGGTGATGGAGGACCAGTCATGACTTCACTGCAGAACAAGTCTTAATTGATTTCAGTAGCGGGGCAAAGACATCCTAATCCCAATGGAATCTTGTTACGTAACTGAGTTTATTGAAATGCCACAAGAAATCTGTTATGAGACTTCCTCTTTTTCGAGTGCAAAGATGGGTGGGCCAAGGACATTGGTGCGATAAAATGGGGGAGCATGTGAAGTTTCTTGAGCTGGAAAAATCCAGCTGTAAAGACAGGGGATTTAACACACTTTAAAGTTGATTCTGCCCAAGCTGTGCACTGTACACAAGCACAGGCTGTGGCTTGTTGCCAACGCAGTTGGTGGCATTTGGGGAGAAACATGTGGAAGTTAATGATGGGAGAGCAGAGCTCAGAGCTCCATCCTATGTGTTCTCCTAACCCAGCCAGACACTGAGAAGAGAACATTGTGTTGTTAAAACTCATCAACATAAGCAAGCAGACAGATTAAATTAAGCAAACTTGATACACAGGAAGGATTGAAATATGTGCTGAATAACACTTTGGAAAAACTGACTGATGACAATTCACTTCACAAAATTCACAATTCAATTAATTGACAATTAGCCATGGTAATTGATGATTAGCCATCTCTTGTGTGTTATCATTTGTAAGGAGTTAACCTTATACATACTGTAAAACATGAATGGCTCATATTTTAGCACACCGAAGAGAAGATTTAAACACCACCATTATCCATTTATATGACTGGATTATGATTATGACTGATTATGACAGTAAGATGTGGAACGAAGACTTTCAGAGATAAAAAAGGTATAAAGTCATATTGCTGCTGCTCTTTTTAAAACCACATCTGAAAGATTCTCCAGTTCCACTCTTAGAATACACAGCAGAGGCCTTGGAAGGAATTAAATCTTTTTTAGCCTTTGGTAGGTTGTCAGACTCAGGAATTCCTCACTATGGGGTACTATGGGATCTCCTGTCAGAATTATTCGGCCAGTGTTGAGGATTGAGAGATGTGGAATCCTAAGAAGGACATACATAAGATTAAAAGGACTCTTGGAAAGAAGCCTTCTTGTCTCCATCAGGAAAATTTTGCATGATCAAGGCTACAGAACAACACCCTGTAATCTTTTTGCCAGAATTGCATAAGAAACATTCCCCAAAGGGCTACCCGGCCACAAGAACTGAAAAAGAATTTAAAGAACATAAAACCTTTTTTCACTCATTGCTGGTAATAGTCTTAAGTAACATCTTTTTAATGAAAAATAAAAGCACTGCTTGTCAACAACAAATCTTAAAACCACCACAATTTTTTTCTTTGGTAGTTACATGTAAATTAACTGTAAACATATGCTAAGTTGCATTAAGAACTGGTACACTGCACCATATGCCACCCAAAGGCAAACACATCTTTTGAAATACAGCACTTACATGTTTGTCCCAGTGAGACATGTAAACACAAATACATATGTGTGTGTGTGTGTGTGTGTGAGAGAGAGAGAGAGAATTCAATCCACTGGTCCATAGTCAAGTGGTTCTTGACATTGACTTATTAGGAAATACTGGAATGGTAGAATTTCCTAAATTTCAGAGGCACATATGAATGGATTTAAATTGAATTTTCATGCAGTTCACATTTGCTTTTTTATCTCTCACTGGGTGGTGCTACACTACAAATGTCCGGTTATAGGCTTGTTGAGGGTTCGCTTGTTACGACTCCTTGAGGCCAACTGTGTGTGTGTGTGCTTGTGTGTCTGTACTGCTTGTGTACGAGGACCTTTTGAAAAAACAATGAACAAACCCAAATGCAATTTCCCTTTATCCAGTCCATATTTTTATGGGAGCCAGAGGATGGAAAGTAGCTGAAACTCCATCTCTCTCTCTCACACACACACACACACACACAGGCAAACATCTATTAAATACTTGGGCTAGTGTCACAGAACGAAGTGATTTGGCTTCTGAGAACAATTCAAAACTTTCCTAATAGTCATTCTGGCACGGACAGCAGGACTGTGAGCAAATGCTATAAAGAAGGACATACCTGTGTGATAACTCAGTGGCAGCAAGAGTTATTTATAACAGCCGGGAGATGTCTTTATTTTAATGATTCAAATTGAGGGTGATGTATGTAGCTCTGACTCGACTGCTAGGCATCCTGCTTCTGGGATGACATAGTGTGTCTGTGATGCTGACCATATCCCAGTGTCAATGGCCTGCCAGCTTACCACCTCACCAAAAGCTACATCCCAACAGGGCCTCGTTAATCTTGTCAAATGAGGGTGCTGATGATGGCCAGCAAAGAAACAAAACAAATGAGATTTGAAGGTAAAATCTATAATACTTTTTGCTACTTGATCCTAAACATCTTCTATGTCCTTTCAATGTGTGCAGTCTAGGCTTCTGTCAATGGAAACAAACATAGTAGCTTGTAGTGAGGCAGCTCCAGTGAATCAACACATAGCTCCTGAAGCATAGAGAAAAGGGGCCTAATTTGACTGTTGGTTAAGGTCAAAACTTCCTCCGTTCTCACCAGACATGTAATCTCTTCAGTGTAAATACTAGCATCATAACTGATGTGCATTTGATGTGTTTTGCCATGTTTGGACTTTCCATTGGAGTTTCCATTAAGAGATGGGAGCCTGGTTGGCCCAGCAGTTATACAGTTGAGTTATACTGGATAATTCAAGGTCTAGAGCAATAGCATACAAACCACCATCTGGTTTGATTGTTTTCAAGATGTTTTTGAAAGTACATCTACTCTCTTTCAACCCCACCTCCTGCCATACTTTTCTGGTGTTGTACACTATGCAACATGTGTCAAGCTACTGAACATTCCAAGACCAAGAGATATATATTTTTTTTCCAATGCACCCCTACAGTATCAAATGTTTCATCTGGGACTTCAAAATTTTATAGTAAACAACTGTCAATATGCCTCTTGGGCATATCCATCAGCAAAGCTAAAACTGTTCTGTAGAAGTGGTTTTTAACACACACGCTCTCTCTCTCTCTCTCTCTCTCACACACACACACACACACCCACACACATACACACATGTTCAGTGGCTACCACAAAGCAAAACCTTCTGCAGTAGTCATTACACTAAGTGATCTAACAGAAGGAAGCTGGTTGTCTACAGTGCTGGTCGAACAGAAAGGTATCCCACTAATGTTTCGCATAATCACATGGGTCCAATCCCAAGAAGTCCCCCCCCACACACACAACACACCCCCTATACACACACACCAAACCTGTAGTCTTCTAACCCCCATCCCTGATCGTTCCATTGTAAAATAACCCAAGGCCAATGGAAAATGTTTTTCAGCATCTCCACATGTGATTGCCATTCAGCTCACTGAAGACTCTAGGGAATTCTAAGCGCATAGTTTCAGTGTTCTGTGACGAAAGGGGATTGTGCATCTCTCTCTCTCCCTGTGCCCTGGAGGACATGGAGGAATACACTAGAAGGTCAGTATATTCTGACCATGATATCTGTATCAACGAAATCAACATGTCCATGGCTTGACTGTAAAAAAGGCAAGTATATGTTTTTGCCTTATGCTGTCACATCAGTATTTACGATTCCTTCAAGTCTCTTTAGCTGATTTTGTCTCCCTATTACACGTGTGTTTTGGATAGAGTGTGATGGGGAGATGAGGCCTTGTAAACTGCTAGGGCCAGCAGTCAGAGCTCTGTCTGGCCAGCAGGACCCTCACATCTCCACCAGTCTTGCCATGGACTAGAGAGCCATCCATACTGCAATGAACAAAATATCTGTCCATATTGAAACATATGTTATGATTATGACTGGCCATCCAAACACCTGTGTGTCTGGGTGTCCTTTAGGCATTGGGCAGGGCCCATATGTGTGCTACTGACCCAGCTTAAGACACAGGTGAGGTGTACATCTGGTGGGCTCAGCAAGATGAAGAAGCCTGGGCAGAGCAAAGGGGAAAAGCCACCTCAAAGCTCCAGCTGGAGAGTTATTGCAGTCTGCCTATGCATATGTGTGTCTGGAGGGTTTTGTCTGCAGCCTGCTTACCTTCAGTTGCTAAGAGAGGCAGAGAGACAACATGGATATTGGGACAAGGAACAGATGATTCAATTTTGGTGGTGATCCGGAACACCGTCTTGAATGTGTATAGGCCACTAATCAATTCTGATCTAGTAACAGTAATATACATAATTTGGCCATTAGAATCAGTACGCCATGCATAGCCAATAGATAGTATGAGCATGAAGTGATCATAAGGACTGCTGTGTCTACAAAGGTGTCATGCATAACGAGAGTATAAGTGTTCAGGTGCCTCACCATCCATCTGTCTTCATCAGTGGCATTGTGGATCACATCTGCTTTCACTATCCTCTTTCTTACTCCCACCTGCTTTCATTTTACTAGCTGTGCTTCAGCTGTCTGCTCAGAGACGGAGAGAAAATACATGGGAGACATCCAGCATGATGCAGGTGAATGCTTGATGCCCTGGTCATTGGCTGGAGAGAGGCTAGAGAGAAAACAACTCAAGCTCTTAAAAAGATGATCTTCTAACACTCAATATAAACAGAAAGAGGAAACACCAGTGGCATCCATGTGTAGGAGAACAGGCAATGAGGCAAGGTGGTTTTGCATCTAGCTGAGCACTGAAAACAAGTTTTAATGTTTTCTCTGTCCTTGAATGGAAACTTCAAAAATCGTCAGCAAAACATGCAGCAGGAGAAGCATTTATTTAACTAATGTTGTTTACACATTAGAAGGAAGTTCAGCCGCAAACAGAGAGGCACTTGTAAATTGCTTTCATAAGAAAATGTGTTTGTGCATGTGCAGATGTCAGAGACAACACCTCTGTGCACAGTAGTAAGACATGAGGATGTCGGGAGGGGTTAAAAAGAAGAGAGAAGAGAGAAAAAAATGAGGCAGAAGTCTCGAGTTTAGAAACATGCGCCTTTAAATCAACACAGCAAGAAGCAACTGGTGTGTTTTTGCAGCAGGCAAAGTGCTGCTCTCCCTGTGTTATTCTGCTCATTGTTCATCCTGAGCACACATGTCTGCCATAGAAAACATCAGGGCCTCTCTTGCTCCCTCGCTCTCTCCACTGCAATGGGTTGAAGTTTGCATGAAAATGAAAATAATGATAAAGTATGATAGGATAAAAAGTATGTCTCAACCATCAACTGGCCACATGCAGCCTCAAATCACACCACTGCTGAAAAGACAGGATGTTGGTTTTAAAAAATGGAGCATAAACTTCATATGATATCCTTTAATGTCTTCTCAAGGCGCAGTGTTCTAACACATAAGTGACGAAGGTCTGCTTGGGCCACTGCCACCACCCCCCATACCTGACCACACATAAACCTTTGCTAAGGAAACAAATATTTCATCTCTTTGGTACATCCACCGGTGTGATGAATGGCTGCCTTGGGATCTATCAACTAGCTGACTCTGTATTAAATTTCCTCAAGTATTCAAAATACAAGGAACCAAGTGCACTAACATATACACACACATAGACTTATAAACACACGCACACACACATGGGTTACACTATGATTAAAGCATACCTGTAAGGGCTTACAGGATGAGCAGTCATCCCTTTCAGTGGGCTGTGTGACTGTGTGGATTTCCTTTTTGCTCTCTGAGAGCAAGTGCAGCCCACATTCATGACAGTTCAGCAAAAATAGCTATCAAAATATCTGTCAAAATATCTATTACACTATTTTCAAATCATATTTTGCACATATGCCTAATACATGTGTGAAATAATTTATTTTAAAAAGAATATATAGGCCTATGAAATAAAAAACTGAAATTCAAGTATGTAGGCCTACTAGGCCTACTCATGTAACATTATACTCTGTAAAACTGTCTATGTAAATGTCAGAGACAAGATATGATTCTTATCTTGTAATTTATGTGACCATTAGTTGTCTCTGAGATTCTTATTTTTTGTGTGATTAGGCCTACACACAAAATGACTACATATTACTGACACTCTGCTTTCTTCTATCCCTGAGCATGACTGTCCCATGCTTGTTCTCGGTGATATGAACATCCACTTAGACAATCCAGGTTCTGCAGAATTCCTATCTCTGATGGACTCCTTTGAGCTACAGCAGGTTTACAGCCCTCCAACTCACAAAGCTGGTAAGGAGCTTGATCTAATTTTCGCCAGGAAAATTGCAGACAGTTACTCCTCTACATCTATCTGACCATTACTTTATTCAGTTCAAGGTTTCCCTCTGTCAGCAACCATGTGCTCCTACTCCCACTGTCTCTGTCCGTCGCAATCTCCCACTCACTTTTCCTCCTTGGTGGCGTCTGCTCTACCACCATCTAGAAGTTTCTCTTCTTTTGAGGTTGATGATGCCACAGAGTCACTCGCTGAGCTCCTGCTTGGATCGTGTGTGTCCTCTGTCTACCAGACCCACACAACCCACTCAGTCTCACACGTGGCTTAATGACTCACTTCGGTCAATGCGCACTAGCCTCAGAGCTGCTGAGAGGAAATGGCACAAAACCAAGAATTTGACCGATCTAACACAATTCCAAATACTACTATCCTCCTTCTCATCCAATGTCACTGCTGCGAAAAATGCTTTCTATCACGACAAAATTCACAATGCCACGGACACCAAGAAACTCTTATCCACCTTTAAATCTTTACTAAACCCACCTCCTCCAACTAACCTTACAGCTGACACTTTTGCTGCATTCTTCACTAACAAAGTTGTAGCTATTAGTAGTCAGTTCTCAAACCAATCCACTGAGGTTCCTTCTCCTAGCCTCCCTAAACCAACTGCCTCCTTTTTTTCTTTCACTCCTCTCTCCGAAGCAGAGGTGTCTAAGCTTCTCACATACAGCTACCTCTTGTCTTCTAGACCCTATCCTAACAACCCTTCTTCAGGCCATAACCCCCACCATTGTGTCAGCAACCACACATGTGGTCAATGCTTCACTAACTAGGGGTACATTTCCCACCGTCCCACGGTCAACCACCGCATCCTACTGGAAAACTGACCAACATGGGTATTGATGGCGCAGCACACTCCTGGTTCTCCAAGTCCTATCTTACTGGACGGTCGTTCAATGTCTAGGACAGACATCGGCACTTCACCAACTCACCACAGGAGTACCCCAAGGATCTGTGCTGGGACCCCTTCTCTTCGCCCTGTACATCACCTCGCTGGGCTCAATTATCCACTCCCATGGCTTCTCGTACCACTGCTATGCTGATGATACCCAGCTCTATCTGTCCTTTCCGCCTGATGACTCCACGGTGTCAACACAGATCTCGGACTGTCTCTCTGATATATCTGCATGGATGAAAGGACACCACCTCAAACTAAATCTCTCAAAAACTGAACTGCTGGTCCTCCCAGCCAAACAAGCCATACATCAAGACATCAGTATCAAGATCGACTCCCTGTCTGTTTCTCCCACCAAAGTGGCAAGAAACCTAGGTGTCATGATTGATGACCAAATGACCTTTGCAGATCATGTTGCCTCTGTGGCTCGGTCGTGCCGTTTTTCCCTATTCAACATAAGGAAGATCAGGCCATACCTAACCCAACATGCAACCCAGCTCCTGGTCCAGACCCTGGTTATCTCTCAGCTTGACTGCTGCAATGTCCTCCTATCAGGCCTACCAGCCTGTGCGGTGAGACTGCTACAGATGTTCCAGAATGCAGCTGCACGTCTGGTCTTTAACCAGCCAAAAAGGGCACATAGCCATTGAACTTCACTGGTTACCCTTGGCTGCTCGCATTAAATTCAAGGCACTTACGGTAGCCTACAGGGTGAATGATGGCTCTGCTCCCATCTACCTGAATTCTCTCCTTAAGCCCTAAGTCACCCGACGACCGCTTCGCTCCTCTAAGGAACGTTTTCTAGCACGGCCAACACCTTGTGCAGGTCAATCCAGACTCTTCTCATATCTGGTTCCGCGCTGGTGGAATGACCTCCCAAGTGCTACCAGATCAACTGATACCCTCTCCACCTTCAAGAAACTTGTGAAGACCCAACTCTTCCAAGAATATCTCCTGGCGTAAACTTTGAGAATGCCCTTAACAATTTAATTTCTTTGCACTATTGCACTTTCAACTTAAAATGGTGCAGTTTCTATTTTAGCAATATGCACTCCTTGTTCGTTCTTTCATTGTGTTGTAGCTTGAATGTTGTCCTCTTTTGTAAGTCGCTTTGGATAAAAGCATCTGCTAAATGCCTAAATGTAAATGTACTATAACTAAAAAAATTTATGAGATCAATAATGATCAAGAGCAGCCCTATTTGGAATATGTTCTGAAAGTCTGAAAGTCAGAATCAACTTACCAACAGAGTCTATAGATTAGAAGCCTTTGTAGGCTAATCATCTGGAAGTTAAGTGTCTGAGTGTATGATCGAGTAGACTGCCAGCCCCCAGCACACAATGTCCATGGAATGCCATTATTTGGGCTAAATCCCCTGTCCGTCATGGCCTTGATTTCAACCAAAAATAGACATAGAAAATCTGTCTTTGTTTGGCCGGTCCAGTTTGGTCCAGATAAAGGCTATGGTCATCCTTTTCAGACCACATATTGACCAATCAATTGAGGCTGTCAGATGCACATCAAATGAATGTTCATTCATTTACTTGCCTATATTATATTGGTACAAGCTGCATGCTAATGTTAGTTAGCTTAAGCTATCACTAACATTAACTTTATGCATCATCTTACTGTCTGCTAATGTTATCATAGCAAACCTAGCTACTGAAAAACCTAGCTACTGAAAACGCATGATCAAAGGGGACCAAATTTTCCTTTAGCTGGTAAACTAAATCATCTTACCAAGGTAACATTCACATTAGCTATCCCTACAGTGCTAAGCTGTTGTTTACTAGGCTAATTTGCTATAACTCAAAGATATCAGTGTGGCCATAGAGTAGTCAAGAGTGCTCATTTACAGTGCTCACTCAGTTTTGCTTAGCGGGAACATCTAGCCATGCCCCATTGGAACCTTAGTAGGTCTACCATACATCTTACACAGGCTTGGTAAGACTGATCACAATGCTCTATCTTTGTAGAGAGTTGTTGGACATGCTTACTGTGATATGACAGGTAGCCAAGGAATAGCGATAATGGCAACTAAGAAGCGAAGGAATAGCAGTCGTTTTAACTTTGGAGTTAGACTTGGGCTTTTCTTTGAAAGTTGAGCAGAAAAAAGGTACTCAAATCATTAGTTTTTAATAGGACACTCAGAATGATTTCAAAAGACATCTCTTTACGACTGATAGATCAAGCTCAATCCTAGGGGTAAAGTCTTTCAAACTGGATAGTGCTACGACCAAACAGAGCAACACTGTCAAAACAGTATACGTCCTTGTTTAAAACTGACTTGTTTTGCAATGTTCCCCTTGCCGTCTACAACAAACAGGCCAAATCTACAATGGCTGCATCCCAACATCTTTTGCAGAATAGAAGCACTTGGATGTAGCTTATGGCAAGCCTAACAATTGTGATATTTTATCATGCATTGACATTCAGTCCTTTCTAGTCAAAACCTTTCAGCAATCAGACAGGTGGCACTGTAGTAATGCTAATGGCCATAGCTGCCATTTTTTCCAGGAGTTTTTTCTTTACAGAAACTCAAAATGTGATTATGTGAATAAACATACACTCACAAAGTCTGTAGTGTAGAATGAGGGTCTGGTTTTATTACCAGGCTAGGGGTCCCCCATAGTTGGGTTAAAAACTCTTTGCACTGTATATCACATAGACCTAAAGTGTGCTCGGTTGATCTTAATAGCCAGGGTACTTAATTTAATCTTTTTGCTGTGGTTGTTATGACCCAGCCTAGGGATTTAGCGCATAAACAGAAGACGGCATTTAAAGGATTCTTACCAAAATGTCTTCTGAAAGAGGGCCCCCTAGCCTGGCCATGCCATCCACTTGATTTTCATCTACAGTGCTAGTCTGAATTTGATCTTGTTGTCTCAGGAGGCATTTTAACCTGTCCAATCAGCGTACAGTGGGAGCCATTGTGAATGCAGAGCTAGAATGCTATCAGTCAAGGTGTAGGCGCGAGATGTCTGCTTTTGTCTTTAACAGTAATATTAAGGTTGTTTGATATTTCATTTAAGTTCATGATTCACACAATTCATAATTTTGGATTTAGAAACGTACATGGTTAAAAACCTTGGATTTAGAGTCACTGCACTTTAATGATTAAATTAGGTACTGCCACTTTAACCACATTCATGAATAGATGGACGTGTCCTTAGTAGCCAGGAGTCTCACGGTTTTCTGACCGTGTCGTGACATCCCCTGTCCTGGCAGCTTATAGATGTGCACGTGCACAAGTGTGATCATTTAAAACCTTTTATTATAATTCCGAATTAACTCATTTTGTTCATATCTTTAAGCTGAAGATTTTTTTTTTTTTTTTTTTGCATCATGGAACATGTCAGCCACAAGACTCCTCTTCTTTAGAATTGGTTAATGGAAAATACCCTACACAAGACAAGCAATGGGCTATTACTTTGTAAATTTGATTTAAATTTGATTAAATTTTAAATTGAAGTTTACGGCGGAGTAAATCACCTTGGACCTCGGACAGTCACAATCAAGGAACCAAACAAGCAGTTTTAGAATTAAGCAATAGGCCACTCAAGTCCGTGGGTTTGTGCTAGATTTACAACAGCTAAGAGGTGTTGTTTGGCACGACGCGAAGCAGAGTGACATTAATCCCCCCCTAGCTGTTCTAAACCCAGCACAAACCCATGGAATCGAGTGGCTTAATATAGTTCTTTTAGGCAACAATTGCTACTATGGTGAGATGGGCTTTGGGGTATTAATGTTTTTTTAACTGAAGTTCACTGTGGAGTAATATAGAAGAGACAAACCTGTGTGTTTGTGCACGATTTACAATGGCTTGGAACACTGAATCAGCCAATCACAATCAAGGAACCAAATAAGCAGTTGTAGAATAGACAACATGGAAATACTTTTTGTCTTTTCAATGACATTTTGCTGGACCTGGCCCAGACCTGACCCAAACTCTGTCTGAGCTGTCTGCTGTCAAGGTAGGCCCTATTTGGTATAGCAGCTCACATTCCTGTGTTCTAGACTCTGCTCAGAGAATCGTCTCACTCTGTGATAATGCTTAAGTCAACAGTTCCTTCATCCCTTTCCAGAGGAACGCTGGATGCTGAACTGTTTAGCAGATGAGAGGACTCACTTTTTTCCTCACTTCTGTTTTTTTTAGTGGAAAAGATGCTCATGTCAGCATTTTACATCTTCAGGTTAAGTTAGTTTGTGTTTTTGCAGCCTCGACAGCCGTTACTCTCCCTTTGTCTCTCTGCAGACTTAATAATAACATTAATAATGAATCTGGTATAACTAAGGTCATCCTGTGCAGTTCAGCCCCGGGCTCAAACCTGTGAGCAACACTGGATTGGTATTCGAGTGCACTAACCAGTCAAATGAAAAGCCCAGACTGACAGTCTACTCACTAGCACAGCGTTAAAAGAGAACTCTGGCACATCAACTTTCTGCTGTAAGAGGGCTTCAAATACTCTTCAAATATAAAAATGGCAGAAATGTCCAGAAATGTGCAAGCTAGTCTGCAAATTTTGTAAGGACTACAAAACATAGCTAATGGGACAGAAATTATTTTGCCCTATTAGCTACATTTTGCAATATTACCAGGCCAATTCACATACTTCTGAATAGATTTTCATTATTTTTTGTACTGAATGAAAATAATTCACACCTGCGACCTCACAGCAACATTGGGAATTGAGTATGCTAGTCACTCGACTGAAAAGCCCAGACTCCCAGTCAGCTGACTAACACACTTGTAAAGCATTGGGAGCAAGGGCGTAGGTTTGCATATGGACCATAGTCACATGTCACTATCAATATTTTTAATTGACAGAATTGTACTACCAATATTTAAGCAAACTTATTCACATTATCTGTGTTATGAGTGAAGTCATGTTTGATCACCTGTGCTACCTGTGCTAACCAATTCAGTGCACTGGTAAGAACTGCTAACAAAAGTTGTCTGTGCTAACTGCGTGTGAACTAATGTTATATGAGCTACCGCAGGAAAGGGCAGATTACTCCTCTATCTGCTCGTCAATGTTTTACCAGAGAGATGCCAGATCTCGCCTACCTGGACTCAAACAAGCCAAAAGCAAGTGAAAAACAAGAGTGTATATATATATATATATATATATATATATATATATATATATATATATATATATATATATATATTGGCCAATGAAAGAGACAGCCCGTCTGTAAATGTTCGGCTACATCTACATAAAATCTCTCTTTGCTTTGCTCGTTGTCAGGGCTGTGTGCATGTTTGTGTGTGTATGTGTGGTGCAGGGATTGTGTGTGTGGGCCATTGGGATTGTATACAGGGCAAAGGGAAGTTGGTGGAACAAGTTAAAAACAAGCCACAGCACTGAAATACAAGCCCAAAAGCCCGCAACCCACTATTTCTGATTTTTAAAAGGGGTTTCACAAAAACAAGCTCAAATTTGCTCAAAATAAGCAAAATTGGCAACCTTGGAGTTCAGTCCAAAAATGCCCATGGCTTTTGTAGCCTAGTATTTAACAGGCTACCTGTGCACCTGATTGAATGTTTGAAAAGTGCCATTGCACTTTGTAAATAAAATAGTGAACATTTAAGCTCATATTTTGCATCACAATGCTTTCTGACTGTAGGCTACTAATGCTGCCACATTATTAAGGACAATCAACCACAGGCCTAGCCCACCTGTCCACGATGTAAGGATTACATGCTTTCATTAGCATTAGCTAATCAAATAACATATTGAGGAACTAATTCTTTACCTTAACATGTAAAAGCCAGTAGGCATACTAAATGTAGGGTTTTCCAACAAACTATTATTTATGATGAGCAGGCCCTATAGCTGATGGGGGTCCCTATCCAAAGTATCATCCAGTTTTGATTTTTTTTTTAACAAATGATGAAAAACTACTGTCAGGAATTCTTGTGCACTGTCAGGAATTCTTGTGCCATGTAAGCTAGCCTGTCTTAATGACAAAGACGCCTATTTTAGTGTTGGCCATCATATCAATCAACCAATCAATATTACATCTAAAACATTCTTATTACATTAACCAAATATTGTTCTAATGGAAGAAATAATTAGAAATTATTGGAGCTTCAGTCTGAATCATGTTTGATGATTAGTGAAGTAACCTATTACGATTGCCAGTGTGACCATAAAGGCCTTTTTCTTTTTTTGGAGTGACACAAAATGGGTTTGTGTCAGCACCAGAGTTGACACCAAACCTACGCCTTGTTTGGGAGATGGTATCTGATACACTGGTACTGCATTTCTTCCATTGCAGATGCAGAAATCCATCTTAAAGGGGAAGATAGAGTGGAATGAATGGATGGATGAATGGAGTATTGCACCTTGTTGATATTAAAATAGAGTATATTCAACTTTAATTTAATAAGAAATTTTACAAGCTGGGCTGGGTATTGAAATTGTCTTTTGGCGCAATGGCAAAATTGAACTACAATTGCTTTGTGCTATTTGACATCACATAGATTTTGCTCTAATTTGCCTATGTTTTAATGGCTATTTCTAAATTCAAGATGTTCATAGAGTGCACAACCATACCTCGTGTTAGCTCTTTGGCCATGCACATTAGCTCTCCTAATTTATCAAAGCCAAGGTAAAAATGTTTTTCCATTCTATGTCTCCTTTAAAAATACCATTTTCTACCAATATTATCACTTTGTGTGAAAACATGTAAACAGAAACACATTTACTTTAATGCTCACCGAACTCATGAGTATAGGGAAACTTCAGTTGTATTTATTGTAGCACTGAGCTTCATTCCCCTGTGGAGGAATAATGTGACTTTAGAGGTTAGAACGCTTATTCAGATAGTATACCCATCACGTGTTCTAGCACAATACCTGAGACTTCTTATGAGATGGGATAGGAGCCAGGGGTGTTAAATCACACCTCTCTTAACAAACACAACCACTTACAGAAGAGTAGCCACTTCAAAACTACTTCCTCCTTGTAGTGTATGCCTTAGCAGGACTCATGGAATGATGGAGCAGCTTTCAACCCTGTTCTTATGTGACTGTGTCTAATGCTTGGATAAATTATGGTCTGCATAACATACACCAATGCTCTCTGCTTCCACCTCAGGCTTCATGTTTCTAATGAAGCCAACATGAGTTTTATCACTTAAAACAGGCTAGAACGAAGATAAGATACTTGAAATAAAGAAGAAAAGAAACATGAAATTAAACCATTCAGATCAGTTTTGCAGTGTTCAGATGTCTTATGGCTGAAGGAAAGAAGCTGATGATGGTAGAGAAAGAATATCTCCAATATACAGTACTGGTATACTCAGTAAACAATAGGGATTCCTGCACATTTGTAATACATATATTTTATTGAAAAGTAGAGAAAAAGTTTATTTTGTGTTAATAAAATGTTGCAGTAACACTTTAGATTAGGGTACATATATTCACCATTAACTAGCAGCTTATTAACATGCAAATTAGTAACATGCTAGCCATTTGTTAGCCATCACAAGTCACTTATTAATACCTTATTCTGCATGACCTTATTCTACCCATAATAGATCGTTAACTAAGAATTTCTCCATATAAACTCCTACTTACTGTTCATTCATAGTTAGTAAGTTAGTTGTTGTACATGAATTATGTATCTTAATATGCTTTGATTAGTATGGGGCTTATAAGGTAGTAGGAACAGGTATTCTCCTTCAATAATATTTAGAAAGATGGTCTATTCATAGGAACAAAACCCACAACTACAAGTGACTAATAGAGTCCAAATCAGGCCTAATTACGTCAATTTGATTGAGAATAACTTCCTGAGAATAACTGTTCCTGTTGTACTACCACCTTATAAGCCCCTTACTGAGCAAAGCTTATTGAGATCATAATTCATATACAACCAGCTTACTTACTATGAATAAGCAGTAATTTAGTTTACATTGGAGTTTATATTGGAGAAATTCAATTCAAGTTCAAAAAATTCAAATTCAAATTCAAGTCAATCGTTTACTATAAGTGCAAGAAGCTCATGTAGAATGATGTAATAATAAGTAACTCGTAATGACGAATTGCTAGTATGTTATTAATCTGCATGGTAATAAGATGCTAGTTAATGGTGAATATGTGTACCCTAATCTAAAGTGTTACCAATATTGCTAAAAAAGATCAGCAGAAAAACGGAATGGTAATTGATTAAAGAACACATAGTACATAGCACAATGCTCCTGTGGCTATGCAATGGAAAAGCTCTCTCTCTCTATATATATATATGTATATGCATGTATGTGTATGTATGTATATATGTATATGTATGTATATGTGTGTGTGTGTGTATATATATATATATATATATATATATATATATATATATATATATATAAATGTGTGTGTGTGTGTGTGTATGCTAGGCCCGTCTCCCCTTCCTTGAGGCTTTGTGAACCCCCCCCTCACAATGGCACTGTCAAATGGACCCTTACTGTTACCCCCATGACCCATCTCACTCCTTTGAGTTTGACACTATGTCCGGCCACTGCTACATTGTCCAGCCATAATTCCTGATAACCACCTATAGACTGACTACCATATAATGTAAAGTGGGATAACACTCCATTATGAACTGTTACGATCCTCAGCTAAAACCATAGGCAACTTGTAGTCGGTCATGGTTACCACTGATTGTAATTCTTCTGCATGACCCCCGGCAGTTGGGTCAGCCCCTTGAGTCGTGGATCTGCCCAAGGTTTCTTCCTAGATTAACTGAACATAAGGGAGTTTTTCCTTGCCCCTGTTGTCTCACTTGGGCCATGAGACAATACTATTGTAAAAGGCGCTGTATAAATAAAATTTAATTGAATTGAATTGAAAAGCTCTAAGCGACAGAATCAAGGGGGTCAAGTAAATGTAACTCCACAACATAGATTGGGATTATTTTATCCTATGTTATTCTATTTTCTGTTTCCAAATGTCAATCACTGAAAACAGAAGCAAGCCGAACCAATTAGAAGGCATCGTGTCAGAGCATTCCAGAGGTTCACAGAGCTCCAGTAGTTGCTCTATTCCAGAGACTCTTTACCACTACAGCTGCCTCACAGCCAAAGCCACACTCACCAAAGGAATGATTTTACCACTTTACTTACTTTTATAAAGAATAAATAATCATCAGCTAAGGAATGTGTCAAGCCTCCATTTCTTCAGAAAAATATATAGAAGTTTGGTTGTGTTTAAAAAGGCCCATTTAAAACATGATATATGAGATTCCAGAGACTGTGGCAGTTTAATAGATTTTGTTTACAAACACAATCCAGTTTTTTTTCCAGTAACATTAAAACCATTGCAGAGAGTAGAAAGAGAAATAGGTCATTGATATTAGGTTTATTACAGATAACTATTTCTGAAGGTCACAGTAATTAGTATAGTCAAATCACCATTGGTCAAATCTCAAGCACCATTAGTTAAAGTTGGAAACTTGAGCTTTTCTTACAACCTGTTTTCATGGATTATCCAGACTCATGAATCAACCTGTGGACCTGTTGTTTCATGTTGTTAGCAAAACTGCAGCCAATGCTAAGTGATGAGGGCAAAGAAGTTTTCTTGTGCCCTCATCTGTTAGCATTAGCTACCAGTTCGCAAATTCAGTCTACAATGTACCAAATGCTGTCTTTCTTATACCTACCAACAGCACTCGGCAACCTCAACGAACAGGGATATGGGCTGATTGACTCCTGATTTTTCCTTTTAGTGTGGACTGACTCTTGCTGTTCTATTAACTTATTAGAAATGTCTGATCACACTGTCTGGTGGACATATCACCACAGAGCTTGAGTTTCTACAGTACTGTACATCTCAGACATGCTGCACACCAGTTAAAAACATTAACTGCCTGTCGACTGTTTTTATGGCTCTCTAACTATATGGGTTATTGTGTTAACCATGTGGTCATGTAAAAGGACTTGAGATTGACCAGCCATATGTCTTACATGGTCTATAAATCTGTGCCATTTGCTTGCACAGACAAATAATCAAGGAGTACCATGATGAAATCAGAGTCCTACTAAGTCTGTTAAACTGGTCTGACCAAATATGGAGGTTAGGAACTCAAAAGCGTTCCTAAACATACAATATTTCTGTCTGAATACAAGAGTCTGTGTTATGTATTTGTGTTGATGAAAGTGTCCCTGCTCAGATATTCCAGAAAGGGCTTAAGGCTTCAACATGCTAAACACACAAACAAACACAGAAAGAGACTGACAGAGAGAGAGAAAATTATGGTAGACTATACTGAAGTGTTTTGTCTGTTTTGTTATGTAAGCTGTGTGGATGATTATGTTCATGTGGGTAGGTGATTAGGATCCTGTGGCTCCTTGGATGCCTGTGAAATGATAAACATGTGAGGGGGCAGCCTATTCCTTCTGCACTCCACACACAGTGTTTGGGGAGGCCACAGGGGCAGTCAGAAGCTGGGGTGTTCTGCTGAGGCTGTGTTTCACCTTCTCAGATTCCAGCAGTCAACCATGCTGCAAACAACAGGCAGACCTGGTTGTAGTTATCCTGTCCATGTTCTGCTCAACACGGAACAAGGAACTAGGTGGTGAAGCACATAAACACACACACACACACACACAAACACTCAAAAACAAGCAACATGTACTTAGACAAGCAGACTCAGTACTCATATGTAAAGATATATGTGTAGTGACAGGTGTGGTCTGAGATCATAGATGCCCTTTACAGGACAGAGCCATCCATTTCCTACTGTAACGGTGCGAAACAGACAACCCAAGCGCAACACTTTGCAAACAAGAACAGTTTATTAAGTTCAAGGACAGGGGTGAGGGAGTGGGTGACCCAGGTGGGCGTCAGCGTGAGGCAGGCTGTGACTTCGTGGATCACACAGGGGGCTGGGTTGTCCACACATTGGTAGCCTGGCGTTGACAGGTGCGGGCGGGACACCCTCGTGGAGGTGGCAGGACCGGGAGCACACGTGCAAGACTCGGGTGGAGAGACAGGCGGCAGGTCAGGTTCTCCAGGGCAGAAGAGCAGGGATAGCCAGGTCGGTCCCGGAAGACAGAATAACAGAAAAACAGCTCAGTAACACCATCATACAAAGACAGTCTGACAGGGACTGACTGGAAACTGTGGGTTTAAATACTGAGGGTGGAACAAGGAGCAGGCGGAGGCAATGATTGAGTAATTAGCGGGAGGAGCAGTAGTGACTGAGTGAGCAGAGTGGGCGTGGCAGGTGATTGAGTGTGTGCAGT
Organism: Tenualosa thibaudeaui; assembly: GCA_027481765.1. NCBI lineage: Eukaryota > Metazoa > Chordata > Actinopteri > Clupeiformes > Clupeidae > Tenualosa > Tenualosa thibaudeaui. The sequence continues at coordinate 561,599 of JAIFZK010000013.1, read as the reverse complement.
GTGGTGGAAGGTTGCCCACGCAGGGTGAGACCATGACACCTACAGCATTTAGGTTTAGGTTTTTGCCCATTGCTCAAACACATTTACCAGAAATTGCTCTTTTGACATTTTCATCAGGATGTAGTGTAATTTATCTTGCCTAATAATAACAAAGACAAGGGGGAGGAAAACGCAAAAGAGTGGAAATAGAAAGGGACTGTTAAGGGAGAAGTACAGAATTCCTCTGGTGTATTGGTTAAAAGCCTCAGTCCCTATGGCTGTGTCCTGGTGCATGGCTGCACAGTAGCAGCAGCAGCAGTAGTAGGCCCCTGTCAGCCTCTCAAGCGAGCCCAGCCTGGCCCAGCTGCCATGACAGGAAATGGGATTGCTTCCAGAGAGCTCCCATAAATCCTTCAGCTTCAGCAATGGGAGCAATGGGAGTAAGATATTTAATGAAAACACAACATTTTTTTTTTTTGATAAAAAAATCTCAGTCTCACTCTTCTCACTCTCTTCATTCATTTCATGGCCTGTTTTTTTTTACTCTCAATGAGAGTATATACTTTAAGTGGTATTTATGGTGTTGGGGTCTTGGTGTTGGACCAGTAGGATACTGGGCCAAGAGTATGAGAGGCTCCTCTGCTCGATATGAGTAAGGTAAACAGTGGAAAACAGTGGTTGTAGAAAAGAAGATGTGTCACTCATATGATTTGGTGTTTATTTTGTTATTCGGGTAACACCCTCTTGTTTACTCCCATGAGGGAAAATGTTTGTTTTTATATTGGAATAGATTGCAGTGCGATGTTTTTTGCAAAGTTTCATTTATTAAGAGTTCACAACTAAAAGAGTACTCCGGCACATTCCAGCATGGATCTTGTTGTGTTAGGGTTTCGGTACGGAAATATACAAAATGGAGCCACCAGGGCAGATTCTGTAAGTCAAAATAATTCAATTCAATTATATTTATGCAGCACCTTTTACAATAGTATTGTCTCATGGTTCTTTACAACAAGGACCACTTAAGTTAGTATGAAGAAACCATTGGGCAGATCCACAGTTCAATGGGTCAACCCAACTGCCAGAGATTATACAGGAAAGTACAACAGTGGTTATCATGATAGACTACAATTTGTCCATGATTTTAGCTAAGCATCATATTAATTCCAAAATATTGCCCCACAATATTATATGGTAGCCATATGTTAGGTGTTAAAGTCAAGGAGTGGGGTTGATCATGGGGGTAACATTGGGAGGGTCCATTGTGACAGTGCCATTGTGAGGAGGGGTCAATCTCAGGGCCTCTAGGAGGGTCGGTCCTGGCATGGGCATCAAGGAAGGGTCTCTAGGAAGGAGAGTCGGTCCTGGCATGGGCCTCCCATGAAGTTGATCACATTCCTCTCAGGGGGAGAGGGTGACAGGAGTCAGTCAGTAGACGCAGGGATGACACTCAATAAATGCTAAAGTCTTATAATATTAGTAGGCTAGCTCATTTACTTCTGAACACTCATCATTTCTATACTGGATGAAAGTTCATAAAGCCCTCATGCAACAAGATCTAGGTTTAACATGCCAAGGTTTTCCTTTACTATGCTGTAGACAGCTGGCTGAATATCACTGAAGCATCACACGGCAGTAATTTCACAATCAATCTTTGAATAGGTGCAGTGTACTTTCCCAGATATAAGGCGCATCATGTATTAACCTCAGTTAACAGTTTGACCCCACCTGTGTATTTATTGCAATCATGTCTTACCTTCAGTTTACTTAATATTTGCTCAATGAATTAAAACGAGATCATTATTTCATGACAAAGGAAAATTAAGAAAAGAAATGCACTCCCATAGCTCTCCCCATGCATTAACCTCATACATACATACATACATACATACATACTTACAAAAAAACAACAAATCTTAACTGCATACTTCTTGTCAAGATGTTGTATTGTTCCATCACATCACAATGGCAGCATGCGAGCTTATAGTCTGGCTTGTCTTTATGGGGGCTTTATGTCTGCCTTTGAAGTCGAGGAACACTTTTCCTTGAAGTCTCTGTGTCATGCTCTGTCTCACTGAATGCCTAAGGGCCTATAAAGGGTTATTTTCCTCTGCCATGACGGAGGTATTTTGCCACTAACAGGAGGCATTGTGTTACCCCCTGAATGGTGTTGTTGTTGCCTGTCAGCAGCTTGGTCTACTGTTGTCAGTTCTCCAAAGGATTATCAGTTGCTGGCTTGCTTGCTCCCAATTAGCATATCATGTTACTGCACTTGAAACCTCCTGAAGCTGCCAGTGAAGTGTGTATGTGTGTGTGTGCGCACTCATGTATATGTGTGTGCTCAGGTAGGCCTGGGGACATTCTTTGATGCTTATAGATTCCTTCTGTTTGAACTGCAAACATTCCACATTCCCTAAATACTCCAAAATGCCAGTCAGTGACTGATCAAGCAAGTCATACTGACAGACATCCTGACAGCTTGTGCTTATCGAAACAAACCAAAGTTATCCAAAGAAATCGCATTGGTTTTTGGGTTTTTTTTTCAATGTCTGCTGTTTTTAATATTGTTCTAGGCTCATTGTATCAGGTCAAAGGTCACTGACAAGACAGAAAGGTCCTACTACTGTTGTGCTTACTGTAGTAACTAATGTGACTGGATAGCATATCTTTGTGGTCAGATCAGCACAAACATGAAGACAGATCACTGTCATGATCACTGCCAACAAATTCGCGACAAATGCTATTTGATGAGCGTTATTTTGTGTCAGACACATTATGTAGCATCATAACCTTAAAATACATATAATGTAATAACTAGTACCATGGAAATGTTAGATTTCATCACATGTAGATTGCATTACTGTTTAGTTGTGGATGTGTTCAACAATAAAATGTTGATTTAATCCATTTACAGACTCAGCCAGGTCTGATCAGGTCTTGTTTTTATAAATGCTCATTACATAGACCTAAAACATTACCTCATCAAGACATTGTCTCATTCTTGTCTCTCACTATCATTATCATTAAAAATACATCTTGTTCTACCAAAAACTTTACACTGAAACTAAATGACTTATCCATTTGTGGAGACCTCAGCCCCTTTTCTCTTTTTTCTTTGAGTAACATGAGGAACCAAGAGGGGTTTGTTCAATGTTTTAAACACCCTCTCTGGCAAAGTGCACACTTTTAGTCAAATTACCTCTGTTACCATTTGCAGGGTTGACAAATACACGTGCCCAAGCCTTAATCTGTGTGATGATATATTCATAACTCCCACTGGCCACACAACATCTTCTGTTTGGCACTCCGATGTGGCTTTGAGTCTCTGGATGACAACAGGGTCTGGAAAAGATATCTGTACCCCCATAACCCCCAGCCTCCTTTGTTCAGTGCTTCAGTGTCCCTCTTTTGCCTTGACAAGCTAACAGCCCACCTGTATTAGGCTCCCTGCTGGGAATTACATTATATGGTAGTCAGTCTGTAGGCACTAGGCTATAGCAGCATAACTAAGGTATGATGCGTGGCAACCCAGCACCACTGCAGGGTATGGTCAGTGGCCGCCATGCCTCGCAACTGGGGGCAACAGCAGAGGCAGTCCCTCACAAAAGACCCATGAGAAGTGATGATTTGCCACACACCATCCCTAACTATGGGAAACAGTAAAGAGAAAGGTTTTAAGTCTAGACTTAAAGGTATTGAGAGTGTCTTCTTGTCGAATGTGGGGGGGATTACTCCACAAGAGGGGTGCACGGTAACAAAAGGCTCTTCCTCCTATCGTAGATCTTGATATTCTTGGGATTACAAGGAGACCAGCATTTTGGGATCTTAGGGTTCTAGGAGGGTGGTAAGGAAAAACATACACCTGATGAAAAAGAAGGGCCATGTTGGTATTTTTGTATTGTCTTATATGGTCTTTCATGGTTCTAAGCTTGTGTAACAAAATTAAGTTAAGTGAAACCTTGCTTTAACAGACAATATGTGGTTGAAAACACATATGCATAGTGTGTGTCTTTGGCAAGCAGCTATGGACATCACTGGGCAAGTCAGATTTAGAAGTTGTGTTTATTTATAGCTATGCCACAGTGGATTCCTGATTATTTATTAGGCCTCAGCAGGTCCCTTTTTTGATATACGGGTCCAAAAAGGACATACCTCTGCCCTATTTAAGGATGGAATCAATGGAAGTATACACATGGTGAGCCATGGATGGGTCATGTTTGCCTCAAAAATGTAATGTTTGCCTGTAATGATCCCTTTTAGAAACCTGAAATATACAAGACAAAACAAATATACAGTGTCTAAATGAACACTGAAGAGGTCTGTGTGTGTGTGTGTGTGTGTGTGTGTGTGTGTGTGTGTGAGAGAGAGAGAGAGAGAGTGTGTAAGTGTGTGTAGGGAGAGGGGGGGGAATGTGTGTGCTTGTCTCTTTTGTATAAAGTCTGACCAAATATACTTTCATATGAAAACTAGAGGAAAGGTTAGGTGCTTGATGGGAGTATGTGAAACAGGGCCATTGCTACCTACCTAAGAGAACCTACCTAACAGAAAATGAGAGTACATTATCACTGAACATCCATTTAAATGCTATCAAATGTGGGCAAAACCAGTTCATTTTACATGCTTAAATGCATGTGCTTAATGTGTGCATATACTATGTTCAACTTAATGTGTGCATATACTATGCACATGTGTATTGCATTGAGAATGGAAAAGTCAATTCACCAGCTTTCCACCGTCAGTATCTGACTAATGAGTATGTGCTCAAGCAGAGTCATGTTTCAATCAAAAACACTATTGCCTTCTACGGCACAAATTCCATACAAACAAAACCTAAACCAGATGCTTGCAGCACACAGCACAATACAGTCTAGACCAACACTAATGACAACTAGCAGGAACTGTTCCCCTGTTTTGATGCGCATAGACCCGAATCACTGCGTCGGAATTACACAAACAATTCTCAAATCACTGATGGTTAATGTGTCTAAGATATCAGTGCACGCAAGCACCCCAGTCAGGGGGAAAATGTTGCATACATGTTCCTGTCCACTTGGCGACTCAGCACTAGGTGCGTGAAAAGACAGCTTTTGATCTGGTTCTAAAAGCCACCAACATTGTTTTGTTCTGATGAGACGTAGAGCAACTGAGGGAAATTAACACACACAGTTCTCATCAGACTCTGCATTCACAGGCAATGACATGCATTCACCCTCAATTTTATTTAAAAACACTGCTGCTGAAACTTTTATGCATAATTTATGCTCTTCATTTACAGCTCATCAAGGCTGAATGTTTATTTAAAAATAGAAAGATTATTGATTATTTAAAGATTATTGGCCAAAAACATAGTGGATTCACTTTCAGACAGAGCTTGCCCAACATGGATTTCAGGGCACAGAGCAACTTTCAAGGCACAGAGCAACTTTCAAGCACATCTTTTAAAGGCATTCTCATATTTCCTGAAGCCATATTGCTTTCTAATGTTGACTTTAGTGGTGCAGTTCACTTGTAGTCATTTCATCATTTTAAGGCTTCGCTCATAATTTCTTAGGGCAAGGTAAAGTGCTGTCTTTGTTTTCATTTGAGTGGAGTGAGTGAGATCCCCAGGGAGAACTCTTAACATCTTTAGCTAGGAAGACCACTAAAGAGAGTCAGTTGTAGTTCTTTTTTCTGGTTTGACGTCACCAGTGAGGTGGATGGGTGGTTTGGTATGGTGCAGACTGGCTCCTCCAAATGCTGCTTGAAAAGGTAGTCTCATTCTCAGTTGTGTGCTGTGTAGTAATGAGGGGGGCGTAGTGTAGCTCCAGGAACAGCAGAGGGTCTTTCCAACAGGGGTTCCCTGATGTGGATGAAGGAAAGACAAGAGCAGGCAGTGTGCGTGTGTGTGTGTGTGTGTGTGTTGGGGGATGGCGATAGAGGGTCCTCACTGACTGACTATGTAAAACAGCTGGAGGCAAGGGGTGCCTCTTTCCGAAGGCTGTCTGAGACACTGGCTGACAAGCCTGTAGTCTTACCGTAAACACAGGAACACAGAGCCATGAATTATTAGCAGAGGAGGTTCGTCTCCAGGGATCGAAAACAGGGATACACATGAGAGATAACAGAGACAGAGAGAGGTGAAGAGAGAAACAGAGAGAGAGAGATTAAGAGATAGGGAGAGAAAGGGTGACTAGAAGAGAGGGATTTCTGGCAAGTGGAGAATTAAATTTCATTGATACGTTATGGAGACCAGGGAAATACATTACGACAAGGGGAGGGAGGGAGACTACGAAACATTCCAGAAATTCCTTCCAGTAGAAGTCTCTGGAGGGGTCTAACTTGCTAGCGCATTTAAGTGTGTGCTAATCCACACATTTGATTGCTGAAGTCTTTCATTTTTCTACAAACTTTCTTTTGCTTTTCTTTCTGTGAAGTCATTTTTTTGTTTCTCTTTTGTTTGTTTTCCACTCATATTCCACTTTGACAAACAGAATGTATAACATATGCAGTTCCTTTCCATAATCAGGCCCTTACAACACAATCAGGACCCAGCCCAAACCACTTCTAAATAAAGAAAATGACTGGTTGTTTAAGTAATGCCAATGTTTAGTCTGTACTATAACCAAGGAAAGATGAGGATAAACGACCTCTCCCAGCCAATTAATTTTAGTGTTTGAAAGGAGATTGTCACTGTCAAGTTTTTTTTTCTTTTTCTTTTTTTTTTCTCCTACGTGGTAGGGTGCTTGAAACAATCCAAAATAATCTGTAATTAATATCTGTTGTCTGTTTTTTCATTATTGAAAGATAGGCATTGTACAATCAGGAAATCCTGCCACTGAATTCAAAACGGTGTCTGAAATTATTTTATTTAAGTCTATACAGTGGACTAGCATGTTGCAAAAAAGTACCTACAGTAGGCTGCTGAAACACAACGACACAACGAAACACAACACTGTGATTGGACGAACTCGACCAATCACAGCCCTTGCTGTGTGTGTAAATGAGGAGGGCACTGGTGGTTAGTGTAACCTATGCGTCTGCATGACTAATTTGCATTAAAAAACTAACTCATTAAAATGTTTATATTAATCACATGCATTAACATGTTAATATTGACAGCACTTTATTTATGTAGATAGTGCACCGCAATGATAGTTATTTATTTTACCAAGATCCTGGCTCTGATTTCAATGTATTGAAGATTTTTGTACATTATCATTAGATCATTTTTGTTGCTTACGGTAAGGGTTCCTATCCTGAAAGAAATACTCTTATGCTTAAGCTATTACAGGTCTTTTTTGGCATGGGCACAAGTCAAACTTTAGTTTAAAAGCAAAATTACTTTCAAGCAATAAACCAAATTTGTGAACAGAGCACCTTATGTATCATCTTCCTGATAATGAGCCTACAGTGCTCTGCTCTTTTTACTTAATCCTGTGTATGCCAACAATGTTGTCAATGCTGAAGTAGGGACCCTGATAATGCTACGACCGAAGGGTTGTGCTGTGTCGAGCCTTTAAAAATAGCGATTTGGATGCATCTAGCCAAATGCCATAGATAGCATGCCCATTGAAAGCCATTTGGCTGTAAACAAACTTAAAAACCTAAGCATAATTTTTCCTTAGTTTCACTCATACCCATAACAAAATAGACGCTTAAAAGCTTCAGCTCTGGAGTACTGCTTTAATAACTCACCCTGGAATATTCAGTGGTAAGGACCTGCTATGTCCTGATGCCACTATTTTGCTTCAGTTAGATCCCTTTGCTTTGGCCACATATTACAGATCAAAGTGAAATGTACATTTTGTTCAGCCTTAAAACATAGTCTGAGTATAAAACAGAGATGAGTGTGAAGGCCTAAATTAACATGTTCTCCTTTCCTCTTATCTTGGCAGTGTGTGTGTTGGGGTGTGTATGTGAGAGAGACTATTAAACAGTAAATCACACTTCTAGTCCAATAAAGTTTATTACAGAGATTTAAATTAGAAATGCTGGCAAACTGTAAAGTTTATTTTTGAGAGTTATGGGGTTGCCATGGTAACAGCAAGGATATTTAGGCCTACAGGGCATTTGCTCATAACTGTTGAATTATGGGACGCCATGTTTATTCTGATAAGAGTGTCACCATTCCCGTAAGACTTTCTCACTTGTGTTATACACACTCTAGACTAAGCCAGTGATGAGTTGGTGGATAACTGGAAGCCGTACTTGATTCCACGTTTTATGGTGACCTCTGTGTCTGTAAACAATAAATCATTGGACCAAGGGGGCTGGCCAAATGTGTTCTCTTTTAGTGCTCTGAGTGATTAAGTCTCTCCTTTGCATAAAAGACAGGCCATTTTGGGGGTTTTCCTAACTTCCAAAACAAGCAACAATTAGTCATGAAACCTTTATGGGATTTTGCAGGTTTTTCTGTTGCTGCCTCTTGGTTATGCACTGGAAAATTGTTTTCTTATTTATAATTGGATTAGTTTTCCATTCACACATGAAAACTATTAGAACAGTATATCCCAAACAGATTAGTAATGCAAATCTACAGTGTTTCAGTATATTTTGACCTAGTGGAATTCAGCAATTTGACTTTGAGATTGAAAAAAAAGAACAGCAGAGAATTTTCCACATGAATAACCACAAACATCTGCAAAGCTACTCTCTAGTATATGGTTGTGTAAGTCTAATAGTTCTCTCTCAATCTACCTGAAGATGTGTTAAACCATCAGAGGTATATCTCAAGGGCTTAAGCTGCTATTTCTCCAAGTGCTAAAACAGCATAATGGTGGAGGCTCTCTTGAAGGATCATTGTCAGTTATTGCCTCCGCCTCCTCCATTAGCACAGGCCATTTAACATGAGAGACCAAAAATGGTGGGTTCAAATCTTCATCATCCTTGGTATCATTTTGAATGACAGGTTGTCTCAATCCCAAACAAACTTGCCTGTAGCTACCCACAGTCTCCATGGCTTTTAACATCTGTCTCTTGCCTTTGTTGACTCATACTTTTGTCAGTAAAGAGTTACATGGAAGTGATGGATCCTTTGTGTATGCATGTGGACGTTCAACTCTGTGTCTCCTAACACACATGTGGGAATCCAATATACTCTTAATGATTTCCAATTAGGGGTGTCTTTGAGCTTCACTGCTATTCAGTATATGTTTTAGTTCTTATGAACACTGCAGATCTTAAATCAATTTCTTACAAAACTATGGAAATATGAGTGACACTAACTGCTATTATGCCTCAAGCAGCACTTTGGCTTATGTTTGTTTTCAAAGAGAGCAGTAACACTATAGTATATTTTCTCTGTCTTTTCTTTCATGGACCTTTCCACTTGCAGCAGGTCTGTTTATTCAAGGGTAGGACCTTGCTTCAGTGAATAGCTGAGACTTAGGATTCTCTCAGTTCCCCCCTACAGGTCCAACCAGAGAGAGAGAGGGAAAAGGGGAACATGCATACACATGACTAGTGACCAGGCTTTAATAGATTTTCAAGATGAGTCGAAAAGCATGAACACCAGTCAGCACTTCTATCTCTAAGTGCTCTCCAAGCTGCTAGCCTGGGGCTGCAGCCCATTGAGATATGACTGAAGCCTTCCACTGGAGTTATAATGGCCAAGTTTGTTAAACAGCTTCTGGGATCTCAGTGTAATCAGATTGTGACTGAATGGTATACTGATCACAGCATACACATACCTTATATCAAACAATAAAACCCCAGCAAATCATAGACACCATAGCAGTATGGCAGATACAGAGAGTATTAATGAGAATATATGGGTGCTTCCAACCTAGCCTACCTTACAAAAATAGCCAGCCAACTACAGCAACATAAATAGTCTCAGACCCTATCTCAGTTGAAATACAAAATATAAATATTTATGTGTTTTTATGCACCACACAAGGGTGTTGGGGGAGTCATTTAGAGGCTCAACATGACTGGAAGTTATGGGAAGCAGATAAAACAGATTAAAGATCAAAATGCTGCAGTTGAAAAAGGGGTATTAGAGTAACCAGTAAAACTGCTGCCATTAATTTGTGCTTTTTATTACCAGTTTGTCAGATTCCGTTGATAAGTGTCCAGGAATAGAGTCTTGGAAAGCTTAGCTGTGACTGTCTCCTAAGAACACAGTGGCCACTATCCAGCTTGTGCCAGCAGCTTTAGGGAATTCATAAATCTGCTTAATTCTGTTTGAGGCTTGGAGAGGATTCCACACGGAAAGAGAATGTCATCTGTTGAGGCACACATAGAGGCAAACTAAAGAAATAAATACCAGGATGACACTGTTGATTCATGGGAGAAAGATGGGATTTGGGAAGAATCAATATGATTTCCTTGGGTTGCTGAATATCATGTCATTGTGAACTGCTGTCAGAGAGACACCTGTCATCACTGCACAGAAAACATTTGAGGCACTCAGTTTAACAGTGATGAGTGTAATCTACCAGTTGTAAATCAACTAAGATGCAGCAGTTGGGGTCAAGTGGATGCCAAGTGAATGCCCCTGTGCTGTGTGTGAGGTCTTGAAACCACTTTGCGGAAACCACAGAATTAAACTAGCTCATTGGCCTTGTACTTCAGTGAGGCACAAAGTCTCTACTCGAATATAAACTGGGTCAGTGTTTGGCCACAAATCACAGTGATCTTGGAATCCAACCTAATACCTCCTGGGTCAGCAATTATAGAGAGAACCGTCAGCATAATATTTTCAGGGAACCTCCTCACAAGTTCTGACCTAAATATAAAAGAATGTGCTTTTTGATTTAGCATAATGTGCTACAGAATACTGTTTTCAGATTGTTGTAGTCAATCTGTAGACATTCCCTCACTGCCAGCACACTCTGCTGATGATCCACACAACAGGGAATCCCCATTCCTGGAAAAGTTCCAGGAAATGTTGCTCGAAAATCACACACGTGCCACCTGCCACCTACTGGGTCATCTACCCATGGGACTAAACCAATGTGACGTGAAGCATGGCCAAATTGATCTCCATTACCAGAGTTGATGTGGGCATGTTTCTGTCCAATGTCACAATGATTAACTAAAAAAAGAGATTTTAAAAGACCACAAGATGGACTGTGGTAATTGGTGTCTTTGAAGACATATGGCTCTATAATAAATGTCCACAGAAAGCCAAGTGTTAAAGGAATTCAGTATGAGTCAAGTAGTGAAATGTTGAATACAAAAACAGGGGCTGAGGGTTGTGATTTTCCTCACCTGGTTTAAATACTTTAGCAGTGTTGATTGCCATGATTTTAAAGGACATTTTAGTTCATGAGTCACCTATTTTCTGTTCTGAGAAACCTGTTACTGGTGTGCTACACAACTAGTAGACATCCCCCTGCTGTGTTCCATTGTTCATCTCACGCAGAAATATGCCACCCCTTATACATTAGACTTATACTGTCATTTAAGTGAGTAAAACATCTCAATAGTGCAACCTTGACTAACAACAGATGGACAGACTTCCAGTGTGCAATCACTGAAAGTTATACATTTTTTAGCACTCCTTGGCTTTTGGTAACACATTCGTCTTTCATTGAGAATGGGAGGGAGAGTCCCATACTCTTCACCTCGTCAGCACCCATATTCATGCATGCACATGCACATGCACATGCACATGCACACACTCACACCCCATACTCACGCACATACACATAGCTCTCTGTCACAATGCACACCCACATCATATACGCACACTGGTCCTGCAAAGAGAGGAGTAAAAACAGAGTGGAAGTCTTTAAAGTCACAGGAGTGTTGAGGAGAGAGGGCCCCAACGGACCAATAGGTGAAGGGCCTTTGACAAAACTAGAACTCCTACATCAGCAGCATGGCCCGATGAGCTCATGGAAGCAATGTGCAGTGCTTTGGCATGCTGTTGAACATTTGCAAGTGGAAGATTGGCACTAAGGTGGTAAGAGTCTGGATGTAATTCTTATGCCAGATGTGACACATATTACTCATTATGGAGGGCTTCATAAATGCAAAAAGAAAACATTCCCGTAGCCAATCATTGTGACATAACATATAACAACATATATTGAGATGATTTAAGATATCTGGATATAACGTGTGTTGTGTGTGTCTGCAAAAAGGCAGGCATTCTGACATCAGCAAACTGAAATTGCACACTTATAATGCTTATTACAATTAATCAGTAATATGGAAATTATGAAAAAGATTTAAAGAAAAATTCCTGTAAAAAGGTCAAAACAAATCAAGCTAAGCATTATCTCTTGCAATGGAAAGCCAAACATCTTATGCAAATGCTCCAAGAAAATATTATGTCTGTCAATGCAGGAAATTCCACTGTGAAGCCATGAAGCCTCGTCATTTTGGGTTCTCAGCCCAAGAGACAAACGAAAAAAGCGGAGGGAAACTTCCTTTCCTCACAGCCAAAACTTCCCACTGGACGTGACGTGAGCTCACATCAATGCACATGTGGCTTGTTCTGGTCCTGCCATTGCCCATAAATGGCAATGACATGAAAAAATGTGTTAGGAAATAAGAGAAGTTTGTAGAATTTTTTTTTTCCACTGTTTTAATACGTATTGTGTGTTTATAGTGTGTTGTGTTGCTATTGCACAATGAAACACTTTCTTTGTGAAGTCATGGTTTGATCTACTTAGAATACTTAGTGAATGTTTTTACAATAAGTTACCTCCCACCATTTTTCTTTCTCACTAACTCACTCTCAGCTGCTGGATGAGTTTGTGTGAGCTGCATGTCTGTTTAAACTTCACTGATGATTAATGACTTTCTTCAGCTAGTTTAGTGAGTGTCAGTGATGCTGTCGGCCTGCCTGATAGCTTTCCTGACAGATATTCCCTAATTGTGTGTCGGCATTTAGCAGGACCTCACAAGTCACCATGGTACGCACGTCATAGCACTAATGTGTTGATACGGTGAGGGTTGGGGCACTTTAAGTGACGCTTGTAAAAGCCTCACTAAGCCTGGCATCCTATGAAATGCTGGAAATGGAGCATACCTGCCATTCACAGGCACACTCAAGCTCTCACTAGCTTTTCACCTCCGTCTCTTCATTACTTCCTCACGTGAGAAGCAGCTGTCCAGAGGAACCACTCTAGTATACTGTCGGGTCAGCTGTCAAGCAAACTGTCATGGAACCATGCAGGATATTCCCCCCATTGAGTGTGTGTTTGAATGTGTGTGTGTGTGTGTGTGTGTAACATGTTGTGTTTGGAAAGTGGCAAGAGTGCCATGGATGAATTAGGCTGCAAGAGTGCAAGATGGCCAGGTGGAGACAGGCCTTGTGCAGGAACTGAGCCTACCTAACATCATCACACACTGACATCAGTTATCAGAATGAGCATGACTCACTTTCTAGAAGAGGCCTGTGGCACAGTTGTGTGTCCCCAGCTCCATGCTGAGCTGAGCATGCAGAGATCAGTACACAAAGACGCTTCACTCCACTTATAGTGTTGAACTCTTTCACTCTGATTAATCTCCACAATGAGCCATCAGTGTTTTTTTAAAAATAAAGCATCTTAAAGATATTACATTTCTTTGAAATGTACACTAGTAAGGAACATAAACATGCCCAGCTGCACTTAACCACCACATCACTACTGTGCAAACTGCAAACTACAAAATGACCTGGACAATGGGAAGGTATAACAGTTGTGGAAAAAATACCTATACCATGACAGTCTTGCCTACAAATAAGAAACAAAATAGTACAGCTTAAAGAAACAGAAGTTTTTCATACAAAAGTTGTGTATCTAATTTCAGCTCCAATTTGATGCTACAGCAAGCTCATTCACGGCAGCCTACACTGCTGAAAAACCTCAGGTTACCATACATAAAAATTCCCCTGGCCCCATCATAGAACTTAATGAGCTCAATGGTGCGACAATGGGCCCGGCCCACTGCTCTGATCAGCCTTGTGCTGTAACTGTTGAACATACAGCAGATGAAATGAAAAAGAAACTTGTTTCCCATGTTTGGCACTTGATTCATGTATCAGCATAGCGCTGGATGAAAGCTCTGTTCATGGACACTCGTGTATGATTACAGGTGATTTTACAGGTAACAGATATGTAGAGAACATTTTTGAGTTTCAATAGTTGAGTTCGACCAGGAGATGCAGAATCTCTTCACAGCGCAGTCTATGTGTTTACAATAATCACTGTGTATGTGCGTGTGTGAAAGTTGTGTAGTGTGCGAAGCCTCTTCCCTATAGCCCCTTCCCTACAGGAGAGTGCACCTAGGCTATTTCATTTTATATTTAGGCTTCTTGTGTAGCCTTTTTTTAGAGATCTCCTTAGAGACTAAATGATGACACACACCAATACACACACATTTCTACTTCTTTTTGTCTCCATTGTGAGTGATAATGAGGGTTTGTTGCAAGAAGCACATACCTGTGTTTGAGGTGTACAGCTTGTACCAGCTTGGAACCTGTTCAGTCTAATGGAAAGAGGAGTCACTGTTTTGGGCTGATGTATGCCTTCCTGTCTGTTTTTGCTTTTGCTCAACCATTACAGAGAGGGCAGCAACCAGCTGCTCCCATGCCTTCATGCTAGCTCTTAGGCTGTGACTCATTCCTTATGATCAGACCTGTACCAGGGCCAGCAGTTCAAATCCATTATTGCATCTCAGCACAATTTTCTGAGACTTTCAGGGTGGAACAGCGATGTGAAAAATCCAGTTCCAGTAAGCCCCAATAAATTCAATGGCTCAGCCATGGAGCTGGTGGTTTCCAAACTGTGAGAATTTTTGGAGGGATGTAAAGTGTCAGAACACAAACAGGTCCCGTCGGACTAACTAAAATCCACCCGATTTCCGTATATGGGCTCAAGAGTGTGTAATGAAATCTCCTCTCACTGTGTGTAAGAGTGAGTGTAGTATGTCAGTGTGTCTGTGTGTATCAGAATGTCTGTGTGTGTGTGTGTGTGTTACAAGAATGTATGGACGGACTGCAGGAAATTTTTCGCTTGATCCTCTTATTTATGTTGAGAGATCATCCAAACGTAAGCACTCTCCTTTTTTCCAGGCCTGATCACTGGAAATATTTACTTAAGACATTTTTCCCTCTGGGCCATCCTGTGACAAGGCGTGTCGTCACGGCAGGCGAAGAAGCACACAAAATACAAGTCCATGGCTGCAAGCCCAGCCCGCCAGCCTGAAAAAGGGAAGCCATAAATTGCACAACCATTCATCAATACACTCCCCCTGTTCTGTAAGCCATACACCTACGACAGGAGAATCAAGATGTTGTCATTTTACTAAGAACATGCAAATATGTTTCTGCAGGGCAGCACAGAATAGTGGCCAGAGGCCAAAGTTTTACTGCTAATGTGTTGTTTACTGACTCATGGCAGATACACACACACACACACACACACACACGCAGTCAACTCTTCTTTAGCCTCAGGGGCAGAAAGAGAGAGTGGGAGAAAATTTGCAAACTGCTAATGTTCCAGTTCCAAGCCTGTGTCACTCACTTGACACAGTGAAGTTGAGGGCCCTGCCCCAATATTTCCCTACATCACTCTCCAGTTTTTGCATACTAACAGGCTGCTACCTCCAGTAAAGCAAGTTCAGATGACCTGCTGAAAGTGATAAATCAGAGAAAGTTGTCAGACCTGAAGGCTATGGGAGGGTCATACAAAAGGAATGGTGTTCTTTTGAGATAAAAAGTTATTTCTCTCATTATTATTCATTATTTTATGTTTTTCAAGCCCTACTGATACACTTATGCATAATTATTTATAATTATATTTTTCTTTGAAACCTTACCAATTAATTAAATCAGAAAAATTATAAGCTGTTGAAATGCATAAATAAATGAAAAATAATAGCATTGGGAACAGTTTTTGGATTTTTCTTTTTTGATTTTAAATTGTATGACTTGCCTTTGTTTATCTAAAAGGGCTATTTGGCCTAGTTGGACTATGTGTGTTTAGCAACAGGTAAAAAAGATCATGATGGGAGAATAACAGAGAAATTGCTTAAGTTAAATGAGTATCATGTGGGGATTTTTTATTTCTTTCCCTTCCTTTTATGATGAACAAGAGGCCCATAGAAGCTGTGTCATCACAACACTTCTCTGTCCAGGCCTGGGACATGATCCTCTTGAGATGTATGTGGAGCTCAGACCTTGCTTCCTGCAGTCTGGCCAAACGTTTTTAAAATCTCCTGTCAGAGGAGGGTCCCAGGCCCATTCATTTGACCTAGATTGGTCAAACTTCTAATTAATCAACATCCATGTGCATTCCCTTCGGGGTTTCCCAGCCTTTCAGAGGAGTGCTCAAACAATGTCTGAGCATACAGAGAGCAGTTTATATAAATATACGGACTCTACATGCATGCCTGACTGTTGTCCTCTCAGCAGGACACTTGGATGAGGTAAACAGTGGAGTCAAACACTGCATGAGTAATGTCAGTGGCAGTGATTTGTCCACAAGAATAATCAGATAACCAGTGATTTAAGGGCTGAAAAGAGAATTACTGGTAAAATGTGTGTGTCGAGATAGCTATGGTTTATGACTGAATATGGTAAAATGAAAAAAAAATGTATATATGTGTCCTGCCATGAGTGTACAGTGCTGACTGTTCTTTGACTTGGACAGTGACTCACGATAGATCCTCTTTGGCTTGGAACATGTCAGTGGATAATTTTTGGTGGTCAATGACCGCCTCCTGGCAAACCAGGCTGTTGATATTTGGGTAGGGTCTTGCCTTCCAGCATTTGGGCCGTTGTGAAAAATCTGACTATTTTTGGAACTATGCTATGTCAGTACAACATCTGGACTAGTAAAAGTCATTTTCCGGGAAGATGAAAAAAGAAGGGAAAAAAAGGACAGGGAGCGTTTGACTACGTCAGAGCAACAGAGCGCAACATGTGCATGTTTCCCAACATGAAAGCAACATCCATGAAGGGCCTCAAGCTATTACTCATCACAAGCCCCCTTTCACCTGGCTACACATATCAGAAATACTTCACAAAGAAATGAGTACAATGACATGTACAATAAACAATGAATTTACAATGCAACACTGGCTCTAGAAAAAAATCCTAAAACAATGTAAAATAATAAACAAGTAAAATATATAAATATACATAGGCGAAATATACTGGACAGACGCCATTTGTTTTATTTGTAATCTGTGATTGAACTGACAAGGAGGCTGTAGGCTACAAGAAGCATCCCTCTCAATTTAGGTCTATTAGGTTCTGTGTAGTCCTAATTTTTCATTTTCATTCATTTTCACTATTATCTGCACACAATACACAGGTGGTAGACTACTGCTCTCAGACATTCACACTTCACATCACAGAAGCTGAGTGAAGAGCCGGGGACACCAACGAGAAACCAAACTCACAACGGCTCCCGGTGGACATTATTTGAATGACATTGCATTCCCAGAATATTATTCATCGCTCCTCACCTTCAGTCAAACACACAAGAACAGGGAGATTACTAAAATTAAAGTTTAATTGTGTATAATACAAGTTATTGATAGCTATGACTAGACTAGTTAAGAAACTACAGGCTAGAAATAGAGAACTTTTTCAGACATTGAAATTGTTTCTAATTTATATTTTATATCCTAGTGACAACGTCTTTCGAAAAATAGCCTACTCTTTCTTAAACTTACAACTACTTATATAATTGTTTATACAACGTACAGGTCTCCCTGATAACTATGGTCTGGCATGCGTCAGTCTATTAAATATTTCTCTGGTGATGGAAATTCATCTGTGGAATGCATTTTTTCCAAAAGTGTCTCGGATATTACTTGACGCGCTGTGAGGTAAAAAGATAAGTTCGTCCCTTTCTTTTCCTGGCCTCTGATTGGTTGAATCAGAGTTTAGGAATGTCATGAAACCGTTTAAATAGAGGGTGGCCCACAGCATTGGTAGTGAAGTTAAATCAGCTCAAAGCTGAACATAAAGGAAAAAGCTGAGTATTTATTCTCTCTATTTTATTTTGGTAAGGTATTTATATTTTGGAGAAATCTGAAAAAGGACGAAAACTGAAGAGAACATTGCGCTGATATATCGAAGGAGTTTATTTTAAGTTCTTTTCACCTTTTTAATCAATTATTTTCCATTTTAAAGGATCTATCACTGAAGAGGTAAGAACATCTTTATTTTACATGTTATTGAAACTATGATGTTGCACAGGAATTGTAGTAAGATATTAGAATAAAGAGCCGATACATTTCACTTACTGTGATGTGCTGTTGATGCCCTCAGATCACAGAACAATAAGGTCTCATAATGATGCTCAGCGCACTGTTTTTACTGTTGATGCTATGGAACTGCGAAGGCGTCAGGTTGCCAGCAGGTAAGAATTGTTAAGACATATGTTTGTTTAGGCTACCAAGAACGCTTATTTCCAAGATGTTGATTGGTTAGATTTCACCGAAAGTGTGCTACAATCATGAAACGGCGTTTTTTTCTTTTTCTTCTCAGAAAATCGAGATGACAATAGCATCTATGATTTGTTCGAACTTGCTCGTGTCCCTAACAAACACCATGGAGTGAGCTTAGTGAAAGGTCCAGACCCAAACAGTCCTGCTTACAAGATTCTGAACCCAAACCTGATCCCCTCGGTTCCCGACATCTCCTTCAGGGACATAATTGATTCCATTCAGACAGAAAAGGGATTTCTTCTTTTGGCTACTTTCAAGCAAGCCAAGAAGACCAGGGGCAGTATTTTGACCGTGGAAAAGAAGGACGGCTCCGGACCCATTTTTGAGATTATCTCCAACGGCAAAGCAAACAGTTTAGATCTGGTCTACACTACCATGAACAAACAACAGGTGGTGTCCATTGACGATGCCTATCTGTCTACCGGAGGCTGGAAAAACATCACCCTTTTTGTGCAGGAGGACCGGGCGCAATTGTTTGTGGGCTGCGAAGAGGTCAACACTGCGGAGTTGGACGCATCCATCCACAGAATTCTGTCCCAGGAGATCACGGACACCGCCAGCCTGAGAATCGGGAAGGGAGCAGGGAAAGACAGATTTATGGTAAACTTATTCCCTCTTGTTAATTTGTTTTCAGTCATCCGCAACTTAACACAATCATCTTGTCATCTGTTAATTTGTGCTGGTGAGTAATGGAAGTCATTTGCCTCATTACAGGGTGTGCTCCAGAACGTGCGTTTTGTTTTCAGAACCAGCCTTGAGGCCATCCTGCGCAACATGGGATGCCAGAGTCAGAGTAAGTGCTTATAAATGCAGTGCCCAGCTTATTCTTATTTTGTGACAGTTCTGTCTTTAACAGTGATTCAGTGGGTGGGAGTCCACAGATGCACCAAAACATATCAGAGCAACAGAACTAATCCCTGTGGTCTTCCTTGCAGGTACCCTATCAGAGGTAATAATTCTTGACAACCCAGTGAATGGGTCCAGCCCAGCCATTCGTACTGACTACACTGGCCATAAAACCAAAGGTGATTTTCCAGCTTTGCTTGCTCTCTAATCAGTCTAATGTGCTTGTTCTTAGGATGGTCTGTCAAGACGTTTTGTAAATATAGTCTAAATCTCTCTGTGTCTCTCTTTCTCTGTAGAAGTACAGGGTGTTTGTGGCTTCACTTGTGAGGACCTGGACAGCATGTTCAGAGAGCTCAAGGGACTCGGCTTGGTGGTGAAGCAGCTGTCCAACGAGCTTCGTGAAGTGGTGAGTTGAAACGCAACTGCCAGCCTGCATTCCTTCCCCCTCTCTCTTTCTCTTTCTTCAACCCTCCTCCACTCTGCCCCCACTCCATTTATCCATAACTTACTGTAAAACATATGGGGAAAAATGCATTTGTTCCTACAATATTCATTATAAGTAAGTGTAACAGATGCAACTGCTGATTGGTGGGATCTGCTTAACACAATACACTGTAATGCCTAGTCTAGTCTCATGTGTCGTGTCCTTCACTATTTCTCAGACTAAAGACAATCAGCTCATCATGAGCACCATGAAGATCCACAGTGGTGTCTGCCTGCACAACGGAATCGTCTACAAGGACCGTGACGAGTGGACGGTGGATGCCTGCACTGAGTGCACATGTCAGGTAAGCACATGTCCTTTGCACTCCTCTGCCCGTAACTGCAAACGTCTCTCCTTCATGGCCAACCAACCTTTGTGAGGAAACCAGTCACTGTTTTGACAGACTTGAGAGAGTGAGATAGAGTGAGACTGATAGAGAGGAAAAGCAGAAGGGAGGGATAAAGAGGGAGAGGGAATGAGAGAAAGAGGGTGCTATGGAACACTGTACTGCAACTGTAATGAAGTGCATAGAGTGGTGAATTTAGAAGGATGGCAGAGTAGCTGAGAGAGCAGAGAGCAGCCCCGGCCATTTGTCAGTTCTTCACCTCTAATTAGCAGAAAAGACTGAAATTTAACATAGCTGCAGGGCACAAATGCGTCACCCAGAGGGGAGAAATGGGGAGCTATTGTTTTTGGATGACAAAACACAGGCTTGCTTGCTTGTGTTTTTGAGCTTGCACTTTCAAAGGGACTGGTGTGGTATACACCTCTGTCAGTCTCTCTCTCTCTCCCTCTCTGTCTTCCTCCCTCCTTCTTTTGTATGCTATGCATGGACTGCCGTACACTAATTGGCCAGGTGTCAGGGATTAAACTATTTGGAGGGAGTTTTTATAAGAGAGACGCCCAAGGCCAGTGGTAACAATCAGGCAAAACAATCACTGTCTCTTTCTGTGGCCAAGGGTCACTAAAATAGTTTCCAATGATGGAGTCAGCACTGACTTTGTCTGTAGCAGCATGCTTTGTCTTATACATTGCATTTCTGTCTCCCACCTCTGCAGAACTCTGCCACTGTGTGCCGGAGAATCTCCTGCCCTCTGGTGCCCTGCCAGAACGCCACCGTGCCTGAGGGACAGTGCTGCCCCCGCTGCGGAGAAAGTGAGCTCAAATTTCTTGTCATGCTTTTGCAATTTAAAGAAAAAGTAAAGGGAGAGAAGAAGGTCTTGAATTTCAAATATGTAAGCACCATAACTAATGTGTTGCTGTCTTGTATTGTTTCTTTAGTCGATCATGAAGGAGCAGGCTGGTCCCCATGGTCCGAGTGGACTCAGTGCTCGGTCACCTGCGGAAGGGGCACCCAGACCCGTGGACGCTCCTGCGACCGCATCACCAACAGCTGCGAGGGCTCGTCTGTGCAGACACGTGATTGCTTCCTGCAGGAGTGTGACAAACGCTGTGAGTAGCTCCTCTCACTCCCTCTTTTAATGTGGAGCACAGTACATTGTGTTGTGATCCAACTGTTATACTGTATATAGACTAGGATAGGAATTTTCTTTGTTTTGTACTTAATTTTCATTGCACAGGAATAGTAATTGTAATAACTGTACCACTAATCCCAGTTTGACCCTGGAATAAGAGCTATAAGCACATCATAATTAGACCATTTTAACATTAGGAGTGTTATTAGGACTGATAGTAAAAGCATGTTTTGCTTTTATAGTCCGACAGGATGGGGGCTGGAGCCACTGGTCTCCCTGGTCTTCCTGCTCAGTTACCTGTGGAGAGGGAGTCATCACCCGCATCCGCCTCTGCAATTCCCCCACCCCACAGATGGGGGGTAAGGAATGCGTGGGAGAGGGCCGCGAGACCAAGCCGTGCCAGGAAGTGCAGTGTCCAAGTAAGTAATTTAAATATACTGTGCTCTGAATGGGACTGGCCGTAGCTGAATTAGCAGAACAAAACATTCAAATTTCAGTAAAGTAGACGTGTTAACACGTGTTAAT
Organism: Tenualosa thibaudeaui; assembly: GCA_027481765.1. Classification (NCBI taxonomy): domain Eukaryota; kingdom Metazoa; phylum Chordata; class Actinopteri; order Clupeiformes; family Clupeidae; genus Tenualosa; species Tenualosa thibaudeaui. The sequence continues at coordinate 539,912 of JAIFZK010000013.1, read as the reverse complement.
ATGTAACTTTTCAGAACTGAAGGTTTGAGGAGTAGACCAATTTAGCATCTCTCTCTTTTCTGTCTGTCTTTTCCAGTCAATGGAGGCTGGGGTCCTTGGTCCCCTTGGGATACCTGCTCAGTCACCTGCAGTGGTGGATCCCAGAAAAGACAGCGTCTCTGTAATGACCCTGTTCCCAAATTTGGTGGCAAGGACTGTGTGGGCCCAGCCAAGGAAGAACAGTTGTGCAACACAGAGCAATGCCCCATTGGTAAACACCCCTTCAATATCCTTAATAGGTTACAAATAATTTATCTGAACTTTTGATTAATACCTACTATAACATATAATTATGCTAGTATTTTTCTCTGTAGTATAACATTAATTAAGTGATTTCTGATTTCTTTGTTGCCCATAGATGGTTGTTTGTCCAGTCCCTGCTTTGCTGGAACTAAGTGCACCAGTTTTCCTGATGGAAGCTTCAAGTGTGGCGCATGCCCACGGGGCTACTCTGGAGATGGGATTACCTGCAAGGACATTGACGAGGTACAAATTTGGACTCCTAATTTGTTTGCATTATAATTAATAAATCATATAATTTCTAAGTCATTTCTGCTGTTTGTGTGCATTTCACTCAGTGTTGCTATCTCTCTTTTCCCCCTGCAGTGTAAACTTGTTCCTGATGCTTGCTTTGTCCTTAATGGAGTGCACCGCTGTGAGAACACTGAGCCTGGTTACAACTGCCTGCCATGTCCTGCACGCTACTCTGGACCTCATCCCTATGGCAGGGGTGTGGAGGAGGCAACTGCCAACAAGCAGGTATGCACTCTCCATCGATACACACATGGTGTAGAACACTACAGCATATACCATTATAGTACTAGAAAACCTGTTGATTTAAGACCTTTGGAAAACATTACACACACACTGAGCATGGGATTAACATGTTCATTTAAACAAGACAAAAAAAGGAACAACTCCTAAGCTTGGCTGTGATTGCCCTGCCAGGTGTGTGTTCCACGTAACCCTTGCAAGGATGGGACCCATGACTGCAACAAACATGCCAACTGCATCTACTTGGGCATCTTCTCTGACGCCATGTACCGCTGTGAGTGCAAGCCAGGCTATGCTGGTAATGGGCACATATGTGGTGAGGACACTGACCTGGATGGCTGGCCTAACCGTGACCTCCTTTGTGTTGCAAATGCCACATATCACTGCAAAAAGGTAATTACTACCCCCCTTAATGTGCCATTTGGTGTCTGACTATGAAGTGAACATTTGAATCGGACAGACCCAGTGACGTAATCATGCCTTGTTTTTCAGGACAACTGTCCCAACCTTCCCAACTCTGGCCAAGAAGACTACGACAAAGACGGGATCGGCGATGCTTGCGATGATGATGATGACAATGATGGGATCCCTGATGATAGGGTAAGACATAAACACATACTTGAATGTGAGGACTGTGGACATTCACCGAGAAACACAAGCCCAAAAATATTTCAGACTTGCATCCTTTGGGCTGTGTGGGGTTCTTGTCTCTGCATGCTAAAGTCTATGAAAAGGTGATGGGAGAAGAGGACATTGAGGGGAGAGAAAGAGAAAGGGGAGTGAGCCAGTAACAGATAAATAACTGTCTTGTTATGAGCAAAATACCAGAGGCGATAGAGTCTGTGGTTCCACCTCCATAATTCATTTGACATGTTGGAAAAAATCTGCAGAAAATGCTAAGGCACACAAGCGCCCACTAGCCCAGAGCGAGACTGTGCATTCCAGCTCAGTGCTAGAAGCTTCATGATTTTAGAAATCCAGGCTTGAATTTAGAGGTGCCAAAAACAGCAGCATAGTTAGTCTGGGACAAAACAAATAAAGGTGAATGCTGCATTACCAATTCAATATTAACATGAAACATAACCTTGTTGGATTACAGGACAACTGCCAGTTTGTCTTCAACCCAACCCAGTATGACGATGACCGAGATGATGTTGGTAACCTGTGTGACAACTGCCCCTATGAGCCCAACACAGATCAAATTGACACTGACAACAATGGAGAAGGAGATGCTTGTGCTATTGACATTGATGGCGATGGTGAGATATTACATAAGCTAATAGTATACTAATAAGTAACTAATCATTCTGAGATGGACTACAAAATGCTGGCCAGTTGGTAACAAATGTTATTGCTGGTGCTGATCTACAGGTATACTGAATGAGAAAGACAACTGCCCCTATGTGTACAATGTGGACCAGAGGGACACTGACAGAGATGGAGTTGGTGACCACTGTGACAACTGCCCTCTTGAACACAACCCTGACCAGGTGAGTGTCTCCCAATGCCATTGCAAACATATGGCAGATCTAGGACCCTTTTTGGTGTCATGAGAAAAGAATTTCATGAACACAGGCAAAGAATGACAACAATCTCGGGCAGTCGGAAAGAGTGGGCACTCTGAAGCCTTTTTGTCATTGTCTGAGAAAACATTCAGTCTCATTCACTTTCCTTCCTCCTACAGGCTGACTCAGATTCAGACCGTGTGGGGGACAAATGTGACAGCAATGAAGACATTGATGAGGATGGTCACCAGAACAACTTGGACAACTGCCCCTACATTCCCAATGCCAACCAGGCTGACCATGACAAAGATGGCAAGGGAGATGCATGTGACCATGATGATGACAATGACGGCATTCCAGATGACAAGGATAACTGCAGACTGGCATTCAATCCTGACCAGCTTGATTCTGATGGTAAGCTGACATTTTATTTTTCTCCATAATTCCTTAATAGCTCTATTAAATTCACAAGGGCGTAGAAGTTGCAGAAATCAACCAATAAAATCAAACTCATGTTTTTTCCCTTTGCTTTTAAAACTAGGTGATGGTCGTGGAGATGTTTGTAAGGATGACTTTGACCAGGACAACGTGCTTGACATTTATGATGTGTGTCCCGAGAACTTTGCCATCAGTGAGACGGACTTCCGCAGGTTCCAGATGGTTCCACTGGACCCCAAGGGTACCTCTCAGATTGACCCCAACTGGGTGGTTCGCCACCAGGGCAAAGAACTGGTGCAGACAGTCAACTGCGATCCTGGCATTGCAGTTGGTGAGTCATATATCTTTATACCCTAGCTCCTCAAAGATACATAACTGCATTATTCACATATTTAACATCATTATGTTACCCTCGAAGAACTTGCTCTCAAAGATGAATCAATCACTGTATCAATGTGACATCTACAAAGCACAGCATTCATGAGTATGACATTCAGAATGTGTTGTAATCAGTCATTTATTTATAATCTTCTAGGTTATGATGAGTTCAACGCTGTGGACTTCAGTGGTACCTTCTTCATCAACACTGACCGTGATGACGACTATGCCGGCTTCGTCTTTGGCTACCAATCTAGCTCACGTTTCTATGTGGTGATGTGGAAACAGATCACACAAACCTACTGGTCCCACCACCCGACCAAAGCTCAGGGATACTCTGGCCTGTCCATCAAGGTGGTCAATTCCACTACTGGACCAGGAGAGCATCTGAGGAATGCCCTGTGGCATACTGGAGACACCGCTGGACAGGTGAGGGAGAAAATGCAAGAGAAACCCCTCAAAGAGTCTGCAATCGCATAAGCCTAATGAAAGAGCATGTTATTTGAAGGATGCATTGTTTCTAATGGTGCTTTTGTTTTATGTTTCATATGCAGGTACGCACCCTGTGGCACGACCCCAAGAACATTGGCTGGAAGGACTACACTGCCTACAGATGGCACCTGACCCACAGACCCAAGACTGGGCTCATCAGGTATACACAGACAGAATCTGCATGTTTTCATGGTTTTATTCTTACTTTCTTTATACTACACAATGCTCTTGAGAGTGCCCGTGATCTAAATGCCATACCATATGTTCTTTGTCTTCTCAGAGTGGTCATGTATGAAGGCAAGAAAATCATGGCCGATTCTGGAATCATCCATGACAAGACATTTGCTGGTGGAAGACTAGGTCTTTTTGTCTTCTCTCAGGAGATGGTTTACTTCTCAGACCTCAAATACGAATGCAGAGGTTAGCCATTTTTCAGTAGTACAAGACAGTCATCCTTTCATTAACTGGGATTAAACATAGATCTCACCTGTACCAAAGAATGTATTGCTAAACTGTCTTTCCCTCTGAAACTGTCTTTTCAGATTCATAAGTCTACCAAGATGGGCGCGTGCCTTTATGTACAGATCTGAAAATGTATTTTTTGGACCATATATCTATCACTCTTCCCTTTGGACCCAGAGAGGGGTGAGTGGCTTTGAAGTTACTTGACGTCTGACCGTTGACTGCTGGATGAAGATACTGAAACCCCTGCACCTTGGCAGGTTGTGCCTTGGGAGGCACAAACTCCCCCCACTCTCCCACTCTCCTGGGGGGATCTATTTCTTTTAACCCTGCATTGCACAGAAAGGGGTTCTAAAACAAGTCTTTGAACTTCTAAACAAGCCAGCCTCTCTCTCTTCAACCGATTCCAAAGGGATTTTTGTTTGTTTTGTTTAAGATATCCTCAGATCTGCTGTGGACTATGTTCAAAAAGACTAACTTGATTTGAAATGAAAAAAGCAATACAATTTTTGTTTTTACCACTTTTTTTAGTAGAAGCAGAAGTGTTTGATGGCCCCATGAATGATTTGCTGAGTGACTATTATAGAGTAGAATATGATTATTAGGAGATCATAGTCCTAGTGGACTTTGGACCTCTTGAAACCTCACCAAATTTAAGATTTCACCCACAAACAACTGGACTGCTCTAGTCCTATTATTTAGATTCTTGTATGCGAGTGAACCAAAAAACCTAGCAAACAAAATTATATTGCAAACTAGAGGATCACAGTGTAATTTGGCCCTACATGTTGAAAAGGTAGCAAACCAGCAAAGGTAGCAAAGTATGCCTCCCTAGTCAGGCCCTACATGTTGAAAGGTTTTCTTCAGAGGCACCCTGGAGTTGTGTAACACAGATACACAGACACAGCAGGAGAGAACACCCAGGGATTCTGTGGTTCGGATGCAGCCCGAAACAGGACTATGTCCTTTTTTTTTTAACTCACTTGCTGTTTGCTAGATTGTGAGGAAGAAAGAGAGAATAGGGAGAAGAGAAGTACATGTTGAAATTTTGACATTTTATATGTATAAGAAAAGGACCACATTTTGTAATGGTGTATATAAGTACGTATTTATTGTATATGTTGATTGCTGATGTAAAAGGGTTCAGATGCTTTCTGGTATCTAGCATCCTCACTCATCTCATTGTCCTTTGAGAGGTTAAAGATGGCATTAACTTTGAATTTAAACTGGAAAAAACATAGGGAAAATCCACCAATCTGCTCTACTAGAATTCAGTATTATCATCTTCCAATCGCAATAAGGTAATATAATGTTTCTTTTTGATTTTGCTAACAACATCCATTCTACAGACTTGTAGGCATAACTTGTGTGTCTGAGTATGCTCTGCATTTGAGTGAACACAATGTACAAATATTACCTCAATGATGTAAAATTGAAACCAAAAACACATATCTTGGAGCTGCAATATATACAATGGTTGGCTTTATAATTGTTACTGTAGTACAGTCATATTTTTAGCCTGTATATAATACAAAGTATTTTTTTGTAGCAGACAGTTCCCGACATAAGAATTTAGTAGTTTTTATAAATATGTTGTGCTTTATATGTATGATGCCTTTTCTAAAGGAAATAAATTATTGTAATGAATTATTTTGAAAAGTTATTTGATGTGTGTAGATATATGCTATTTAAATAATTTATCAAGAAACGTTACCTGATGTGGAAGTGTTTCTGTCTGTATAAACTGTTTGCACACTGACATGAGGTTGTTTTTGTTTTTCATGTTTCTTTTTTTACTATTAGTGATGCTTATATTTAATTTGTACCAATTTTATCCACAAAAAAGACTCATGTTTTGACTCATACCATGTAATTTGTAATGTCAACAGAACAATAAACTCCATGAAAGAAATTCAGAACTGTTGTTTTGTCATTGTTAAACCTGGTTATTCCACTAGACAGTCCACAAGAGAAGACTTCTTGCTTTACATCGCAAAGCAAACAAGGGGTTATATATTTGACCAGTGTCTGGCTTCTACCAGAAATCCAAATTATGCCTGTGCAAATCCTATTACAGGGCAGTGCCCTCTGAAACCTATAACTTGAGGAGAAAAGCCTAAAATAGGAACCTGGTATTAAGCTCAACAAGGACATGTTCCTTTCTCTCTCAACCTCAAAAATATACACTCATGGGGTCTCAGTCAGTACAAATATATATATATCTTCATAACTGGCCTTTTCCTGCAAAGCTATGCCAACAATCCTAGAAAACAAGTGAGAGTTATCACAGGTGAACCCTATCATCTCAGCTCACTCCATCGCCCACCCCCAGCTTCACACTCTAATTCCAATTCCTGTGGGAAGTTTGGGATTAAAACATGGAAACATGGGAGCCCTGGATCATTTCACCCTCCTGAGACATTCCTCCCCCTCCCCAAACAAGCCATCTCAGAGAAATGGTCAGGGTGCAAGAGAGAGAGAGTGAGTGAGAGAGAGAGAGAGAGAGAGAGGTACCAGTTGAGACAAGGAAATTAAAATGCACACCGCTGATATCTGTTATAGCACAGACACCTTGGCCTGACGAGAGTGCAGAATGGAAGAATGTGCAATGTGCTACGGCTCAATGCACCCTCACCTCAAAGTTTTGACTTGTGTTTGGGTAAAGCGAGTGTCAGTGCGTGCTGAGAGCGTGGGGAGCGCAACACACACTTCAGGAAGCAGATTCTGCAAAAAAGGAGTCACACCACACAACACTGCATCAGACTCTGAGTGGATTGCTCTTTCTGACTCACACCTTAAGCTTATCAGTGATTTTTATGTCTTAACAATTCTACATTTGAAAGCAACATATTTTTATTTCAACACTTTGCTTGGATAATCCACATAAAAAGAAACCAGATGGTTTGCTGAAATTCAAGTTAAGTGCGGGAGATTCCATTCACTTTGAATGGGCCTTCCTAACCTTCGGAGGTCAGTTATCTCACTATAATGACCGCTAAATAATAATCGCTGTCAATGGCAACAGTTTTTTTTTTCTTCAGATACACATCTGTATATCATTCTGCGAGTAGAGATCATTCACTTATCACAATGGAACTTTGTTGAAAGTGAAAGGAGATCAGCTGTGTTCTAAAGAATGTTTCAAGTTGCGTTGCTATTTGTTTATCCGCGGAAGCCACGAAACGATAAGAAATTAAATTTAAAAGACGTTTGTGTGAAGTTTTCTGTCGTCTATTTGGCAAGTAACCTTACAATAAGCGGGATAATGTATAGTCCGCCAGTTGTTTAACAATAACAACATGCATTTCGAATCTTCATATCTACACTTGAGGGTTGTTAGAATAAGGGTTTTGTTAGAATTATTTCGAATATTATCTCGCCGGTGTTTGTCTTTTTGTCTGTCTGTGAGCAACGTAACTCGAAAAGTATTGCACGGATTTCGAAGAAATTTTCAACGTTGATATTAGGACAAGGAACAGATGATTAAATGTTGGTGGTGATCTATAACACGGTTTGGAATTTATATTGGGTCAGTCACCGTATTGCCTTGGTGGAGGTCTGCGCTTTGCGAGTGCTTTTCTATTTATCTTAAATAAGATTATTTATTCATTAATTTCAGGTTCAAGAGATAATCGTATGTTTTTAAAAGATTATACACACTGGAGGAAAAAACATCTTCCAAAAAACATAATTGCGTTGACAAACAACTAACCATACACTTTTGCGAGACGGTGACACATTTTCTACTAGGTTAAACCAAAATAAGCCATCTATAATCTTCGGTTAAACATTTTCGTTTGCTTCAGTAAGTTTGGTAGCAGTGTTGCAGCTGTCGCTTGCAGCAATAAAAGACCTCCGCAAAGTGCCCCGCAGCATGAATGACAGTGGGACTCCACCTCGGCTTGGCCTGAGAGACGTGCAGTTAGAGGCCATTGACTCACCAGTCAAGCATGTGCACGAGGGGCAGGTCGGCATAAACACAACACGCAGTACAGACTGCTGCTGCTGCTACCCACCTAGACAAGAATGTTGTATCCAGACACCCTCTTCAATACTTTGTGAAAAATACTTTGATATTAAACTATTTCAGCCATTATTTGCTTTAAAATGATCGGTTTTCAAATTATTCAAGTGCATCAAGCATGGCTGAGTATACTCATAAAACAAATCTCAGGAGTCTAAAGAGAGCATCTAACTATAAACTTCTAGAATATCTTGGGAGTACTTCAGATCATAATTTAATGCTCTTTGATTTCTTGTTTCATTCCTTAACTTATCTTTATGAGGCTTTCAGCTGCAAGAAAAATGGTTTACAACAACAAAAAACCCCACAGGCTGAGATCATACTAAATCAGATTTAATGCTGGGTAGAAATATTCAGGGTGGTTTCAGACTCAAGAAGGGAAAGGCTTTTAAACCATTGTCCTAAAAAAGATCTCAGACTGCCTTGGAGCAGACCACCCACCACATTACACTCAAGTCATCATGTGTGTCACGGTTTTATGCTTTTCAAGTGCAGGAGTCAACTGACGGGACCTCTACTTAGACAGCTAGACCATAAAGAGGTGTTGAAAATACTTTTTGTTCTTTTCGCCCATTTTGTCTTTCAAGATTGCAGATTTAATCTTGTACTAAAAATCTTGTGAGAACAAAGAGTCAAAGAACTAATTCTGAGCTTTTATAAAAATCTCTTTTAATCTACTCATAGTGACACACTGGAAAGAAAAACAAAGATAAGAAAAACTGCACTAAGAACTTTAATGAGTTATAATTTAATGGGCTGATGCCAATTTCAGCCATGACCTCTGGGGCAATGGAACTTGTGGAATGCTGTTTTTCAACTAGTAACCTCAACAACTTACTCCCTACCGCAATGGCCAGCTAACTGTTTCAGCGAGGCCCCCACATCCCATCACTCTGTGCTTGAGGATGAATTCTCTGGAATGTCTCTATCAGTTCCCAATAACATATTTCTAAGCTGTGTAAATATTTGGGAAGCTAAAATCAGATTTTCTGACCTGACCTCACATGTTTCTGCTGAAGGTGACAGGTTTGTGGACACACAGTAGCTCAAATGTTAACATTTTGAAAGGAGTGGATAGTCCACAACGGCAATTTGATTTTTGAAAGTGTGTCCACAACTATTCTTATGAACTTTGTAGTTTTTATCATTTCTCAATGCTTTCCTTTTAATTTATTTGTCTTGGTGCATTTAAAAAATGTTTTCTCCTCTCCTTCTTTGCACAGCTAGAGGAAGAATCTTCCCAGACAAAGCATTTCTCAGTTTCTCTCCCCGGCCTCCCCCGAGGATGCAGAAGTGCCCACAGGGGTCTCTGAGGCTGAGGTGACCTGAAACTCCCTGAGCAGCTCTGATAGGGCGGTGCTAGAGAGCCGGGGTGTGCAGGAGAGAGGGGGTGACTGGTCACCCTCTATCTCCATCTCAGAAGCTGTGCTGAATGATCCCTGGAGCGAGGAGCGGTGTGTGCCCAGACTCTGGGCCCTGCTCAGGGCCAACTCACATTCCAGCAGCAGGCTCTGCAGCTGCTCCTCCGCTAGCCTAGGCACCTCTGCCTGGAAATCACACAAAAATACAACCAATCATTAACAGTATACAGTGTTTGGTATATCATTTCTGTGGCATAGGTGTACGACAATCTAAAATGTGGGTCAATCTGTATCTGTTTAAAAATATCTATCACTTTTCGTGGTTGCGTGGTAGCTTTGGTATATATTAGCTTGGATACATAAGTATTTGCTAAGTAACCATCTTTGGTTCAATGTGGTGATTGAATGCATCATGCTTTGAAGATGGATATCAGCACTTTAGAGACATGAAAGAGTTTAGCCTTCTTTAGAAAATTGATGCCATATTTTCTTTGTCCTGTTTACACAAGAGCAGCATCCAAAGCCCTTTGCCAGCAGCATCACAGCATTCATCACGGTCATCACTCTCACTTAGAGGCCTCCCACTGATGTTTTGTCTCATAACGCCATCACCAAATGCAGCTGTTTGCTCCAAGAAACATCTAAGAAACATCCAAGAAATACAAACACACATACACACACACTATATATATATATAAGGAACACATTGACCTGTTTTGACCTGTTCATCACTGCATTAGACAAGAGGTAGACTGTCATGTGTTTCAGTGGAATTTACAAATAATGAATCCGGCTGTCATCAATGTCCCCTGTGCTACTTCTGCTGGGCTGCATCCCAGAAGAGGCTGCTCTGCTGGGGCCAAAAAAAGCCCTGTTGCCCCTGAATACTTCCAGTTGGACAGCACTTTTGTTTTCTCAGTACTTCCAGTCAAAGATCATCTTGATACATTGCACAGGGAACTGGGATTTCCATCAGGCCAATGGCTGGGCTGAAGCGGCAGATGGCCATCAGTCACAGGGCCTTTTCAGCATCACATCCAGTTAGTCTGTCTGACCTGCTCACACATTCATCACCCAGCTCTGCCAGGCCATCCTCTTTAATGATGGCAGATGCAGCGGCGTGTTGTACAGGCACCCTGTTGGGAGTCAAAAGTTCAAGTATGTACAGCCCCATACATCACATCCTGGTTCATGCTGTGGCGCTCAGACTGGGTCATCACTCCCCAACCTTGACCCAGCCTCAGTCATAAGGAAAATACCAGCCATGGTCAAAATGCATCTGACACACATTTTTCTTCTTCATTCCTGAGATCATCACCTGGCCTGGGATAACTGGCTTAGTCACAACCACAGCCAGTCTAGTGATACCTATCCAATCCCCCATTGAGGGCAGAGGTCAGGGCTATTGTTAGGATGAGATGGTGTAACCTCACTCTTAAATTAGGCCCTGCTTACTACAAGTGCTACAAGTATCTAGATATTTTTATAAATGAATATTTTTTCTGTTTATTTTTTTTATGTGTTTACACATATCCAGTGGAATCCAGAAAATACAGCGTTTGAAAAATCTCCACTTTGGAGGCCGTTTTAAAACATATCCATTTGAGGTGGCTAAAACTCCATATATGTGTAAACGGGAGGCCCAAACTGTTGGGCATCATGGCTCATCATTGAGTTCAGTTGAGTTAGGTGAGCATTCTCACATGAACTGTACTCTGGTATTACCAGTGTGATCACATAATGCTCTGTGCTCTATATTCTTATGAATGCTCTGAGAATATGTACACACATACGCATGCATGCATGCACACACACACACTCACACACACACAAATGATCAAACCCATGCCATACTGTAAAAAATAAATCATGGTTTTAACTTTAAAAAGTTAGTGTCCGGGCTGCCTAACTATTTTAAGTTGACCAAATTTAACAAAGATAATGAGTTGTGATAATGAGTTCAGACCTCAAAACACAAAACATAGCTAACACAACAATTTCCATATCCTGTAGTTATTCTGACAAATAATTGTAAGTCATCACAAATAAAAGGAAGTCTTGTTTTTTACACTGCACCAACAAATAACCCATCCTTTCAAAACCCTACACTGTCTACATCCATAAAGAGATGCAATGGCTAAAATGCCAGCATAACTCAACTGACTTTAGCACCAGTGACTGCAGTCCAAGAGGAGCACAGTGGTGAGCAGAGCCATCACTCAAGGTGAAGTGGAGGCAATTAGAGCTAATGGACAGGCAGTGAGAAGGCATCAGAGTGCTGACCTTCAGCTATAATGAAGACCAGAGCAGACAAACAGAGCAGACTGGTGGTCAGGTTATGGTATTGCTGGGGCAGAGAGAGGGCTGTGCTGCTGAGTGAAATTTAACGGTCTTGACAAAGAGCTTTGACCTTACAAACGGTTTTAACCCCAGATATCTCTGTTTACACACACGCACACATACACATGCTTGTGAACACACGCATCTAAAAAAAAAAAAAGAAAAACACTCACACACCCATCCACACACAAACTTACACATACACAGAGACTTACAAACACACACACACACAAACAGCCAAATAATGGCAAACACACGTATACAGACAAACCTCCACTCATACACACACCTCCCCCTCAAGTCTGGCGGCTGAAGTCTGTCGCCATGTGATGGATGTGTGTTCCGTCCTGACTGTCTCTAGTCAGACTGCATTTCTATTAGCAAACCAACAGGCTAGATGTCTGCTAGAATTCACCAAAAACTACAGGCAAAAAGACAGAATTCTGCCCTCACACAAAACAAATTTTCAATGCATTACTAAATATGCTACATTTCCCCAAAAGGAAAAGAACTTGGACCAAAGCTATAGACTGAAATCAGGCCTGTCTCTTTCTGATGGGAACATGATACTCCTGAGAAAGTCAAACAGATTTGGGGCTAAAACTGGAGCGATGATCAAAATTGGGCTGTGCATTTGGCCTCTCTGTTCCTTCTCTCGCAGCAGACATGTGTTGCCTGCGGGTAAGACTGCAGTTGACTCCCTGACAGCAATATACCATCCTCAAGTACATGGGAAATACGGTGGTTTGGTGCGAAGTCTACAGATGCCCCTTTCTTAAGACCAGCACTCCATGACATAATTAATATGGTTTCTATCGATACAGCATGCACTGGTTGTAACTTAACTAGAAGGGATCAAATAATCATGAGTGGCATTTTTGCACTGAAATTAAAATGAAAATAATATCAGATAAGCAAGAGTATTAAAATAAGATTGTTAATTAAATAAACAAATTTCTCACAAGACAACAAGGTGCAGTTTGTTTTCACAACTAAATAAAAAATTAAAGTAAGACCTTGCATAAATAAATAATGACTTGCATGTTCACTATGTGGGGATTCTGAGGAACATGGCTGTGTTAACTCACGGATGTGAACAGGAGCGTTGTTTGGCAGATACATACCACAGTGCACAATCATCAGTCAGCACTGACACAACTGAGTTTCAAAACTCTAAAATAGGACTGCTGTATGAATATGCTAACACTGTGTTCCATGTGTACTCGGCTGTCTGAGTCGTTTCCGAGTTCCGATGGAGGAACTCACAAATAGAACGGCTTGTCAGCTTATTCAAATGCTGAGTGCCTGCAATTAGAATGTCCTAGATGGCTGCACCCATGAACAGTAAAAGAAAACCATAGATAGGCACTGTTTATTAGCAGCTCTGTCCTATTTGTGTCTCATTAAGTCAGCTGCACAAACAATAACATGCAGTTTCTATCTATTAATTACTATGCTGCCAGGATGTTTGTGTCAAATACTGTGTAATGCTTTGTTATAAACTTATATTGCCAACTGCTTACAACAGACAATTGCTAACAAATTATGTTAACAAATATTCAGGTTCTCACCTCAAACCTAGCACTTAGATAATGAAGACTGATTCATATGAGTATTTCTTTTGGAAGAATGGTACACATATGCAGTATCATTTTCAAGGTACACCATTTGTCCTAGGCAGTAAACGGTAAACAGTCACAGCCACTCAGTCCAGCAGTGCCCATAATGATGGAGATGTTGTGCATCTAAAGCCTGTGGGCCTCCACACCCACAGTGCTTAAACACTCGCACACAGTCCTCTGGCCTCTCCCATCCTGGAGTTCTGAGGTGCTCCCTTTCCCTCAATCCACCTCCCACAGGCCGCGAGGTCTTAGTGTCAAGGGCTACTCTGCCCTTGAGCTGTGCTGCTTGTGTTACAAAGGTCACATACTTAGGTATTTTTTTTCTCGTCGCTTCTCTTTCACTCTTTTTTTGCCGGTGTAATCTGGGGGCCACTGGTTGTGCTAATAAAAGCAGGAATCCTTTTCAGCATTCAGCTTCAAGCTCAGATGGGCATTTTACAGGGACTGAAGTATGACATCCAATAATGTGGCTGTTGACAAGCTGATGTTCTAGTGTTAGGTTGTGAGTGTGTATCCCTGATATGTTACGTTGCAGCGCACACACACACTCTACCTCATGACCAAACCCACCACCAGAGCCTCTTTGTGAGTTACTGTGGTGATCAGGTCATGCCCTCGGTGTGGAAACACTGTTTTCTCTGCAATGTCATACAGAGGATAGATAGATGGACAGATAAATAAATAAATAAAAATGTGAAGAGACAACATGCCCTCACCATTTAAATTTTCCGGCGCTAAAAAAACAAACAAAAAGCAAAAAAAAAAACAGACGATAACCAAATAACTGTAGCGGAAGAGAAAGGGGAAGAGTGAGGAAAGAGCTGATTTAAAGGAGGACAAAAAAATAGAGGGTGCAAAGTTCATATAGATAGATTGGGAGACATTTTATAGATGTATACATAGAGAGAGACACTTATGGAGAGAGTATGGGAGAAAGTTGGGGAAAATGGAGCTCAACATAGGTCTGACATTGGGCACATGATCCTCCCTCTGTCCAGTAAAGTTTTTTTTTATGGACTGGGAGACATGATTGACCGTGCTTTTGCAGCACCATGTCCTGTGTACCATGCAGTCATGCCCCATAAAGCATGAGGTTAAGTCTGACACACCAGTGTTGCCATTGGCTGGAGTCCACACTCTGAGAAGCCACCAATCAAGCCATCAAAGGCTGCAAGGTTTCGCGGGTTTCCTTAACCCCCCAAGCCCAAACATCGGCGACTTAAGCGATCCTGCATGACACTACACCGTCGCTTGTCGTAATTTCCAAAATATATCAAAGCCCCATAAAACCAACATGACAGACAATTTCGATTTAATTGTGGTCTGATGTTGTGCATAAAAAGAAATGATGTCAAGTCCCTAGGCTTGTGGCTTGCTATATCGAAATTGCCCTTACAGACTAATAACATATATCAGCTTTGGGTTGAGGCCCTGGAGCTTGTCAGAAATAGTACGCAGTTTTGAGTTTCTTTGGTTCAGATGTGCTCAGTGTCATTACAGCAGGGCTTTCATTTCGACTGTGGTGCCCAGTTGCCTGGATGATCACCAAACTGGTCACAAAGCCTGTGCCACAATCAAGGATCTGGCTGCACTGGGGCTGCCCTCAAAGCCCGGAGACATGGAGGAAGATGGAAAAAATGTGAGAGTGACGGAGACAGTGAGACAGAGTAAGGGAGAGAGAGAGTAACAGAGAGAGAAAGAGACAGACAGAGCAACAGAATTACAGAGAGATAGAGAGAGAGGGAGCACTAGGGTGGATATTTATCAGAGCCATGTGTACTGCCTATCTGCCTGCTTGCCAGACTCCTTACCTGACACTGGATTCCAGTGTGAGCGGCTACCTGGGGTGGATAAAGGCAACCTAGTGTGAACTCTGGCTATCAAATGGAAAATGTGTTATGAAATCAGAGGGGCAGATTGACAGAGGGCAACATGGGTTAAATGGCTTAGATAAGAAAGGCCACACACTGACTGAAATGGATGGGGGGTAATGCACTCATACCCCCAAATGTTTGTAGTCAACACACACACACACACACACACACACACACACACACACACACACACACACACACACACACACTATGCCCATTGATATCCACACATAGAGAACTGGCTGCCTTGTTCATATTCACTTATACTCACACATAAGGTTATCAGTTAAAACTTTATTTCATCTTTGCAGCTACACCTAGGCTGTGATAGCACTGCTAAGGATGCTCTCAATTATAGGTTATATTAGAAGGTTGTCAGGATGGGGGAGGTGGGTGGGCCTTCTGCAGCTTCTGTAAAAAAATAGAGGCGTTGCTGAGCTTTACTTGTAATATGTGTGGTGTTCTTGGTCCATGTGAGGTTGTCTGTGATGTGTATGCCCAGAAACGTGTGTCCTGAACAGTCTCAACTGGAATGTTGTTTATGGACAGTGGGGAGGTCTTCTGAAATCAATGATTAGTTCTTTTCTTTTGACCACATTGAGGGAAAGTTTGTTGTGAGCGCACCAGTTGATGAGCTGAGTCTCCTCTTCTCTGTGCAGGTCCTCATTGTTTCTGCTTATTAAATCCACCACAGTTGTGTCCTCAGCAAATTTGATGATGTGGTTGGAGCTGTGTGTTGCTGTACAGTCATGGGTTAGAAATGTGAACTGCAGGGGGCTGAGCACGCAGCCTTTCCTCCTGTGTTCAGCAAGGTGGTGTTGGAGGTACTGTTTTTCATCCTGACTGTCTGTGGTCTCCCCACTAGGAAGTCCAGGGTCCAATTGCAGAGGGTGGTGTTCAGACCCAGCTGATCCAGTTTCTTTACCGGCTGCTGTGGAATGATGGTGTTGAATGCTGAGCTGAAGTCGATGAACAGCATTCTAATGTAAGTGTCCTTCGTGTCCAGATGTGTGAGAGCCAGATGAATGGCGTGGAGTGGTGATGGCATCCTCCATGGAGCGGTTAGGGCGATACGCAAACTGCATCAGATCCAGTGTGGGAGGTAACTGGGACGTGATGTGTTTCATGACTAGCCTCTCAAAGGACTTCATAATAGTGGATGTAAGTGCAACTGGGTGGTAGTCATTGAGACACTGAATTTTTTCAGTACAGGAATGATGGTGGTGGTCTTGAAAGAAGTAGGGACAACATTGGTGCTCAGAGAGATGTTGAAGACATTGAACAAGAAGTCAGCTAGCTGGTCTGTACATTCTCTGAGCACACATCCTGGTATTTGGTCTAGTCCAGCAGCTTTCTGGGTTGACTCACTTCAAATGTGGACAGATGTAGCACCTGGTCACTGGGGAGAGGGCTGGATTTCCTCGCTACTGTGTCACTCTGTTTTTCAAATATTGAATAAAATTGGTTCAGTGCTTCTGGGCACTGCAAATGATTTGTGAGCAGATTTGTACTGTCTATTTACTCATTTAACATGAGAGTTATAGACCTCGGGGTAATCTCTGACAAGGACCCCTCTCTAAATAGTCATGTAAAACACCTGTTTAGTAATACCTGTATTGAAAACCTAAAAGTAATACAAAATGCAGCAACCCGATCACACTAGGACTAAAATGCAGCAACCCGACCACACTAGGACTAAAAAATCTGAACATATTTCTCTTATCCTCGCTTCTTTATACTGGCTCTCTATTTACAATTTAATTTTTTTTTTTAAATAACCCTCCTAACCTATAAAGCCTTCAATGGCCTTCCTCCAACACATATTAAAGACTTACTTGTCCCTTACAGTCCTGCTAGACCCCTAAGATCCCCCCCCCCCCCCCCCACACACACACACACATTTGACAAGCGGACACTCTCAATAAATCATCAATCCTCATATCATTATTGGGAAGAACTGCCTCTACTGTTGCCTCCAACTGTGGGGCATGGTGGCCACTGACCATCCCTGCAGTGGTGTTGAGTTGCCAGGCACCATTCCTTAGTTATGCTCCTACAGCCAAGTGCCGCCACAGACCTCTCAAGAGTCATGCCGTACAACTCTATCTCTCTCATATATATATATCACTAACTCATTTGCTTCCTCTGTCCATATACCCCCCAATCATCTTAGCTGAGTGTCATCCCTGCCTCACACTGGTTGACTTCCATGTCACCAACTTCTCCCGAGTGGGCTGTGACCAACTTCACATGAGGGCCATGCCAGGACCGACTCTCCTTCCTAGAAGCCCTGGGACCTACCCCTTCTCATGATGGCACTCTCACAATGGACCCACCAAGTGGTACCCCCATGATCGATCTCACTCCTTGACTGTAACATTATGTCTGGCTGCTACTACACTGTCCAACCAGAACTTCAGATAACCACATATGGCTTGACTATCATATATATATCATAACCCTATGGGCCAATATTTTGGAATTATTATGGTTATTATGATTATAACCATAGACAAATTGTAGTCTATCATGGTAACTACTTACTGTACTTTTCCTGCATGACCCCTGGCAGCTGGGTAGGCCCCTTGAGTCGTGGATCTGCCCAAGGTTTCTTCCTTGAATAACTACCTTAAGGGAGTTTTTCCTTGCCCCTGTTGCTCTTGGGTGCTCCTTGCTAATGTCAGTAAAGCGTCATGAGACAATACTATTGTAAATGCCGCTGTATTAAAATAAATGAATTTAATTCAATTGTTTGTCATCTCTATTCATACATATTTACTTACTAATTCTGGTGTTCCAACACTCTCACTTTCAGTACCGAAAGATCCTTCTATGGTCACTGCATTTTGGCTAATTAGAGTGACAAGAATATCTGGCGAAACTATGGGACAACTGGTAAATGTGCCAGCAAGGTATTCTACAAACCATTTGACTTTGATAATACAGTCTGTGACATCAAAGAACCAATTTTTTTAAATGAACTCAATCCTTGGAACAGATGTGAGCAGTAAGAGTAAGCAAATGTTAACGAATTTCAAGATTAAGCACAGCGCATCTACGGTCTACAGTGGAAGCCCTCCCGCTCTGTGACAAGATGAAGGAACAAAGTCACATGCCATTATGCATGCAGCAGAAATGTATATAATACTATTTTCTTGAGATCTTTTGGACTGATCTGGTTTGTTCTGTTTTGGTCAAAATCCTGTATGATCAAAGTTAAATGGTTGATAGCAGTCCACAGTAGAAGTAAACAGACTCGGCAGTAACTGTGATAATTGTGCAGACACAGATCTTTTGGGGGCAATGTGCCTATTTTCTGATTGTATGTGAAAACAAGGGTAGCGACTGAGGTGAGGCTGAGACTGAGGTTGTAAAAGTTGTTACAGCTCCTTGCTGTAAAGTGCCATGAGACAATACTGTAAAAGGTGCTGTATAAATAAAACTGTATTGAATTGAAATTCTTTATCAATTCCTTACTGTTTCAGTATCAGCACATAGGCCTATAATATAGCCTGTACTGCTTAGGTGACCATAGCAGCTTATTACATTGAGGGAAACTATATAGAACTGTGTTATCTATTTCAATTTTGTATTAAAAAGAACCCATTGACCATGATCTGAAAAACATGCCACATTGATAAGAGGAATTGACAGACAATTTCAGAGTGATAGAAGTGAACTGAAGCATTCAAGTCTAAGTTCTACTCGATTCCTGGTTCTCGAGTCCCATCTCTAAAGAGCGGCCATTGAAACTGGGCCATTGAGAATGGCAGGCAGACTTTCCACAGAGAGCGAACCCTCCAACAGGCAAACCTGTGACAGACCACAGTAGTAATAGCCTCTTCCCATCAATCTTAGATCAACAGTTTGTTCACAAAACCTTTTAACATTTTCCCTGTTGACAGGACTTCTTTGACTCAGACTAAACAATCCCTGTGGCATATAAATTTGTTCTCAAGACAAAAACCTATCCATTCTTTTCACTCATTTGAAAAAAAAGAAACTTTCCAACTTTCTAAGCAGACATATCTGTGGCGAATCCCATATTTCCGTAATGTCAGATGCACTTTTAACATTCCTCGGTAGGTATCAAGTCACACAAGGCTATATTCTCTGGTGTAAAAATGGGAGACATACTTCATATGGTAGAAATCTGAATAGTCATAGGTCATAGCTCAAAGAGACGGGCTGAGCAGAAGTGAGTGAGAGAGAGTCTTACAGTGAGCTCCATTTTGTCCTGTGATTCGCTCTCACAGTGACAGTGCTCAGGCATCGCCTAACACCTCCAGGTAGGTCAGTCCAACTACACCCTCACCTCCAGAGCACACATGGGAAGTTCCCTTAAGTATTCTCATAGCAGTCAACTGTCTCTCTCTCTTACTGTGTATGTGTTTACCAGTTTTTCTATTATCAGTATTGGTAGCTGTTTTCGTTTGTTTCCAGATGATGAATAAGTTCTGTAGTTATCATCTTGTATTCACGGTTACGCTCAAACACAGCCTCTTCTAGTTAATGGTTGTTGTTCTGTCATCCAATTCTGGCTAACAGTGCTGAGCCAGCAGTAGCACATCACACTCTCCTCTCTCCATAACTCATGGCTGGGGTTTTTGAGGCAGGATATATTGGATTGACGCGGCATGCTGCAAAGAGCCCTCTGCCACCCAGAGGGGTATGGGGGGTGGCAGTGAGGGGGATTCTGCTTGGGATGCAGCCCGTCTGAGGTTTCTGAGCCTAGCATTATGGCCTCATTTCGCTACTAGCCACAGGGGTACACTCCAGGACTCCCTGTAGTTAAAGTGCTCCAGTGGTCAGACAGTAAAACTAAATTTAACCCCCCATGTTACTGCGACGATTTTTGGGGAGTTTTTGAAAAGAGCTCAGGCCTAAGAACACACACACTCACACACACATCCACACAAAAGACGGACTCGAGCAGTTTCCATTTACGGAGCAGCGACACAAAAAACTCTGGAGGAGACGGCACATCCAATGTCCACCACTGTGGCAGCCAATGAAAACAAATCCTCCACGCACTTACCGCAAATACCTTCACGCAGCAACATTACTCAATGCAGATAGGGGGACAGAAGCATGCTTTGCATATTAGATTGCAAATGATGGGTGCTGCCTGGAGAGCCCCAATGCTTCTTACTACTGTGTTTCAGGACTGAGCAGCACATTTAATAATCCAGCCTAATACTGGGACCTGAAAGCAGGGTTCCTCTGGGGCCAAGGCAACAGGAAGCTGCGTGTGCAACTGGACCCCGCTGATTGGTTGGTGTGTTTTACAATTCAAATTTATGCTTCTTGTCTGCTTTAAGAGGGTTAGTCCCTCTGCCCAATAAATTATGGAGGTCAGAACTACCCCAAAGGGTTAGTTTAATCTTTAAAAATACTGGCGCACACACACACACACACAGAGATTACATTACACTAGAGAGATTACACTAAAAATATATAACTCTAGCCTAAATGAAAATTAGGTGAATTTGAACTTTTCTGAACCCATCAGTATAAGTGGAACAAGAGATCTTGTATAAACAGGCTCCTTCTCTCTGTCTCTTCTCCTGTGCAGAGCCCTGGCAGATGTCTGTTGTTTTAATCAGTGGGGAAGTCTGAGGCTATCGAGACAAACATCTTTAATCTCATTGAATGTTCATCCTCCAGAAGACACAAGAGAAGCTCTGCTTTGGGGTTACCGAGAAACTTGGGCCAGAAAGGCTAGTTGTGCAACACCATCTCCACAATCAGTCAGCCTGTCACTCTGTCAGCTTCCAATAGCTGTGTTGCTATGTAGTGAGCATCCATAATGCTTTGCAGATAAGTAGGCCAAAGCAGGCCTAAGTAGGCCAAAATAAAATTATGAGCGGAGATATAAGATACATTTGATAGTTGACTACTATGGCCTGCTCAGCTGACATAGTGACTCATATTCACCAGATTCAAGTGTTTTCTGGAAGATGCTTAAGAACTTTGTGTTTGTATAATGGTAATAACAGAAACAGAAGTTAGATGATGTTGGGTCAACCTCTGCATTTGGGACCTGTCCTTCTTACGTCTTTACTGGCAGAGCTCGGCACTGCTATTATCTGGCGTCTGCCACCATCATAGTCATGTCAATTAAACATCAATAGGACGTTGGGGATGAGTACAGATTGGCTGCCCGAGGATGTCCCATGTCCAGGTGGCGAGCAAAGCTCTAAGCCCGTCAGAGAGATATCATGTGAACTGGAGAGCATCCTAATCAAAATCTCTTCCAAGCACACTCACAGTATCTAGGACATGGAGATCTAGGCCAGTTTCTGATGGAATTGATGGTAGTCTACTACAGCCAGTTCTCTTCAAACCCAGTGATTTATGCATGTTTTCCTCGCCACTTACGTTAACATGAACAAACAGTTAATGGTTGTAATAAAATGCTATTCTACTATAACAACCAATGGTCATTTTGCTTTTTTTGTTTTGCAAGTTCTGCAATGAAGCAATGGGACAGACATCCCAGCTCAAAAAAACTTCCCAAACTAAGGCTCTATTGACAAGGTCACAAATATTAGTCATGCTAAATGACTCTTGCTTTCACATTTGGTCTGTTTAACTGACCCAAAATCAAGTGCAATTACCTCCCCTCAACCTTTCCCGAGTTTTTTTCTATTCTCATTAAAGTGTAACAACGAAAGTTTTCGATTGTAGGCTGTTTTCCTACATGGGCACATGTAGGAAATGCAAACATTGGTGTAAGGTGAAAACTATGTCCCTAGCTGCCTTTTATAGTTTTACCGTTGTTTGTGTTTTCAGCCCGATGGCTTTCAATAACTGAGCCCAAGGCACCTGGGCAGAGTTTTAAGTTATTATTTTTAAGTTTCGGCATCATATGACACTATGACAATATGACATTGTTGGTGTACACAGAGTTTAGTAAAACTTATGTTTCTGAAGACAGCACATTACCTATTCTGCAACTTTGCCGTCATCTTGGATGAAAAGTTGGAATAAAAGTCCATCTCTGAAAGTGAATGAACGGAGGGGAGAATGCACAATTACTACTACTACACTATACTATATACTATACTACACTATACTATATGATTTCCACTACTATACTTAGCTGTTCATGGCAATAGCTTTGCAATAGCTCTCTACATTTTTTCTCTACAAAATCAGCGTTGGGTTTGGTGATGGACTTTTCTTTCAAGATGAGAGGAAGTTGCTTTGTAGATTGCATTCACATGATTGAAATTAACCGAACTAATGGTATAAATGAGCCAGCCTCAATCATGGAAATGGAGGAAGCTTCTCAACAGCAGCAAACAGCCTATAGAAACAGTAGCCTACACATCATCCTTATCAGTGAATGTGCAGCGTGAGACACGTACTTTGAGTTCTTGGTGCCTGGCTCTACCAGCTGAGCAGCAAGAACTGAGGATGTTTCACAAAATAACGACACTGTAAAAGGGTTCCCATAACAATGCTCTGAAATAGGCCTGGAGACCACAAGGTTCATCAGCCAAGTGTACTGAGCAAGATCTTGCAACCCCATAAATGTTTCTTTACAAGAGAAGCTGTGGGAGACAGTGGTGAAAATAGTGGTGAAAATAGTGTACTCTACATTCACTAAATAATGTTTCATTGTTATTAACATACATATTCATACATATTGCCATTTTCAGTTTGGCTGTCCAGACTTAAAATGAGGTTAAATTTGTGTATGTGTGTGTGTGTGCGCGCGTGTGCGTGCATGCGTTGGAAACCTATTTGTTTGTATCAGTGCTGTGATCATGGTGAACTACAATAACCCTGCTGAATACCATGTGATGCAATGCTATGTTTAAAGACTGTTTCGAAAAGCCAAACTTCATTCAGCTGTTTTGTCCTGGGATGAACTGGACATTTTGTGAGCATCACAAGAGGGAGACTGGCCTCCAGTGCCTTTCCCTATTAGAAGACATGCTGACAAAGAATGCTCTTCTTTTCAATGTCCATCTAACCTCCCCAGTGCAAAATGTTTTCATTACAGTGCAAGGGTCTGTGAAGAGCTCATTCTAAAAATGGCTTCGCGATACAATCAGAGGTTTGAACAGACAGGAAAATCCATTTTTGGAAAGTCTAGATTCCACAACTAAAATAATCATGATGCTCCTTAATGGTCTGCTAAAGAAAGCAGAGGTGGAAAAATGTGGTGAGAAAACAAAGCCTATTAAATTGGCTTCTGTAAGATTAAAATCTCTGTATTCTTAGTCCACTTGTCAGATTTGTATGTGTTGACTCCATACTTTGCAGTCTTCCTCAACACAAAAACATAACATAAACATAACAAAACATAAAGCTGGAACAGTGAAATAGTGTTGTGCAGTAAATGTTAGTGCTATTTTAAATTTGGTGTTGCTAGTATCAGGTCATGCCAAAAAATGGTCCATGGTGTCTGAATCATTTTGGGTCACTTTGAAACAGGGCTTTCTGTAAGGGTGTAGCAATGTCTGCCTCAGATCCACTGAGGTCAGCAGCCTGAGGTAACTGAGTTTGATCGGGTTTAGCAGCTGACGTTCCCAAATCCAGCTCCTACAGCCAGGCTACATGAATCAAAAGCAATGCCATTTCGTATGCATCAAATCAGTTCTGCTTTACAGTCCATCCAAGGCATTCAACAGAAAAGTTCATGAGATATCACATATACACAACAACATTCACAAACAATGCAATGTTTATGTGCTTGGTATATACTAACAATGACAAAAAAAGCAAAAGCCAACACATGCATGTCTGCAATAGAGGCCAGATATAAACATGGGCTTTTCTTTGTGCTTTACTCAGTCTGTGTGCATATTTGAACATTTCTGTGTGCATGTGTGTCTGTGTGTTGTTCCACGTGCTATATGTATATATGACTCCCTTTGGGTTCCTTGCTCACGTTCTGGCTCTAGCTGTGGTCCTAGCTGGGTTCCAGCGCTTGTCCACGCGGACAGCCCAAAGCTACAGCATGATATATAACAGCATCAAGTACAAAGAGCTGAGAGTTTAACTGCTTCAGGAAGTTACCCAACATCAAACCTTTTCAAATTCAACTACTCTTGAGAAGTTCCAAATAGTTCCTTCTCAGTTCAATTTTCATACATCACTGACAGTACTAGGACCCTATGAAGACCCTCTCTCACTATCCTGCAGGATACACACACAAAAACGTGCACGCACACACGCTGGTTTAATGTGTTTTGTTGCTGGCATGTTTGGTGCGTGCATGTCTGGTAATTCACGTGTTGCTTTGTCTCGTGTGACTGAGACAGACAGACTTGATCACGTGGCCTTCCTTATCCTGCATTTCCATCTCACCGACCCACAACACATCTTGCCATACAAACATAGAACTGTAAATAAGGCTGCTGCTTTCACTTTTTTATGGTGTGTGTGTCTGCAAACTAGTATAGACTGAGAATACCAAACTCAAGGGGTGGGTAAAACCCAGGGACTACCCATGCACACGCACGTGTGCTGCTTTGAAGGCCATTTTAGATACACATGCAAAGTTCATGAATGTAAACAAAAATATATAACACAATGAAGAAGTCCACATTGTGCACAGGCATTCCATATGTTTGAAACACAAAGTCCATAATCTGTGAGTTACAGTAAAATCCCTGTGTGTGTGTGTGTGTGTGCGTGTGTGTGTGGCAGTGGTGCATTTCCCATGCTGCAGGCGGGTGAGTGCAGACTCACGCTGTCAGGCTGGCTGTGCTCCATGGCGTCCAGCTGCAGCTGGATCTCCCTCAGGCGCGCCTCCTGCCTTCTCCTCTCCCTCTGGGCCTGCAGGGCCCTCTCCCCAAAAGGATTGTCCACTGCCGCCAACGCCTGTTCCAGCTCCTGGACCTGACACACACACATACACACACGCCACACAAACATAAATACACTCCCATGTGCAGACAAAGACACAGACAACATAAAATACAGTCAGATACACAGAGGAAACATAAAGCTAACACAACTCTCTCTCACACACACACATATTCACACACACAAAGCCTGTGTATGTAAACACACAGACACAATCAAACAGAGCAACCACACTAGCACACGCAGATACACACACACACACACACACACATACACACGTAGTACACCACTGCCCAGGGAGCACTCACAAACCAAACACATCCCCATGTGTGAGTACACACACGTACAGGATCAGGAGTTAAGTAGCCCTGCATGCTGCAATTATGTCCATGGAATGGTGTGAAACCAAAAACACCCATCACACACACACACACACACACACAAAAACACATAAAGTATCTGCTAACAGCTCCAGTGTCTCTCATCTCCATCTCATCTGTCTCTCACATGTCATCCGTATTCCACATAGCGGAGTCACTGACTCCCGCTTGGCCCGGTGTGTGTGTGTGTGTGTGTGTGTGTGTGTGTGTGTGAGTGAGTGAGTGAGTGAGTGAGAGGCAGACAGTGAGAGAAAGAGAGGAACAGTGTGTGTGTGTGTGTGTTAGGGTTTGCTTAGTGCTTCTGAATGCTGATGTGTTGTGAAACTCTACTGGAGGCCAAGAGTCTGACAGAGAGGCCACAAGGGGCCCCAATGCACTGACTCACCCCAGCAGTGTAGCCTCCTAGTAGGGGCTCGCAGAAATTACAACTTTATGGACTTGCATGTTATGGTGGATGAACTCTGGAAGGTGCGTGAGCATGAGTGTGTGTGCGTGTAGGGGTTGACATAGTGCCACATAGACATGGCTTCTGTGTCCAAGGCAAATGTTCTGGTGTATGTGGGTCAAGGGGAGAGAGGTGAATTATGTCTGGAAGCACATCTTTCTTCCTGTTTTGGATCCCTCTTCACCTTCCCTCCATCACTCCCATCTCTCTCTCCATCTCTTATCTACCCTGGAGCTACAGACTTCAGGAGCCTCTTCTAATATCACATGGATCAAAACCTCAGTCAGAGACTTTCTGTCTGTTAACCTTCATTTTCTCCGCTCATAACCTGTTTCCATACAAGCCCTGAAGCTATCAATGCTGCAGGCTACAGCAGAGAACAAGACAGAGAACGAGAGGGAACGAGGGAGAGACGAGAGAGAGAGAGATGGAAAGGGAGAGAGTGAAAAGGAAAGAAAGAGAGAGTGCACAGATGCAGCAGTCTGTCCATATCTGAGAACCTCATCTGTAGTGTCATAAAGGCATCTCTGAGACCTGTTGAGGATCAGTTAGCTTTGTTTTGCCTTCTTTTCATGTGCTTGCCTGCTGACCCCTGTCTATCCAGGTTGTGTGTTTGTCTGGGCTGGAGCCATGGTGGGTCGGCATTGCTCTCTGTTCTTAACTCATGTCTTGTCTAGTTATTCTTTTTAAAAGGATTTGTTCATTTTCTGGCAATTCTCAAAGATGAATAAACACCCATTATATTTGTTAAAACGAGGAGATTAGAGCCTTGTAGGTTGTGATGTGCATGACAGTAAATTAAGGTACATGTACATCCAGCATCTTGAGTGAGTCCATGATAAAGACGTCCAACAAAACAGTATGACTCACTGACCCAGACTGATGCCTTAAAAAATTCACATGACCTGGACATAGATTCACACAGATACACACCCACACAAACAAGTTCACAAACACACAAACACACACACAAACAGTCCATTTGGGCTGTAGTCGCTTTTATGCAGTAATCCAACATAAATGTGGATACACAGAGAGCCGTTCCTTCACCACTGTGCCTTCTTTGCCCATAAAAGCATTCTCATGGCCAGAAGCAGTGTTGACAAGCCAAATTTAAAACTTCATTTCAAGTCGTGTCAGACAAGGCCAGATTTCAGCTGCTGAGCCCAACTTTCCAAAGGCTCACATAAGATCGTGTTGCAGTGGTTCACTTAAGAGAGAAAGCATGGCGTTAAAAAGAGAAAAATAAATGCAGCAGTCTCACTTTACTACCATCTTCACACCACTAAGTACATGTCTTTGAAAAATGAAAATATTTTTCATACTGAGACTCCAGTCTGTTTTAGCTCCTTGTTTACTTTACTCTGTGGTAGAGTACTAGACTGTAGACAACCTACAGACAACCTGTAGATCACCTTCTCAGATCATGTATTCATAGTTACAATGCCCTTTGCAATCTATTAGCAGGTTGTTCTGTGCAGCAGCCTAATGTATTTGGCTGAGCTCTACACTCTTCTTTTCTCTTTCTCTCCTTGTTTTCTTTTGTCTACAGAATAGCTTCCAGAACAGCTGCCGTGGTGTGGTTCATGCCTTGTCCTAGTTCTCTAAATGTGAGGACACTAACATGGCACTTCCATGCATTGACCTCATATGCTCTGCTGAAACTCTTTGTAGTAGGAGGAGAAACAGAGATGTCAGCCCTTGACCTAAATAGATGGCAAACCAAGTGATCTATATTACACGCTCAACGGATCCGCAACTTAGCTTTAAATCTAAGATGGAATTTTAAAGTGTGATAACTGAAACTCAATAGTGGGTCACAGTAAAAAAATAAAATAACAATAAAAGGGCAAAAAAGGGGTCTGTCTCTCCTGATTGTTTGAACATGAGCCAGTAGACTGCTGAATTGTTGCCTTGCTCAGAATGCAGTCAAATGCCTGAAAATTATTTCAATATGCAAAAATGTAGGTCAGCTGATCAAAAACGGCCAAGACTAATACCAGTAACTTTGTTTGAGATGTCAAACATTAAAACAAAGTAATTTCCCTTACTTGGGATAAAAAACACGGACAAGAATGATCTTGGTAGACACCAGGGTAGTTCCTAAGTGAGACATTATTTCTTCGTTTTCCGTTTTGAACACCCTACCTTCCCAAGGGACAGGTTGATATCCAATCATGCATATCACTACAACTAGCATTTAGTCATTTACCAAAAGTAATGCTGAGACACCTTTGACCAGCTTAACCAATGAGAATTGCACACACTCAGGTCAGACATGGCAACTGAGAATGACAGCATTTATTTTGATTTACTCAAAAAAAGAGGTTCACAGAAGGCCTCTTAAGGTTAACACCACTCTCCACTTTGTGCTCTCAAGCGCTTCAGAGTTGGGAATGGCAGTGAGTTTGTTTTTTTTTACTAAAAGAAAAAGAGAGGAAGACAAAAACTGGAATGACCCAATGAGGGTCCCAGCTGTCTCTCTCTTTGCCAAAAACAACTGCCATTATTGCCTCAAATACAGCAGACAAATACATAAAAGCAAAAAAAAAAAAACTAAACGTAATTAGGTCAAATTTGCGCTAGCACTACTTCATCCTGTCCTATGGATACTAAGTCTTGTGAGGACAGGTCTTGTTTTAAGACACTCATGATGTAACAAGCTTTAGGTATTTGGTATGTGCTCAGATTTACAGGGTCAACTTTCACAGGAAATGGGGAAGCGGGGGAAGACACAGAATCAGGTTAAAACAACAGCATTCACAAGACATAACTGTGACAAGAATGACACTGGACCGTAGAGCCCTGGCAAAGGTATTACTGATGTAATACCTTCATGTTTCCTGCAGGCCTTCTGTGAAATGTCAAGCTAACTGCTTAAAAACATTCTTTTGATGACAAGCTAACAGCTTAAAACCATGTGTTACCAATTTAGGTCATCCAAATAATTTTATCAGAATTGGACAGGACACACAAACACCTGAGTAGCAAACATGTGGGGCACAGAGTAACCATTTTGCATGCAATAGTTCAGTATCTGAATCTGAAGTCAGAGAGGACTGATGACCTACATGTGCAGCTTGCCACCATGCAGAGACCATGTCATCATTCACATGCGGCTTACATGTCTGTATGTCAATCAGTTCATTTTGCAGCCCAAGGATTGCTAAAAAGAACCAAAATTCGTAGAGTTGCAGATGTTACTTCTCCAAATATAGTATACTTGTGTTTGTGGGATGGGAGAGACCATCCCCCCCTCTGGCTTTTACCTCTGCTGAATGAATTTTATCCTCGGGGGGATAAAACCCCATCAATGAAAAAAAAAAAACTATTGAAATTGAAATGAGGTTGTGACAGTTTCTTTCACAGCTATAATCTACATTGTTGGTAGCCTACTAACTTTCAACCTGACCCGAATTGTCGGTAATCTCGTTGTTCGCGAACATCCCCATGCAAATAAATACATGGTTTCTGCATTCTACGTGGAACTAATAAAAAACGAGGGAAAATGAAACGCGTTCAGAGCAGCATATCGTCATAATGCTCATCTTTTCATAATTTTGGCACATAGGGTCTACCATTAACCTAAAAAAGAATTAAACCTGTTGATTGCTTATTTTTTCATGATTAAAAAACAACCACAAAAAAAAAACATCCCCCCCTCTGTTTTTTTGAGAAATCGCACCCTGCCCCTACAGCAGTAGTATCTTACTCCTGCAACTGAGTTACTGTGATGCCATAGTTGCAGAGAGGGTAAAAGTGGAGCGAGAGGCACAAACATTTGTTTAGGTTTGTGTTCTATTTTCGCAAGGGTGGAGCGACCAGAGTCGAGCCCTCATACGCTGATACAAAAGATCATTGAAAGGTTTATATTGTGACGCAATGTGACACTCCCACTTATGCAGACAGAAACTATTCATGTTTGATGTATTAGGTTGCTCTATCTTGGTCAGTATTCAATAATCTTTGAAAGTAGTATCCTACTCTTGCAGCTGAGCTACTGTGATGCCATAGTTGTATCAAAGATACTTTAGGGTTGGCCCTTGAGTCATGGATCTGCCCAAGGTTTCTTCCTTGGACAAGGGAATTTTACTTGACCCTGTTGCTCTTGGGTGGACCTTATTAAGGTGCTCCTTGTTAATGTATGGGAGTATTGTCATTTGCCCTCACCCCCAAAAATAAAATAAGACAAAATTTCCTTGCATCCTTGTAGTATCTTACTTCTGCAGCTGAGCTACTGTGATGCCATAGTAGTATCTCACTCCTATAGCTGAGTTACTGTGATGCAGTATTTTACTCCTACAGCTGAGCTACTGTGATACCATAGTAGTATCTTACTCCTACAGCTGAGCTACTGTGATGCCATAGTAGTATATTACTCCTACAGCTGAGCTACTGTGATGCCATAGTAGTATCTTACTCCTGCAGCTGAGCTACTGTGATGCCATAGTAGTATCTTACTCCGGCAGCTGAGTTAATGTGATGCCATAGTAGTATCTTACTACAGCAGCTCAGCTACTGTGATGCAGAGCAGCACCACAATTGTCTGGTGTAGCACACAGAAGTGTCTCAGTAGTCAAGACAGAGCTTGGACAAAGCTGCTTGTTTTGTAAGGTGATATTTTAAAGGAACAGCCAGGGCACTTCAAGTCACAGAGCGGTCTCAAGATCACAACTGTTCATACCACTACATGCAAGTTCAGAACAAAATGCTAGGGGCTGATGAGTCTTCATTAAATATCTTATGTACAACCTTTGCAATGGGTTTGTATGTTTTGATAGCCTTGGATAGTGAATGTAGATGTATCGGGATACATATGGTATCCCACAAAGAGGAAGGCTATCTTTAGCAGAGGGGAAATCCATGGCTAAAGAGTAGGACACTGGAAAGAAACACTACAGTTATATATCTATTCTATATTTCTAGTCTGTGGCAGCACTGTGCATAACCGTAGGAGCCATGACTTGTTTCTGCTTTAAAGTGGTCAGCGCCAGTCTAACCATAGAGGGTGTTGGTTTGTTTGGAAAGTTACTGAGCACGAAAGGGAAAATAAAGATCCAGTATAGATGCTGAACTTTGGACAGCTATGCTGATGCACATGCACGAGGGGCTCTTTTACTGCTCTGTAAAGAAGGCAAAACACAACAGCAGAGAGAGAAAGTGAACTGAGTCAGTCTACAAGTCAGTCAGTAAGCTTCCCTGTAACCTTTCTCCAGCTCTCTTACTTTCTCTTCTCTCTTGCTCTCTCTCCCGGTTAGTGCCACGTGGACCATGGACCTCAGCCAGGCTCTCTCCACAAGCAGCCCCACAGCTCACGGTGCTATTAAAGCCTCAACGGCAGACCACACTACAGCACCGGAGATCTGGATCGCTCTCTCCCTCTTTCTCTCCTTCTGCAGTCCTCTGGCATGGAGCCCAGCAAGCTAACGCCCTCCCAGGTCAGAGCTTGAGCTCAGTCCCCAGGCCCAGGGCCCCGGCTCACGGCCCAACCTGAGGCCTGCTCTTTGCCATTCACAGGCTCTAAAAGCCAAGCGTGAGAACAAGGTGTCTGCTTTCAACACCATGAATTCAACACCTGCACAAGCACACCCCCCAACAGCTGAAAGGTCACTAAGGCAGCATAAGATATATGATAATCCCCCACCAAGATCTGCAAATCTGGACTCACTGCAGTCGTTTCTGTGTTTAAACTCAGATGTCATCCAGTTGTCTATGGGAGAACAGTGGGGTGGGATGATCAGAATACAACAGGAACCTGTCACCTCAAGATGGTTCAGTTTCTTCAGTTTCATTTTTCTATTACAAAAGTTCATATTTTACAAGGCCAGGTTGGATCACTCGCAGATGACGTCCTGATTGCAGCACATTCTTGAGGTCATCTGGACCTTGTAGTCCTGTTCCTCGGATTGAGGGTGGTCTGGATCAGCATGTGTGTTCTTTTACAGATCAAAACCGTATGCCAGATATACTACACAAAAAAATCACACACACACACACACATTGTTTCCATGGTTGACAAATGCTGAAAGTGGATGTTGATAAGCTTACCATCTGTTCATAAAATGGGACAATGCATCAATGCCAAGGGATGACTGCATTCTTAACTGCTTTAAAAATGATCTCTGGTTCTGTAAATGTGCCACAGCACTGTGAATGAGATACTCAAACTTGAGAATGGCAACCAGCTATAAAACTTTTTGCCTGTGTTTGTAAGATGCTGTTTTAAGTGTGCACACACAGTCATGAGCATGAATCTGGGAGGCAGGTAAAATTCTACACACTCTCATTCTAAAGGTGACCACCTGTGCATCCACCTAAATACATCCTCTCTGGGCTTTGTGCCAAAGAATGAGGCATCAAACACAAACAAAACTATAACAACCAATACTTATCAAAAGCATCAGGGACTGTCACTGATGTCACTGTCGCTGATTCTTACCCACTGCTTTTAAATCTATACAAGTGGCACTATGGTCAAGACTAGTCATGTGTATGTGACCTACATTATCCAGCTGTTAGCAATTTCTGATGGTGACGTGGTTCTTTTTCATTGATTAGATACAGCTTGTAAAGAAGACATGGACGGGAAGCAGTGGCCATAACTGTGGTGCACTGGAGGCGTCAGCCAAGCTGTTTTTGGTGCCGGAGCTCAAGGACGCACTAGGGGGATGCAATCACTTCCTCTCCAGCTCCATCACAGTCTGGAGGTTGACCTAACCATGTAAATAATGCCAAGTCAACAACGTGACAGACAGAGATCACAGCGCACAGGAAAGAGGAACTTCAGTGACTTGGAAAAACATTTTTGACCTATTTTTTCCCTTTTGTTCTGCTCCCCTTTGTGTATTCTGATGAAATAAGTGTATGTATGAGAAAGACATGTGCATGCTGAACTTATTCAAGCATATGTCTTCAAACTGTTCTATTTGAGATAAAATCACTCACTAGGTAAAATAAAGTAGGAAAAGCATATAATGAAATAATGCAAAAGACATTTCTTCACCTCTCCTGAAACTTGGATGCTTTGTTCAATTCCCTGGTGAGACAAGTGTGGACAAGTCCAGCTTATCAATCAATAACCACAAGCTACTTCTAGCAATACTGCATCTCCACTGACTTTGCATACCCTTAATAGAAAAGCCTACTCTATCTCACTATGCTTAGAAGATTTACACATTTATTTCTCCCCTATATATTAATCAACAATTAATTTTATAAAATCACCTACTGTGATGAACAGGAGCAAAGATTGAGGAGGTAAAGGGAAAAAAAACTTTTCTTAGTGACTTGGCTGGTTCAGCAGTGCACAGTGACATTAGTTCACTGCGTTAGTACAGTTTTATCAAAAAATCAACGAATACATCTGTCTGCTACTTAATGCTCTAAAGGTAGCCAAAACTGATGGCTAAATTCAAGCGAGACCAGCATAACTCCAGGAATCCGCTTTCTGACATAAGACCAGAGTACTTTATTCATTCTTTATTCTTTATTCATTTTTATTCAATAATTTTTTGTTGTTTACCAGTGTGTACCCAATCAGTTAACATGGAGTCACTTTTTAGGCATAGGCCTAAAAGCATAGTCTCATTTTGTAATTGCATTTAAGAGGCCATGCATTGATCAGACTGTGCACAGGAGTGCCTGATATTACTGGGGACTGAGAGAGAAGCTGTAAATGTGTGCTGCTGTAAATCAC
The DNA here is from genome assembly GCA_027481765.1 of Tenualosa thibaudeaui. Classification (NCBI taxonomy): domain Eukaryota; kingdom Metazoa; phylum Chordata; class Actinopteri; order Clupeiformes; family Clupeidae; genus Tenualosa; species Tenualosa thibaudeaui. The sequence goes on along the minus strand of JAIFZK010000013.1, from coordinate 506,257 downwards.
TCCCCTTTTCCAATACACCTTCAGGGATTACAGGTTTACAAGGAGTTTTACTACTCTTTTGCGGTTGACCCCTCCACTAGTTGTGACTTCCGTAGTAGCTAGACTAGCCAGAGTTGATGTCATATATATATATATATATATATATATATTTACAGTGTTTACAATCAGTGCATGGCATGGCTCAGGGACCGCTAGTTTGTTTTAATGTATTTCATTTGTGTCTGTAGTCTGCAACAAGAAATATTTTATTGCAGATCATGCTGACAAGAGTGGTGGGGTGGGCAATTACACCAAAAAAAACTTTTACAATGTGAGATATGCTGTACCAGGAACCAAAATGGAAAGTTCAGACTCACTGTTATCTGGCCGTCTATGTTTATGATGAGATATGCAGTCCGTGTTTGGGGAGATGACACTATCTTTCCATTACAACAAAAAAGGAAAAAAAGTTAAGCCTCTAAGGTAAAAAAAGCATTTTCACAATTCAAAGAACCAAAAGTGTCTATTCCTGAAGGTGAGGGTTCATGAATTGTAATAACAATTATAAACTAATATGTGTCAATGACACGCACAAGGAAAAAAACACGTTGGACTGAGCACAGCAAAGAAAATCTGTAGGAACTGCAGTTTAGAAAAAGGAAAGTTAACCTAAGTTCTATATGTGATCATGCAAAGCTACTGAAATCTAAAACAAAAAAATGCTGAAGGGTCAGCATGGTGTTGTTGAGCTGAGCTGGGCTGGGTTTCAGTCACACACTAAATTCAGCAGCGCCACAAGAGAACAGGCGGCTGGCTCCAATGTACAACACCACTGTAAAATATCAAACATGTTTAGTTAGCAGAGATTTGCTCATGTGGTTAGCGCATTAGGAAGGTGAGCTGGGCGTTCCCAGGACTGGTTTGTGACTCACGCCATCTCCAAGACAAGGAGGCAATGAGCTGGTCTTCAGCAGGCAGTGCGTCTGATGTTTCCCATAAACAGGCAAAGGAGTGGCTAAGTGACCTCATAGCATCAAAGTAAATAGAGAAACCGCCAAACTCTACACAAGAATAATATGGCAGAAGTGGTGCAACTATTAAAATCACACTTTCAGACACAACTAGTCATTAGGAAACATGCAGTTCTGACAAGATGTCTGCTTGCGCAAAGGTCCTTTAAATAATATCAGACATGTAATGTGTAACATGTAATGTTATACTGTATGTCATTATAATTAACTCAGCTAGAGAAGACTTTTGGTAGAGATTCTTGGTAGGATTATTTTAAGCTTCTGAAGTCCATTGAACCACACCAACACAAGAAAAGGTAAGATTTCTCGCAAAAGTAACCTAGTTTTGTTGAACCCATGTCTCAAGCCCTCAACTTACTTTTTAATGTGTGTGTATGTATGCATGTGTTTGTGTCATGTGGTTTTCAGCACGGTTTTGGTCCACTTTAAAACAAATCTACTCATTAGAGGAGCCCTACCACAGCACACCCCTCTACATCCCAAACTCTCCAGGGCAGCTCTTTGTAATTGTGTGCAGTAATACATGCCCCACCCTGGGCCAGATGGCAATGGATAGCTGCCCCCGGTGATGGCCCCACCTTGGGGCCTTAAGTGAGTGTATATTATCGTATTCATCATATTCAGTTGAAATTTGTAAGATGAAACATTACAGGATTTTCCAATGTTCTTGAAAAGTGAAGTGCGCCTAGTAGATTCAGTTTGGCAAAAAATGCTATGATTGAACATCACTGAACACCAGCTTCTTTTGATGTGAAGATTTACTGCTGGTGGTATGCCCTTCCTAGAATGAAATGGAAAGAATTTGAACTAAAAAATGAAGACCAAAAAACAGGCCGTTACATAAGCTTCACACCTTCAAGATGTGTTCACTATTAAACACATATCTTGTCAGTATACTGCATCATGTTGAGTGAGTAAAAGAGTAGACAAGTTTATAACCCCCTTTTTTACGATGATAAGACCACTCTGAGATTCTACGTACAATCACTTAAACATAACCACATTGGTTTGGGGGCAAATGTTCTGGTAGCCTATGGTATCATAAAACTACAAAAGACTACTTCAAAGTAATTTTACCCACTTGGGAATTGAGAACTAGCGCTAAATAATACCTACTTCACCAAAACTGTGGTGGGATTTTTGAAGATTGTCATAACACACCACACACATTGTTCTATGATGTCTTAAAGTTTAGAGCCCGCATTAAATACATGGCAGATCACATAAGCCATGGAAATACCTAGGGGTAATGTGCTTTATTATGAAGGAACAGGTATTCCTTCTTATCTGTATGTGCACTAGTCTACTACGAAATTACTATGTTTGTGAATAGTGGTAGTAATGGTTGGGGGAAGAAGATAAACCTCTTCTTACATGTGGATAATTTTGGCAACAAGATGTGTTTTGACCACTCAAGCTGCTAGACTAAACATCTCATGGATTGTGAAAATACACAAAACAAAGTAGCATTAGCATATTGTCTCCAGAACAGTTAATACTCTTCACTGTTTAGATCTATCAAGTTTTACAAGGAGATTTCATCTCTAACAAATGCTGAGTATTTTGTTTTTGTGACTGCTTCCAACAAGCATGGTAAAACACCACTACTTGACCCTCCACACAGCTTCTTCTCATTTCGGCTCTTTTGAAAGGACCTCAGTGCAAGTGCTTGGCCTCCCCTGTAAATTAAAGGCGACCAGGTCAGCCATTTATGGCCCTGGAACGCACCCATCTATCCACAGCAAGCCTTTTAATTATGTTCTGGGTCAGTTTGCCAAAGACGGCTACAAGAACCTGCACAACGTATCCACAAGAGAATCAATTACTCTCTGGAACCTTGGTCCCAGACGCTGTAGTCGAGTCCAGCTGAGATGAGTGTGTGCAGGTATGTGAATGTGCTAGAGCTGGACACCAACACTTCCTCTAACTTATTTCACCCTCAGCTGAGGATGCACATGATGCTTGAAGAGAGCAGCCAGCTCCAAATTTGCAACCCCCTACATTAGGAGGGGAGGGCATGTTTGGGGCACTCAAGGGACTGGGTTAAATAAACTAGGCACAGTTGAAGGTCATTTCAAACGTGGCTATCAGCAATGGTTCACAGATCGCAGTCAAGAATTCTCTGTAATCTAGAACTCCCAGATGACTGTTTAACAGAAAGATGCCACGACTTTAATACCCAACTGAAAAGAACATGCTCCATGTGTTTTCCTTTAAATTACAGACATCTTTGGAGCACATGAATGACTGGGCACTGGATGGATTTACCCACAGTCAGCACCTGGGCCAAGACATCACAGAGAGGATCTACTGATATAGAGTGGAGAAACCTCAAGCTCCTACACGTGAGTCACGCTGCTCCTTCCTCCAAATGGTTTTAATTAGATGTCTAAGCTGCAAATATGCTACTAAGAGGAGTAAAGGAGAGCCTTGTCTCCCACTACACACACATATGCACAAGCGTGGGGGCACTCACACACACACAGACACACTCACTCACTCTCTCTCTAAAGAGAAAAATCTGTACAGAAAGGTGAAATGGGCAACCAGTTACGAGACTGATTTATTGAAAATGTCTGGCCTTTCTGCCCTCGGTCCTGCTAGTGAAACGACTGAATGATGTCCTGTGGTCACAAGCAAGCCTGCGATACATAACAAGCAAATGATTTTTATTATCATCTGCACAGGACAAAGTGGTCATTGTCCCGTTTTGTTGTATAAAAAAATCCATTCTTTCTCTGCCATGATTCTTTGCCATGAACATATCATGGCTCAAGACCAGCCTGCAGCCCAACATGAGGGGCTTGAAGATTTCTGCTTCAAGATCATGGAGGATACAAACAATGAATTCTATCACATGAAAATGAAACCATTGAAAAATTACTTCCAAGTTTCAATAATTTCAGTGATAATACACACAAAACACCCCTGATCAAGTGATCAGCCCACTGTGCAGCGAACACATGCCAATTGCTAGGGTTCAGACACTTCGCACAAAGTGACACAATGTGAAAACTGCTGATGCATCAGGCTACCCATTCCATACAGTATATCAAGATAACTGAAACAAATACCAGTAGTACCCTTGCAAGGCAACGCTTTGAAACCAAACAAATGACAGCTTATTGCATAGGCCAACTATGCACTCCTGTTCTTAACTGTTAAATGGCAGCTGAATTCACTGAAAACAACCTCTTCACAATTAAAATTCTGGGCGACAATTAACACCTCACATATGATTTTCAAGCATGAAAACATTTTAATACAAGAAGGCTTCGTTCATCTTCTCACATTGCCAAACAAAAATGAAGTCATGATCTGTAAAACCACAATGACATGGCATTAACCTAATGTCTGGACAGCCAGTAAGATAGAAACAATGACATGCCTGGAATACATACTCAGGGACAAAAAGTAGCCTGTGTCTTTTAGAGCTGTAAGGTAAACAGACTATGGGCTCCCACTGGGACCTCTATTCTATGTCATGAAGTTTTAATAGAAGACTGATGAGGCCGCCCACTGGGCTGGCTACTGTAATGAGCCCTAATGACTCCATCTCTCCAGCACTTTATATTACGCTACTGGTGCTTAATGGGCTTACCTAGGTGATCCCATGCCTGGGAAGTCAGGGGTGGCTAAACTGTATGGAACTTACCTGGGGCATGTTGTGGTCAGGATAAGGGCTTCGCACAGACAGGAAATCTTGATGAGGAAGCAGGATCTGCAGTCTGGCATCGATTTGGATAAGCTGATCCAGTTCAGAAGGCTCTGGAGTATAGGCCTTGCCCAGTCGGATGGATGTCGTGCACAGAGATGGCGTCCCCTGGCAAAACAAGGACACAAAGAGGTCAGAGAGGACACGAAGAGAGACGACAACAATAAACCATCTTTAACCACCAAGCTAAATTTAGTTTACAAGAATCAACCATTTTCAAAGAACAATCTTCTACCATCAACTAAAGTCTAATTGCTGTCTGAGCCTAGTCGGGAGAAAGGAAAACTTAAAGGTTCCTGTTGCTTTCACTTTAATGTTAAACTATTTCTGGGACTTTCTGGGACTAATTTTCTAAATTACAACACAGAAAACGTTCCCAACATTTTTCCCTGGTCTAAACATCATGCAAAAGCTACATCTAAAAGTTATTATGCAGGTACAAATTAGACCAACTAGGAGACCCAGTGGTAATACACCTAAAGACAGGAATGACATTCTTTGGAAGGCACTCTTCATCTTTACACCTGGCATTTTTCATGTGTTTTTTGGAGGGGGAAGAGGGGATCTTGATTACTCTCCAACTCTGTTCCATTCTGCTCCCCTCAACTTTCTCCACTGGCCATTTCCTTGCCAAGATGGCCTGACGGAGGCCAAATATCTAAGTACTGACGAATCTTTGCCTCTGTTTTAGCGATGAGCAAAGCTCTTGCAGGGGCTCAAAGGCAAAGGAGGCGGCAGTCAGGGGTAGGCAGTGAGGTCACCGCCACTTCTGAGTGAGGTAATTTCTTGTCCCATGGCCCATGCTCATACTTGTGAGGCCCCCACCCCATCAGTTCCCTCAGTAAAGCCTAAACAGCTACTGACTGCCAGAGCACTTCGCCTCTCACCCCTCCACACACACACGCACAAACACGCACACACACACACACTTAATATGGAGTTGTGAGGCTTGGTAGAAAGCTCTGATAAAGACACCACAAACAGGAGCTTGCTGTAAGCACCACAGTGTGTCTGAAACTCCTGATAGCCCTGGGAGTCAAACTGATATCAGCTGAATAGAGCAGGAGGGCTGAAAGCAAACCCATCTGCCAGATCAGTAGCTGGGATCTGGCCAGGAGCACCAGAGATGGTGCTATACAAGGTGAATTAGACACTGAACAAAGAAAAACAGATGTGTTTGCAGTGCACTGCAGATGGCTGCAGTGATTCCCACACACTGACTCGTCTATGGCAGCCCACCATAGTCTGACTCGCCCCACCATAGTCTAAATATGAACCAAAAATCTTTCTCACCCACCACAGTCTCATAAAATACTGTGGGAAACACTGGGCTGATCCCTGACACCAACAATAAAATGTTTACAGTGTAGTGCAGGGGTTCTCAAACTTTACTGGACCAGGGACCCCTCATGGAGAAAATTTCTTTTCAAAGATACCTCATTATCGCAAAAGAAAATGTAACCATATAAGATTATAGCCATTTTTTCAGATGCTTTTTAACTTTCATTCTAAAAAAACATATTTTGCTACGATTATTGCCTACGGAAAATGTTTTGACAGATTGATGTAGTGTCATCTAATGTTGTGCTGGTGAACACAATGCGATATTTTCCTCCCCATAAGACAAGTTTATACTTTGTAGCAATCTTTTTCATGGACCCCCTGGCAATGTGCTGCGGACCGCAGTTTGAGAACTAATATATACAGCAATATACATACCAATATGTATAGTGTACCGAGATAGGCGGTGTAAAATAAAAAAAAGCCAAAAGACACACACAAGGCATAGATCAGGCAAAAATCCATGTCACATAAATATCACTTGCTTGTCTGATGTTTTAACAGGTACAGAAGGTGACAAGACTCCTGAGCTCTCCAGGGTCCTGAAGAAAGCAGTGAGCACTGGGACATCTACAAATGCAACCCACAGGTCTACTGCTCATCTTATCAGCAGTGGAAAACCCAGACAGAAATATAAGTGCTAAATGAAATAAAAAATAGCTAAAGGTTCTCAAAATAAACAAAAATAGTCACATAATATTATTTATATGATATAATCATATAATAGCTAATAGTTAGTATAGTTAGTAGTATACTAGTTTTATTTTAATATATAATGCTGTCAGTCATTAGGGTGAGACAGTATCCTATCTCTGCCAAAGTAAGACAAAAAGGGGTAGGGGGCAGATTTAACAATCTGGAAAAGATTGGAAAAGATACTGGCTAGGTTTGACCATAGATGGCTCTGGGTTTGACAGTCTGAGACATCCAGCATCAACAGGAAATATGTGGGTTAAAAATTCCATTGAGGTCACCTAAGGATAGTCTGAGAGTCTAAAAAGCAGTCTGCTGCCATTGATTATGAAGCCCTGTTAGATTCTGGTAGAGATGACTTCACACGCACACACACATACACATTCTCTCACTCTCTCTCTCTAGCAGACTCTCCAGATTCCATCCAAACCCGATCACTGTTTTGCAGCATCCAGAACAGCAGAGATAGGCAATAACAGGAAGTCAACATCTAACCTGAAAAAAGGCTCAAAGCTAACACACTCTCTTCTGTGCCATATCCACTAACAACATGACTAGAAAGGCTCCTCAAGTAATCCATGATAAACAAAAGAAAGTCTTTTGGCAGAACAAAGCAGCTGAAGCCTAAACACTTCCATGTGTCCCACCTTCATGACTCACAACAATTACAGTCATTGCAAAGAAACACACTGCACAATGTTAGGGTTCACCATTCTTGCTTTCAAAAAAACATGCAGCAACTAAGACAGAATAATGCCTAACAAGTCATGAAGACCTCCCATTAATATTCCATTGTCTACACAATACTGAGGGTCTGATTGATGACAGCTGGGGCAGAAACGCTTTTTCTATATCCAATAATCTCCATCAAGTCATTCTTGTGGCCTGATGAAGGCCTGAAGTCAATAGCTTGCAGAGGCAGGCTGACTGGTGGCACTTCGTAGGCCACTGCAGCATGCAGGTCAGCAGCAGGATGCCTGCACAAACTAAACAGGCTGCCAAAAAAACACAGGCCTGTGTGCCCTCACTTGTCCAAGAACTGAATCAGACAAATAGAATTAAAAAGGAGCTTGCACCACATCAGTCACATTTAGAGTAATGGAATGTAGCCCCTCGTCTATGTCCTGTCCAACTCTCTGACCTATTCCTCCATTAATGGCACCCAGTATGTTTAATCAAACTGTCAGACAAGCTTTGAAGTGTTGGAAATGGTTTAGCCATGACAGCTTCCCATAGCAAGTAACCCTCCCACTGATAGATTACACAAAGTGCTCAGGGGGTTGTGGTGGTTGAGGCTGTCTCTAGATGTGAATTATGACTGGAAATCTGCAAGGTGATAGCTACATTGTCAGTAATGACCACCCTGCCATAGTGTTCACCTGTTCTACGTACCTCTGATGTGACAGCATTGGAAAAGCCAAAGGAAAAGGAATACCAAATGCATGTTGGGATACATGAAAGTCCTCTATGTACCAGAGATCAGAGGTGATGATTTTGTGAGCTATCAAAACCTGACACACTGGCTTCAATACAAAGCTAAACATGCATGCAGTCAGTCAGCTTCACAACAGCAGATATAGGAGGTTTAACACTGCTGACTAAACTAGTAGATTCACTAAATTAGACTAAATTATCTGATCTGATCTGATTAATTAAACATAATGCTATTATTCATTTAGGACGTACAATTTGGATTTGAAAAGGGTCCACTGAGAAGTAAGATCTGAATCTACACGTGTCCTAAACCCAGCTATTCCCGGTCAGCAAGTCTGTCTGGCTGCTAACCTGGGCAGTGGTGGCAGCAGTGCTGCAGTGGTCTTGGCTCTTGTCATCTATGTCCCGCAGCAGCTCACAGAGACGCAGCCTCTCATCCAGTGTCATGGGCACGTGCTGGCCACAGCTCACCAGCTGAAGTGTTCCACAGGGAGAGAGAGGAGACCCATCATGTGAGTAAGTCTTGAAAACATCAAATTCAATTCAGCCAACACACACACACACACGCACACACAAGTGTCAGTCACATTTCTCTTTCAAAGGCAATCCCAGAGGGAAAAAACAGGTGGACAACGGACTCATTTACAAAACAGCCATATGACTGACCTCAATGTTTTTCTTCACAAAGTTCTGGCTCTGCTTGCCTGTGGCATCCACCGTCTGCCTGCTTTCTGCCTCACCCTCTTTGTCCTGCTCCTGATCAACTTCATATCAAACAATTAATTAGTTCAGGGAATAGCAATCATTAACAATGATAGTTAAACCTACAGTGTGTTGCATATCATTATCATACATAACCTGAAGCACAAATTATAGCTTAGAAAGTCAGAAATTAGAAGGCTAGAGTGGCCATACTATGTTGTGATTATACAGCAACAAAAGACCATTGTTAGTGACAACGCAAAGCCGAGTGCCTAAATCTTCCTTAGCTGTTCTATTATCATGGTATATCATCATCTCTCTTAGCTTTTCTAATACGATTACTTCTCATTAAAAAACAGCGATGAGAAAGACAATCATTACCTCATAAATAATTATTCTTTGAATTAGAAACATAAGCCTATTTCTTCAGTTCAGAACTATCCATTTCAGAATTCCATTTAGCAGACATGATCTGATTTTTGTTGGTCTTTAAACTCAGATCCTCCCTTTTTGTGGGCCACAGGTATTTTATGTATGCAGATACTGCCATCTAGTGCTTAAAAATCTGAAATGGCTGTTTTTGCTAAGGCAAAGGAAGACAGAAAAAGGAAGATAGAAATACTAGCATACCCTTCATACATCTCTGATGACTGGCATGCTTCTCATACTCTTGTTCAGGAATCTGAGTCCCAAAGACTGGGACAATGTCTGGTTCATCATTGGATTCTTGGGCTGGAAAAGGGGGGGGGGCAGTTGTCTGAACTTTTGATATTGTTTTTTTCTCTCCAAAGATAGTGTGATGGTGTGTCCTGAAATAGACTTTAGAAGTAATCTGTGCTGCTATACTCACATATGGAGGATTTCAGGGCCAAAAACAACTTTGTATTTTCAACAGCATCCCTGTTTCCACCGTTAACTGAAAGTTCCTTTAAATACAATTGATGAAAGCTAATGAAAAACTCATGTCCTGTTGTCCAATATGATTTGGTTAAATTAGGTAAAATTTGCACTTTATGTGCACATCACTGGTTATGTTCTACTGATGTAAGAAAGGGCTGATTATATTCATTGTATTAATAGGATTATTTAATGTCATTGCATGCATTGCAAACACATTGATTATATTCATTGTATTAATAGGATTATTTAATGTCATTGCATGCATTCTATGTTTTGAAACGGTAGTAACACCACAGTTCACCTGAAACTCCTGCCATAATTTTTGGGAAAGCTCTTGCCCTTTCTTTTTCACTTCCTTCTCTTTGGAGATCTTCTGGGCAAGAATTTTGTCCAGTCTCTTCATCTTCTTGATGGCCTTCTGCAATTCTTGATCGTCATTCTCATCATCTGAAACATCTGTCTGAGACGTCTCTACAACATGTCCACAAAACATTCAAAATATGTTCCATAAATCAATCTGTTCATGACATACGCTACTGACAAAATATTCAACAAATCACGTTGAACTACACGTAGTTAGTTCATAGCCAGTGTCAGATTAATTATTTACCTTTGGGGAGGTGGTTGCTCTCGGCATCCTCATCAGAAATACTTTCTGTCAAGCTTTTTGCTTCAAAGACCTTAAAACAGCAGAGGTAACAGGAAAAGGAATGAACAAGGCTGTTCTGCCTTGTTGAACTGAATGAATAAGTTCTGTTTGCGAGCTCTGTTATGCAAGACAGTGATGTGACCAACCGTTGTCTAGAAAAATTATATTGTTTCTATGTCATATATTTTTAGTTTTTTTTTTACTTCTCTGAAAAATGCAAATCAATGAGTCCTGGAGCCAGGGGGGTTGGTAAGTAGGCATCTAAGGAGTATACGCTTCATAATGATTTTAGGCAGGCCTATCCTTCAAATAACTTAACCTTAGAGGTACGAAAAACTGCACTGCATTGGTGATATCTTTCTGGCTTAATATCACCCTCTGTCTATGCAGTATAATATTTCATTGGGTAAGAAATCACTAGGCCTACAAACCAATTTTTGCTAATATTCCATTTAATTTTCACTTTCATAACAACTTCATATCACTAACAGCAAACACAAAAAGAATAATCATAAATCTAAATCTGTGTATAGCTACGATGTATTGGAATATGTTCATGAACTAGTCGATTTGGCTTATTTTATTATAACTAGAGGGCTGCACCTGCAGGTGTGGCGTGCCATGGAAACGTGCGGGTTTCACCTGAATGGCGTCCGTACTAAGTACTTCCAGGGACGCTGGATTTTGACGGATACTTCTGTTGCCACCCTCGCCTGTTGCTGTTGATACACGACTTCCAATACGTACACGCTCACTCGAGGCGGGACGGGAAATATCTTCCAGGCTGCCCCTTGTTATATCCATCTGATGCCAACAGACCTGAAACCAACATTACAAGTTGTTTAAGAAAGCGTCAGCCAGACTTTTGCATCAAACCTCTAGAAGAGCCAAGTGTTCTCGCAACTGTTTGAGATTGGACTAATATAGCCATAAGCTGTACGCACCCCTCAAAAAATACTGAAAAATACGGACTGGTTAAAAAAGAAAGCCCAACAACATCTAGCCTTGCGTTGTTTCCAGCAGCAGGATAGCTAGCTCGCTAGGAAGAGTTATCTATGGCTACCTGATGCTAAAAAAAACTTTATGGCTTATGTTCTTCTGATAGTAAACAAAATAAACTGCCTATTCCATTGTCAATGCTATTACCATAACACATCACTTGACATAGGCCTATTAGGATTCACATTTCTTCAAAGAATCTCCATCTCTGTTTTGACTGCAACCATGCAACACGGTCACCAAGAACGCGGTCGGTGTCCCGGATGTGGTAACCATGCAGACGTTACTTCGTTCACTCAGGACCTGAGGACAGGTCAGTGAGGAACTAGATGGAAGGGTGCTAGTGATGAAGCATGGTGGTGGAGATGGGGGCATGGTGGATGAATTTTTGGAATGGCTAGGAGGGACCAAATTGCCTAGTTGCTGGGTGGGGCCGTCATGGGACGGCATTGATTGCGCGTATATATTGTGTAATGCATTATATATTGGATGGCACACATCTAAGGATGAAGAAAACATGAACACGAAGAAATCAAACATGAAGTAATAATCGCATGACTGCAGGGCATATGGACGTGTATGCGGAGAACTGGGCACGTTTTAAGTTACACAAATCAATTATTTTAATGTAGGGCATATCAGAGGAGGCACATATTCTGTATTGTATGTCGCTTTGGATAAACATGTCTACCATGTACATAAACATAAACACATAAACATAGGTCAAACAACCACAGTGTACGGGGGAGATCTGGACAAGTCTCACTCTGCATTCTGCGTGTTTTTAAAAATGCAACTCATGTTAGGGGTGGCAGGGATGCGGGCATTGAGATGGTTTGAGTCTTGGGCCCTGTGCCACACAGTGTGCGAGTGCAAAGTTTTTTTTCCATGTAGAAGAATCTTTTACCATGTTTTTCTTATTCAGTTCAGATTTTCTGTTCTGGCTATGGCCTGGCATTTGTCAATCAGTAAAATAAAAATATTCAGTAATCTATACTCTTTTGATCCTGTGAAGGAAATTTGGTCTCTGCATTTAACCCAGTCATTAATTAGTTTTACACACACAGCACACAGTGAAGTACACACTAACCCAGAGCAGTTGGTTGCCTGCTATGTGAGGGGTTAGGTGCCTTGCTCAAGGGCACTTCAGTCATGGTCCACTGGTCAGGAATCAAACCGGCAACCAGTCATAACCAGTAGGAATAACCTATTTGAACTATGTTTTCTGTAAAAATAAAATAGAGAGTCGCCATAACACTAGCCTAATTGTTTTTTTTAATAGTAGTACAGTATGCTAATTAAAATTGTTGTCCTGAGGAAGACTCCAAGCTGCTGGAGCAAGAGGGCAGGGAGTCACTGCGCATTCTCCTGTTCTGCCTGCGCAGAACAAATTTCCCTCCAGTTCTTCTCCTCTCCTCCTGAACAACTTGCAGCTTCTGCTGGAGAGTCAGGAGCCTTCTCTCCACATCTTCCAGCCCAGAGATGATGGCCTCTTTTAGGGCCAGACCCTTTGATATTCGATCTGCCAAACAGGTTGTGGTGTTCAACATCTCAGAGTTCAGCTATGGGGAGAAGACATATTCCATCTGTCTGTGATTAAGCATTCACAGTACTGTATTGTCATAGATTTACTTCATTTCTTTTCATTTTATCATTGACTTTCACCCAGAGGTCTATATGAGATCATCAGTGGATAAGCAGTCATTTTTAAATCCACAGTAAGAAATGAGAGTTCACCTGTGATCTTCTCTCCATTTTGTTCTTGTAAACTTTGCAGAATGAAATGACCACAGCTGCCAGTAGAACCACTGACAAGTACGGATATATGGCATCTACTCCAGAGAGGATCACATTCTTTCCCTCCGATGCTCTGGCCGAGAGTATGGAAGCAAACTCTTGTGGGCTCATGTCCAGTCCCACCGTTGCCCATGCTGGAAGACTGGAGAAAATGGGCACATTCTCCTCCTTTGGTGGCGAAGAGTAAAAGGCCCATATGCCTGGGAACATCTTCACTGGTTATCACAGCAGCACTGAGCTTTCACAGGCCCAACACCAATAGAATGTCTGAGGTACTGTCTACTGATTCTCCATAGGAACAAAGAGCTAATTATTATTACTTCATAAAGTAATGAACAAGATGTATTTCAGGTGTGAACATTCCAAATCTCTGAATTGAATTCTGGTAGACTTCTTTGTGCATGTGACCACTTAGTGTTATAACACACCATGCAGTGGGTTTTACATAGACTACAGTACTCTTTAAACTTGTTTTTTTGCTAGAGCTATATTTTTAATCTGTACAATAAACTATCCTTGTGTCATTGTTAACAGATGGAATTTACTTTCTGGAAATATTTTTAAAGAAACCATTTGTCAAAACAAATTAATGAGAATACATATTAAAACACATTTTATTCATAATGTTTAAAAGCTGGAGAACATATCCAGAATATTTTTATTCTGTCAATACTCTGAGATAGAACCAAATATCTACAATAAATATTATACAAGATGTTTGCAATGTGATAGTCACATATTTATATTTTCCCTTAATCGTAAACAAAAAAAATAAGAACAGTTACATAAAATCAATGGCTGCATTCCTTTCATGATGGCATTCAGTGCTGCACATTTAAAGAAGAAGTTCATATTCCAAAAAAGTATTTCAGAGTACATGCATGCACTCATCAAATAATTCTGTAAACAACCGATAATTCATAAAAAAGGGAAAAAAATCTCACATCATTTCACAATAGCTTGGTTCACTAGCCTTTGTGAACATCTGGGAGCCTTTCATTGGTGTGACATTTTTCTCTCTGAAAATCTGAGGCTGATTAGGAGTCCTCATCAGGAAATCTGTACTTGGCATAGACAATGAGCATGACTAGAGACATGACAATACACAGAGAACCAATAACCAGGTAGGCAATGCCCAGGAACTGGTTCTTGCCACCCATCCAGGAAACGTTGCTGAAGACCACCTTCTTACGACCGCCAAAGTCACGGACAGGGTAATCTGTGAAAAGGAAAGGTTAAGGGCCAACCTGCATTTCATAAAAGTTACCATTCTTCTTCAAGGTTTATTCTAGTCTTTAAACTATTATCTTACATCATGAGCATTCCTTCCTATTGACCTTTAAGTGCTTTATCAGACACATGTCACATTGTGTTTGCTAAGGCACACTGAACTAACAAACTGAAGTGGACCTTCCCTCCCTCTGCCTTTAGAAAAGTCACACCCTGCTGGCCAAACTAGTTTATCTGGTTGATACAAGAAAAGAGAGGCCCACGCGGAAATGTTTAAAGCATGGTGAAAACATGAAACAAATTAATTGATCTGGATTTGTACAGAGCTCAACAGCAAACTCCCACACTTTCACAGTAATTTTTGCCACTGAGAATTTGTTTATAACCCATCATAACCGCCAATGGCAGACTTCTAGCCATATCAAGATAAGTGTTTAAATGTAGTCCTACCAACACCACTCATATGACATGAATTTTGTTTTAATAAAAACATGTTTTATCCACAATCTCACTGAGAGGTGTAAAGCAGCAACTTTGATTCGTGGACATCCATAATGCCATGAAAATGTTTATGGCAATGGCCTGCCTCAAACTTCAAATACTTCCTCCACGCTTGCAGAGTAGTTGTTCCGAAAAAAAAAAAAATTGTGGCATGTTGAAAGGTGGAAAATGTTGAAATGTTTGATGAAATGGTTTATGAGATGGTAGTTGTCACTCTGGAAATAAGATATGTACTTTGTCTTGTGCCTTTTTTTCTTTTTCCATTCACATTTTACATTGATTTAAATGTTTTAGTCATCATTTAACCTCTATTTGAGTCAAGCTTAAACTGTTTTTAAAATGGACTTGAAAAATGATATTTCAGTGGAGAAAATGAGCTGCACAAAGGTCAGTGAGACTGTTGAGATCTATATTATAATGAATCAAATCCCTATGTTGGGACTTCATGACATTATTCAAGTGACTGGAATCCTTGAAGAAATGTCCAGCAATTCTTTAGAATAGGCATGCACTTTACCCTTCCCCTTTTATTGATAGCCTAATGAATTACACAGTTGAGTCATTATAGGGAGCACTGTTTATCAGCCAAATGGAGGGAAGGATACTGTAGTTGATCTCTAGCGAGTAGTTCCCAGCAGGTAGTCCATCAGCATATTCTCCCTCAGTTATTCTGCGGTACAGCTTTCTAAAATCAGGTAAGGCAGCTCTCCTCATCCAGACCAAGAAGTCTTGATTCAGGAAGCCATTGTTTGATTGGTCGGAGGTGTCCAGCTCATAGACTGGTCGAGGCCAGTTTATTGGCTTCACAGTACCTACGGTATACAGTGTAATTCTAGGTTATTTGTTTACTCAAATGTAACACAAATTGCTAATACATAGCCATTTGTATAACCAAAGCAATAATTGAATACATAATGGACTATTGCATGCAACAACTGTATCCATCACAATGTACCACCCAACCCCACCCCTACCATACATACATACATACAGCACACTGTCCCCCCACCACCTCTGCTATTCTTCCCCCCATACACATAGTACATTGCCAACCATCCCTGCCTTCAACAGTAGCCCTCCCCCACCACCACTAGTAGCCCCCTGCCCACATACGCTCAGCATGCTGCCCCCCCCCCCCCCTCCCATCACCAGTAAGCCCCTACCCCTACATACACATTGCCCACCATCTCTGCACCCCCCCCCCCACACACACACACACTGCCCCCCCTCCACTACCATTAACAGTAACACATACACACAGTTAACTGCCTACCTAGAATCCTTGGATATTGTGATTAATAACGAGAGATGGAACTAACAACCCGCTTTTGACCATAGCAACCATTTAGAACCTAGACCTATTTAGAACAGCAGTTTATCCTGGTAAGTTTTGAATCAGTCAATGTGTGGCAGAAAGAAGGAGCTCTGCAAACGAGCATGTTTTAGCTATCAAAATGTGTAAACTGTTAGCAAAACCACATAGTGCAGATGTGGCAACAGTGGTATAAGCAGGATAATGAACTCCACGGCGTTCGTATATAAGTTAATAACTCAACTTCATTTCGTGGCCTTATTACCACTTTGATTGTGCATTGTTAACTGATATATGAACGGCATGTTGTTCATTATCTCTTACACAATCACCATAGTTATACAAACAAATACCTCTATTTCCTTACTTAAAAAATTACAAAAAAGAGAAAACACTGATATACTCATTGTTTGCAGTCAGATCAGATCCAAATTGTACTTTAAGAAGTATAATGACCTCAAAAGCACATATACGATGGTATGTTAGTAGAATTCTAGAGATTCAGAGTAATGAGAAAATTACCATTAAAAGCCTTTTCCAAAGGGTCATCCCCTAATGAAGGGTTTCTGTATTTGAGATTGTAATCAGTCCACCATGCAATGCCTTTCCCATCAAAAGGAACCAACTTTTTCTGCCCTCCTACAAGCTGATAAAGGCTGAAAGTGTCTGTAAGAAGAGCCAGAGTTAACACTAATGAAACTTCACAACTAAGAGATGTCAGTTGGTAAAAAGTTGGTACCACTGTGGAGATGTCAGTTTACTATTTCAGATTTGATACTGTACCATTGAACATGCTGTTGGCTACTGATCCACATGGGACAATCGGTCTGTTCTTGTCATACTTATAAGGTGCACAATCATTCTGAGGGTCCTGGGTGTCCGGTAAAAGAGTGAAGACCAAATTAGATTATAAGTGTAACAGTAGCCTCTCAAATTAATGGACAAATGCTCTTCAAATACAAATAGTACAGCTCAGATAAACAAATCAGATAATCTCCAACCAGAACGTACAGTAAAGTAAGATGTGTCCCCAAAGAGTTGGTAGTCATCTCTGGAGACTCCGTATTTACGATGGTTTTGGAAGAAATTTGATAAACCATAATAGAAGAACACAGGACCCTACAGGAGGTAATAGAGTTCAGTAAGACAAAAAGAAACATTTAAAACATACTTTTAAACCTGCTTGTGTATCACATCTACCTTACCTGAAACTTTTGTGACAGTGTGAAGCTGAGAGTACAGACACAGTTCTTTACATCCAAACATGTAGTACAGTTGTGCTCTGAGCTTGGGTCAATACCAGTATAGTCCCTCTGTTTAGTGAACATATTACAGACAATAACGTTTAATCTGCAGTCATGGAGTACACCAGTGGTACAGTATTCAGTTTCAGACATGCAAGCCACAATGGAAAATCTTTGATATCAACTGTTTTGCCTATAACATCATTGAATGATAATATGAACACCTGCACTAGATCTTGGTTTATTAGAGGAGAAAGGGAGAAAACAGGAAAGTAGAGAAAACTAGAGTTGGATTATACATGAAGGAGTAGAGAGAAATAAAGATCTTGCCTCCAGTGTTTGGATGTTCTGTGATGTAATGAACAGAGCAACACCAATACCAATAAAAGCCAGGCCAATGACCACAAAGCCAGGGATGACTATTCCAGCCGACAGCATGGGCTGCCATGCCGGAAGCCTCTGCTGGGTAAAAGCTGTGTTATCCGGCCTGCTCGAAGTCTCCCCCTCCTTCTTCTTCATCCTGAGACTTGGGACAAATAAACAAGGTTTACTGCCTATTAGGTTACTATCAGTCCCATACTGTCAAAGTAAGCCAGCCACAGAAATAGATTTACTTAGTGAAATAGCAATGAAAATTTTCAAAGGGGTGGAGGTGCAGGAGGTCTACCCTGACACTTGAACCAAGACATTTTACATTCTTCATAACAATACAGTTCCATGGAGACAAAAACAACTAGCCACTCTCCCTGGAGTCTCAACATAAAAAAGAATAAACTAACTAACTAAGCTAACTAATTAGTCTATCTGCTTACTCTTTCCTAGGCATATAAAATCTGCTCGTCCTTTGCATTAGTATTTTCTATGTTTAGATGTTTTGCCTTCATTTAGCTTTTCTGAAAATAAAAACATTCAGTTTTGTTTGAAAGTGTTAGGTCTAGTTGTTAAAAGTTTACTATAACCACATTAACTCACCTCTAGGAGTTTATCTTCGTTTATAAACGATGTAATTCGATTCAAAGCGATTGCCGATTTACAACAGGGTGTAGCTGTAGCACACCTTCCTGTCTTACCTGTCCTGTGTCTCCTATGTCTGATCTTCACTTCCTGACAGATCGGGTTCGTGTTGACGTCAAAACTCATTGGATCGCGTTTTTAAATACTGTTTTACATTGCATTTTTGCCACACTTAGAAGGTGCAGCCTACATTTTGACCCAGCTACATAAACTTCTGGGCAAACTGATATGGTCAAACATAGGCTTCCACAAAATTCTTATTTAATTCATTTAGACAGTTTCGTGAATTTCTGCATAACGTTTTACATAGACTTCCATGCTGACAGAGCATGAAACATTGTAGAGATTGGGTTATCACATAACGTCGGCCATTATAATTTTATCTACCGCTGTAATTATAATAATACTGTAACAATGTTATCAAACTCGTTCTTACGCAATTTTAGCGATCTGTTGATGGACAGTCTTGTTAGCCAATAGATTTGCCCTACATTTACTACCATTTGTTTCCACAACCTTTCATTGGTTAATCCATCCTTGTAGAGTCAGTGGTTGTTTCCTTTGTGCCGATCGGTGCGGACCACCAGAAGGTAAACACTCTACTGTTGTTTCGGTCTTAATCTTGTGAAATGTCGAAGCAACTTGCTTAGTAAAATGATTGTACATAAAGTAGCTGCATATTGTATAATACGTTTTGAATAGCTGTTAGCTTTCTGTCGCTACCAGTTAGCCAGTCCACAACAAAGCATGCCGGGGATCTTCGCGCATCTCCATTGCTAACGTTAGCTATCAACTGTCCATTAGCGTTACACAACGTTGGTGTGCTAAGAGTAGCTAACGCTAGTTGTATTTTCTTTGTAAGCTTTGTGGTAACGCTATAGTACTCCCATCTGCATACCGGGATGTGTTTTATGCGATGTTCAAGTTATACAACAGAGTTTCATTCATCGTTGCTGTCAGTGGTACACAATAATACAGTCACTCATGAGAGTAGATTTTAGTTGGTAGGTAACACTGTAAGCTAGCTAGCATTAGCCAGCAAATTGAGTCAGACATGTTGTCTTGTGAACGAAACATCACCGCCTTGGTTTACTGGAAGGATGAATTTAAGCATTTTTCTTTGTCTAACGACTCCGCTTCTAATATAAACTTAAATATAGAGTAACGTTATAGTTTAGTTTGTGGGCCGCCACGTAATATTACTGAATCACGAGTAGTTAGCACAATGACCTAACTTCGCTAAGAACAGTGGTGTGCATCTTTGGAGCCGGACTTTCACATCAAACTGTCGTTTTAAACATCTTCCCTTGCGTGCTTGCGTGCTGGCTAACTTACCTGCTGTCACCCGTCACCGGGTCTGTGTTCTGTTCTCATTACAATGTTTGTGATTCTGTCTTTATTTCTTAGTGATTGAATGGATATTACCAGGTGCACGGACAAATGGGTAAAGCACGATATATTGTACTGTGCAGTTGTCATCAGTCTATCATCATTGCATATCCTCCAACGCATCCGCATATTCTGAATGGTTGCGGGCTAGCAAGTTATGCTAGCTGTAGGAATGTGGCCCCGTATGGTGGTATTCACCAGTGAAGACTTAACGTTAATTTTGAATTGTGACCTGGCTACGCGGTCTAACTTCATCTAATGACCGCTGACGTTTCAAAAACCTGCTAAGCTTAGGTTCAGAAGCACAGGCAAACAACTGGAGCTGAGGCGTTGGTCGTTCACATACATTCATCCTAATCACATTTGTTTTGAATGCTGAAGCCGGAAAAAACGCGTCCATGTATATAGAAGTTATTTTAATGAGTGGGGCATAGAGATTAGGATATTGGCGGACCTCTCTCAGAAACATCCATTCATCAACAGCAAATGGATGAAATAAGTCATAGGTCACAGTGGGAACGAAGTACCTTTTCACAATCAAAATATCTGCTAGTTTGAGCACAATATAAGCTTAGGTTCATGCAGTATGTTCATGTTTTATTTTTTCTTCTTCTTAGGAGAGGCCTGCATCGACCTCCATGATGCTATCTAGTAAGAAGTCTGACCCGGGTTCATCTGCATCTGCCTCCAGCATGGCACCTGGAGGCGAGGGTGCCTCTGAAACTCAGGGGGGCAGTCAGACGGGGGCCTCAGCGTCTGCTGTGCCAGGCCTTTCGGATGTAAAAAAGAAGGAGCGGGCATCCCCTAGTGGTGAACCTGGTGGGCCCCCCATGCCTCATCCAGCCAGTGCAGGGGCCCAGGACCAGGAGAACAGGAGGACCAGTCGCCGCAAGAAAGCGAAAGTAGCCATCTCATATCTCCTCCTTGCACTTACACAAATGGAGAATCTTCCTGTCTTTTTCCACAGACATTCATTCACTATAAAGGAAAGGATCAAGTCATTTTTCTTGTCATGGAAGATGATCACGTATCAAAACTAAGAGAAGAAAGTAACCATGAAACATCTTTTCTCAATCTGTTTCTCTTATACACACCCATGCATATGTAGAGATATGATGCAAGAACTTGTCCTTAGACACTGACATCTAAGACAGAACTAAAGCCCCATCATCAATGTTTTCATCAAAGAAGTTTCATATCAGTAGTAAAGCATGTGGCTAAAGTTGTATTACTGTAAGAAAACAAGGACCAAGCATTCTGTGGATCATTGTACTCTGTGGATCAGAGGACATATGTTGATATTGTTCACAAGGGTATCTAACCTGTGATTTCCTTTTTTTCTCAAGTTTCACTTTTTTTAATCCAACTTTTTCTCCAGATCTATGTATATTTGGCTTGCAATTCCACTAAGTCAATCCTGGCTAATGGCAGAGATGTCCATACTACTACAAGCTCTGTAGACCTGCTGAAAATCAGGGTTGACCCTTATCCAGGCCCAGGGCAGGGAGATCCACCCTAAACACGAAACACAATATTTTAACTAGAGGACACAAACTGTACTTTTCCTTTTTACCACTAACTTGCACTCAAATAAAGGGCAGGGAGATCCTCTATGCTGTCTAGTGATTCCTATCAGCGGGGCCAGAGTGTCGTTTTAATGGTGCTTTCATTGTGCCCCCTGTTGCAGGTGGAATATCGCGAGATGGATGAGAGCCTCGCCAATCTCTCCGAAGATGAGTACTACTCGGAGGAGGAGAGGAATGCCAAGGCAGAGAAGGAGCGGAAGCAGGTCATCCCTCCCCCAGCTCCTCCTGTGGAAGAGGAGAATGACAGTGAGCCTGAGGAGCCATCAGGTAAATAAAAGGAGAACTTCCTGTCTGTCTGTCTTCTCCATAGTCCTTGCTTTCCATTGTTTTTCTTCAGTTGCCTTGTTAGCGCCATGGCAGAACATGTGCACTGTAGTGTGGAATACTCTCACCTTGTTGACAGTGACTAAGTGAATGAATTCCCATAGCTGAACTGCCTTGTTACCACACTTCCAGTTGTTGGCCAGTTTCTTTTGTTTAATTTGTTTATTGATTATGCTGGAAAGTTTGTGTAGTTAGCCTACTTTTAAATGTCACATTTGGGTTTTACTGATGATATTGAACACCAATTTGGCTACCATTACAAAAATAGGCACCAACTTGAACATCTTCACTGCTAATCTGTTTTTCTATTTTTTCTATGGGGTTACCCCTCGGATTTCGTGCATACCATAAATGCAGTTAGGTTTCTCATATCGGGACTTTTCACTGGCATGCAATGGTGCATGCACTTATCTTTAGGTAGGCTACTCAACTCAGCTGCAGTGCAACACAAAGGTTCAGCGTTGTGTTTGACCTGTCCAGCACCTTTAGCCCAGTAGGGTAATAGACATTCTGTCAGTCATTCGCTGAACAGATCCCCTAAACAGACATCTTTCCTCTCGTTTATGGCCCAAAACTGACAACTCTCGCATGGAAAGAAGTCAGGACTTGTTCAAAAAGTAGATAGGTGCTATTAATGAAACACCGCTAGTTCTAATGACCAGCTGGCTGCATGTAGCCAAAGCAGATAACTTGATACATCTTTTGAATGTTGAATGACTGTGAACTATTCATGGCAACTTCGATATTCAGACCTCAATGTGGACCTGCTGTGGCTGTATGCTGTGTGTATTTTACACATCTATGGTATTAATGATGACAGTAATACTGTATATGAAGCAATAACATTTCAGCAGCCTGCCAATTTGGCCTAATTTATTTACCCACTTCTGGCAAGTAGCGGGTGCTAATTCTATACCCATATGCTCATATTTATGCTCATATTTATCGAGAAAACGAGAGAAAAGGCCAAGACACTCTCGGTTCAATTGTCTTTATTCAAAAAGACGTGATGCTCGTTTTTAAACAATTTGTTTGCAATTGTACAAGTATTTTATAGCTACTTTTTAATAGCTACTCCTAAATGTGTAACAAATTTTCTAACAGTTTTTTCTTATTTGTTTTATGTTGAAAATCATGGCAGGAGCCAGTCTGCCAGTGTTGGCCAATGTGTATGAGAAGGGAGGGTCTGGACGCTTTCTGCGTTGTCAGGAGAAATGTAGGACAAAATACTGGTAATTTCCCTAAAGTTTATAGCACGGTGCTTTCATTCTTGTTATTATTCTTGTCTTTATTCTTCAGGTTTGGAGGGCGCAGCCTTCCAGAGCCGCCTTCCTCATGACCGTATGACCTCACAGGAGGCTGCCTGCTTCCCTGACATCATTAGCGGGCCGCAGCAGACACAGAAGGTGTTCCTCTACATCCGGAACCGCACGGTAAGCCTCCAACTACACAGCACCTTAGTCTGCCCTTTGGGGCCTGAATGGGAGGTATTCCTTAAGTAATGGAAGGTGAGGGTGGCCTTATCTGAAAGCACAGGGGGTTTGGAACCTGAAGGAAAATGAACTTGCATAATGCATGTTAACAATATGTCTTTTGCCATATTTTCTGTAATATGTAGTAATATTAGTTCTGCAATTGATAAAAAAAAAAAAAACTAATCACAATAGAATTTTTCATTTCAATTTCATTCAATCGCACATCACACATTTATATTTCCAGAGTTCTCCTGCCCCTGGTTAGCGCAGGCTTCAGCAAAGTGGCACTCCTCTGTTTCCATCACACCCAACATGAAAGAGTGTAGTTGCCACAGGCTGTCTATGACGGGTGCCGGACCACGTTTGTGCCGGCCGTGTTTATGTCAATTGCACGTCAAAGCCAAAGCAAGGAGGGCATGATTAATTTGCGATTAAAAAAACCCACTTGTTAAAATGTTCACATTGATCACATGCGTTGGTGTAATATACATGTTTGTTTCACTTTTTAAAGTTATTTTATGGTTTATTTGACATGGACAGTGCACATTAATAAACATAGAATGTAAATGTGCCAGAATAACCAAAATGGCTATTTTAAATCTTTTGTCCATGGACAAGATTTAAAAGGTCAGATGCATGTTTCAGGGTAATTTGATTATAATAAATGCTGCCATCATGGAGTTATGAGCCTAACTAGTTACTGTTTAACTGTTAAATGTTTGTTGTGTTTGTTAAGGTTAGCTTGAAGCTTAGTGATAGCTCATCTGCTTCTGAGAGTGACAGCACAGGGCTCAATGGGTAGATGGATAGATTCATAAAATCACTAGTCAGAGTACTAGTCATTGGAATGTTAGAATTGTGTTGTTAGAATCTTCTTGCTTTCGGTTGGGGTGTGTGTGTGATTCTATCTGTCTGTCTGTCCCGCCCATTGCAGCTCCAGCTGTGGCTGGATAACCCAAAAATCCAGCTGACCTTTGAGGCCACGGCTCAGCAGCTGGAGGCTCCCTACAACAGTGAGTGCCTTAATGGCTTTCCCCGCTGTCTCTGCCAGAGCTAGTGACTTACGTTGAGAGGGGGTTTCCATATGTCTTATGTGTGCCATATCTTCTTTTGCTCTTGCTTTAGGTGACACTGTTCTGGTCCATAGAATTCACAGCTATCTGGAGAGGCAAGGTCTCATCAACTTTGGCATCTACAAACGAGTTAAACCCCTGCCAAGTAAGTGGTATATACAGTATTTCTATGAGAGTGTGTGCATCGCTTGAAATGAATAACTTTTTAGCCAGTATTCTTCAAAGAAATCTTAGGAATGGCTGCGGAGAATCTGATTTTATCACAGAAACAGTATTTGTATCTATTTGTGTGTAAGGGAGTTGAAAACTTACAGGTGTACATTTAGGTAATGAAGAATTTAGTGGTACTTAGCAGTTAAAACTAGATTTAAAACTTCTTGTTTAATGTCCTGTGTTCCTGCACAGCTAAAAAGACAGGCAAAGTGATCATCATTGGTGGAGGGGTGTCGGGACTGGCAGCCGCTCGCCAGCTCCAGAGCTTTGGCATGGACGTGACCGTGTTGGAGGCCAGGGTGGGTAGAGCTTGCACATGCCATAGTCACACAAACACACTCAGGTAGCGATGTGGCTTGACATTGGTCTTTAGCTTCTATCTTTCACACGTGCACAGGTAGAATACACGTCAGGACTTCCTTTCTGACACTGGACTTTTACAATTCTGGGAAAAGCACAACTGTAAAATCCTATCTGTGTTGTGGGCTTTGGCTAGGCTTACTTTTTCTTTTGGTGTGTAGAAAATGGTTGTGTGCTGGGTTAATTCTTCGGGAGTGACACTGGAAAAAAAACAGAGAGAAAAGTTGAAACCAGTTTTGTTACTTACTTTTGCTCTGGCAGGACCGTGTTGGAGGAAGAGTCGCTACTTTCCGTAAGGGAAACTATGTGGCAGACCTCGGCGCTATGGTGGTGACCGGATTGGGTAAGGAGCAGTCATTTCAGCATGATGCTGCTGCCTTCATTCGATCACTACTTCTCTCCACAGTGCAGCTGTAAATTCAACCATTAGATGGTGCTATTATCATTCAGATGGCCTTCATCCCCATTCTTCTGTCCCTGACCTTGCACAGGTGGAAACCCTATGGCTGTGATCAGCAAGCAGGTCAATATGGAGCTGGCTAAGATCAAACAGAAGTGTCCACTCTATGAGGCTAATGGCCAAGCTGTAAGTATGGCTGCCTCTGTGTCTTTGAGAATTGGTGGTGGTTCTGTCAGCTCATTATGGCTGAGTCAGTGCCAGGCTAGTTCTCTTTCTGTCATTTCATCACTTTTATGCACTTCACATTCTTAAGTGGAAAGTCTCAAATTTAATGACTGCCCCTTTTAAATGTCATAGAAGGTATATTTTACATTTAGCATAAACTACTTATTGCTAGTAGGTAGTATTGTCCTTTGTATGGTCCAGTCACTGCACTCACAATTCCTGTAGTGCTTGATGTTGTCTGTGAATAATGTGTGTATGTGTGTGTTCTGTTTCTTACGGTGGGTTGCATATCCTCCTCTTTTCTGTGCGGCTATCACCTAGTAGCATGGGAAAGGCTGAATGGTGTCTATATGTGTCTGAACATTTTAACCTTTGAAGCCTCGTCATGTGATTGTCAGTATTGTAATTCTTTCACTCTGTCTCCCCTCTTTTTCAAGGGAGAACGCTGCACCAGTGTAAGTACTTTTTTTATTGAATTAGTCAAATACTACTTTCTCTGTTTTCGTTCTCCAGAAGACCAGACACACACCATTAAAGAGTAATATGGGACCATCATTATTCTGAGATCATTGAGAATCATTGCAATTCAAACTCATTATTACTGTCACTACTAGGATTACTACTACTGTGTCGTGGATGCTATCTAGGTGCTCCCACCCTTAATGCTTTGTGGTACTCAATGAGGGTTAGTACAATTCAGAAAGTAGCATGGCTGGGAGTCTTGAGGCTTGGGGATGGTTTGTCATAAGTTAACCTTTACTAGTAGACTGCTCGCTCTGCAACTGAAGTAAACTGCTGCTGTTGTTTGTATGTGGTCTCAAGACTTGTCAGTTAACAGAACATTGGCAAGCAATGTTATAACTGTGTTGAAAACTTGTTGTTTTTGAAATCCAAATCTAACCACTGATTATTTTGCCTAATGGTGAATGGTTGACATTTGAGATGACAACACTTTTTGAGGACTTCTTTTTGGAAGTAGGAAGTCCTGATTGAAGGCGCTAGTGCATTGTTTTTCAAACTGGGGTCCGGGGACACCCAGTGGTCCACAGCAGGTTGCAAGGGGATTTGTGAAAAATGTTGCTGTTGTATAAATATAAATTTTGCTGTAGTACATATTTTGCTAAGTATAAACTTGTCTTATAGGGGGAGAAATACTAGAGATCAGTATAGAGCTCAGTTGGAATGTGCTCATTACTCCAACCAGCATAACTTTAGTGACAAATTAGCCTGCATGATGCATGATGCTGTCAAAACACTTCCCTTAGGCAGTAACATTAACTGCAAGATACTGCAAGAAAATTAATATTAGTTATGTGAAACAAACTGTTTTTTAATACAGTAGGCTTAGATTTGACAAAAAAATCAATCCTTTTAAATCTGTTCCTGCACTGTCAAGTTTTGCCAAATACATTAACATGTTATAAGCCAAATATGTCTTTAGAGAAAGAGTTCAAAAGGATCTAAAAAGAGCAAATGGCTACAATCTTATATAGTTCAATTTTTGTTTGTTATTGTACAATTTCGGTGCCATGAGGGGCTCCCGACCCAATAAAGTTTAAGAACCCTTGCTCTGGTGTAGACAGAATAAAATGCCAAAACACTAACACAAGTGCTCTCTCTCAGTTTTTTTAATATACTGTTATGTTTGATCTCAGGTCCCCAAAGAGAAGGATGAGATGGTGGAGCAGGAGTTTAACCGGCTGCTGGAGGCCACATCCTACCTCAGCCACCAGCTAGACTTCAACTTCCTCAACAACAAGCCCGTTTCTCTTGGTCAGGCACTGGAGGTGGTCATCCAGTAAGTGGGAGGCATACAGGACCCTTTCTCTATGCACTTTCATCCCCCACTCCAGCAGAGTCTTTTTTTTTTAACCTGTTCTATTTTAGCTTATTCTATTCACCCCATCAACGCAAACCATCAAAAAGAAGAGGTCCTTTACTAACAAACAAAATAAATAACAAGTACATTTTCCTCACGGGATCAAAAGAGTCACTTTCACTTACTATATTCTGTTAGCTAGTGAAAATTATGACACAGAAGTTACCAGGAGTCTTAAAAAGTCTAAAATTAAAAAATATGGATTTCAGGCCTTAAAATGTAATGAAATCTCGTTCAGTAGGTCTAAAATACACTTAGTTTAGGTCTTAAATTGGACTGAGATGTGATTTGGGGCTGAATCGATTACTTGAGTAACTCAAATAATTCGATGACAAAAAATGTACAAATTCTTTACCTTGAGGCTTTGTTAAATTTCTGCCAACAAGAGTTCATCTTTTTAAAAAGGTTTCTGCTATGTGATATGTTTTGTAGCCTACTATTTCATCTTTAATGGAGTGTTGATATTGAAACGCTTTCAAAGATATGAGCTGCGTGATTTCTTTTATGGTCTGTGCTCATGTTGGATAACCAAGCTCACAATGGGCATAAAAGGCAAAAAATGTCTACTTTTAATGTGGAGGAGGACAACATGGTGTAGTTCATACACTGTAAAATAGACCAAGGGGGTATACTACAAAGCCAGGTTACTGGCTAAACTGGGTAACTTCTGGAGTAACCGCTGATCTAAAAACATGTCACTTCAGAAACAACTCATGCTCAATGGAGGGTTCTTTTAGAGATCAGTGGTAACTTCCAAAGCTACCCGGGTTAACCAGTACCCTTGCTTAGTAGTACAGGCCCCTGGCCTACTATTAAATAACGTTAACACCTGTACAAAAAGCATCCACACATTAACTGCAGTTCACCAATCGGAACTTCAAAGTTGCGTAAAAGTTGATGCTTGCTGATTGACGATTGCTAACCAATATGAACACGAGCACTAGTTAGAAAGAACAGTATTTGTGATTATTTGTGGCTTGTTCTATAGTAATGACTAAACATGATGTAAAGTATTAAGTGAGAAAATGCACCTCATGTCATCAATCTCTTTCCCACACGCATGGATGCGCACAGACACACAAACTCTTCCTGTCTCTCTCTCCCCATCTTGCACATGCATTTATTCTTTATTCTCAGGTGATTTGCTGCTGGAGATACAACCCTCTGCCCTTTTTAAAAGATAAAATTAAGGACAAATAGCCTTTGTTTGTGAAGTTGTATTTCATAGTTTTTATTGTTATATTTTGTGGATGCACCACTGTGGGGCATTTCATGTGGACCATGCCACTTGCTTGCCTCTTCTATTTGAGGCCAAGTGGACATGTGAAGTTGGTAGTTGTAGTCGATAGCATGATTAAAAGGTGTATCCTATAGATGTAAAATCCATAAATTTCACTTTCTCTCAGACCTGTGCATTTTCTTTGCTGGAAAGGGCATTACGTTGGTCTTAAATTTCAATCACAATGTTCATAAAAAGGTCTTAAGTCTTAAAATTTAGTTGATCAAACCTGCAGAAACCCTGATTAATGATAGAAAAAAACATGAAATTGCTATAATTGCATAAAAGCAATTTTACCTTTGTATTCCAAGAAATCTTCACACGCTTTATCAACCTTCATTTATGTCGCCAGCGTGCTAGATATGAACTGTTTTCTACTGCTTTACCCCATCTGAAATTCTGTTGACATGCCAAAGATTATATTGCAGCATGTATCTTAACCAGCAGTGATTCTATTCTGTTCTTCACACTTCACACCCATTTTTCTCTCTCTTCACGTATTTGTATTGTGTGTAGCTCTGGTCTCTGCAGTTCTGCTTTCCATCCACCTCCCCTTAGTTTTACCTTGCTGCCTGCTCAATTATCTTTACTCTATGACCTGATGTGGCTATGTGCATATGTACAGATTACAGGAGAAGCATGTGAAGGATGAACAGATTGAGCACTGGAAGAAAATTGTGAAAACTCAAGAAGAGCTCAAGGAGCTGCTCAACAAGGTAGCTGATTTCTTCTTTTTTACACTGCCTTTGCTTTCTCCTGTTTAACCATTAGGCCTGAAGCCATGATCTCAATTCATCACATTCTCGCTGTTGTATTCTGTGATGTCTCATAGAAGGGTCAAGATGCGCAGAGGTTTTAGATACTAACTGTGGAAGCCTGATGACTTGGTCTTGGTGTCACCTTCTGTCTTTCCACTTGTCTATCCTTTGTTTTTGTTTTTCTTTGTTTTCCATTACCCATTTTCTCTCTCCCTCTCTCCCTCCCTCTTTCTCTTGTGTTCCTGTCTCAGATGTTTGCCACTAAGGAGCGGGTGAAGGAGCTGCACCAGCAGTATAAGGAGGCCAGTGAGGTGAAGCCCCCTAGAGACATCACCGCTGAATTTCTGGTCAAGAGCAAACACCGCGACCTTACTGCCCTCTGCAAGGTGAGACCAGTTCTCCAGACCTATACCACACTACTTTCATATGCAAGGTGAAATTGGAGTATAACAGTTTGATGATGAAGAGGCTACAATTTGCCATATCTCACTCAAGTCACATGTAGATGTATTAATCGACACTCTTGGATTTCACCAAAAAAGGCCTGAATCAACTAGAACAGGCAAAATTTTTCTCTCTATGTCAAAGTGTAATTTAAGGAATGATTTTAACGAAAGGCACACATTCCAGGGTGTCATTCAATGTGTTATATTGACAACTTTGTAGAGAGAGAGATTGCCACACTATACAATTGTACACTGTTTAGTGTTATTAAGCATCTGGATAATACTCCCAGTGTTCTGTTGTAGCCTTTTCATAGTCAAGCTGCGTGGTCTCTTATCCCCCATTTGAAAATCTGCCCCAAGTGTTCACATGATGCTTACATGGAAGACAGCTGTTATAAATGAGCTGTCTCTCCATTACTACAAATGTTACCAACATGAATATCAAATTATAAGTCTGGTTTACCTGAAAGCAGCTGAAAGCTGATTCTCCTGTAATGTATTTTGTATTTAACATTCTTGTCTTCACTTTCTATGTTTGTTGTTTTATTTATTATTATTATTATGTATTATTAGTCCATTGCTGTTCTTTTCATCATTTTGTGAAGCACATTTAACTGCCTATGAAATGCACACTTGCTTTGCCTTAAACTTAAAGCAGTGCCATACCAAAGTGCTTTAGGGGCAGACACACACACACACACACACACGTTTGCCTCACTTTTTTTGTGAGAAGAGCTTCTGACCTGTGTCATTAATTTAAGTTTGAGTGTTTTATTTTTCACAGCCCTGCCTTCAAGTGGCCCCATAGTTACTAATGTACCTCTCAACCACGTTAATGCTCTACAGCTGCTATTTATACTTATGTTCCATGTGGTCTGTTCTTTGCGAATTCAACTCTTCCTGATCCATTCAGACACAGACAAACACAACCCACGCCATTAGCACTTTTATGCAGATAATAGGAAGCGATTAAATGGAAGGCATGCTTTTTCAGAGATTTCTCCTCAGCCTTATTTTTAAACTATTCCAGTTATAGAGGAATCCCTGTCTACCTCTGCATTAGTTCAGTCAGTCAAAGGCCTGGTCCTTGACTTTGGTGAGTTCCATCAGCCTCTTGTTCTTAGTGTCCTTAGTAATACTGGTGCAGGTAGTTGTAGTCCAGGGCTCAGGAACCAAGTGCTGAAGTGCAGGAGCGCTAAGAGCAGCCCTCTGTCGAGTGTGTGACTGTTAAAGATGTAGAGTGGCGAAGTTTCCCTCTAAGCTTTAAGCATATTTATCTTGCTCCACAGGAGTATGATGAGCTGACAGAGATGCAGGTGAAACTGGAGGAAAGACTTCAGGAGCTGGAAGCCAATCCCCCCAGGTGTGAAACACACACATACATACTCCCAACCTTTTAGGTTTTATGTTCTAGCACCATAGCACTGTGCATAACCACAGCATGTGGTGTGTTGGTGGTGGTGGAGGTGGTAGTATCCCCACCTGTTTAGTTCTTCTGCTGACTTGTGTGTGTTAATGTGTGTGATATCATCAATACAAGTCTGCAAATGTGACCTCATTATATTTGTTAGTGTTCACATCTAGGATGTGATCTGATTAATGATCTTATGAAAGTTTCATGTTCCAGACACATTAACAATCAGTGTTAATTTGTGTGTTCTTGCAGTGACGTGTACCTGTCATCCCGGGACAGGCAGATCCTTGACTGGCACTTTGCCAACCTGGAGTTTGCTAACGCCACCCCCCTCTCCACCCTGTCCCTTAAACACTGGGACCAGGTACTGCCCTGCTCTTCTGCCCTTGGGCTCTGTTCCCACACACAGGGTGGAGCACTTTCACACACTTGGTAGCACATCAGCAGCACGCTACCTGCCCTCTTATGAGCCCCAGGCCAACTGTTGATCTTAGTGTTACTGTTGCTATAATTAGTCTTTGTCACGCATCAGCAGTGGTTATTTGAATAAATGAACACTGCTCTCTCCCTCTCTCTCTATCTCAGGATGATGACTTCGAGTTTACAGGAAGTCACCTGACGGTGCGTAACGGTTACTCATGTGTCCCTGTGGCTCTGGCTGAAGGGCTGGACATCAAACTCAACACAGCCGTGCGACAGGTCCGCTACACGGCCTCAGGTGTGTTTAGTGTCCGTACTACTCAGTTTTAAATGGACACATGAGTGATTGGGCATACAAAGTGATTATTGTACATGGTCCATGAAAAGGTTCACATACATACAGGGACTACTGACAGAAAGAATAGCTTTGCTCCATGTATTCTGTTATACCAGACCTGTGTGTGTGTGTGTGTGTGTGTGTGTGTGTGTGTGTGTGTGTGTGTGTGTGTGTGTGTGTGAAGGTTGTGAGGTGATAGCGGTGAACACGCGCTCCACCACTCAGACGTTCATCTACAAGTGTGATGCAGTGCTCTGCACACTCCCTCTCGGCGTGCTCAAGCAGCAGCCTCCAGCTGTGCAGTTTGTGCCACCTCTTCCCGAGTGGAAAACCGCCGCCATCCAGAGGATGGGCTTTGGAAACCTAAACAAGGTCCGCTTTATATACTTGATTTGATTCTACCTTACAAATTAACTTTCACCAGGGGTCACTTTTTTAGCACAGTTCATGGGTACAAGAAACATCTTTTCCAAATAAACATACTTCCCATGACTGCTGCTGCTGCTAGAGCTATACTTTGCCAACTTTTATGTACAAACTTTTTGCGTGCAAAACACACAAGTGTAAGGAACAAACTATTCCAATTTGCTCACATACATACATGCACAGGTTAGCCTTGGAAACCCCATATACATACACGGGTTAGTCTTGGAAAACCCATATACATACATACACACACACACACACACACACACACACACACACACACACACACACACACACACGGGTTAGCCTTAATATACATACATACAGGGATTAGCCTTGCTAACCTCATCCTGATCTGAGAGCAATTTGTTCTCGCTTTGCATCTCAGTATGGCCACCAGACCTATTTGCACTTCTTTGGATTTGCCTGCCCTTATGACACAATGTAGGCAGGCTTAACACGTGAAACAAAAATCAAGAAACAACCAGCTGAGACATTTTGATACATCTTTTGATCCCTCCTCAGGGAAGTGGAAAATGACAGGAAGCTATCCAGACCAACCTCAATCTCAGATTGCAGTAATCGACAGTAAAAACCAGGCAATACATGGGGCATTTATTCTCAATACAAACTGCATACTACATTCAAAGGGTCCATACTGCTTTTACCTTGACCACTCTAACATAGATATACTTGGATTGTGGCTATGACACTAGGTGATCTCAACAGTTTGTTGATAAAATGGTTTCCCTCTGTTCCAGACACCCCACAATGTGGAAACAAATTAACAATGACTGTGACTTCAAACGAACAGCAAACAGGCTAATTGAAACTGCCACTGTCTCAACAACCCAAGCACAAGCTGGTCACGTAATCCAGACTCAGTCACCCAACCACAAACTTAGTCCCCTCCCAGTAGTTGTTTACCTCTGATGTTGTTGGTCCGGTGCATACGTTTTGACGCATGTGTTAAAGGAGCAGAGCTCTAGCACATATCTGGTGGCTGAATGGGAAGAGGTCATGGCATCAACTCATAAGCTCTCCCCACGACAAGCTTTTACCAATGCCATAGCATCTGTGTGCCAGGTTATTTTGGCTTGGTCAAATTTGAGTCAGATACACACACACACACACACACACACACACACACACACACACTGCTCACCCTCAGTTTCTCATCGCTCTAAATCAGATGCAGCATAAAAATGCTGCAGTATTATGCAATCACACTGCCCTAGAGGCCACAAGAGGGAGCCCACTATCAGACTTGAGCCTGGCTGTGTTGCTACTTGCTGTTCCTCGACATTGAAATGTTGAAAAATATTGAAATCCTCGATAACTGTCATTGAAATGAGGATGATGCCAAGTAGAGTGTTTGGAAATAGACTGAGTATGTGGATAAAGCTTATGGTGGCATATTTCATCCCCCACCTCTTAACCTCAAGTTCAGCTTTTTTCATGTCCCCTCTAAATGTGTTCCATGTCATAGAAGCTTGTGTTCAAAATCATATGTTGACACAAGCAAAAAAGTGTTGCTTGGCACTTAATTCATATTTGTTGAAATGAATGAAATCCTCGTGTAAAGCTTTGAATGAAACAAAGGTGTACAGTTTGCAGAATAATAATGCTGTGTTTGTGTCCTCTGTGCCTGTAGGTGGTGCTGTGCTTTGACCGGGTGTTCTGGGACCCCAGTGTCAACCTATTTGGCCACGTGGGCAGCACCACGGCCAGCCGAGGCGAGCTCTTCCTCTTCTGGAACCTCTACAAGGGTGAGCCTCTCTTCTGGAGACAGATGCTGTTTGTTGAGTGGTTGAGTTGAAATACACTGTGGGAAGACTTGGATGTGCCTGTGTGTACCATCATCACAGCCTTTTTCTTGTCTTTTTTGTTCTTTCCCAGCTCCCATCCTGCTGGCACTGATGGCGGGAGAGGCGGCAGGCATCATGGAGAACATCAGTGACGATGTGATCGTAGGCCGCTGCCTCGCCATCCTCAAAGGCATCTTTGGCAGCAGTGCTGTTCCACAGGTCGGCTATCATGGCTTTAGCTTTGCATCAAAGATCAAAAAACGATATGGTTGTACTAAGAGAGTGTCTTTCATGCACATAGAATTTCAAGAGCGTGTAGTTCATTATGCACTTCATGTATCATGCTAAGCGTTCACGTGAGCGTAAAGCCCATGGTGACCCCTACACAGAAATAGACTTGCAGGGACTAACGCTAAAAGCTTAAGCTTATCTGAGGGGAAAGAGTGAGGAGTTACCTGACTGAGGAATCAGTTCTACTTGTTTTGTGTTGTAACTGTTGACCCTGCAGCCAAAGGAGACGGTGGTGACACGCTGGCGTGCTGACCCCTGGGCCCGTGGCTCCTACTCCTACGTGGCGGCCGGTTCCTCTGGCAACGATTATGACCTCATGGCCCAACCAATCACGCCAGGCCCTGCCATCCCCGGAGCATCACAGGTATGACACGCAGCTAGCACCCAGCTACAGTAACAAAGTCAGGGAACCTCACTTTCTAATCAGTTATTCATTACAGTGAAGTGACTGTCTCTGTGCTTCATGAACAAGATACGTCTACTCTGGCATCGCCAAATCTGGAGTGGGATTATGGCCTGGCTTATTGATTATGGTGACTGAAGACACACTCACCATTGCAGATTAGCTGATGGTTTTATTTTTTTTCCTAACCTGATCTTTTTTTTTTTTTTTTTTTTTTTTTTTTAACTGTCCTGCAAAGGCCGCTGTCTCTGTCTGAGTCTGCAACCAGTGATCCCACGACAACCCTTTATTGGGCTTGGCTCCTCATCACAACAGCTTATTAAAGCCCCCTCCTAAAAATCTGCTGCTCTAGACCACACAAACACGCAGAGGAGTCTCCACCATGACGTGTTTTTAATTTCATGAGGGGTGGAGGGGTTTGAGGTGGAGCCCTAATGAACACGACCAGCTTATTTATGTGTGCTGTGCTGTGCTGTTTATTTGTTCATTAGTGCCGACTGTAAATCAACCATGAATAAGCAAGGAAGCATATATTTAGTCTGGGAGATGTCACCAATCTTAACTCAATTTGAGATGGTGTGTTTGTTGTTTACTCTGTGTGTGTGTGTGTGTGTGTGTGTGTGTGTGTGCGATCAGGGATTATGTCTAGTTTTAGGAATTATGCGTATCCTCCTTCAGTTTAGTTGAAGCTGAGTTACAAGAGGTGTGTGTGTGAGTGAGTGAGCATGTTTAATGTGAATTTTAAAATCCTTCTTTTTCTCTTTTCATCTGTCTCTAGCCGGTTCCGAGGCTGTTCTTTGCAG
This sequence comes from Tenualosa thibaudeaui, assembly GCA_027481765.1. Taxonomy (NCBI): domain Eukaryota; kingdom Metazoa; phylum Chordata; class Actinopteri; order Clupeiformes; family Clupeidae; genus Tenualosa; species Tenualosa thibaudeaui. The sequence goes on along the minus strand of JAIFZK010000013.1, from coordinate 470,407 downwards.
GCGAGCACACTATCAGGAACTACCCGGCCACAGTGCATGGGGCCCTGCTGAGCGGCCTGCGGGAGGCTGGACGCATTGCTGACCAGTTCCTGGGCGCCATGTACACCATGCCCCGACAAGCCACTCCCACAGCCAACCCCCAGCCTGCATCTGCAATGTGAACCTCTGACTGGCCACATCAGAATGTCATAGGATCACCAGTCAGACTCATGTAGATTTGTGTGTGTGTGTGTGTGTGTGCGTGCACGTGTGCGCGTGTGTGAGCGCATGCTCACCTGCATGTCTGTCACTGTGTGTAAGTGTGTGGAGGGCCACTGTGTGTATGTAGGAATACACTTTCATGATCCCCACTAATTGCTAGCTGGTGTTGCAGCTGAAAAAGTGAAGAGGAACTTCAAGGCAGTCTGCTGACCACTGTTAGTCACTGCTGGCCATCGTCACGGCGCTTGTGTGCTTGTCTGTCAGTATAATGTAGATAAGTGACTTGACTTCTCCACACTGAGCCATCTACCTTGTCCCTCACAGCATTAATACCCCCCCCTCCCCACACACACACACACACACAAACTCATACTCATAAACATTTCCCACACAAACCAGAAGAGGGACTGAACTCTCTGCTCTCCATACTGGAAGCTGCACTTGCTTCGTGGACATTTTCTTTATTTTTGTACTGAGATTATGTTTAGTTGCTTCATTGTGATTGTGTATGTTACAAAAGGATGTCTCCTCTGGAGTGAAACCTACTACAGAACGCTGATGTTGCAGAGCTAGCTCTAGTGTTGTGATCGAGAGAAAAGATGAATTAACTTGATAATATATGTAGTCAATGCTGATAGTTTTACTTTGTGAAAGTATATTGAAGTTTAAAGCATAGATGTGTTGCCTGCTCTGCTTCCAGCTGCATGTTTTGTTTTGTTTTATGTTTTTAATGTGGTTGACATTGTGAACTTTTTTTATACTATGGAAAGAATTTGTTAATTAAAAGATGTAATAAACAAGTTGTGTGTGTGGTGTCCATCAGTGGGACAGAGCCCAGGGGGTTATGGCATAGCAGGCATGATTGCCTCAGATGCATTTACATTTATCCATGTTGCAGCTTGCTCTCAGCTATTACTAAAAAGACTCAACCTGTATAAATAAATGCACTCTGTCAGACAACATTCCAAAATAACTCAAAGGGGACAATTAACAGGTTAAGGCAGGTTAGCATAATGGAGCATTAAAGCTGTGACGTCTTACTGTGGGTTTTTCGTGTCTGTGTGGTGGGAGGCTGGTCACCATTTGTCCTAATGTGATTGTTCTAAGGGTCTAAGTGAAATGCTGAATCACTTCTCCCTTTTTTTGTTTGATGCATGGAGCAGCCTTTGCAAAGGTGTCTGCCCCCCTTGTGTTTGACCTTCCAGTGACTCTGTGGAACTGTGGCCATCCCTAGCAGTGCAAAGCACAGTGGGAATCAGATTGACATGTGGTGAAATTATGCCCAGCAGCTCAGTTTGCAAACGTAGTCCATCACCCCCATGTGTACACTCCCTTCATTCATCTGTGTGCATGTATTTAATTATTTACTGGGTTCATTTAGTCTGACTGAAACAGGAGCTGGACCAAGTGTGGAATTATCCAGAGGAGACGGTTGTTTTGAAAGGGGTAAGAGCAACTGAAAAGAAAAGGATGATTGGGGTGGATTCAGGTCTGTCCTCTGGGAGTAAAACGGAAGGAGAAAAGACGGTAAAGACATGAACAATGTGGGCTGATTTTTCTCTATTCATGGCCTTTTTGATCAACACAGATTGTGTAATGGGTGGCAGGTGTTGCCTCTCTCACACACATTGCTCCTGCTTTACGTCAACACCCTTGTCCTGACATGCCTGGTCCCATCAGCCGAAAGGTCTCACACTTTGTACACACACTGCCACACACATACATACACACATACTCCTCAGGACACACACATACACACCCCTCAGGGCACACACATACACACATACTTCTCAGGCCACACACATACACACACACACTCCACAGGGCACACACATACACACACACTCCACAGGGCACACACATACACTCCACAGGGCACTCCTCAGTTTCATACATTGTCACATTGACACACACACCATCTAAATTCATATTTGTATTTCAGTTCAAAACACTACTCAATAGGCTTTGTCTCATTTGTAATGGAAATAATACTCAAATGGCCCAAAGAAGGTGCAACAAGTGGGAGGGTGGAAAAGCACACACACACACACACACACACACACACATACAGTACCATTGCTGCATCAGGCCTGCTTGTTTGGTGGAGCTTTGTATTGCAGCCTGCAGCCAACATCTCATTTTACTCGTGTGAATATGTCATTCAGTTGCTGTTTGCACTAGCCTGGTTCTCGCACATACTCATCTGCTATGCAGCACAGTCTGGTCCCTTTCCTTTCCTCTCCCACTTCCCTTTTGATTGACTCCCTGTCTCAGGCAAATGTAACAAAGTGGAAATAGGCCTCATGGCCATATTGAACTGCATAACATATCAGTATGTGAGAACCAGACTGTGTTTACCTCTTGCTGAAGTGTGACAAGCAACAGGCATAGATTCAAATGTTTCCATGCTGGGGAAAAATGGACACGAGAAGCCAATCAGGTTAAGACCATACCAAGCTCACAGCCTCATCTCTGCCTAAGACAGGAAGCAAGCACAGCTTACCATTCTCTCTCTCTCACACACACACTCCTTTTGCATTCTCAGTGCCCTGTATCTGGATCTCAGATGCACATCTACACCAAGCCAGAGCCTATTCACACTCGCATGATCTTAGTTGCCCTTGCTGTTTTGCACCTTACAAGAGAGGGCGCTGTGTGGGTGTTTTTTAGTCCTGCTTGCAGTTCCTCTCTCATTAGAGGTAATTGCCTCATTTGTTTGACCATTTCCTTATCATGATGTGTTTTTTAGTGGACCTCTATGACCCAGTGATGCAGCGAAGAGTGTCTCAGTTGAGAGAGAGACAGAGAAAGAGAAAGAGAGAGACCAGAACAGCTTGGCCCAAGGCCACCCCAGCCTCTCCTCAAGGCTGCCATTTTGGATCTGCTGTGGTTGTGCCCACAAATCAAGCCTGCAATATACTGGGGAGCACATCCATTTTATGAAAATAACCACTAGATTTGAAATGAACCAGATAAAACAAGCTTCCCCTTTTTTGTGAATGTGCTGGTAAAAATGGACCTTGGAATTCATTTCTGGATTGCTTTCTGTTCATTCCTGCAATTTTCCTACATGTTTATAAGCTTAAAACTGGAAACAAGAAGTAACAAAAAACACATCATAAACAACATCTGAGGCAGGTACAAATAAGTTGCTTTTTATTGAACCGGAATACATAGTCTCCTGTACAGCGGGGGAGCTTCGAGTTCTACATGCAGCTCACAGTAAGATTATACATGCACAAAGAATTACATTACCAGAACAGAGGCGGGTCACACTAGCAACCCTCTATTGCTGATATACAGAGAAGCACTAAGCAACAATGCTTACCCATTTGTTCAGATGCACAGCTCTGTCATCTTCATTGCCATAGCCCACACCACATCCATGGAGAGAGGTGGGGTGGATGAATTTTACAAACACTGCATTATTAAAGAGTACAAACCACATACCTACACATAAGTTCATGTCAAACTCCCTTATTTGATTGTACAAGCCCACTTTTCTCCTTGTATCCAGTATACTTGGGTAAGATCTGCCTGTGTGTGTCACATTTACACACACGTGTAAATTTAAATGAAAGTGCATGCTCAAGCATTTTACTCCAAGTGTGACACCTGGAGTGAATGTGTCTGTGTGCATGTGTATGGTTTTGTGTGTGCGTGTGTGTGTGTGTGTGTGTGTGTCTGTAAAAGGCCTGAAGATCACTTTCTTTGGCAGCGTTCTCGCACATAGGACATTGTCCGCCAACCCTGATTTTACAAACAGTGGGTCGACTGGACTGTTAGGGTGGAAGACCCAGAGCGAGCAGGAAGATACAGCAGCTCCCGCAGCAGGGTGCATCTCCCCAATCAGCATCCAGCATCACTGGATCACCATGGCAAATTAGAGAGGCCATAAATGTTCAGGGAGACTTTTAATAATGTACAATGCAGTTGAACAATTACACTTTCAAGGAAATGCACCCTTGAACAGATGATGAGACAGTCAATACTAATATAACAACTTCTGATGGTGCTGATAAATCGGTTAATTGATCAATCACTTACTAACCCATCAATCATATTCTCGGTCAGGCATCACACACTCGACCTGCAGTCTCTATGTACAGTCCAAAACACCTTTCTAGGGCTTGTCAGATCCCATGCATTCAAGAAGGACTCTCCAGGAGTGTATTAAAGAGAATGACAAAAATAACATCAATCTTAACGTTTAAAAGGGAAACTAAACTCCAAATAGTTAGAAAAAAGTGGGCCCACTTTACAAAATTACATGATTTTCTTTTAAATAAAACTTCTCCATTACAGGTTCCAAAATAAGACATCTTTTTTACTTTAAAAAAACATACATTGTCACAAAATGATAGACAAGTTAAGTTGACTAAATGAAAAACAAAATCAAATATTTACCCTTTATTCCAACATGAGTGAACCTGTTAAAACTGTAAACTGGATATACTCTGGAATGATTTTGGCACAAATATTAAAAGGTAGAGACACGGTCCAGATCAGACCACCGTGCTTTCAGAAACTATGACAATTTAAACAAAAATAGCACTTTTGTCGTCTGTACAACAAACTTAACAAATCCGACAACTCCCTTTAGGGAAATGTCCTGCAATTGCTCTATGCAATTTAACTAATTTCATTTTGGCCAGTGCAAAAGAAATACAAATACTATATACACACATATCTCAGATGGCCATACATTCAGCAAATAGGGAAAAAAACATGTAATATATACTTCTACAACAGATGCAAAAGAAATAAGAGAGAAACAGCAAATACATGTTAAGATAAAGAAACAAACAGGCTTAATTTTGAATGGGTCTTTTAAGTGCTGGTTAAGTGCAGAGTATCAACTCCTCTCCAACTTGGAGCATTGAGGGCACATGTTAACTCATCAAATCAGGGTGTGAGGTCAGCACAAGGGTGCCTGTTTGCTTCTAAGCAGCCTACATTCAGAAAACTGAGTGGGTGTGTGATACAACTTTGTGTGTGTGGGGTGTATTTTTGTTTGTTGGGTTGGCAGGTAAATGTAGCAACGGATCAAATAACAAACAACAAAAAAAGATGAGTTTGGAATTCTACCCTTGGCAAGCCTACTTAAGTAATGAGCTTTAATAAAACTCATATTGAAAAAGAAGAGGACTTACACTTGCTTGATAGCTGAAATTGGTTCAGAATATTATGAGGTTTAACAAACAGAAATAAAATGAAGACAGAGTATCATTTGGTCAGCCTGTGCAGGTGATGTTCTTGGAAAGCCCTGTTCTGTGAAAAGCTGCAACTTGCTACAGTGTGGATATATATTAGGAAGGGGTGTATATGGGTGGGCATGGCAGGGAAGTGTGGTGCCATTAGGTGACAGGATAACTACTGAAGTGTGTGAAAGCATGTGTATGCATGTATATACATACTGTAGATATGTGTCCATATGTGTTTGTGAATGCGTGTTTATTTGCGAAAGAGGGGTTATCTACAGGTCCTAAAGTAAAACCAGCCATCTCTCTCTTTCTCTCACAGACACACACATGCACGCACACACACACACGCATGCACACACACACGCACAAACCTGACCTTCACCTAAGGGGACTCTCAAGCACATAAACTGCAGTTTCCGACAGCTGCACAAATCCTGGGAGGCTCGTCTTTTGCTCCTTAAAGGGCTACTCCACCAGCTGAGGGCACGTGTAGAAGACAGGGGGAATGAAAGTGTGTCCTGGAGGAAGCAAGGTATGTTCCAGGCCAGCTAGAGTTTGTGAAGCTGCTGGCGATGCATGCATGCGACCCTGTGTGTGTGTGTATGTGTGTGTATTTGCATGTGTTAGATAGCAGTACTTTTCCCAGTCCCTCCTGGGCAGACATCTCAGGATCAGGAAGGTACGCATTAACTACCACATTCATTTATAGCCACTGCACTTGGGTCCACTTGGCAGAAAGAGAGAGGGAGAGAGAAAGGGAGGGGAAGAGAAAAAAAAGACAAAGGAGGAAAGTGGGAGAGAGAGAGAGGGAGGGAGAGTAAGCAAGTTCCAACAAGTAAAGGCTGGCTGCTAGCACTGGGCCGTCAGCTCCAGCAGCCCTGACTGAGGTTCAGCACGGCTGTCAGACAACCCTCCACCTACCGCTGCAGCCTGAATGTGTTTAATAAAATCCAAATCATGGTGACATTTAACTCAACATACAGTTCTAGAGGTTGTTGGGGGCATTTGGGAGTGTCTTTGGTGGGGATGGTGATGATTTGGGTGCAGGGGTGCTGTGGGGTGTGAGACTTGGGAACATGCCTGAGCATTAGTGGTGGACTGAACTACATCACACTGTCTGAATATGAATATAAAAGCAACTTTGGCAGTGAAGCATGCGTGGGTGGAAGTGAACCACTGGCTGGGGAAATAGTTGTACTAGCTAAAACACTACCTACTCTTACTGACTGGCTCATGCAGAGCTCATAAAGGGGTATCTGAGGTCAACTCTCAAATCTGACCAGGGCTCAAAAAAGACACTTCTAAAATCCGCTTTAAAGCAGATCTGGAGTAACAACCAATGAAAATCGGATCAAAACGGAAACATTTTTATGTGAGGTTGTGTTGCCCCTGTCCTGACTGGCTAGGGGGCTGTGTATTTAGTTTGACAGGTTGAGGGGACAGCACCCAGTCTAAACTGGAAGTAAACTGGAATGCTATGAGGAGCAGGGTGGACATTTCTAAAAAAGTCCAGGACTGTGTGTGTGAGTGTGTGTGTGTGTGTGTGTGTGTAGGGGACATGCAGTGGATGGAGCCTGGCTACCTGCTTGTCTGATGTAGGCTGACACCTGATATGTTCTTTTAACATTTAGCAACTAAAAGGGCATCTGTGTCAGGGATGTACTCTCTCTGAGACACACTCACGCATGCGCACACACACATACACTAAACACACACCACCAATCTCAACCCTCTTTACACACATGGAATAAAAGATATCAAAGATAAAAACATGGGTTTAAAAAAACACAAGCTTCATGATTGTGTCTTTGTGTCTGTGTGTGTGTTTGTGTGCACAGGCTCTCTCTCACACACACACATACACATACACACACACACAATCATGAAGGTCTTTGCATCCCTGACCTGTGACTCATCCAAAGAAAGTCTCTTCTAAAAGCTGACTGTATTTTCTGATGGCCGGCTATAACTGCTCATTTCTTTTACCAGTTGATCAGAGATCTCTTACTTTTGTGTCCAGCCCATGTACTATATCAACAGCATCTCCACATGCAAAACGTGTGAGACTAATGGATGCATATGAAAGGATGACAAACACAATAAAGAAATACATAGCAAACAAATAAAAATAATAAACTTTAGGAACTTGTCGATTCGCACTGCGAACCCTGTCACATCTGCACTGACTGAGTCTCTGTCCAAATTTGGACTTCCTTCCTGTGGCCCGCCACACCCCCTGTGGGGATAATGAGCAGTTGGATGGGGAGGTGGGTCCGCTCTTGACCGTCTGTGCAAAGTTTGCGAAAGAAGAAAATGAAACAAAACTGAAACAAAAACAACAAAACAAAAACATATGTCCAGTTCACTTCCAGAAGCAGCACCCATAAGCGCCAGCCACAGCAGAGCTTCCAACCTCCACTCCTTAATTCTTGCCATTAGTGGGTGGAGCCACCCATCCTCAGAAGCAACCACTGGGCCGCAACTCAATCTATATTCAGACCAGACTCAAGCCAGAACAGGGCCAGTGTCTTCCGGTGGTGAGAAGATGCATGCTGTGGCTATCAGTTAACTGGTAAACAGCAAAGGAGAAGAGAATCTGGGTATGTTCAGCTGGAGTGTGGAAAGCCTCTGAAGAGCACCAACAATGACCCTGCCTCTTACTCCTGCACAGGGGCAAGGGTGAGTTTCTGACATGTAGCCAGAAGCTTCTTTCTTATTTTTCAATTCTTTTTTAGTTTTAATAGCTCAGTATTTGCCTCAGATTTGTAGAGAGAGAGAGAGAGAGAGAGAAGAGGAAGAGGACAAGACAGTTGATAGTATACCAAAGAGTACAGCAAAAAAAAAAAAACATGAACATGGCTACAGAGAAAGAGCTTTTGACTGGGATGAGTATGGCCACATTCATGGCTGTGATGGTAACAAATTCATGCCCCTTCAGAGCTGCCACATCATGATCCATCTGCATACTACAGAAATCTGAGGTCTTTTCCGCTCCGTTACCAATGCAGTGCTCAAGTTAAGAGCCTAATTACAGATTGTGGAAATGCCAGCACTTTCCATGCTGTTGGAAATGTTTTTAATTTGTATAATGTAGTGTTTTTTCCAAACATGGTAAATTCATATATGGCAATTCTAAGCATCTGGTGAAATTAAAAGGCAAACCTAACTTCCGTTAATCTTAAATCGCAATCCCATCAAACTGAGATGTGTTGGGGTTTATGGTTTTATGTGTCGTCATGGTAATTAATGAGTGGGAAAACCTGGGCAGATGTCTTGCTTGCACTGGCGACAAATGCAAGTGGAGTTAGCGCCCAGAGAGAGTTTAACACAGGCCTGGCTCAGGTTCTCTGTGCGCTTGGAAACATGCTGGGGCTAAGGAACACAGGACCAAACAAAAAATGAAACTACCCAGAGGTGCCTATTCTACCCAACTGATGATGTACAGCTGAGTGGATTGACTGGGGCTGTGATTTAAAACAAAAAAAAGGATGCTCAAAAAAAAGTTTGAGCATCCTCAAAATGATCACAATCCTTCTAATGCAAGGAAGGATAATCCACAGAGAGCATTGATGTCAGGAGTCCATCACTATCAATCAGCTCTCACCTCAGGTGTACACTCTGACCTCTCCAGGGCAGGGCCCAATGCTGAAATCCTTCTCTCTCCATTATCCGTCCCTTAGCCTTGTATACAAACACACACACAGACACCCCCCAACACATATCCATCCTCTTCAGGGAGCAGAGAGGCTGTGCACAGCATCAGTTGGCTGATGTCCATTTGTAGGTGGTAACACTCAGAAACTGTTGTACAAGAGTGTGCATGATGGACAGTGCAGGAAGAGGAAGTGGAGGAAGAGGAGAAGCCGATCCAATGCTCATAAGACAGTTGAAGCAAGAGCTTGGGCCTTTAGGAATAACTTAAAGCCGAGGGCAGGAAACCACTGGAGAGAGCTGCTGATGTTTTCCAAAGGGTGCATTTGAGGTTCACTACCAGCACATGAGGGCCTGTTTTTAGAGAGAGAATGAGTCAAAGAAAGAGAAGAGATAAAGAAAAGGACAGAGAAGGAGAGAAAGAAAAACAGAGAAGAACAGAACAGAGCAAAATACAGAGAAAATAAAGAGAGAGAAGGAAAGAGGGGGAGAAAGAACGATAGTCAGAAACTTGCTCTGCGGCGGTTTGATGTCTGTACGGATAATTAAACTCACTTTTCCTTAATTATGATCAGAATATTGGGCAGGAGCCCATGGGACTGGACAACACTTATTTTAAAGCCTAAAAAAAGAGCTGCGACTAAAGGATTGCGTTTGATGGTTGCTGGCACGCCAGACTCCTCAGTGAACCGAGCCATGATTCTGTCAGCTCAGACTTACAGGCTTGAGGATCACCGCTAACGGAGGCATCTGGGTGCTGACGCACACCATTTTTTTTCAGGGTCTGGTGTTGGCTTACCGGCTGAGTGCCTTTAAGGAGCAAGGGAGGCGGCATTGTAAGGTTAGTTGTCCAAGTGCCGGCTGGTCCAAGGCCTGCTCCGATCCGGTGTTCGACCCACCACACTCCTGCTGGACAACGGCATTCTGTTGCTGCTGCTGCTTTCTGTCCTAGAAGAACGGTCATAAGGGTCAAGGCTCGCGGGTGAAGGCCTTCTCCACAAACCTGACTGTGGTTCACTCTCATCCATTGCCTGGCAACACAAAAAAGAATAAAAAATAAAGTACAATTCCATTCACACAGACTCAATCAAGAGGATTCCCATTCGGCTCAGCAGTCTAGCAGAAAGTGCTGCTGTAGGTTGTGTACCAGATGGAGCAGAGGATGAGGGTTACAGCTGACTGTCCTATCTTACTGACGCATCACCACAAAAGTGACACATCAGTAAGTGAAAGTGCTAAACCTGCCTTGGCTGACAAAGCTGTTAAAAACGCTGGTAATTACAGAACCGGAGTGAGTCAAGGTAGCGCAGAGCACAGATTGACGCTAATCACTCATAATGGAGTGCTAGGTCCCCAGGGTATACTGGGTAGATGGATAGGAAATGGACTACCATGCTCACTCCTGCCCCAACATGGCAACTTCCTGTCCTTTTAACATTTGCAGGGAAAGACCTCTCCAAAAAATAATAATAAAAAAAACACATCCATAACTTCCATAACATCCATACCATTGTAACAAAAGTATTGTATTCAGCTGTCTGTCATGGAGGCTTCGGTTTTTGATGTCTAAAATTTCCTAACTGTATATGGCACACCTTTCTCATTCTGGATGTCAGTGCAAAGTGACTTACAGGAACTTGCACTCAGAATTTATTCTTTGTGTATTCATATCCGTGTTTTGTATTAATTTACTATAAAACAGCACTGTGACTTTTTTAGTGTTCAAAGTGAGGTGTGAATATCTGAGTAATTCTGCTACTCTGTTTATTGCTGACAGTTTAGGCAGTAGAGCTCCGGGGTACTCCCACAACACAAGATCATACAGAGAGTGTTTTAGAAAGAAAATAACAACACTGTTTGAAGGAAGGCTGGCTCTGAACTCAGACTGCATGGAGTACATATTCTGGATGTAGGAGAGTTAACTGCTGTTCAGAAATAACTTCTTCAAGAACTTCTGAGATAGGTAGAATGCTAATAGCCCTAAGGTTGCTAAATTACTTCTGTTGGGCAAGTTCTGACTTCCTTCTATCATTATTTTCTTTTCATTCAGCAAAACTCAGCCAGCCAGACAGCTGAGTGCTGGTATTTTTAGCTGTTCCTGCTGAGTTGAAATAGAAACAAAAGCTTACAAGGGATGCTGTGAAAAAGTGCATTCATTTCAAGTGCTTCCAGCATAACCTGTCATTATACCATTATGCCGTCTACCTCACTTTCAAATGCATAGGCTCCAGCTAACCACACAACCATCAGCATCAGCAACCCCCACCTCAACTTTCCAACCCTAACACCCACCACTCCACATTTACCTCCTATCTCCACTTTTAGAACATTATCTGCACCATCGGCCTTAGCAACAGCTCTATCAAAATGAACGCCCTCTCTCCATCCCTCAGTATTTTTATAAGTACCTCCATGCTAACTGTAACCATGTTTCCAAGTGGTGGATGGACGCTGCATCTGTTCTTTTTTTGCAACAGTTGTGCATTTCAGGTGGCTATAAATATAATTCCCCATTAGAGGTAAGCTATGCCAGAACTCTGTTCCAGCTAGACTGTCCCCATTACACCCAAGGTAATGCATTTCAAAGGGGCACTAATTCAACTTGGTTGGGTCTAATTTATGCTTTAAAAAATTTTATCCAAGGCAAGACTTTAATAGATTCAACACACTTTTATGGAACACATTAAGTCAAATATCCCTGCTAGCCACCATACCTAAACACTGCCTTTTTTCTCTCTTTTTTCTCTTTTCAGTCACAAACCACTATGAACTGGCTTTCGGTCCAAGGAAAACTCATGTTTGGCCTCACTCATTTTTGCCTGTTCCAACCTGACCCAGTTTCAACTCCAACCACACCACTCCGACCCCAAAATGGATGCCTCATCATATAGAGGAATCTAAATTAGCACACAGACATACAGAGAGCAAAATTCAATACAAATCTGCTTAAATGTGTCAGAGAAACATAAGGGTTTATTTTTGTGACAGCAAAACATTAAACGACACCATAAAAACCTACACTTTACAAGCCTTGCAGAATAAGCAGTCAATACCCATCATAGCCATATCAGGAATATAACAATGAGGTACATTTTTATATCGGGTATACAGGGTACTGCGAGTAGTAGCTCTGACAACTAAGAGCCTAATCCATAAAGCATCCATACCATCTCCTGATCTTTTTGATATTTTTTTTTCTGATTTATCTCGTCTTGTGACCTATTGCTACTACTGCTGGTACTGCTGAATACGGAACATTCCAGTACACAGCTTGCACATCTGTCCTATTAGGTCTGCTCCATGCTACAGTAAAAAACAGAGCCGAGTGTTCACTCATTAGCTGTATGTGGTATGAATACAGGGGCTTAACCAGGGAAGACTTAACTAGGCAATAGTGGAGCCCAATATTAGCTATTCCCGGACACTTGGGACGTTACTGCTGCCATATATTGTCAAGGTGAAACACAGGTCCCGGGATCAAAGGCAGGACATTCAAACATTACAGCAAAGCAGAGAGATGTAGATCTTGTCAACTCCATTTCCACATAACTGGCCACAACTGCCCACATGTCAATAGTGTGAGTGATTAATCTGTTTGCATTATACTCCTGATATCCCTAATCATTTCTGAGGAATCCATGACACCATAGCCAATGACCACAATGAAAGCCCACTCCATCCTCTCTTTAAAGACAAATCCAATATAGAAACCAAACAAACACTGTGTGTGTGTGTGTTTAAAGAAAGTGTGTGTTAGGGCGGATATGTCCGTATCAAGTGATTTCCAGAGCACTGGGCAGAGGTAACTGTTACAGGAGGTAGAGTAAATGTTGAGTTGTCCCTTAACCCACAGGCTCCAACAGTGAGAAAGCCCCAAGTGGTTGATTGGATAGCAAGTGGACAATGACAGATTGTACCCCTAACAAAACAAGTCACTTCATTCGCACACAGCTGGTATTGCACTTTTAGAGTCGGTGGAGAGAGTGGGTTATGGAACTCCAAGCTTCTGGATGAGTAGTTAAAATGTGTTGATTACAGCTTCTAATTGGGATGGGGGGTTTGTAGCAGCTGATAATGTAATAATGGCCATTAACGTAATAACTGCCAATAATATAATAAATTTGGCTTTTTTAATGCAATAAAGCCAATTTTCTGAAAAAAAACAACTAACCAACATCTCTGAAGAGGACAGAGAGGTGGAGTGGTATTGTAGTTTTGGGGCTGTAAGTGCTGCAATTAGCATGGCTGACTGGATGAGTTTTGCTTTTCAAGCCATTCACACCGCTGAACGGAGCTACCACAGGAGCAGGTGGTTATTTGTTTTGACTGGAGGCTGCCATATGCTTCAAGCCACCAAGTACAAACCAATCCTAGGCCTGAACCTGTCCAGTTATCTACATTTAGAAACCAATTAGAGTCATTGTGAACTGAAGTCTGACACCTGTGACGTGGATGTTTCGCTATCAGCAAATTCATTCGGTATGACATGAGTCCAACCTAGTTAGAGTGAGGTTAGCCAGTCAGCTATGCTGAGAGATTCCATGATCAAAGAGCAACATTCCTCTGGCTATCACATGAAGTATGTGGGATAAATACACCCTTGTGTGTGTGCTGTGCCATTATCTAAACTAGTCTGACTTCAAAAAGAAATCTGAGAATAATCTGTCATACCACATTAAAATTTCCAGCATATTTCTGCAAAATATTGTCTGGTTTTGTAATTGCTCAATCCCAAATAACCATTTAATTGTAAAATATGTGACCCTGCCACTACCTAAAGCACAACACCTGCAACTGATAATTACAGTCATAAAATTAATGCTTAATAACAGCGATAGTTAAATTATAAATAGCTATTGTAATCTTGTGGCTTTGTTTTGGGTTCTGATATAGTTAAGTAATGGATTAAAGGATTACTAATGTAATGGATTAAAGGAACTGTTCCATAAAAAAAGGCATGAAAAGAAATAGGCAACGTCAAGACAACACACATCTCTGGTCAGATAAAAATCTCACCAAGCCTATGAAAGCATAATCACAGAGAGGAAAAGGCCAGGGGTGAAACCTTGAAGCCATACCTTGATGCCCTTCCTCATTTACTGCATGACAGGAAGAGTGCGTTTCACTGCAGAAAAAAAGAAAGAAAAGGAGCAGACTCCTCCCATCTAATGTTTAGGCCTTGTTTCCCCTCCTGTCTAGGTATTTTCATTCTCAGTCTCTTTTGCTTTATCCCTTATCGCCCTTTCATTTTTTTTTCTTTCTTTGTGCTTACTTCTGCACCAGTGGCCTAAGAAGTGCTGTTCATTGCAGTACCCTTTGGCACTTGGGAAAATCGCTATGTCACCCACCGACCACGTCCCTCTTCCAAGGAACAGTATCTAGCATGGCCAACACCTCGCACAGGTCACGCAAGTCAATCCAGACTCTTCTCAGGTGTTGTTTCACGCTGGTGGAATTACCTTCCAAGCACTACCAGATCAACAGATACTCTCCACCTTCAAGAAACTCTTGAAGACCCAGCTCTTCCAAGAATATCTCCTGGCTTGAATACCAGGAATGCACTTAACTTCTTATACTTAATCTCTCTTTTATACTGCACTTTTATTAAACTATTGCACTTTACTGCAATTTTTATGTTAGCAATATGCACTCTTGTTAGTTTATTTCATTGTGTTGTAGCTTGAATGTTATCCTCTTTTGTAAGTTGCTTTAGATAAAAGCGTCTACCAAATGCATAAATGTAAATGTAAAATCCGCCCAAGATCTGGGATATGTCTGTCTGTTTCTATTCAGCACAATAAAGCAATTTGCACACTAGACAATACTTTGCCAACTAGTAAAAGAAATGGAAGCACTAAACATTTGGGTAGAGGTATGAACCTGATAAGCGAGGCACTATATCACTACTTGACTATATGTTCGCATCGCTCACCCCTTGGGAGATAAAAGAATGAGAGGGAAGCTAAAAAAAAAAAAAAAAAAAAAAAAAAAACTTCCACATGCTCAGGTATTGAGTTAAAACAAAAACAAAACAGATCGGAGACATCCCTCAAACCCACCTTGTCTTCCTTTACAGGCTATCTGCTGAGTATGATTCACCATCATATTCCAAATCCAGTGTTTCAAGCCTGAACTGTCTAATGTAAAACTAACTGTAAGAAATTCTATGCTGAGCACAGGTTATACAAACATGAGCAATCTACCTGCTGTCAAATGTGACATATGTGACATCAAAAGTGACACGGCTCTGGCAAGCAGCTCATAACCCAAGAGGAAATATCAGCAGATGTTAATATGAAAACCTTTATTTTATTCCCCATCACCAGAGAGGTAAAGTGCTATTTTATTACCCACAGACTCTAAACACAGCCCTTCACCTTTATATGTTTATTGTTTATCATGCCCTTGTATATTAGCCCCCTTTCCATTGCTCTTTTTGCACTTATACACTTTCTCTCCCTTGCACCTTTGTGGCCTTCCTAATTTTGTTGTACAGGCAACTATTCAATAACAATAAAGGTCTTGAAGTTGAAGTTCTGTGGTAAAATAAGTGTCTGTATCATACATACATGTTTATATATATATATAAAGAGAGAGCTACTCACTGTTGAATGCTTTCGGCTCCAGGGTTGGCGTTCCTTGGCACTCACAGGCTCATGGGGCACAGTCTTTCCCAGTCCACTGTCAGAGGGTGATGTTGTCATCCCTCTGACAGGGGGATGATGCCCGGGGTCCTGGCTATCCCTGCTGCTGTTGATCCGGCGCATGTACACCTCTGCTGGGCTCAGCTTTCCACCACGGCTCTCTGTGTGCAAAGGAGGAACAGGTGCAGCCACCTCCTCTGCATCCAACACTGTGGTAGCACGATATGCCCTCCATGTAGGCTCCGACTCATCCTCCGAGCCATCCAGTCGAGGTACCTCATCAACAGAAAGAGCACCTCGATTCTTCCAGGTGCTTCGGACAGTGACATTCCTCATCTCAGGTAGGGAGTCGTCCTGGGAGGACAAGTGGTGGTGGTGTTGCTGTTGGTTGTTATGACTGCGGCTCCTCCAACTGGTGACTGTAGTGGTGCTGCTACTACTGCTGCTCTCGAAGCCTGATTCCCCATCATTGTTAAAATCTGATGTGCTCTCAGGAGACTGCAAGCTGAAGCTACTGCGGGATCTCAGGTGGGTTTCCACACGGGCCGTCTCAATGACATTGGGAGGGTCAGTGCCATAATCATCGTTGGCTCCTTCTTGGCAATGCCGGAGTGTGATCTCGCTTTTGGGGATGGAGATCTCATATGGGATAGACAAGCCGCCCCGGTGCTCGCTGCTAGGGCTGATGATTATATTGCTGGTGGATGTGTGGCGCTCTTTTGCTATTGGCTCACTGCACACACTGCTGCTCCTGCTGCTGGTTCGGGATGAGCTCAGATCATTGGGGTAGATTGTAATGCTACTCGTCATCTTGCTGGTCAGGACTGGTTTAGTGGAGATCTTGGGTTTGCCGGTGGATGACAGAGCCTCAGTCCCACCACCAGACCCACTCATGACCTCTTTGCGGTCTATCTCGATGATGGCTGGCTTGATGACAGCCTTTGACCTCAGTGCTTCCCGTGGACTGCAGACCCTCCTGATCTCAATCCCTGAATGTGTGTGAGAGGATTCCTGAGATCCCTCAGCCATCAGAGCCTTATGCCCTTCCTCTTCATAGGAGCTCCTAGTAGAGGACCTGTCTGAGTGGATCTGGGTGGGTCTTGTATACTTCACATTGGCGGATCTGCCACATGCCTTTGCAGATGAAGACTCCTGGTCCCCGATTGATGGCCTTGACCCAGTAGATTCACTCTCTGAGGCTGAAGAGTGCCCCTCAGATCCTTGGTCACTGGCCACAGCTGGGGAAACATGGGACCGGTAGGCAGTATAGGAACCATTTGCCTTGGAGAGGCTCAACACAGCTGAGGAATCCTGGGAGGGATTTGGTAACCCCTGCTCTGTGTTAGGGTCTTTCTCTGCTGAGAGAGCAGTCAGAGCCTTACTGGAAGTCACAGGCATCACATCAGAACTGTTTGACTCACTGTCACTGCCACCATACAATCTGGAGAACTTCTCCACCTGGCTCTTCTTACTGTCACCATCACTTGTTTTCAGAGGTGTCTTCCATGATTTCTGGTCATTAGCAGCGGGAGGGTAGCGGCTGAGAACGGACATCTTCTTGCTGTCGGTGTTGGACACCTGACTACCTGAAACAGATTTCTCCTCAAACCCCCTTCCCATTTCTTTGATGCCATTGTCTGAGGCAGGTGTGGCAGTGGTCTTAAGACCTCGTCTGTTTTTCTGTGCAGGACTCAGTGCCCTCCTGACTGACTTGGGAGAGCTCTCTGCTGACTGGCTAAGGTCCTTGTTCCGCAGTTTGGGTTCTCTCTTCTGCTGTGGGGAGACATCCCGGCTCTTGTACTTTGAAGCAAGAGGATCAGTAGCAGCAGCACTCCTGTATTTAGGTTTCTCCTGACGGAACCCTCCCCGGACGTTACTCTCCTCATTCTCCATCTTGCCATTCTCTAAGACTTTAACTGTGCCATTGCCTGCACCTCCATTGCTGCCACCACCATAGATCTGTATCTTCAGCTGTTCAACTTGCTCGGCAAGGGTTTGGCTTCTGATCTTCTCCTGCTGGAACTTATCCAGCAACTCTGAGTTTTTGGACTCTGTGTCCTTCAGGTCCTCCTCAACCAGCTCTAGTTGTTTCAAGCGATTCTTCAGCCTTTCCACCTCCTGGTTCAAGTCCCTGACCTTGTTGTCTTCTTGACCCTCCAGACTATTCTTCTCGTTCTCAGCTTTATTTCTCAGTCCAGCATCATCAGTGATTTTCAGGTAGTCTAGGCTCTTCTTCCTGGCGAGTTTGGTACTGAGGCCTGTTGAAAGTTCATCCTCAATCCGGAGATCTCTATGACTGTAGTCTGCTGAGCTGATCCTGTTCTTCTGTGGCTCGAGTTTGTCAGTAAGCTTGATGATCAGCTCCCGGTCCTCCCTCTGCTTTTCCAGAAGCCTCTTCCTTTCGCTCAAGAAGGCCTGAGTGAGACCCTTGAGCCTTTCCATCTCGGTGGTGAGGGCCTGCTCAGCCTTGTCCAGACGGGCTTCTGAGGCATCCACCTCTTTCAGACGAGCCTTAAGGGCCTCTAGTTCAGTGGAGAGTTTGCGGTTGAGGTTCTTCTCCTCATTGAGACTGAGGCACAGCTGGGTACAATCAGACTTGCACTTCCCAAAAGCTTCCTCAAGCTTCTCCAGTTCAGCCATTCTTGCCTGTGAAAAAGAAGAGAAACTCATTTCAGTCAGCCAACCCAGCTGAACTCAGAAAGTAAATTTTAACAAATCATGAGAATTTGAGGGCATCACATAAACATTTCAAAACTATACTAGTCATGCTTCCCACCTGCAATCGTTCAATCTCCACCCTCAGTCCTCTTGTGAGCTGCTCCTCTTCCTCCAGCTTCTCCCGTACTGACCGACACAGGTCCTCTGCCTTGCGGATCTCCTCATCCTTGCCCTCAATCTTGAGCACACGTTTTCTCAGCGCCTCGACATCAGCCAGCAAAGATGAATTGCTGCCCTCAGCCTGGATGATCTTATCCTGGAGGTCCAGCAGCTCATCCTCTGCCTTCTGGAGCTTACTGGTGGCCTCCTCCAGCTCATCCAGTCTCCGTCCCAGACTCTGGAGTTTGTGACGCAGATGGCGATTGGTGGTATCTTTGTACTCAGACATGACTAATGATGCTATTGGTGTGATGCTATTACCGGAGTGTGATTTTTATTTGACTGTTTGGGAGGTATGCATTTGCGTGGCCAGTCCTTTCTCTGTAACCACAGGGATTTGAAAGGCTTGGTTCCAGCTATGTAATGTGTCTAGTGCCTGCAGAATTTAGACACACTCTGTTCTTAGACGTTCCACTGTTCTTCTACGTTTGATGGGGATAAATTATCATCTGCAAAACAAAAGAGGAAAATTACCATTATTTTTAAATAAGAAAGATAACCAACACTTTGCAAAATCATCAAAATTCTATAAAACAACTGCTAACAGAAAAGAAACAGCAACCAATGCCATTTAAACTTTCATAGTGTAGAGTAGTTACATTTTACTCAATTACTTCCTTAAATTGTAATGAGATTGCTCATCATGAATAACTAGTTACTTGTTACTTTACTGTTGGCCTCTCAATCATGCTCTTCCATCATAATGAAGTCATATTTTGTCCAGATTACTCTTTCAAACCAAAGTGAATCATCGTATATTGGTCAGAATTGCATTTGGGTTAATAAGTAACTACGTATCCAGTAACTAATGTAGTAATTGAAATTTGAACCTCAATGCATTACTTTACTCAATTAAAAAAAAAAAAACACCCCACATTAGTTACACTCTGCACTAACCAAGATGTATCCAGAAAGCATCTGCTCTTGATAAAAATCAATGTTTTCTGTAAATTTATGCATGCACAAATTATGAGATACAAATAAAATACTGTATGGCCAGTTCATACAATACACAGCAATTGTATTATCAATCTTCCAATCACATTTACTTGAAAAATCAGAAGGCTTTTATTTTTGCCTACACTTGAGGGACAGGCTAAAAGGCTCTGGGGTAAAGAGGTCAGGGGGTACAGTGGAGGGACAAGGGGATACGTGTTAGCTGGCCCCTAATGGATAATGCTTCACAGAGAAGCTGCACACTCAGCACATGATTTCACAGTTCTGCCTGATTAGTACAACACAAACTGTGAGAGGCAGTGACAGGGTTCAGCAACACATACACACAGACGTACAAACACACACATAGTAGAACACATATACACACAAACACTGAGACTGTGGAGGTGGGAGACCGGTCAAGAGGAATAATTAAGCATGGAAACACGAATGCAAACGCACGCACACACGCAAACGCACACACACACGCAAACGCACACACACACTTCCCATGTTTATGCACAAATAGCACACACAAGGCACACATTACCTCATGTTCATGAACACATGTACACCACACACAGACACATAAACACTCGCAGCATTTTTGCAAGTAATTTTTGAAACAAATTTCGTAAAAATTCTCCTCTGCTAAATGTGCACCAACTCTCTCTGAAGCATACATGCTGCTCTGACCTATTGCAGTAGGGCCAGAGTGGAGAGGGGCTCTCATTTGGGCGTTTGGAGTTATTTCTCTTGAGATAGGAAATGGATGCTAATGTTGACATTGCCGTCATTGCGGTCAAACATATAGAAATGTGTTTTAGACTACTACTTACATTTGAGTGTAAAGTAGGCTTTGGGTGGTATTCCGTAGACTAGGCACTCATACTTGTATAGACTTGTATAGACTCATACTTATGTTTAAGAGTCAAGTATGGATTGGATGGTTTTCAGCAGACACTCATAACTGACAGTAAAGTGTGGATGGTGGTCAGTAGTGATGGAGTGAGGATTGGTTTGGGGTGCAGGCACAGTGGGATTGTATGAATAAAACTCACAGCAGCGTTGATGCATAGCACCATACATACATAATGCAAATGATAACAAATACACAAAAACATTTTTGTTGGAGAGACATATTCATTTAGACTAGGGGACTTACTAGGATCATTGAAAATGAACATTTTACATGTAAACTACCATCATGCAAACTTAATGTGTACATTGCCTCTGCTTACACCATAAATTATGCATGGCAATAACATTCACTGAATGGCTGTTGCTTATGATTAACTGTAGACATCGGACAACATTGCACTGAAGCTACTGCATATGACCCAGAAAACACCAACCTTTGAGCCTGGCTTTATGACATCCCATAATGTATGGACACATGACAGATCGAGAGAACAAAGGCACCTGCTGTTGTTTATTACCCTTGGATGCCACCTTGATGCACCTCTTATATCTTTCTTACATCCTGGTAATGTTCCTGAACTGAGTTTCTGCTCACATTCTGCTGACTGCAGCAGAATCAATCACCTCGATGACGCACGCCATTTCTCACATGACTATCACCATGACAACAGGTTAGAGTGGGGTAGAGTTGGGGGATCTGCATAAGCAATCACTCGGTCAGTTCTCGTGGTTGTACCTACATGCACAACAAACATGCAAACATAGATCTACTTTAAATTACACTTCACCTAACATTTTAACATTCCATAATATCCACTTTCAGATTTATTCCAAATAAATGCAATCCCCTCTCTTTTTGAAGATTGATCTAATGTTTATCCTTGTAAACATGGACCATTTATATCCAACTATCTACCAGTTATTGTCCATGGTGAGGCCTTCCCTCCAGCAGTATTGAACCTCAGACATGATTCAAGTCCTGGCTTTATTTCCTCCTATTCCTCTACCCAAAGCCTGAACCATCAAACCTTAGCGCCCCTCACATCTGCAAACATCATCATTTATCGATCCCCTGCCACCCCCACCCTGTGTCTTCTCATCTCTGATCCACCAGAAACCTCAAACACAGACAACAGTTTCCTTCACATTCACCACAGAATTCAAATGCTGTCTGCATATTAGACATCAGTGTAAGAGTGGAATGATATGGAAATTTAACACCATGATTATAGTGATAAGAGGCATCACGATTCGGATATCAGCATTAGCTCAGTATTCTTATTGTGTGCTGGATAGAAAAACAATGACACGATGGCAATGACAACTTGAACTATGATGCAATTCTTGAAGGAATTACCAGTGCATGCAGAACATATATAAAGTTAAACTTAAGTCTACTCAAAGCAACATGGACTTGCAACATGGGGTTCCCAAATCAAATCCGGGTCAGACGATTGTCAGTCAGTGATGTTCACCATGGCAGTAATGCAAGATAACGGCCCTTTTCACCAAAAAAGGGAAGGCGGGTTTTTATTTTGAAAGCAAGCATGAGTTTTAGTGACGAATTTTATTTTGGTAGAGTTCTATGCACATGAAAAAAAACAGATGAACATGATCTGTCCTTTTGGGAGCTCCATATTGTGTGCATAGAAACTAAGGCAATTAGACCTCTCAAGCTAAGAATGAGTTTCAGCATGCGTTTTATTTTGAAAGCATTTGTGATTTGTAGCATAGAACTTAACATTGAACTTAGAACTTAATTTTGGCAGAGATCTATGCACTGGAGCAACATTTGAAGACTGTAAAGACCAAGCCCACTGATGACCACCAGACCCTTATACTCTCCCCAATAGATGTTGAAAACGCACTGAGCCGAAACAACACACGTAAGGCTGCTGGCCCTGACGGCATCCCTTGACGTGAGCTCAGAGCTTGTGCTGAGCAGCATACTGGAGTCTTTACAGACACCTTCAATATGTCTCACCCAAGCAGCAGTACCAGCGTGCTTCAAAACCACCTCTATAGTGCCAGTGCCGAAACACTCCTCTCCAAAGTGCCTGAATGACTTCCCATTGTGATGAAGTGCTTTGAGTGACCTCAAGAATATGCCAAGATCACATATGCAAGAATGTTGTTTGTTGAGTTAATCACAAAACTTGAGGATTTTGGAATCAATATCTCCCTCTGCAACTGGATCATGGACTTTCTGGCCAACAGACCCCAGCATGTTAGGTCAGGCCACAACAGCTCCACCTCCATTACACTCAACACTGGTGTACCCCAGGGCTGTATACTGAGCCTGTTCCTCTATTCCCTCTTCATCCATGACTGCAGGTCTATGTATGGATCCAACTCCATCATAAAGTTTGCAGATGATTGGACTCATCAGTGGCAATGATGAGTCTGACTACAGGGCAGAGGTAAAGCACTTATTAGCTGCATGGTGCGCTGACAATAGCCTGCTCTTGAACACAAGAAAAACCAAGGAGGTAGAAGGGAGAAACTCATGACCCCATCCATATCAACGGCATGACTGTTGAATGTGTCTCCAATTTCAAATTCCTGGGGACCAAGAAATCATGAAGAAAGAAATCATGAGAAATCATGAGTGACTTTCCCTTAAATCTGCTCACAGGACATTTTCTTTTCTTAGAATTGCACCTTGTGTGATAGCCTTGGACAAGTTCATGTTGTTTCCCACTAGGCTACCACTACAGGGAGTCATTGTGCTATTTAAAACAATAACTAGCCATTATGACACAAAGTAGCCTAGGCCTTGTGAGCTCTAAAACAAGCTCTAAATCCTTAGCCATTAACATTTTATAGGTTACTGAATGATACTGAATTTAGTTAGCTAATTTAGCTTTGTTAGTATATTAATTAGGAAGCCTAAAACTGAAAATTCAGCTTGATAAATAAGATATTAAAAATCAACTACATCAAATTAGGTAAAATGATCTGTAAACCAACTTAAACAGACAACTAACAGAGTGGAAAAGTTCTTGTTTAAATTGTGTTAAATGGTACAATGCTGCCCTCTGGTGTATATTGTAAATCCATTACCCACAGGGTTTTGACCAGGGGAATAATACACTTAACAAGAACAACCTATCTATAGATAGATAGAGATCTATATTTATACATCCGCAATGCAGTGTTACACAGAATATCTGACAGTGACAGTAATCCTTGCCTAAATACAGGTCAAGTTAGAGATGCACATAGCCATGGTGATAGCAGCAATAATATCACCAAATGATAACTGGTCAACCCAGGTTGGATTCCTGAACCCCACTTTGCAAATCAGTTGCTTTGGAAAAAAAGTGCCTGCTGAACACCAGTCATCATTAACTTTTAAACTTTTGATACACATCCACCCAGATGAGGATGGCACTAGCTTCGCAGGGCACAGACACAGTGAGCTGGGTCAGGCCATCAGTGCTAACCTGCCTGGTCAGTCCTGTCCCACTCTCTCACTACCTTAATCCCTCTGACTCACCCCCACCCGAGGGAGGGTTGGGATCCTAAGCTGGCACCCTGCACCCTTTTCCCTGCCAAGAGTGGGGCCTAGTTGCTGCCCTGTGCACATGCGATCCGCGCCAGCCCCATGGCTTCAAAGAGCCAGTGGAGCGTGCAAAGCAGCCTTGGCATGGGTGCCCATCCCAAGGCAATCAACATACCTGCTCTTATCTGAACTGCTCTTTCATTAGGTACACCAGGGTGCGCGCATACACACACACACACACAGCCAATGGGAGAGAAACAAAGAGTGTAACACAGAGGACAACAATGCCATACATACATACAAACATACATATACACACACACACACACACACACACACAAATGGTTGCTCTGGAGGAATGAGGACCACCACACCCTCACTGAAGCCCAAAACTCCCAAAATGCACTGGGACCCTGGGTCTCTTCTGGCCCAGTGGCTAATGAGATCACAGGACCTGTCATCACCACTTTGGCATCCGCACATTTGCTTGGGAAAAAAACAGGTTTCGGTGTGTGTGTGTCGGGGGGGATTTGGGGGTGGGGTGTGGGGCAACCCAAATATCTGAACCGCAACGAAATGGAACAGGCAGTCCCATTCCTTGGCTTGTTGATCAGTTAAACTAAGAAAATCCTTTCTAACAGAGACACTTCTCTGTCTACTTCCACATCACATGCATATGAACACTATGAAGTTTGTTAAAAAGCAGTTCAATGAAGCATTACTATGAGCATGAAACAGTCAATGTGTTGAACAACTACTCAGTCTCGTTTTACTTTCGCCAGTTTCATTCACTAAATAAATGCTACACATACATGGACAACCAGAGGCTATTCTGATGTGAGAAGCAGCATGATGTGAATGCCATCTGTGATTAGGCCTCAGTGAGCACATATCTGAAGTGAAAGTTCACTGCTGAACTTCATGTGATTTTCACCCTTTCATTATCATCCTCAAGATGAACTGGGAGAATAGGCAGGTAATATGCTTTTACTTTCATTTTGTGTCTATGTGTCTAGGTGTGTGTGTGTGTGTCTGTCTGTATGTCTGCCTATATATAGGAGTCGGTGAGTAGGGTGGAAAGGCAAGAACATGAAAGAGAGAGAGTGTATCCATGTGTGGGATCAATGCAGGAGGTAGGATACATTTAGCAGATGCTTTTATCCAAAGCGACTTACAAAAGAGGATAACATTCAAGCTACAACACAATGAAAGAACTAACAAGGAGTGCATATTGCTAACATAGAAACTGCACTATTTTAAGTTGAAAGTGCAATAGTGTAAAACAGTGCAGAGAAATTAAATTGTTAAGTGCATTCTCAATACTTCAGAACCTTATGGTGGGGTGAAATAACATTTTCAAATGTAACACGGGTAAGAGCACAAGTGCATGACAATGAGTTGTGATTGAAATCATGACCATGTGAGTTGTGAGTGCAATCCAAAGGATGAGAACTAAGTAAGCAGGAGAAAAAGCAAGAGAAGGATGAACAATGGATGAACAATGCTGCTGAGAGGAGATCAGATCAGAGGAGAAAAGAGGAGAAGACAGGAAAAGTGAAGAGAGAGGAGGAGATGGGAGGAGAGGAGAGAGGAGAGAGCAGGCCCGGCTTGCACACACCAAGGTTACAATCATCCTGCACCATGTGATTAGAGGCACAGCCCTGAACTTCCTGACTTGCTCTCACTCT
Source organism: Tenualosa thibaudeaui (assembly GCA_027481765.1). Lineage (NCBI taxonomy): Eukaryota > Metazoa > Chordata > Actinopteri > Clupeiformes > Clupeidae > Tenualosa > Tenualosa thibaudeaui. Next base: position 444,780 of record JAIFZK010000013.1, on the reverse strand, counting down.
CCCCGAACATTATGTTCCCTCGACGAAAGTCAAAGAGGAGGGGTTAAAAAAAGAAAAAGAGAGGGTCAGAATGGAAGAGGGAAGAGAGGGAGGGAGAGAGAGAGAGAGAGAGAGAGAGAGAGAGAGAGAGAAAGAAGAGGGGAGAAAAGCCTTTCCTCCTTGCACTTGACATTACTTTGGATGTGTTGCCTGAGTTCTTATTCTTTTTAAACATTACTTAATAAACCCTCAAACTCTGGTTGCTATGCCAATGACAACGGCTCAACCTCGAATTTGTGTCGAGTGGTTGTCCTGAAAGAGAGAGACCCTGAGTCAGAGCAAGAGAGAGACATGGAGAGCAAGAGAGGCCCAGAGCTGGAGACACTTGGCTCCCTCAGTCCGCTCCATCCTGGCAGGCAGTGCCAAGCCACAAAATGGTGGCAACCTGACGCTGGTGCAGCATTTCTTCAATTTTCCAAGAAAGAGAAAACCGTCCTGTAATGTTCAGTCTGTTGTTTCCTGTATAGTCAAGTCATTTTTTTTCTTTTGTCCCTCTCGCTCTCTTTCTCTTTAGTTTTTGACACTTTTGGAAAAATTAACAAACACTGCAAGTGAGTTGATGTGCCAGCGAATGGTTGCCTATGGATGCAATTCCAAAGCTGAAAGGAAAACATTTCAGGAAGAAAAGAAAGAGAAAATGCATGCTCTTTTGCTTCTCTATTATTGTGAGACCTGCTTATATATTTATTTGTGTACTTCCTTCCTTGGATAGCATACTGCAAGCATGGCCTGCATCATTGAGAAGTAATCCAATAATGACCACACGTCACCACCATTATCTTTTTAAAACATGATCAAGCTCGACTTGGAAAACAAATCAATGGTTTTCTTGTGGAACCAGAGGTCAGGCTGCTCGAATATGAAAGAAAAAACACCCACCAACACACAACAGCTATTCTCCAATCAATCTTCACTACATATTAGACTGTGAAGCTTCTACTTATAACCTGACTTCAACCTAAGCTTCCAATAGCTAATGAATAGGTTCCATGTATGCAGCCTATATAGGCTTTATTTGAAATTTGGAGTTTCTCCCAGAAATTTTGAGACCATACAGTATTCAATAAAAGATTTATAGGGAGTTAAGGTTCATAGTGTGACAGTGGCAGGTTTGAGTTGAGTTGAGTTACTTTATTGATCCTGCAGGAAATTAAGGTGTCCAGCAGCATACACATAATACACAATGCAAAAACATATTGCACACATCTGCATTCATACAACATTCACTGAACGAAAAAACAGTTTGGCAACTGTTTGAAGTCCAAAATCAACTGCACAAAGAATTTATCATCTTGTACAATTAAAAAGGAAAAAATACCTTATGATCTTGCAGGCCTAAACTGCTACTTTTTTGTGAAAAGACCAATCTGTCTTTGGTGAAGTGATACAGTGGTGGATAGCAGGCCTCAAGCGATTAACAAGGAAGGTGAGGAGGTGGAGGGAGATTACTGGATAAATATTTGCATGGTACGGAAGACGCAGGACAAAATCTTTAATCAAAGCTGTTATGCCTAGTATGCATGGCCTAATCTGCCAGCACTCATGGCTCACTAACAAGTAAAGCACCTTGTATTTGTGTGTGTGCTCGTGTGTATACATGTCGGTGTGTCTGAGAGAAATATGAATGAGGAAACAAACAAGGCAGAGAGATAAAGAGAGAGAGTGATGCGAGCAGAGAGCTGAGGGCAAAATTATTTGTTTGACTTGGGGTGCATACAGAACATGCCTCTATTCATAAGTCACACACACACACACACACACACACACACACACACACACACACACACACACACACACACACACACCATCTCCATCTATGGTTAAAACCACCAGAGTGCAAAACATTCAGCAGACTCCCTCCGACCCAAGCCACACAGCCCCCTAACTGAGCCTGATCCAACCTCTGACTGGCTTCCAGACCTCACAGGGCTGAGTCTAGCTTCTACTCAACCAGTCTATCAATCACACACACACACACACACACACACACACACACCCCTCAGTCTCTTATACACACTATTAAGCATTTTCACACACAAATAAATACACCCATACACTCAGAGAATGCTAGAATCTCCTCTTAAATTTACAACCTTAGCCCCCTGTTCGACTGCATGCAAAATGCTTCTGTCAGCTGAATTTATGACCTGGAGCAGAATATGCTTTTGATCTCAGGACAGAGAAGAACATGGATAAAGTCAATGCTTTGCATGGATAGCGGAACACCACAGATAAAGTCAATGGATACTGTAAACTATGACCCTGAAATAACCACATGGAACTATGGCCTAGATGGCCTCTAGGAGTGCATTTTAAAGGTGGGGGAAAAGCTCAGCATGACAGCAAACCCCACAGCATTTGTCCCAAGCTAGCCCTCATTTGGTCCGCTGTCGACTGCTATCTAGTTAGCAACGGCAGCTAATTATCCATGACTGGTCTGGCGGTGGCGCTGAAACTATGTCTCAACATTCCGTACTAAGCTGCTCAGCCTGAGAGAAAATATTTATCCCGCTTCAGCCTGCCTCTGGTATGTCTAGGATGGAAGTATGTTCCTACATCTTGGTTTTCATACCTTTTCACTCTTCATCTCATCATCACTCTCTTCATCACCCTCAATAGCTCTCCCTCTCTTTCTCATTCTCTCTCTCCCTCTCAATCTCCCTCTCTGTCAATCACTCTCACTCTCTCAATCACTGATCTCTCTTTCTCTCCATTCCTCTCCACCCCTTTCTTAGCTCCATGGCAGTAACACAAAAATAAACTCTGGAATTCCCTCCAGCCTTGAGGGTAAATAAGGCAAACACAAGAGCATGGGGGCAACTGGGGCCACAGCAAAAGCCACTAATATGACAACGGGTCAGATGTTTCCAACACAGGCGGGCCAAGCACTGAAATATATGTTTATGTTCATTAAAAGCGTGGATAGTGCTCCAGACAAACCAAGATGAGACAGCAGACCGAGTGGCCTGTGGAGGGAAAGAGACTATGGGCCGCTGCTCATCGAGCAGACAGACGGATGTCTGATAGCGCTGTCAAGTGTGTGCAGCTTCGCAAATACTAATGGGCTGTTGAAGCTGGCAGAGGTAGTTTTCCTTTGTTTGCTTCCGTTTAGAAAGTGTACTTGGTGTTATAGGCATACCAGGCAAGCCTGCAATATTTTGCCTATGGAGCTCCCCCTAGAGTTGCCGAAAAACAACATTGTGAATTCTCACTATGTGGACTTTTGCAAACCAAAGAATAGGAACCAGCGATGATTTTTTATTTCGTTCAGTTTCATTCAGTTTGACGTTTGACATCGGGACGGCGTCATCAAAATGCAAGTTCTGTAATTAATAACTAATAAGCAGGAGGGCCGAGAGAGCCTTCATATACCTGGTAATGAACCATTTAACCATCGAAGTGACTACAAAACTGGTGAAGTAACCTCAAAAAACTACATATAACATTGCCTGGTGTGCTTGTATTAAGCACAAGATATTTCCTTAAACTGAAGACAGCATTTTGCCCCTAAGTAGAAATAAATCACATTTTTTGCTAGGGCTTCATATTTCTTCCATTAAAATAAAACACAGATCTGACAATGCTAATACGTTCTTGCAACTTCCAAACTTAGCAAAGCTTAGCAAAGAACTGGCATCAAAGTGTGTTCCTTATATCGGCTTAACACACATTAGTCCTAATGGAGACGAGGGGCTGAGTATTTCTGAAAACCTGCCATACCAGGGCCCAGTCTAAAAGAAGCACTCCTCCAGTGGACATGTGCAACAGGAAGAAAAGGCAGAAAAAGAACAAAGAAGCGCCAGGCTTTGTCCATTTCAAAATTTGGGCTGCCGAAGCCCAAATATCTTCTTTGAAGATATTTCATGCTAGAGAATCTAGCTCATGCCAACCAATTGTCAGCACTACTCCAACTGCATGATGTGGTCAAAAACACATCATTCTAGTAATCATAGCTAATTTTAAATGCACAAAAAGTAAATCCATCCTGTCCCTTCTGCTCTGCTGTCTGCATGGGGTCATTAGAGACAAACAGGGGACGACAAACTATTGCTAAGAAATGCAGTAGTTCTCAGGGCAGAGGAGAGGAGAGCCGAGTCATCACATAAAAAGACACACAGTTCACAACATACAACACACACACAGACACGCCATGACATAGGCATCTCAAATAAACCGTGAATTTTGACTCACAAGTCATCACAAACAGACATAAACAAAGGCATTTTCATAAAAGCTGTTAGATTCTTCATGCTATTAGTAGAGAAATTCCCACAACTGTGGCTGTTTAACATTTCACAGCAATGCTCCAATAGGTGATGTTGCATATGTTGTACCTGGAACCCCTGAAGTCCTCCTCCTTGGAGGTCCAACATGTGCTACCAGTAGACTGAGTGCCCCACCAAAGAATCAATGCAGCAAAAATAGCGTCACTGACAAAGCAGTCTTGCCACTCACTCTCAGTCCTCATTCATAAACATGCATGTACAGTAGAACCAGACAGTCACATCATATCATTCATCTGAACACTCATTATAAGACAGAAATGCATACACATTTTCAGTCCTATACATTCCAAAACACTCTAAAATAAAATAAAATAAAATAAAAGGATGAGGTGTGTTTGATGATGGTGTGTTTTAAATACAATTAAAAACACACCATATTCTCCATTGTTGTGGGCTCTAAGCAAAGCCAGTAATATGATTGACCAACCAAAGAGACACAAAAAGCAAGGGGTGATAAACCTACATTGTTCTCTCAGTGGTGTTGGGATGTGAAGAGACTCCCAGTCAGTCGCACAGATCCACATGCACAGAGAGAACGTGGCAGGAGAAAAACAGAGCACTCTTTGTGTTTACTAGTGCCCATTTATGATTACTGGCGCAATATAGTTCTGCGGTCATTTAGCTAGGGCTTTGGCAACATGCAAAACATGCCATAGTGATGGATTATAGGAGAGAAAGACAACACAGAGGGTGACAACAGCTTCTACCTGACATTTTTGGTTTTGGTCTAATCTCTTCAACTATTCCTTTCCACATTCCTGTGCATTTTAACTGAATTGCAGAGGGAAATATGCCACATACTGCTGATGAAACTGCTAAGAGGTAGCCAAGGCTTCTCGCGCTCTCAGCTATAAAGTGGCTTAATTGTGGCAAGGTGAGATAATCACTGTTGGCAGACCATAACCTGCACAGGAAGGAGTGCACACATCACACACTTCATCTGTCTGTGCGTGTGTTTCTGGTGTGGGACGGGGCCGTCGCTAAGCAGCTGTTTAGAGAAAGATGGGAGCTGCTGACAAATGTGTGTCTTAATGAATCTTGGGTCTGATGGCCTAACCTACAAAGACCTCAAGGGCGATATATATACATATATTAAAGACTTACTTGTCCCTTACCACCCTCCTAGAACCCTAAGATACTGATAAGATGCTGGTCTCCTTGCTGGTCCCCCCCCCCCCCCACACACACACACATTCAACAAGCGGACACTCTGAATACCTTTAAGTCTAGACTTAACCTTCCTCTTTACTGTTTCCCATAGTTAGGGATGGTGCGTGGCAAATCATCACTTCTCATGGGTCTTTTGGGAGGGACTGCCTCTGCTGTTGTCCCCAGTTGTGAGGCATGGCGGCCACTGACCATCCCTGCAGTAGTGCTGGGTTGCCATGGATCATACATTAGTTATGCTGCTACAGCCAAGTGCCGCCACAAAAGCTTCATGTGTCACGCCATACAACTCTCTCTGCCGTACAACTCTCTCTCAATATATATATATATATATATATATATATATATATATATATATACACACACACATATATATATATATATATATATATATATGTATGCCCAAATTACACATTTGCTCTCTGATGTGTGAGCCTGGCCTCACCTTCTTCCTCTGTCCACAATTATCTCCGCTGAGTGTCATCCCTGCCTCATTCCGGCAGACTCCTCTCACCCTCCCCTCCTGAGTGGAATACAACCAACACTATGGGAGGCCCATGTCAGGACCTTCCTGGACACCCATGCCAGGCCCGACTCCCCTTCCTTGAGGCTTTGTGATTGACCTCCCCTCACAATGGCACTGTCAAATGGACCCTTATTGTTACCCCCATGACGCATCTCACTCCTTTGAGTTTGACTTTGTCTGGCCGCTGCTACATTGTCCAGCCATAAATCCTGATAACCACCTACGGATTGGCTACCATGTAATGTAAAGTGGGATAATACTCAATTATGTACTATTATGAATCTTAGCTAAAACCATAGGCAACTTGTAGTCTGTCATGGTTACTACTGATTGTAATTTTTCTGCATGACCCCTGGCAGCTGGGTTAGCCCCTTGAGTCGTGGATCTGCCCAAGGTTTCCTAGATTAACTGAACATAAGAGTTTTTCCTTGCCCCTGTTGCTCTTGGGTGCTCCTTCTGTGAAGCGCCACGAGACAATACTATTGCAAAAGGCACTGTATAGATAAAACTGAATTGAATTGAGTTGAGTTTTTAAGCGGCATAAACTGCTGAATTTCCATCTTAAGTCTATTTCACTGTGTAACACTAAGTGAACATTCTACAAAAAAATAATAAAAATGAGTGAGCGTCAGAGAAAGAGAGAGCGAATAAGTATAAGAGAATAAGTATAGAAACTGTTGTGTCTACCTTAGCCTGTAATCACAGAGGAAATGATGTATGAAGCTCCACCCATCACTTTCTCTGAGGCTCTCCATAAAAGAGTAGACCAGAGGCAGATACAGATACAACATTAAGGCCCAACCCCACACATGCCATTAGCTAGAGCTGGAGTCAGGGTCAGGGTCTGTGACATCAAAGCTGCCTTTAAAAGAATCCCTGGCTAGTAAGATATGTTGGCTATATAAGATTGACATTGACATCAGCTACATAAATGTCATTTTAAAAAAGTCAAAATGTCTTTGGTTTAATTACAAATTTAGTAAATCCTTTCATTGTTGTAAAAAGTGGCGTCACCTGGTTGATTCAATCAAGCTGTTGCTGCACATAAACACCAACAATATCAATCATGGGGGTATTAAAAAAAGGAGGTTTAACAAACACTTAGTTAATGTCTGAACCCGAGGTTGGCTGAAGCCATGACGACTACACCCGAGCTGTCAGTTCTAAAATTCTGGTTAGGAATTAGCTCAGTCAACCCCGTGTTGGTTAACCAAGTTGTGTGTGTTCACGGTGAACTTATAAAGACATCATCATCTATCTATCTCAGGGATGGAGCAATACGAGGCCCATGAGGAGAATAGAATTGTAATAGAAAAAATATTGTACAGTCAGTGTTATAGGCTATTAGCTAAGCACACAGTCAATATTGCCATACTTAAATATATGATAGCGATGAACTATTTCAGACTTGACACAGAAGTGATGTGCACAGAAGAGCAACCTGTCACTTCCTGATGGCATTATTGGATCTATAATGTCTTTTCTTTGCATAAAATAGGGAAACAACAAAACACAACAAAACTTGTGATGGATTTAATCTTGCACTCTTTGACCTCTCACATCATCCTAGTAAATGAGTTCCTTGGCTACCAGCTCCTCAATTAAGGGAGATTCATTGCACAACGTCATAATATCATGCAATAGCTTATGGCACATTGGTAGATGATCAGTTACTGTAGGTCACAGGCGCTTTAAGGACTGAGTCTCAGCCCATGCGTACACTGAAACTTCTCCTTGAGAACCCTAAATGCCATCTATTATTTTAATCTTAATATCCTTGAAGGTTTGAAAAACGAATGAAGGTGCACATGAATTGGTTTAGCGACTGACAGTGTCTCCAACACTGTACAACTCCCAGTGGTCTTACCAAACTCTCAAGCTTCATAGCACGGACAATTTAACGTCCTTCAACGTCAATATTGCAAACGTTCTGAAAAGGAAAGACTACAGTGTAGCAAGTTTCGTAGCAGCCTTGCTCAAACATGCATTTGAAGTACCAGAACATAACCTGAACAAAACCTGCCCCCTACCAGGTTATGTCCAGAGTGTATGTTACCATGGTGAATTGGCAGGTTACAAGCTCTGCAAAAAAGGGATTTTCTAAAAGTTTTAATAAAAAAGAAAGCATTTGAGTGTTAAATGTAGCTGACGTAGCTGTAGCTGTCCTGTTAAATATAGCTGACGCCAACGTCAGTCTTATAAGGTCAACATGTCTTACTAGCCAGGCAGCCAAGATGGCAAAATTTTAGGCAAATATTTTATTCAGACATGCTTCAATGTCTTGTTCAATGTTGCCACTGAATGCCAATCGAGATGGTAGATTTTCTGTTACTGACCAAGCCAGGGCCAGTCAGAGTAAGGATAATGGTCTGGCCCAGATGTGGTGGAGGTACGCATAGCAGGTCTTGAGCTGTTAATGTAATCTGTTGCCTGAATGAACTTATTTCCAAAAAGCCCATGCAGAAAAGTTATCTATACAGTGGTCTACTTACTCTCCCACCACACTCTCCCACACACCACACATGCACGGCTTAAAAATGATGAAATGTGTCAACACACACACTCAAAGGCTTAAATGCACTAAAATTCTGAGTGTGTTTGTGTATGCACACTAAGGCACAGAGCGATACGCACAGACACACAAATACACACACATCAGTAATGCGGTTGGACAAATTATGTTTTCGTCACACACAGATGCTTTTGCACACAAATGCTCTTCATGCATGAACTTTTAATCAATGAAATGACTTTGTTACCCATTATGTAAAACTAGCATTATTAATATAAATGATATGGAATGTTACAACTGGAATTTTAGTAAATGTTTATATTACTTAAATGTTTATATTACATTTTTTACAGTATTTTTACTTTTGTATTGCATGTGGCTTTGGATGAGCATATCTTTCAATCAGAAGACTTTTTTATTATTTAATTTTTAATTTTGTTATTTAACAGTAACAAGATGTTTGACTATTCTGAATGTAGCATCAGGAATCTGACGGAGGTGAATTTCTCTGAACCTCAGGGAAGTGGGTGTTGATCCCCTAGGACCTGAGCGTCCTCAAATCCAAGGACAGACTAATTCAGACTAATTCATTCTCATTCACATTCTCTCCCCCTTCTCTCTCTCTCTCTCACACACACACACAAACACACACACCAGTACTCTCACCCTCTTATTACCAGGGAGTGGAAGAGTGTAACAGGGAGACATGCAGATTGACACACACACACACTCACACGCTTAAGCTACCTTCACATTCCCCTCTATCATCTTCTCTCCCTCTTGATTTTCACTATCCATCTGTCCGCTTACTCTCTGACCCACAGGGAAGATGGAGGCAATTCATTTATATACAAATGGGCATGTGCACGCACACACACACACACACATTCACACAAACCTTTATCATTCCCACAGCTGCCTTCCCATCCTCCACTCCATCTCTCTCTCACTCTCCATCTCTCTGAGCCAAAGTGGTGAAGGGCTAATCTTTTAGTAGGACACTACTGATGGGTCACTACCGCTCAGCACTACTACTACCACCAGACAACCTTAGGCCATCATTTGTTCACCAAGTCACCAAGTTACACAGACACACACATACGTGTACTAACGTGTACAGACATACACATATGCACACAACCATCAACCGCCACACACACAATTGTAAACACACTATATGACCCCCCATCTCATCTCTTATAACCTTGTGCAATAAATGAGCCCTTGGCCAGCAGGTGACACATTAGAAGAGGAAGGACACACTGACTGGGGACTGTGTGGCATTGGGAGACATGGGAGATGGCCTGGGGCACATATGAGTGAATGAAAAAGGAGACATAGTGAGAGAGAGAACAAGGAAGACAAACATGCATTGACAGAGAAGCCTTAGAGGGATGAGATGGGGACAGAGGGAGGAGCATGAGAAAGAGACAAAGTGAGGAAGAGGAGAGAGAGGAAACAGTAAAAGGAGGGGGATGGGTGGGAGGAGAAAAAGGGATGAGAGGAAGGGAGAGGTGGGGTGGGTCCAGAGAATGCTGAGCAGGTATTTAGCTAAACACATCACTGCAGTAGGAATGCAGCACTCTGCCCTGTAGCAGGGGAGAGGAAGGGAGAGGAGAGGAGTGAGGGGGGAAAAGAGGCAGCACAATATAAAGGGATAGATGGATGAATGCTAGCCACACTGGTCAATGCAGGCAAAAGAGCAGGCTTGTGTGTCTATCAAACACAGTGCATGTGTCTACACGTGTGCTTGTTCTTTTTTGTGTCTTTAGTCCTTTGTTTTGCTCTACATAAACTGCCAGACCACCCACAAGTCCAATGGAAAAGAGAGACTGTGCAGAAGCTCCCATGATTCCAGAGTGGCACCAGAGGAGAGCAGCATCAGGCACATGTGCCTAAGCAGCTCCTATCTCATGGTGTCTGATGGACTAGCATGCATGTAGAAAGTAAGAAGAGACTCATGGGATAACCAAATGGAGTATGTTAAGGCAAATTGCTACTACATTCCCCACGATTCCCATGTCTGAACCAAGGCAAGTTGACTGGCCAAGTGAAACATAGGGGGCATAGCTTTAGAGTGCGGGTGGTGGCCTGCCAGAGGTGCCCCCCAGAGCCTCAAAATCTTCCAGAGGGAAGGAAGACCGGCGCCAGAGTGTAACAGGGGCCACCAAGAAAAAAACGTGTGCACGCGTACACACACACATACACACACACACACAAATAAATATCAACATACATAGTAAGTATCTAAGTATCTAACAGCAACTTAACACACACAAACAACTCTCCCCTCTCCCTCTCTGACCACACACACACACACACACACACACACACTCCCCAGGAAACGGGCTCACAAAGGGCTTGCATAGAGGGCCTTGGAATCCGGAACAGTCCACACATCTGAACCCATTTCCCCTTCCGCCTACTGCAGAGTTAGGCTGAGATACAGACCCACACCCATATACACCATCCCCACTCTCTCTCTCTCCCTCCCACACACACAGACACACATACCAGAAGATCAGAAAGAGCCGAAATAAGCGCAGCGCGCACACACACACACACACACACACACACACTGCAGCACAGTACACAGTTACATGCTTACTTTCCAAGGATGCATCCTTTCCTAACCAGTAACTGTGAGTGAGTGGTTTCTCTGTCTGTGTCTCTCTCTCAGTGGCTGGCTTCAATGGAGCTTCACCCAGTAGGGTCAGACCTGCCAACAGAGCAGACACAAGGGAGCAGCAGGAGCCTGCAATTAGTCCAGAGCTCACAAAAACACAGACAATTCCACAAGTGTACAAAAACATCTCTCTGTTTGAAAAGACAGTCAACAAGTGGTGTCAAATAACACTGGTTCACATAGAATAGGACTTAAAAATACCATAGACAGTACAGGACAGAACAGGACAGAATATTTTACCGCGCTAGTTTCTTTTTGGTGACATTTAGACCATTCCCTATACAGAAATTGTGAAAATTCTCCATTCTAAAAAACAGAACCTAGATCACATGGATCTTTGAGAGTAATACCCCAGGCTATATCTGTAATACCCCAGGATATATATGTATACCAGTAATACCCCACAGATGTCATCTGTGATGTCACACACACTCAGTTTCCTGTCATCAAACCACCACCCCTCAAATAAATACAGTCCATTTGTTGAGTCACTCACCCACACGCATACACGGACACGAGTAATTCAACACATGTAAAAATGACACATGCACAAAACAAATGAACACAGACACATCCATACATGTACAATGATTCAAATATACAACTACAAAGGCATGTACACAACACAACATGCTTACAGAAACCTGTGTGTTTACACAACACACAGGCTTTGCTGAAAGGGAAGTGGGAAGGGGAAGTAAAAGTCTCTGTCTTCATCCTGTTTACACACACACACACACACACACACTCTAAAGTCAGGCGTTAACACATCATGTATATACCTGCTACACTGATGGCTCAGTGATGGAATCACGCCAAAGAGGGAAATAAAAATGGGGTGCCAGAAGGAGTTTCCAGAAAATTCTATCCAGCCCTCATATTTATTCAGGTATACAGTGTATCTTTATTAATGACATACATCATGGGAGAGGCTGTGGCACAGTGGTTGAGTCTCAAACCACAAATTAATTCAATGGCCACCAGGAGCCAGGGTCATGTCTGACCTGAGGTCAGCTCCCAAACCAACTACTCAGATCTCTCCTAAACTCAGCTTCTCTCAGCTCATCATTCTCTTGTCTAATAAAGGTTGAAATATAAAATATAAAAGTTAAAAAAAATATAAACACCAGACACTGTCTCTGTGCTCTTGAATGAGCCTAAGGCCTGAGCCAGTGAGAGCAAGAATGTGGCTCCTGCCTGTGTGGGCATGTATCTCATGCTTCTGAGTCGGACTCTGGTACTTCTCTTTAGCTCCCAGTGTCAGCTGTAAGCGTTCCCATCCTTTCTACTGATCTACGTTTCAACCATAGCCAGAAAGACACACACACACACACACACACACACACACTCCATCTCTCTCTCACACACACAAACACACAACTATCTGTCAGAGATGATTTACTCCTCAATTTGTGCACTCATCACATTTGTTTTTTCATGCTGAGGACAATTCACAGTAAAGGGCGATCTGCACTGTGTACAAAGGAGAGAAGTGGACCACAAAGAAAAAAAACTATAAGGAAAAACAAAAAATAAGAACACTCAAGCAACAAAACCATGAAAAAGAAAGTGACAGAGAAACCTTAAAATCCAACTGTGTGTTGGGGAGTGGGGTGGGGTGGGAGGCTTGGTGTTTCGTCTGCAAGTTGGAGGAAAGGAATGCTTAAGTTAAACATGGAGAATAGGGTAGGCTATTTTATGGAGTATGGAACTAGGGTAGATGAAGAAAAGAGAAGAGAAAAGAAAGAGAGAGAAAGATTCCAGAGCAGAGAGGCTGGCAGAAAAAGGAGTAGAAAATAAAAAAAGCAAAAGCAAAAAAAAAGTTTGTTGGTTCATATTTATAGTGTTGGAGGCTGAGGTTACACAGTGACACTGACATTGACGTTCATGTTTGAACAAAGTCAGGCAGGAGAGGCCTGGCCACATTATGGAGTCAAACCTGAAGAACGTGTTATAATGTGTTATTATAGCATTTTATCCAGCGATAACAGGCACACTTAAGACTCTAAATGACGCGCAAAGCACTTGCATCTCACGCCCTCACGGACCATAGACACATGCTTAGAGGCCAGGCACGCACGCACGCACACACACACACACACACACACACACACACACACACACACACACACACACAGACACACAAACATAAACAAAGACGCTCCCAAACGTAGGGACAACACAAACACAAAAGGGCCTTTGAGCAGAGGCTGGTTTAAGGGAAAAGGCCCAGCAATGAACACTGATGAACACACCAACACTGTCAGGTTTACAGAAGTGTGTGTTGCTTCATGAACCTCCCCACCTCATCCCAACAGCCGGGGTGTTGGAGTCGGTGCCTGCCTGCCCTGCCATATAAGGGCCAAATGCAGTCTCTCCATGTGTTAGTCCAGTCTGAGGTACACCCAAATGTCTGCAGACCTCCCTGAGTCAGATAGTCAGTCAGCCTCAAGCCACACTTGACAAACCAATCCTTTAAAGATCCGCTGCAAATATAAGGCATTTTCTTGCCATAAACAGAATGTTTGAGAAAACACAGAGGTGGGTAAGGGAGGGAGAGGGAGAGAGACAGAGATAGAGAGAAAGAGAGAATAAAGGGTGAACAGAGAGAGGAAGAAGGCAGAAAAAAGAAATGAGTAAAGAGCAAGAACAGAAAGGAACAGAGAAAGAGGGAAGAGAGAGGTGAAGGTAGGACAGAAAGAGAGATAACAGTCAGACAAATCAAGTGGGTGGGCAGAGGATTTTTTTTGACCCTTGGCACCATTTACAGAGCATCACTTTGAAAAAGAAAAAATGAAAGAAAAAGGCAGCCAAGCCAACAAAGGAAGCATGTTTACAAGAAAGAAAATAAGCTTCAGTTCAGATGCTTAGACACACAATGGGGCAAACCTACTGAGACTTTTTAGCCTCTAAGCAAAAAGGAAAAACGAATGAAAAAGGGTGTTTAGTTATTACAGCACACAACTCTCTCTCTCTCTCTTACACACACAGTCATCTGACATCAAGTCTCTCAGATTGTGAGGGGTCCTGGCAGTGGAATTGAAAGACAGCAGCAAGGGGGTAAGCAGCCGATTTTACCCCACAGCACAGCACTCACGCCTGGGAAAAATATCTGCTTTGCTGGGGCCTTCAGCTGTGGATGTGGGGTGCTGAATCATTACCAATACCGACACGTCACACACACACACATAAAAACACACGCCCACACACACTCCCAACACAACAGAGACACACCCAAGAACCAGGCAGGAAGAGCCTCTCATATCCTATTATGGGTGTGTATGAGCCAATCAGATTATCGTGTTGACATAACAACGAGAACGCCCGAGAAAGGCACTAACTTGCTGACAGACAAGGCAGGGCGAAGAGACGCCATGATAAAACTTTATGGGTGACTTACCGCTGATATGGTGTTCATATTCCTGCCATTACTCATTCAGCAATGAGATTACAGTATAACACACTGCGTCATTCTACCACCATATAATAACACTATTGACTTGAGAATGAATGGTATATGAATATCAATGAGTGACTTGTTATTGCACTTGTCTTCAGTTGTGGGTCTTTCATTTTGTGCTATGAATCAACATTTGGGGATATTTGAGCCAATTAGTAATACTACGCTTGACTGAGAGTAGAGGTGAGAGTAAATACCCATATAGCAGCAATTCTTCACCAGTCAGTCTATTCTCACTTTTCTATTGGAATTCATTGGTTAAAATGTATGAAACCTGGTATGATTAATAGCCCTTAAGTGTCAGAATAGGCAGTGTCACAGTGGAGATGTCAATGTGGATCTGCCACTGAAAGGTCAGGAGATTCTCCTCACACTGGGACGCAGTGGTGTCGGAGTAAAGAGGGCTTAGGAGGTTTCAAAGATACTAGGACTCTGACTACTTTGTTGAGATGGTAACAGTTTAGGAGAAAGAGGCGGTGAACAGGCAGCATATAGATGGCAAGACTATGATTCACTGACTGAGGATTTGAAAATGTATGAGTCTGTGTGTGTTTGTGTGTGTGTGAATATTTGTTTTACTATGTTTTACTACCCAAGCAAAGATCAAAGCTGTTGCTATTTATAACACTTCAACAAAGTGTCAAGAAATGTTGTGGATGGAGCTTTTTAAAGTGTAGTGGCTTGCAGAGTCATTGTTAGCAGTAAGTGCCATAGCAGCCTCAGGTGGATGAGAAGAATGCATCTCACAGCACACCACACCACTCGCTCCCTCACTCATTCACAACCCTTTCACTCTTCAGACTGTCAAACATCAGTCCATCTTTTGTGAGCATTCATCTAAGATTTGGTCACAAGCACCAAGTTCAAAGTGTGGTTGTCATCTTTTATTATGTTATTTCTTTTAAGATCCTGAATGTGCCATGAATGCCTTCAAAGAGTGATGGACAAATCCTACTTGAAACCATACAAACACAAGGTGCCTGCACTCCAAATCAATCCTCACTCTCTACTCACCACCATCCACACTGCAGTGTTTTACTGTCAAGAAGGTGAGTCAACTGATAACCACCCAATCCTACTTTACTCTAAAGTGTCTAGTGTCTTGGCTTGCACCCAAATCATACTTTATGTTTAAACACAACACAAAGCCTAGGCTACTGAATACATCCAAAGCATACTTTACACTCAAATGTAAAAGAGCCTTAAACAAACTGCTCTCCCATAATAAAAAGCCCTAAACCTCCAGCTGATTCTTCAAAGGTACCAATAGTATCAGTTCTACAAGAGCTAATAGTAGGACAAACCCGCTCCAGATCCACTGGAGCCCAAATGAAAGCCCCTATCCACACTGGCACTACTGCAGAGCAGCACGTATGCTTCTGAGAGCACGTATGCTTCAGAGAGAGTTGGTGCACATTTAGAGAAAGAGAGAGCAGAGTACAGTTTTTATTTCAAAACATTTTATTTTATACTCAGTGAGTGAACCTCAGGCATCATAAAGGTACGATAGGAAAAGAGACAGAAAGAGAGAGAGCAAGAGAGCGCAAGAGATGCCTTCTCTCCATTCTCTCTGCATATCTGAGGCATTCCTCACCCTGCGCATGTATATTTTCTGATCACAAGAAAAATAATCCTGTGGAGGAATTTTATTTTGAGAAATGCCTGTGAGATCCTGCACTTTCAGAACAAGAGCAGCACAGCACATTGAGAGAGGCCGGCCAGCCAGCCAGCCAACCACTACTTCTCAACACACACAGCTTAGCCTAAAGAAGACTGGTCTCTCTTCATCTATCCAGGAGAACATGCATCACATCAATAACTTTTAAAAACACTGGTTCAATCCTTTATGCTATACATATGTACAGGAACATGCAGACACACACAGAATCATGCAGACAAAGAGACAGACACACAAACACACTGCCAGCTCATGTATTATTCTACATTAGAGCCAGTAAGTAAATTCTCTCACAGAGTGTTTGAGTGAGTGTGTGCGTGTCTGTCTCTATGTGTGTGTCTGTATGCGTCTCTGTGTGTGTCTTCCTACTGTGAACAGTCAAGAATGTGTTGATGTGTCAGTCCAACATCATAGGCAGTGATGGAAAGAGACTGACCTGAACATTTTTGTTGCAACATGAAAAGATGAACTTCCTAAAAGCAAACTGGAGCAGTGAAAGAGGAGAAAAAAAGAAAGAAAAGAAAAGGAAAATGGGGCTTTCCCACATTCTCTCCCCTTCTCTCTGAAAGCCTGTTGCTGGGTTCCTGCATCCTGTTTGCAACTCTCCTCATCTGCCTTAGGCCCAACACACACACACATGCACGCACACGCACACACACAGAAAAGAGAGGGAGCAGGCAGGAGTGTGGTGCCTGCTGCCTGGTGAGGAAGTGAATTTATGAAAGCTAGTTCAGGGATGTTGATACAGGTGCCTGGGCCAACCCCTCCTCTCTGCTCTCCTTCTTTCTTGCTTTCCCACCCAGTCTTATGATCCCTCTCTCATTCTCCCTCTCTGACCCTCTCCTATGAATCCTATGTCCTATTTCCTATAATGAGCAGTAAACAATACATTATCCCTTACATATATCTTTACACTTCCAGCTGAGACAGAGACAAGCTAAAAGTGTTGGAGCAATAAACGGAGCAACCACCATCGTTGTACATCACCCACATGAGTGTTCTTCTTTTGGGCAACTGTCACCAAGGCAGCTTAGTTAGCATGATGAGGTCAAAGCAGGCTGCCCACAGCCCCTATCCAACAAGTTCAAAAATATCCAGGCCTGTAAGCTTGACTTCCAGCAATCTCTTACCACTGCCAACAACTCAATGCCACACTATCATATAGAGCATACAAGAGACCACACAAAGCACTTCAATCTGCAGTCCATCACAATAACTATGATGAGCAGGTGGCAAAGTAAATGCAATGGCATGCAGGGAGAGTTGTGGGGAGAGTTGTGATTATTTCCTGTAAATCTCCCCTCAGTCAACTGGAGTCAAGGGCACCACTGACTCAGTACAGGCTGTGCCAAATGTATCCCAGAGCCCAAAGCGCCAAACATTTGCACAGACACACACACAAATATGCAAAGATATGTACACATACACTATACATTCAAAAACACAAACATGCATAGATATGTGCCCATACATATTGCACATAAATACACAAAGACATGCACACACATACAAATACAAATACACAATCACACACATGCACACACACATACACACACATGCCTGTGACTAAAAAAGATGGACATGGGGATTTAAATAGGCCTTGCCTTAAAATAGTCCAAGATTGCGCCTTTAAGGAGGTCATGACAACACGGTGTCTGTATCCGTGAGAGTCACTGGGGATCGTCTCTGAGCTGGGCTACCTTGGACAGGCCTGGCCTTCCCATCCCAAATTTAAAACAGGCCCATCAAGTCTCCCCAGCACCAATAAACATTTAGCAGATGGGAAGCTCCTTGTTGTTCAAGGACATTCTTTTCTGCAACCACGTTTTTTAAAAACTCAGTCAGGACTTGGCCAGCCAGGGAGTTCTAATATAGAGAAGTCTAATGTTAGATATCATGTTGTGTTTATAACAGGGTTACATGGTTATAACCCACAAGCTGAGAGTGAGAAAGAGAGAGGCAGGGAGAGAGAGAGAAAAAAAAGAGGGATATTAGAGTTTTACCCATTGTCTCCAAGCTCCTCTTTTCAAGGCATAAAGAATGTACCTTCAACCAGACTGAAATGGCTTCTGAAAAATGCCAAAAATGCCTCCTTTTTCTCCCTCCCAGCCTTCCTAGGCCCCTCAACCCCCTCATCCCAACCCCCATCCACCATCCCCTTAGCCAACCGGGACCAATCCCACCCCTTTCAGCCAGCCGCCCCACCACATTCCTGTGTTCTTCACCTCTGTACAAAAAACCCAGACACATGCACACACACAAACACAAATACACATTCATATACACACAAACTACCTCCTCTTCCTCTCTCTGCCTTTTTCTCTCTCTACCTCCCTCTCACACACATGTTGTAAGGGGGAGAGAGAGAGAGAGCAAAAGAAAGAAATGAAGACAGAGAGAGTGTGTGTGAGAGAGAGAAACGTTAAAGACATTAATAACACACAAGTTTCCACCCAGCTGACCCAGACATCCCTTTTAAGGGCAAGCGGTTCAGATTTCTCTTTTCATTAACTTCCAAAAATAACCGCAGAGCCCGGACCGCCACCACTCTCCCCCAGAGAGAGGGCAGCTCAGTGGGGTTCTGGGAGACGGGCCTTGATAAGAAACGGGCTGCTCTAAAAATATAGCTCCATCCAGCCAGAGCAGAGGGCTGGACACACAAAGGTAATGTGGCAGTGGAATTTACAAGAATCGTCTCACATCTCCCCCTACCACCACTACCACCATACAAATCCCCAACCCAAACCCTACTCCCCCCACCCCCACCCCCAAACACACACACCTCCCTATTCTGCCTCCTTGGCTGAGGCCCTAAATCCCTGTCTGGATTCAGACTTGGTTCCGGCATGGAGACTCTGAACAACTGGACATATTTTGAAGGTTTTTCAAAATGTTTCTGTAAAGTTCATGTACTTTGCACAGAGTTTTGACTGGCTCCACTGCAACAGGCTACTGTGACAAAACTCTACCAATACAACTGCACACTCCTCCAGATGTGGCCACAGCACATGATGACTGCTGAGATCTGAAATCAATTCAATTCATTACAATGCCACTAACTTGCACTTCACAGAATACTGAAGCTAGCATGCCTACTAAATGCACTGAGGCAATGGAAGCAAGGGAAAAACTCCCCTTTAACAGAGAGCTAGGTGAGAATAATTCACGGTCACCACCGCAGCTTTCAATTGCCAGGCAAACCATACACAGACACATGTCCAAATTTCACTTGGCTCAACTGAGACCACTGTTACCTACTCTTCTTTTCAACTCTTTCTTTTCAAAAGGTTGCCATTCAAGCTGATGTACAAAGTGCACAAAGGGGCCTGTGCATACAGGAAACATGAAGAGAATAGGCAGGACTGGAATCAATAAAGAAAATGAAGCTGTTGGAGAGATAGAGAGGGGGGGAGACAAACAAAAGAGAGAGATGGGGCAGGATGATACAGAAGAGGGAAGATGGAATCAATAACCAGGGGAAGCATGGGACACGTCTGGTGATTATGAAGACATTTCCTGGACCTTGCACTGAAGTGGATTAGGGAGACAAGGCCTTTAGTGGGCCACTGCATGCAGGCCGTTACACAAGCCACCAGGAATACAACTCCATTCTCATCTGGCATTGCCAGAATTCTCTCCCTGTAGCTCTGTCTCTTGCTCTCTCCCTCCCTCTCTCTCCCTCTCTGCAATAAGGAAACAGAGGACGGGTTCTATGGGCTAAATGAATACCAGATGATGCGTTCCTCAAACATTCTTCACTTTCCTCTCAACTGATGAGGATCACCGGTATGACGGCAGAGCAAAGCAACACTAGATAACATTGTTCTGTGTTCCGCTCATTTGAGATCATCAGTCAAGGAAATACACCTTGGCCTCTGGAATGCACTAAGCAAGAGTGACATGCAGCTCCAATGTCGACAGGCTTAAAAGATAAATTTGGCGACAACTCCTCATGTCTGACTGGGCCAAGGCATCTCCTTACATGCAGTTCAAGATGCTGAATCATTATACAACATATCAGAACCCCAGCGAAGTATGAGATTCTCTCTGTCAGCAACCAATTATGTCTTGATCTAGATGCCATAACAGAGAGAGAGAAAGTTAATGAACGTCAAAGGCTATAACTAACCATAACTCACAAGTCTGGAAAAGTTCCATTCAAGCAAGCAAAGTAAGATTGGTAAGCCTCATAGCCACTGTATCAGTATCAGTGAATATTTAATACCTCTCGGAGACCTCTTGGACTGACAGAAAAAGTACTGTGACCACAGGAGGGAATGAATTTCATTTCTGAGCATCTGCACTTTAAATGATTACAATGCTTTCATCTTCTGTTGCCATACATTTAAGAGAATTAAAACTAAACAATAAGCCACTTCAAAGACAAAGTAGATAACATTGTAGGGTAATGAGTTACTATTTCAAACAGTCCAACAAGTAGAGCACTGACTTCACAGCTGCCCAACTCTAAACATGAGATGCCACATGACCACAACAAACCCCAGTCCACGATATGACACATTACCCAGTGATGCCGACGTGCCTGAAAGTTCACCAAACTGGATGAGTAATTAGGGCTGTTGCTATTATGTTGTACTGTGCTAAGTATCATGCCATGTACATTTGTGGCTGTCAAAGGAAGAAAACACATCAGACCTGTTGGCCGAGAACACCATTCTAAACCATCCTAAACGTTGAAGCTACACAGTGCAACATTAAAATAATTTTCCACACCCCAGCTCCTGGCTAAATCCACACTGTAAGTGTGACAACAAAAAGGTAACAACCCAAAAAAGTTAATTTATGTGTGAAAAAATTTCCCATCATTTGCCAAACCACAATATTTACAGAGTCACTTCTCATCTCAAGACAATATAAAAATATAAACTCTTAACACACACACACCAAAAAAAACAAAACATAGTCAACACTCCATGGGCACTGAAGTCATTGTCCTGCATCCCTAAGTAAAACATAGAAAACTGGCAGAGTAAGACATAGTACTGAACTACTATGTTTGGCCACCATAAGGCCCCACAAAGCCCTTCTTTCCCTCTATATCCACAAAATCACCTACTGCTTGACTGCCTCTCAGTCCCAACATGGACGGGCAGACGGGTTGAGTGTGGGGTAACCCAGCAACAAGCACCCATCCGCCCCAATTAGCCCAGTCCACTCTGCAACGCTCAGGGGGGCCTTGGGTCAGGGTGGGAACCACACACTCTCCAGCATCACAACACAGGCACAGGATTCTAGGCTTCCTTTTGCTGCCATTTGCTGCCTGCTGTTAGCAGTATTAGCATATCCTAGTCTGGCATTTATAGTTACATTAAATATTAGTAATATAGATAAAAATGTCTATGAAATGCAATAAGCATGAAAAGTAATGGGACAGGTACAGACTCTGCGTGTCCTTGGACATCAGCCTTTTCCTACTCCTATCATCTACCCACACACATCCTCAATCACACCTTCCTCCCTTCCTCTCACTTAGTTACGCTCTTCCTCCTTCCTAAACACAACTTCCTTCTGTTCTTTCTCTCTCAATATCTGCTCTCCGTCTTCAACACCTCCTTCTCTTCCTATTTTCTGGTTCTGAACCCCCCCCCATTCAGTTATGTCCCCTCACCTTCTTTCCTCCTTTCCCATTCATCAAAAAACACTTCCCTCTTCCCTTCTTTCTGCCTTTCTATGTTCCTTCATCTTCTACCCCAATTCTTCAAAACAGACTCTTTCATTAACCATCCATCCACACATGGAAGCCCCCCAAAGCCAAAGCAAAAGCAGCTACTGTACATAAAAAAAACATACTCCACTTCAACATTTCCACTTACACTTACATTAGTGATATTCTCACTAATATGTTAACTATACTTAACAAATGTTTATCCACCATTAAAATGTTTATAATTACAATACAATATACAGTAAATGCACATACGTTCACATTTTCTAACAGTAACGTTTATTGATCTCAATTTGTTTGTTTGTAAGAACATAAAGATGATTCATGTAGGCTACTGAAAGCAGTCAGGGAGAAGATACAGGAGACACATAGCACTGTGCCAGACCCAGCACACCCATTCATTTTAAACAAGCTGAGTGAGATGAAGACCCCACCGCACCCACACCAACATCCACCTGAGCACTCAGCCTAAGGTCGATGACAGGGCACACCTAGACTACCCCAGTCTCCACTGTAGGGTATTAGACTCAGGTTACCATAACGACAAACGTCTGGGATGGATGGATGGATAGGACAAGTTCAATGGGGAAAACACATTTCTTCTGGGCCAAGACACAATTACAACCAGGATCCAGCACAACTGTCTGACTAAATGTTATTTGAACTCTTATGCATGTGAGCACACACACAGCCCCCCTCTCTCGCTCACACACAGACACTCACAAACACATGGTAGAGAGCCCTGAGGGAACTAAATCCTTAATCAGAGTATGCTTTCCTGAACATGAACAGCACAGAATCCACGGATTGTGGATATGAAAAAAGGATGTTCTACATACAGGGCTGAGTTATAACTCAGTTTAATACAGAGATGGTGGTGATAGCGATAGTGATAGTGTGTGTGTATAAAAATAGGTTTTGGTGTGTTGGAGGTCTGAAGAGTGATGTCATGGTTACAGTAGGCCAGAAGCCTGACTCCTGCAAGAGGAGAGGGGGATTCCCAGGTCAGGGGATCCAATCCCAGACAGAAACACAGAAACACACAAGCACACACACACACACACACTGTGTGGGTAGTAGTATTTGCTAATGATCCTAGCCAGCAATATGTGTGCACACACACACACGCACACAGAATCTAAGAAGCAGGAGACAACACAGCCAGACACCAACACACACACACACACACACACACACACACACGTGTGTGTACATCAGCATTTAATTTTCTTCTGATCCCAGATGGCCGCCTAGTTACCACAATTCTTCCAAAGGGTTCTGTCCAAGTCAGTGTCATTGGGATGCATTCACAGCATCGGGTGGTAAAGCATTATTACAGAGAAACGCTAACAAATGAAGTACACAAACACATTGAAACCGCAGCTAGACACTATAAAACAAATCCTTCCACCATCCATCCTGCACACTCACTCACACACACCAACACACACAGGCACTTACACATGCTAATAAATCTAAATGAATTAAAAGTCATTCTCTGTGCCGACTCCAGTGCAGCTGGGCCCAGCTGGCCATCAGAACATCAGAACGAGTGCCAGTTGTCCCGGATACAGTGGCCATTATTACATCACTCCTGCTAGCGTGGGCCTGGCTCTCCACCGGTGCACCATGATTCAGCGCCGCTATTTTAAGAGTCCATTGAGTTATTTGAGAGAAGCAAACAGCCACCAACCAACCAAGCCTCCGCCACCCTCTCTCTGCCTTCAACATTACTGCAGTTTAGTAGAAGGCAGTCAAGGACACCACCCCATAAACCCCAACACACACACACACAACCCTCACAGAAACAGACCACACACACGACATGCATTCTTCCTGAGAACATCAAGCACCGACACCGACACCAGCACCAGCACCCACTCATCCATTCACACATCCTCTTGGCTCATCCAGAACCGCCTCAGGGCCATCTGGACCTGCTCTTAGGCATCCATCACTGAAGGGCTGACAGACAGCCTGAGGTGAGTATGTGTTAGTCTGTGGTGTTTACATAATGGCATGCAATGTCTCTAGTATTCCAATATCATTTCTACTTCTGAAAAATAACATTCCTTCTATAAATTGGGTTTGATTCATAAACCCCCGCTTGAGAGTCTGTGTTACTTTGGATAAAAGTGTCTGCTAAATACCAGTCAATTTTATTTTTAACTTTATGTAAAGTCATTAGGCATGTTAGCAGGATAAAGGCTCATCAATAAATACAGCAAATAGGAATAGCATTTTGTTTTTACCCAGAAAGCATTGAGACATACATGCAATGGCAGTTTATAATCTCTACAAAAGAAGGGAAACCCAAGGTTTCTCAAAAAGGAAGCATTTTGTGTGTTTTCAAATCATGTTGTATATAGCTGATGCCAATGTCAATCTTATAAAGCCAACATGTGTTACAACTCTGTGATCCTTTTAACAAAGCTTAGACATAGCTTTGGTTTGGCCAGTGCCCTAATGCTGCAGAATCCCTGCCCATCTGATTCATGAGGTGGCCGTTATTAGTGCTTCCTTGGGTAGAGTTTACAACTATGAAACGTCTGTGTGAAATCCTGTGACACTTTATGCCGGACAAGTGTGAACAAGCTGGATATCAGATGAGGGCCTTGAGATGGGCAACCATACTGACCCAACAGACAATCCCTTCCAAATCTAATAGATCTAATTTAATTAAATATCTAATCAGATATGAGGAATGTAAACATACAACATGATTAGAATTTTCATTTCAAATTCAAATTCCACTTGCAGTTTAACTATCCAAATGTCTATGTGGTTGTATTGTAGTCATAAAGAGTTACACGTAATTTGACCAACCAAAAGAGTTGTTCACAGATACTGTTAGCTAGGATGATATATGTTCAAATATGCAAAACCTTAGCTATGCCCCTCCTCTCTAACCTAGATTGAGTACATTGTGCGGTTCAGCCGCAGGTCTGCCATGCCACGTGGGACCTAACCAGCAGACAGCTGCTGCCACAACCCGCTCATGTTCTCAACCTTAACAGCTGTGGATGATGGGGCTCACAGGGAGTTTTCTTTTACACACATATATGTATACACACACACACCCCAGGGTGGAGAGTGAGGACAGGCGCTGCTCTATTACCCCCTAGACACCTCCACCCATTGTGGCAAATACAAAGGGGGCAGTGGCTGATAAAATTAGAGTGATGTAAACTTATTTTGGACAGAAGTAGTTGTTTTTATGATGGATTACACTTTTTTAGGCATTTTCAGAAGCCAAGCATGTAACAAAGTCATCAGGCACATTTCAAAATGTAAGTTTGTGGGGTTTTGTGAAGGGAGTGGGAGGACTTGGCATGGCCATATCTACAGCAGATGCTGCAAAGGTGTGGAATGGTAGTCACAAACTTAGGTGAACAAAAAAGTAAAGATCTTTAAAGTAAACCAATGATCTGTAATAGTCTTGGACAAGAAAGGCATTTCCATCCAGACATGTGTGAACCTGGTGAACCCATTCCAGTGCTGGGCCACAGCTCCCAGCCACATGTAGTGCAGAATCAGCTTATATCTCATAGCCAGCAAGCCCATTAGAGGGTTCATATTATGGCTGCTGATCTTCATCTTTTTCAAGCCACAAACCAGAGCACTCTATGTGCACTATGTAAACTATGTATTGTGATATCAATTGCCTATTTGCACAGACATACTTGGCTCATTGTCAGCCAAGGTTGATTTATAAACACACACCAAACCATGCTTGGCACAAGTCACCAACATAAGAAATTAAAATAAAACAAAACAGATTAATGGCAGAAGTGCAAAGCACAATATGTGAGAAGGACAGCATACATGTAGGCCTATTAAAAAACAAAAAACAAAAAGCACAGCCCAAGTGTGTCAAAGTTAGAGAGGAACCAGCACAGTCTTCAGTGTGGGTATGTCAGCCGTTACAACACACTGTATGCTTCAGGGCTTTCACAGTGGCATCCCAAGGTTGGCAAAAATCCACAATGTCCATTTTAATCTGCCACGCAGTCAGTTAGCCACATGTTAATCCCCAGGCCTGTGAGTAATACTGATAATTACTCTGACTGGACACCAGTAATGATTAGCTGTCTATTTGTGCCAAAATCAGCAAATGCCATTTACCTGTAGAGGGAGGCTGTGTGTATGTGAGTATTACGACGAGTGTGGGATTGGGTTGTGCTGGTGTATGTAAGATTAGCGCTTTACATAGGTCTACTACAGTTGCATAAAACAACCTCCATGGCTCTGGTCTTTATCACTACTCCCATAGTCTTTCAGACTCAAACACACGCATCCCCCCCACCCCCACCCCCACCCTGACCGCCCCGTCAAATGTAACAAAGTTCAACACTGGCCACAACACAACCAACAATGCTCCACGAACAGGTCAGGTAAAGAGGACAAGTAAAGACTGTGCTATAAAAACCCCAAGACTACTTGGGGAGCATTTGACATGAAGGAATTGTACTGTCACAGACACTTGATACAAATTTCCCAGTTATCACAACTGGTCTCTGAAGACCAAACATGACGATCCTAAACATGGATATCAGGCAGACCATAAAAGTTAAGGTTTTTGTCAAATTAGTAATTTAATTAGCTTTCCAGATTCATGTAGCATCAGCAGACACTTTTTGAAATTCTCTCATCTGCCAGGTCACACAAAAAGAAAAAGAGAAAAAAGAAATGCATAGCTGTGGTCCCTCCATTGGGCAGGCTCTGCCAGGGTCCACTGTGCCCATCTGGTGGCCTGACATGTACATGCTTGTGCATTCTGCCCACAAGCTACAGGGCTGGAAACGTGCTGGCTCCCACACTTACTGGAAAGCTATCAGCAATTTGCCTTCATGTCTGAAACAGGTCAAGGCAGGCCCTCCCAAACGCTCATTCGCTCTCTTTTATGGGCCCCACCTGCCAGATTACAATTCCGGAGCGGCTCCTGTGGCTACTACTGCAGATGGAGGTGTTTTCAGTTTAGAGCTTCTCATAGGGCTACACACAAACAGGGTGGAACAGAGGCAGAAACTGACAGATAATGTAATGTAAGAAAATGTTACAAAAATGTACGCAAATTCCCAAACACGCACAAACACTGGAACACATAGGCTAACACCCGAGAAAGCATTTCAGGTAACGTTAGGCTCTAGCCTGTCAACAGTCAATGAAGACGAATGCCGCATTTAGCCTACATCAAATCTACTTTTGAGATCGTTTCGGGTTTTATATGTATTAATGCAACATAACTCGAGCGCGTTGAACTTTGTCGATGCGAAAGGTCAAAGCGAACAGCAGCTTATACTATAGCCTGATGAGTGATGTGCTACGGATGGTAAATGAGGAATAGGCTAAAACGCCGTGAAATCCCCGAATATCGTTTTATACATTCATCTGCGGATCAAACGTTGCGACAAAAGCAATGCAACACTGCACAGTCATCACACATCATAGTCTACTGCACATCGGTATGTCTGCCAGGTTGATACGGTTACGTGAAGGGGGTGAAACGACTCGTCTCCTGTGGGGAGCTGTAACATAAAGCTACAGGGAACATGCAATTACAGCGGTTTATTTTTTCGAGAAAAACGAACGACGGGCCCAAGACAGAATTTAGAACAAGAGAAGAGGGAAAATAATCACCTATTCATAACGCCGCAGACTTCTGAGAACTCTTAGCGAGTAGACATTGTTCTCCAGGAAAACGTCTTTTCCTCTCCACCAAGCACGAATGTCCCAAGGAGGGAGAGAGAGGGGGGTTGCATCGCCGGGTATCTGAACACAAAATGCGACAAGCGGTCTCACTAACGTTACATTAGACCATGTCCTGAAAAGTGCGTGTGATATAGGCAAGTTTAAAAACCAAATACGTCTAAGTTGTCTAAAAGTTTTAGCATGGTTTAACTGTCCGCAGAGACAGAGGTTGCTGCTGACGTAGGACAGCTTCAAATGTTGCTTTACCAAGGAATGCATTCGACTACTCATCCCGAATTTAACGAACGACTAAAAATCTTGGCTACAAATTTCGCTTACCCACAGATCCATTACCCGAATACCCAGTGCGAATTTTGACGTTATTAATGACACGTTAAACAACACCACAATTACTCGCTCCTTCTATTCGCCGCAGTCCGGTGTTTCAATGAGGCTTCCTTTCGGCTGCGGCAGAAACAAGGAGGGGGAGGAGGGAGGAAAGTTGCCGCAGTTTGGGCTCTGTTGTCCGTCTAACGTTAGGCTGACGACTGTAGGAGGTAGCCGACTCCGGTGTTCCTTTAACATTTTCCATCCAGCTTCGAACAATCACATGGACTTACCTTAAAGTGGCAGGCTAAATCGCTATAGTGTTCGATCCGTTGTTCTTGTAAATACGCAGAATCAGACCAAAGTTGGAAAGTATAGTCTAAGTCTTCTTTCGCGTTAGTTTAGCGATAAAATAATCTATGTAGAGTACTTTTAGGAGCAACTTTCGGTCGGTTCTCACTTTCTCCCCCTCCCGGCACCAAACCATAAAATTCCATAGAGTTTCAAACAATGAAAAAGGTGGGTTTTCCAGCGCTCCCGAAGACCCACCCCTTAGCGGCTACGCTGCATCTGACCGCAAAAAGAACGCCCTTCCCGGTTGTGGGATCCCGCCTTTCGAGAGAGGAACCGGCAAGGAAGGCGACTGCTGAATGCCCTCCCGAGTGTATGTGAAGAAAAAGAAAGTAGGCTAGAATTCTACTCTGCTGGCTGTTGCACTCAAGAGGTCTTATTTAGAATAAGAATTCAAATTTGTTTTCAAAGACCATCAGGTCCAGGTTTAACTAAATTTAATTGTTCTTTATTTTGCCGAAGTTACATTTTCATGATCTCAACCTTGCCCTCTATGAATGCGTAACGTTAAGCTGACTTTTTACCACCGCCAAGGGGGTTATGTTTTCGCCGGCGTTTGTCTGTGTGCAAAATAACTAGAAAAGTTATGGAATTTGTAATGCGTCAGTGACTCTGTTGCCTTGGCGGAGGTCTGCGCTCTCTGAGTGCTTTTCTAGTTTTTAAGATAACGTTACTCCTGCATCTGAAGAGCTGTGTCAACATGCACCTTGGTCTGGTGAAAAGCTGAAACAGAAAGATTTCTTTTTTCTGGTATATATGTGTGTTTGTGTATATTACTTTTGCAGCAGATAGCCTACATTGTCAGTCACACAGTCTGAGTCTGGAATAGGTGTGACAGGTCGTTGTGATGTAGAAAAGTCCTGTTCTTGATTGGCCCTGTAATTACCGGAGAAACTTTGGCCCAATGGCAGTCCTGTGGCTGTGGCTGGCTGAATGAACAACAGCTGCCTTGTCCAAGCAAAGCCATAAACTGGCCTTGAGTTTCATCGCAGCAAATGTGCAATGAGCGCAAACTCCCATGACACACACAGTCACATTCATAGTCAGTTACCACAAAACACACACACAAAAGCAAGCAATTAGTCACAGTGTCACCATAAGCCTATCTAAACATACCATCTCCATGCCGTCCTGTTACAACAAACTTGGATATTTTTCTTTCTTTTTTTTTTTTTTTCATTGTCACAATTTAAACAGTCCATCTATAGGCTACTGACTTCTTTGGAAAGCTATTTTGTCAGTTTACTCTCAAAGCCAACAAGAGCGACATAAACCACCTCCCCAAACCATGACTTCTTGACTTGATAGGGGTGAGGTGGCAGGATCTAGTATGCATACATTTTTAGATAGGCTAACTAATTTTAGCGCATTGTTAAGGATGATGGCAACAATTGAAAAAGACCTGTATCTCTCTAGCCTGACCATGCTTTCCTAACACTTTCACTTTATTATCTTCTCCCTATAGTACTAGTCTGGATTTGATCCCATCAAGCTTGTCTCAGGAGTCATTTTAACCTGTCCAATTAACAGAAGGAGGCGTTGTGAATGCAGAGCTAGAATCCTATCAAGGCAAGCTATCAGTCAGTTACTAGTCTTTTTAAACTTAAATACCTTAAGCAAGCGATCAAATCTCTCTACCGAATGTCCAGACCCTCTGTAAAAAAAACGAAAGAATGAGCGTCTGGTTTTATTAGCAGGCTAGTATCTCTGTGAAGAGAATTGCAATCCCACACAGTAATCCTGGATGGTGAAAGTCCCATTTGTGGTGATGGCTCTAGGTATCAGATGTTAAATAACTGAGCTGGAATTCATACCATTTCAGCCTCATGGCAACAGGTTATGCAAGATGTAGCCAACTGAGTCACTTAAATATTATAGCAGAATTGGGCTAAATTGCTGTCATCAGGGTTTGGCAAAATGTGACACCAGACAGGCACACAGTATAAACACACGGGCATCCGAATGGGAAGACTAGGGCTGGCAGAGGGTGCAAAGGCCACTGATTCCAAACCCAGGGTAGTTTACAATAGCAGAAATTCTACTGCAAATAACTGACACATTTAACAACTTGACCAAAATGGATGCACCACTGCTCAGGAAGACAGGAAGAGGCCAGAGAAAGGAAAAAAAGAGAATGAAAGTAAGGAACATACTCACTTAACTCAAATGCTGCCTTGACCAACTGAAATGTCAAGTCGAGTCAAGTGATATTCAGGATAAGCAGTTGCTGCCTATGACACACTTTCACTCATGTAGTAGCCTATTTACATACACACACACACACACACACATCAGTATCACTGGACACAGATTTTGAATATAGCCTATACACATTTTACTCACACAAGCACACTTAATACACACACGCATGTGCGTGCACACACTCACACACCTCTGGACGGCACAGCTTTATTTGATATGTACAGTACTGTGCATGATGTACTCCTGTGACACACTCAGAGCACTGAAAGCAGAACTTATTATGTCTTATGATTTTTATATACAAAATTAGTTTATATCCTTATGTTGGAATATGCATATTCTGGAGAAATCAATTCAACTAAATCCAGTATCATTCTTATGTCTTTGAGTCACTACGTCTTTAGAGATATTGAGGAATATTATGCCGTTGTAATATGCCACTGTCCTACATGTGACCCTTGTGTCAGTAGTTCTCTGGGTTGCCAGGTTGGTAAAGGACAAATCCAGTGTAAATCACTTCATAGCCTTGTTGAATGAGGTCACTGAGAGCTGTCGGTAGGAAAAAGAAAGAGATTTTTTTTACAACATAGACCAAACTGAATGGGGCACAGAAATGCCCATGGTAAAATTCCATGCTCATGGAACGCACACTCTTTGCACACTGAGTGTATGACGGAAACTGTGTCATCATTCCGAAATGCGCAAAGTACACACATAACTCCTAGATTTTGAGCGTTCTCTCCTTGGCGGTTTGTTGGCAACAGTGCCCCTGTTGAACTGACCCAGGCCCCTGTTGTGGCCCCTGTGCTGGACAAATAATAAATTGATTAATTTTTTACCTGATATGCACTGGTATGATTGTAGGAGCTACCATGACGCAGCGTTCTACATGGACTGTTTAGAGCGTGACACTCGCACTTCTGCCTGCTGCCTGGAGCTGTCAGCTGTGACAAATAGCACTAGTTATATAGTAACCTGAGAGTTTCATGGTTTAACACAGGAAAACTGCAGCCCATCAAGGATAAATTCAAAGAGAAAGTATAAAGTCAAAGGTCAAATATTATTACCAATATGTTATTAGTGACCTCCAAGCTCTCAAAAGTTTGTGGCAAAATTCATGTCATGGTAAGAAACCCATTACTATCTGAGCAGCTGTAGAAATACCAAAGGTACTACTACTTACTGCTCCAATCACACACTCACACTTTTAGCTTTCTCTTCATTGGTCAGAGCAACTGTGAAATTTGAAATGATTATTATGTTGACTTTAACATGGTAATCATTCAGACCAGGTCCATACAGTAGCTACAGTAGTTAGTTATTGGGAAATCATAAGCCAGTCAAATGTAAATTGTCCCCTGATTGGATGCCACAGTGTTGAGATCTACACATCAGATGACAACAGATTATAAAGAGTTCTCCTATAGAAATAGGTTAAAGAAACATTTTACACAGGATTGTTGATTCTTGATTATCATCTGATTATAGATTAGTCTTCTTTGGCAGTCTGTGGCAGAGACAGAATGGAGGGGGTGGTGAGATGTAGGGGTGGGGTGGCGGTGTGTTCGGATGCAACGTTTAACCATAGTTCAATTGGGGACCATGTTCCTGCAGAGGGCTAAATTCTGACGGCCAGGTTCGGAGGAGGGCGGCCCTGCCTACCAAATAATTTTGACTGTGCGGTGGTCAACCATGAGCTACAGGCTATACCTTCTCACATGGGTGCACTAAATGATGCCATCCCCATAACCATCTTGGCTGAAGATGATGTGTTTCCTGCTCTGCCACCTCCATGAGGGTGTACCAGTTGTTCCTGTTGACGCCTGGTTACCGGCGTGCAGATAATCCAGCTCCCAGTAGTCACAGTCCGCCTCCCACTTCCTCCCTGATTTCGAGAGAGAGTCATCGGTGTCCCCGATCCACCGTCCAATCCTCAGGTCGTTTGCTCCCTCACTCTGTTATGTGCCTCCTTTAATCTTTTCTAGCAAACCTTTCTGTGCTGTTCAGTAACTACTGCTCTCCGTGGGTTTCATTGCTCCCTGTTCCAGTGGCTCTCTCCTCTGCACTGCCTCCCTCCTCGTTTGGGTTTCCCCACTGGAGCTCCCGGCATCCACTGTGCCCTGGAGACCTGCATCAGCATTTGAAATTTCAGCCTCCTAGATGGTTCAGTTCTTGAGCTATGGGATTGTGATAACCCATCCCATAGCCTATGCGATGTCACTCCTCTATCCCAACATCAACGCTGGGAGGTGCTGGACACAAACTGACTAAACACGTTGTGGTCCGTAGGCAACATGGAGCTAAAAGTAATTAGTTTGTAGTAAGAGTTGCAGACTGGTGGCAGACTCCGGAACTTCAGGAAACGGGTTTAATCGTTACAATGACGCGTCAAGGGAGACATAAGGGTTTCAGCCCGAAAGCATCCACCATTAAATCTCAATTTAAGTGTTCCACTTAAATACACTTAACTGAGGGGAGTTGCATACAGTTAGCATACAGTTTGAAGGAAGTTCAGTGGAAGGTGATTGGTTCTTTACCTGGCGCCATTGTGTCTAATGGCCCAAGGACACATCTATGGCAATTAGCATTGTTAAGTGGATATCCAGTTGTATGTATACACCAAGATTCAGAAATATTACTTATGGATTGTTCTGACAAGTTCTACACCTTGACTATTGCACTCCTTGTATTGAGACAATAAAGATACCAAACATGAATAGATTCACATTTCATAACATACAGAAATACATTCAAGATCTACCTGAGGTAGGTTTGTCTTTGCAATGTAAATATGAACAAAAGGTTCTACCCAGCCACAGGGGTACCAGCAGTTAATTTACATTGATCACCGGGGAAGGATGATTCCTATTGTGTCTGTGCTATGCCAAATGGTGGCGGCTTCCTGGCTGTCTGAGGCCGAATACACTTCTAAAATTATTGCTATCAAGCCTGATCCCAATATGAACTGATGCCCATTTTTCTGCTTTTCCTGTATCTTTAGGGCCCAAGGATCGAGGTGCGCGGGCTGGTACGGCCTTGTGCACTGGATGATGCGAAGCCCTATTGTTTTTGTAAGGATTTTTATTATTATTATTATTATTATTATTATTATTATTATTATTATTAGGGCGCGAGCACAGAGATGTGGGGGCCAGTACAGTGCGAAGCCCTATCGCCCTATTGGGCGAAAACTCATGAAATCTGGCACACACGTCAGTCACTGCGCCCGCTACTCAGCCATATAGGTTTTGGAACCGGGCGTGGCCCACATACTCCATAATGCCCCCTAATGACGTTGAGTTTCGTGGTCAGTATATAGTTTCAGCTACACGCACCAAATGCGGTCGATGTGTGGGACTCCTCAAGACGAACAACTTTTGTATGAAGTGAGGAAGTGAGGTAATTGTGATTTTGTGACTCTGGACACGTGGTGAATTTGAACGTACCCGTCGGAGACGGTTTGTCAGATTGATGTGAAATTTGGTATACATGATGCCAAGATGTTACATGTTAAATTGTGAAGAGATTTTTGATATGTTGTAATATGTTGAAATGGCAAATTATTGAATTTTTATGCTATTCAATACATCGCCAAATAAACAGGAAGTGTGTCATGAAGTCACAATGCACTGAATGAAAAATCTGAAATTTCACAGGTTAATAGATATTATAATTATGATGTCACCCAGACACCCAATGTGTTTGCCTGGTATATCCTAGCCACGCCCAACAGGAAGTGAGGTAATTGGGATTTTGTGCGTTTGGACACGTGATGAATTTTAACGTACTCATCGGTTTGTCAGATTGATGTGAAATTTGGTATACATTGATGCCAAGATGTCGCTGATGTTAAATTGCGAAGGGATTTTTGATATGTTGTAACCACGCCCAACTGGAAGTAATTGGGATTTTGTGCGTTTGGACACGTGGTCAATGTTTCGATGCTCTAGTGCCTCCTCTGGTGAAAAGTCATATTTCAGCAATGGTTTGATGTATCGTAACCAAACTTAGTAGGTGGACTCAGGACCCTGTCCTGAACACTCTGAGGGATCGATTGCAACACACTAGTGCCCCCTCTGGTCAAAAGTCATAACCTGGCAACGATTTGACATATCGCAACAAAATTTGGTTTGGGGACCCAGAACCCTGTCCTGAATACTCAGAATGATCGATTTCAATGCTCTAGCGCTCCTAATAACAACTTTAACTCATCTCACCAACAGTTTGACGTTTTGTAACCAAACTTGATACTTGGACTCAGGACCGTGTTTGGACATGGACATGTTATGGATATATGACATGTGAGTCTATTGTTGCGTGGCGGAATGTCCACTTGCGGAACCACACATGCCTGTCACAGACGCTTGCGGGTTTAATTCTTTTTCTGTTTACTTGAGTTAATAATCTAATTTATGCTATTTCACATTTTCACAATGTCCTATGCAGTATTTTAAATAAACTTCTTGATCCTTGTAAACTTTGTAACTTGAGTGTATTGATCTTGCATAAAACTATTTTACATTGTGTCCCCTGGCTAACATAGATACACCTGGTAATTTTTTCAGACTTTTTTGAGAAGTGTGTGGGCTCACACTGAATTGATGTGGCATGACCCTTAAGTACACTGGAATGCTGAATTTACTTTTGAACGCATTACAGCTACCAACATTTCATCACTATACTAAAGATTGGTAGTATACTAGTCCATACTCAAGTGTAGCAGAAATATAATCAAAGTGTATTAAACCTAAAGTAAGGGCACTTGTAGTTCCTGTGCTTAAGCAGTATGTTTATTGTATACTTAAAATATATATATGAAATAAAATATTACTGAAATTAAATATATTAATTGTGCCATACTTAAAGTGGGAAATCACGCTACTTGTATGAAGTGTGCTTTATTGAAAATGCACTTGAAATGTGTTTTAAATAAGTATGTGAAATTGGTAGTAGTATTTAGCAGTAATCATTTATGCACATCTTTCAAAATATTTATGTAGCACATTTTTCAAAGTGCAACACAAAAAAGACATTCAAGAAACAACAACAAGTAGGCAACAACAACAAGTAGTAAAAAAATACAAAAAGCGAAATGGATGGGGTGTATTGAAACATGATGAGGAGTCTGAACTTTTGTTGAATAGCCCACCTCTATTCGCCCCCAGCATTAAGAAATACAGCACTTTTAGACGATGCTCCTAATAGGTTTGGAATGCATAGCGTTGCCCATGCAGATAAATCACTAATTTAGTATTTTTACACCATTAACAATGCTCAAAGTAGCTCCACACTTTATTGGTAGAATTCTGAGGGCCTTGACATTTATTTTAGTGTACAGATAGTATTAAAAAGACAATCAGTACCTTGACTTCTTTAGCTAGCGAACCTGATTGCTAGGATACATATGCACTGGCAAGATATGTCTCTTAAAGATTCTGTTTTACGTTTGCCTTCCTGATCTGGACTGTTGATGAGAGTTGCCTAGACTGATGAGAAACTTCACTTGAGACTGTGCTGTGTGTCTGTCTGTCTGCTGTGCTAGTAGCCTAGCCTAGCCTAGCTTATGCCAAGCAGAGCTTGGATAACAGCTCTGTTGCTATCTGACAACTTCAAAGCTAGACAGTTTTCAGCCTGCCTGAAAAGCTTTTGAAACCAATGAAGATGGAGGCAATATAGCAACATCAACTCACACAGAAAATCGGAAATCGCCTTTTTAAACTATCTGTACATTTACAAAGTTGTCAGTGCCTCATCAGGGTCCTCAGAATTTTACCAATTAAGGTAAAATGTATAGTTTGTTTAATTGGTTCATATATAGTTTAGGCTGTTTAATTACCTTTTCATTACTGACGGGGAACAGAATGTATAGCTGTACAAGACTTTCTTGAGAGATTTTGCCCAAACATAGCATTGTGACTATGTGACCTTGGCCTTTGACCTGGAAGAGGATCCTTCAACTAGCTCTAGAGATATTTGAAATTAATTTTGTTAACATATCATTTTGGCCTATTGACTGCAATGGGGTAATTAGTAGTGTTCTTTCCCCATTAACATTTTAATTTGTAGGCACCTGATATCCTTAAAGTGCAAAACATGATGGATCCAACAATTTCAAAACTAACTCAATTCCAATTCCACTTTCAAACCTAATTCAATTCAAAATGCCACTCACCAAGAAGAGAAGGAAAAAAGTGTGTCAAGAAGAGATCTATGACAGACACTCTATGGGTCTCATTCATCAATATTTTCCTAAGACTTTTCTTCAACATTTCTTTCTTCTTTCTTCTACTCCAAAAAATGCAACAACCAATTGTTTGTCAAAAACATATAACTTTTTATATAGGGTTTAAGACCATATATATACTGCCCCTATTTCTTCCTAAGAATGGTTGGTGAATGAGGCCCAGTGAGTTGTGTGTCAGGAGAATGAGGGTGATGTGCAAATGGTGATGGGCATAATAGAAAAAAACATGCTAAAGGTAAAAGAGAGAACAAGAGAGAAAGCTCTCCTCTGCCATCTAGTGGTGCTTGGTGTAGTGATCATGTTGACGAGTAGTGGCTTTACCAGAGCTTTACAAGGATTGAGTTGTTACCATTGTCACTCACATCGCTGCTGTACAGAAGTTTCCCCATTATTGACTGGACGGTCTTCACAGGAAGCAAGACATATGTGACTTTTGCATCTGTTACATGTTACATGGTGCTCTCAGTGGGTAAAGCCATTTAATCATGATGGTCACAATATGGACTGTAAAAGAAATGGTCATGTATGAGGCCTTAAGCATGCAACTGAATCAATCATTACTACATTTCCAGCAAAAATATACAACTGTACTGAGCTTACACAAAAATTACAGAGATAAGCAGTCTTACTTGGAACTTTTCATTGGTTATGCCTTCAATCATTGTTTCCTGACTGGATGCTAAAAATAGTCAGGGGAAACCAAAGCCTTAGGAGTTCCTTGATACAGTAGTGTAGTGAAATACAATACTCACTTAAAAATATGAACATCTCCTTTTCTTGCTTCTCGATTTTAAAACTAACCTATAAATTCCTAAATGCTACTACAGCACTACTTACTCTACACTACTTACTACTACAGCATTACTTAAGTATACTTGTTTCATAACGGCAATGCTAATATTACTAGCCTAGCCTGGAAGTGACTAGCCTGGAAGTGAATTAAATTATGCTATGCTAGGGTACAACAGTTAGCTACCCTACTGATAAAAAACTATTACCTAATATCAAAAGGGCCAATTGTCTTTTCTCCATCAGTCTCTTAAAGACTGTTGGTTCAGTGCTACCAGTATGTAGAGATTGAAAGTTTCAAGCAAACAAACAAATTAGGCTACTGGCCTAAAAGGGCTACTCGTTCCCCTATAAAGAAAGCTCTGTCTGCCGTTTCCTCATCAGTAAAAGGCCATACCTTAAAATCCTGCAGTGAGTTCTCAGCATCTCAATCAAAAACTGTAAATTCAAAAAGAATACCCCCCCCCCCATTTTGCCTGCCTTTGTAAGTGCCCAAAAGACATACAAACAAATATCAAAATGAATGTTTGTATGGCAAAAGATTAAACATATTGCAAGAGCAAAATAGGCTACTGTGTGCTGGGGTAACCTATCTGAAAACATGTCCTTAAATCATTGGTAAGCAGTTGAGATATTAGCCAGACTGTAGGCCTAAAATGGCTACAATTAGGCTTCTTTTAATGTAAGTACTCTGATGTGCCAATGAAAGTACACTTCCACCAAAGAACTTTCATCACATTTGGAATAAAGTGTAATCATTGTCCATTTCAAGGAAGCATAATAACAATACGTTGGACAGAAGTGTACTTCCAATAAGTACACAAATATAAATTTAAAATACGCTTTCAAGAAAGCACACTTTTTACAAGTAGCTTGATAGCCCACTATAAGTATAGCGCAACTAGTATATTTAATTTAAGTCCTACTTAATTACATATATTTTTGAGTACACTTTTAAAAAGTACATAGTAAACATACTTTCTGATAAGCACAAAAAGTAGTAGTGTACTTACTTCATAACACTTTATTCATATTTCTACCACACTCAAGTATACAACTTTTTTACCTGGGCTTGTGGAATAATCTACCCCCTCTACAATCGACAAGTAGACATCTCAGTACTTTTAAACCCTTCCCCTACTGCTCCCCATATGCGCAAGGAGAATCATCACTCTTCATGGGTCATATTGGAAAGGACTGCCTATGCTGTTGCAAGGCATGGTGATCACTGACCATCCCTGCAGTGGTGTTGTGGGTTGCCATGCACCATACCTTAGTTATGCTGCTATAGCCTTGTGCCACCACAAAAGCTTCATGTGTCATGCCGTACAACTCTCTGTCTCTCTCTCAATATTTATATATATATGTGTATGTGTATATGTGTGTGTGTATATACATTCAGATATATATATATGTATGCCCAAATTACACATTTGCTCTCTGATGTGTGAACCTGGCCTAATTCACTTTCTTCCTCTGTCCACAATAAAGCCATCAAACCTGTTCTGAAAGAAGTAAGGTTGTGGCCACAGGAGTCGACCTCTGCTCTACAGGACTGTTTTGAGACAACAGACGCCAAGCAGCAACCAAAAACAACATCATAGATGTCAAAGAGTACACAGACACTGTGACTTCCTACATCTCCAAATGCATCGATGACGTGACCCACATGAAGAGCGTCACCAGTCGAGCTAACTGGAAGCCATGGCTAACAGGGGACGTCCACAGGCTGCAGAGGGCCAGAGACAGGGCCTTCAAAGCCGGAGATGAATCAGGCCTGAGAACAGCGAGAGCCGAGCTGCCCCGTGGCATCAAGACCCCGTGGCAAAACAGGACTTCACCAACAGACATCTTTAACACCTCCCTGAGTCAAGCCATTGTGCCATCAGGCTTCAAAGCTGCCACCATCAAACCAGTGCTGAAGAAACCATCACCATCCTGCTTCAACGACTACCGTCCTGTGGCACTGACACCCATCATCATGAAGTGCTTTGAACGACTAATCCTTTCACACAATAATCCACCCTGCCCCCCAGCCTGGACCCGTACCAGTTCGCGTACAGAGCGAAACAATCTACAGAGGATGCAATCTGCTCTGCCCTCCATCCAGCCCTCACCCACCTAGACAAGAAAGACTCATATGTGAGAATGCTGTTCATAGACTTCAGCTCAGCATTCAATACCATAATACCACAGCAACTCATCTGCAAACTGGGCCTCAGCACCTCCCTCTGCAACTAGCTGCTGGATTTCCTCAGCCAGAGGCTGCAAGCAATGCATGTTGGCAACATCATCTCCAACAGCATAACCCTGAGCACAGGAGCCCAACGGCGACAAGACCCACTACAGGAAAGAGGTGGATCTTCTGACCAGATAACAATCTCCTGCTAAACGTCAGCAAGACCAAGGAGATTGTGGTCAGCTTCCAGAGGGGCCACACCCAACACCCTCCACTGACCATCAACGGTGCTGCAGTGGAGAGGGTGAGCAGCACCAAGTTCTTGGGGGTGCACATCAGCGATGACCTCTCCTGGACCACCAACACCGCATCACTGGCCAAGAAAGCACAGCAGCGTCTCTACTTCCTGCGCAAAGTGAAGCGGGCAAGTACTCCACCACCCATCATGACTGCATTCTACAGAGGAACCATAGAGAGCATCATTACCAGCTGCATCACTGTATGGGATGGGAGCTGCACTGACTACAACAGGAAGGCCTACAACGCATCGTGAGGACAGCCGAGAGGATCATTGGTGCATCACTCCCCTCCCTGCAAGACCTGTACACCACCCGCCTCACCGGAAAATCCATCACAATTGTCAGCGATGCAAGCCACCCAGTACACAGTCTGTTCAGTCTCCTGCCCTCTGGAAAGAGGTACAAGAGCCTCCGCTCCCGCACTACCAGCTTCATCCACCAGGCTGTGAGACTGCTGAACTCCCTGTACACCACCACCACCCTGTCTCCCCTGTACTGTTTGCCCTGTACACCACCGATTTCAGCTACAACTCAGACACTTGTCACATGCAGAAGTTCTCTGACGATACTGCAATCGTGGGGTGTTTCAGGGATGGACAGGAGGGGGAGTACAGGTGCCTTGTGGAGGACTTCGTTGGGTGGTGCCGGGCTAATCAGCTGCAGCTGAACACCACCAAAACCAAGGAAATGGTGGTGGACTTCAGGAGAACTGCCCCGCCGCTGGTGCCTGTCACAATTGATGGGGAGATTGTCGAGACAGTCTGCACTTACAAGTACTTGGGGGTCCTCCTTGACAATAAACTGGACTGGTCCACTAACTCAGATGCACTCTACAAGAAAGGTCAGAGCAGGCTCTACTTTCTTAGGAGGCTGAGGTCTTTCAGGGTCTGCAACCGACTCCTGCTGATGTTCTACCAGTCTGTTATAGCCAGTGTGCACTTCTATGCTGTGGTATGTTGGGGTGGTAGCACTAGGAAGAGAGACATTGGACATCTTGACAGACTGGTGAGGAAAGTAGGGTCTGTGGTGGGCATGGAGCTGGAGTCTCTAACTACAATAGCCCAGAGGAGGACCCTGAGCAGGCTACACTCTATACTGGACAATGACCGCCACCCCCTACACACCATCTTCATCAATCAGAGGTATTTGATCAGCAACAGACTCCGGTCCCTCTCCTGCAGCACAGACAGGCTGCAGAGGTCCTCCGTCCCTAGGGCCATACAGCTGTAAAACAGCACACAGAAGGTGCTGAGCATAATGGACTGGACAGCTTGAGCCCACACACACACTCACACTTTTATGCTGTCCCTGGTGGTGACTATACTACTATGGACAACAATATACTGCACTACCTTGATAACTACTGCACTAAATGACTCTTACTGGGTCATTGTAATGTATCTACTAGGATTAACGCAAGGCACCTGTGAGAGTCAGGAACAGGGTAGCACAGGAAACAACAGAGATTAAAGGCAGGTAACAGGCCGGGAAACAAACTTACATTCAAGGTACAAGGTCAGACGATCAGACAGGGAAAATGAAACAAACTGGGCTTTATATAGGGAGCAGGGGCACTGGGGCAAACAGGAGACAGCTGACACTCATTACGGGGAAACAGGATTACGAGGCACAGGTGTGGAGCAGGGGAGGAGAAAGGGGCAGGGCAGGTGAACAAAACAGAAGCACATGGAAGACAAAAACAAACACGGGGACTGCAGTGCAGTGGTAGTCCAGTGGGGGGCCAGGGTCTCAGGGAACAGGATCATGACAGCACCTTATCACGACACTTATTTACCTCATGGTTTTTCTTATTATCATTATTATTATTATAATTTTTTTTCCTTCCTGTTCAGTGAATGTTGTATGAATGCAGATGTGTGCAATATGTTTGTAAGTCTACTCTACTCTACTCTTTCCCTTCCCCGCTCCCAGCCCCAGCCAGCAGAGGCACCAGGATGCCAGGAGTCTAGGAAGACACTGGACTGCTGCTACTGTGGCAAGTACTGCCTATTGACATTTGCACATTGCACTTTTGCACTAAAAACACAATTACAACTACCTCTAAATGCACAAAGCTGGAACACTCAGTGAACTTCACCTCATGCCTTGTCTGTCTTGTCATGCCCTGCTACATAGTAGTGTACTTAGGGTACTCTATGTCTTGTCTTGTCATACCTGTTAGGTTAGGTAGTAGTACTAGGCAAAAGTAGCCTTAAGCTACTTGCACTTATTTATTTATACAAACTTAGGACTAGAATTGTCTTGTTGTGCATCTGCACTTTACTGTTGTCCACGCACACGCATGGGACAGTGGGAAACGTAATTTCGATTCCTTTGCATGTCAAGTACACGTGAAGAAATTGACAATATATGCAACTTTGACTTTGACTATCCTTGCTTCCTTACATTGGCTACATTTGCTGTTGCCCCCAGTTGTGAGGCATGGCGGCCACTGACCATCCCTGCAGTGGTGCTGGGTTGCCACGCATCATACCTTAGTTATGCTGCTATAGCCTTGTGCCGCCACAAAAGCTTCATGTGTCATGACGTACAACTCTCTGTCTCTCTCTCAATATTTATATATATATATGTGTGTGTATGTATGTATGTGTATGTGTATATGTGTGTGTGTGTGTATATACATTCAGATATATATATATATATATATATATGTATGCCCAAATTACACATTTGCTCTCTGATGTGTGAACCTGGCCTAATTCACTTTCTTCCTCTGTCCACAATTATCTCTGCTGAATGTCATCCCTGCCTTATTCCGACGGACTCCTCTCACCCTCCCCTCCTGAGTGGACTACAACCAACACTAAGGGAGGCCCATGTCAGGACCGACTCTCCATCATAGAGGCCCTTCCTGGATGCCCATGCTAGGCCCGTCTCCCCTTCCTTGAGGCTTTGTGATTGCCCCCCCTCACAATGGCACTGTCAAATGGACCCTTACTGTTACCCCCATGACCCATCTCACTCCTTTGAGTTGACACTATGTCTGGCCACTGCTACATTGTCCAGCCACAATTCCTGATAACCACCTATACACTGACTACCATATAATGATAATAATATAATGAGTTGACAGGTTTTTGTGTAACTGGCACTTGAGCACATGTACCAAAACCAAAAGTAAATGTAAAAAGCGGTGATGACACTGGTCATGGGGATGACTTCACACAAATTTAATACGCACTTCAGCGCTACATCTTAACTGTGTAGTTGCATAGGAAACGCTGTGCATATCCTCACTGTCAACAACATTATGAAATAGTTGTCTGATGCTTAAATTTATGGTCATAAGTCACTGCTGAACAAGCTACTGAGACAATACACATGTTAAGCTGACAGATTGTTATGGGATAATATTCTGGAACTATTATGAGCTTAGCTAAAGCCATGGACCTATCATGGTTACTACTGATTGTACTTTTCCTGCATGACCCCTGGCAGTTGG
Source organism: Tenualosa thibaudeaui (assembly GCA_027481765.1). Taxonomy (NCBI): domain Eukaryota; kingdom Metazoa; phylum Chordata; class Actinopteri; order Clupeiformes; family Clupeidae; genus Tenualosa; species Tenualosa thibaudeaui. The sequence goes on along the minus strand of JAIFZK010000013.1, from coordinate 401,195 downwards.
GTTAGCCCCTTGAGTCGTGGATCTGCCCAAGGTTTCTTCCTAGACTAGCTAAACATAAGGGAGTTTTTCCTTGACCCTGTTGCTCTTGGGTGCTCCTTCTGTAAAGCTCCATGAGACAATACTATTGTAAAAGGCACTGTATAAATAAAACTGAATTGTCAATCGAGTTTCGAGTTCTCAATCTCATTCAAGATTGAACTCCAAAAAAGCAAAATAGAAGTAGGCTACAGAAAATACAAGAGCCTTGGGCACTGAAATGAACAACTGAAATCAACTGAACTAGCCTTCTCAAAATTTCTCATGAGCATTCATGCTGACCGAGTTTTTAACTGTTATCACCTAATTTAGTCTACTAAGCTACTGTTTCAGTTACCAAGTAAAAACTCACAAGTTTTAACACATAACAGTGAGCCTTTTACTCACATCTTATGAATAAGGAAACGTCCGTGAATAGCCTTAACTAAGAAGCCTATAAGTCACTCCTGTATATGGTCTCTTGAGCCTAGGCTTATTTCTGAGGAACTTTCGCAACGGCGGCAAGTTAGTCGTTGCAAAATTATGTAAGCATGTGGTCACTGAGGTGTCAGAAACTCTCTTCCTGAATTAATTGTAAAAACTCTTGAAGAAGCCAGGAAGAACAGACAGTCTTTGAGGTCGTCACAGATTGCGGTAAGAGAAATTCTACGATAACTTTGCCTAATTTAACCATAAAATAAATAAAACGAGATGCTTTATTTGGTGTTATAGCGCTATAGTTCTCATAATTGTAGGCTGTTACATAGGTATATTTTCTACTTTACAGTAGCCAAAATAATTGTCGTCAGATTCCTTTATTTTCTTGGGACAGATTTGCATTTGTTTAGATATTGGCTACAGTTTTCTTTTCTCGATTGCCAAGATGATGCTGGGATCTAGGTTTCTTAGCACAGCAGACACCGAATGAGGATGGTCTGTGTCAAACAGGCAAGTTGTTAGACCTGGACAGGGACCGACTAGGCAAAAATTCGGCCCTGGCATTTTGGCCTGGACCTGGACCGATCTTTTTCTTTTGCATGTGATCTTTTTCGTGGATATGCTATGAATTCTGTGGACCACAACAGGCTATGGTTTTTAGACTTCGATTTTAGCCTACTCAGAAGACGTTCGAAAGACACAATTGCCCAATTCTTGTAGGCTTAGCCTACAACAGTAACATTAAAAACTGCATATTTTCTGGAGTTTACGCTACTATGAGGTTATACTACAATGAAGTGGGTAATTGTAGGGTATTTATGGACACAGTGTAAACCAGAGCTATGGTAGGACAATATTACAATATCTATGAAAAAGCCAATCGCTATGGAGTGTGTAGCAGCAGCCCAAGAGCTTAATGACCAAGACAACCCAGGGGAATCCTTATGGGACTACTGATCTAAAGTTCCAGGTAGGCTACAGTGTTAAGGAATAGGCCATGTAGCATAATGACAATATATCAGTGAAAGAAAAAGATAGGCCTACAATATTATATATAGTGCTCTCACTTTCTGGTCATACTGTTTTGCAATCCCATCATAAAAACCAACCCGCTCCGCCCGACCAGCAAAATTACGCACTGATTTTTAGCCCAACCCGACTCAACTCGCTAGAACGGAGAGAGAAAATAAAAGACACCAGTGAGTCCAAGTTCTGATTTGGCCTACTTAGGCAAACATTAGTGCACACACGCGCATGAATTGATAAAGCCTGAGAACATCTGGACTTTTCATCCGCCATCATTAACCACCAGCATAAACCATCATTTAGCACAAAGAACCATTGATAAGTTGACTGGATACTGAACGCAGCACTTGCTTTGTGAACACAAATGCTTTAAAATACGAAGACGCAGTTTCACAATTTTCGCTACACAAATTATTGATAGGAGGCTATATATATGGGTGAGAGATCCTGAATTCTCTGATGTGCAACCTGCGTGCACGTGAGACAGAGCGGGAAGAGACAAGGAAAACATTTTATCCTCACATAAAAACTGAATTAACAGATGCATATAGTTAGATCCAGTGTCTACTGCGCATACTCCTAGCCGACAGAGGCACATTGATCTCACTCATTCTGCATTCCAGAGCTAGAGGGACAGGGTTATCCATGCTGCAATTTTATTCGCTGAAACAAAGGGTCTGTAGGCTCACGTTCTCATTCGTAGAAGACACGAATGAGCAAGCATAGGCCTTGTGTTGTGCTGACAATGTAAGTTATCTGGTAGCCTACTGCAGGTCCTGAGAAACAGGTGCAACTTAACTACAGTTACCTTGGTATTCAAATTCATACTGTCCTATTTGCACTGTAGATAACCTAGACAATGCCACCAAAAAAGAAAAAAGAAAAAGCATACCTGAGTAATCCGGTCTTGAAATCACATTAAATTTCCTCATTGTTTCCAACTCCCACCACAAAATTATTTATTTTCTTTCCATATTAAAAGTTGTTCTCAGATTTTGTTCTCATATAGCCAAGGCACATACGTAAATGTGAGTACAGTACCCTGGCCAGCAATAGAGAGGATTATGATGAAATATGAAAATTAATAAACTATTCTGTCAATAGTACATATATTTTTGTAAAATGCAAGTCCAAACAGCATGTCACTGTCATCTTATATTGCCAGATTCCAGAAAACCCACCCTATCCACATATGAAATGATATTTCTACTAGCATGTTGCCTATGGTGGAAAATGTGCAAAAATGCAGAAAATCATAGGACACAAAATATATAATTATTTAAATTTAAATGATAAGATAATTATAATTATTTAAATTTAAATTATAAGATGGCCTTATAATGACTGCAGCAAGAGCTTAAAAGTAAAGCTAGTGAAGTTACCCTGAAAATAGCCTACAGCCCATAGGGTAAATGCTTCATTATGAAAGAGAAATAAATCACAAAAACAAGACTTGTGTATACCAAAATTTTGTACGAATGTAAAATTAGACCCATTTTGCTATCATTTTTGCACACTGGGGGGTATGTGTGGGGTGGGGTGGCTATCTGGGCTTGGTATTGTTCCTACCAAACCTACACCTTTGGATATGACACAGACAGAAATCTTCTACTCTCTGTGAAACATGACCATCCTTAAGTGCTCCTAAGCATTGTGTTTAAATTATTTTAAATGCTTCTTATTTCATTACGTATATACAATGTTAACATTCCTGGATTCCCAAAGTCTGATGGAACACTATCAAGAACATAGATAGTATATATAGTAACCAAGATACCCCATTGTCCATTGAGTTCTATTAGGTGGAATACATCAACGCGGCCGCCACATTGGTAGGGACGCCCTTTCCCAAAAGTGAATTAGGAGCTGCAGGTATTTTGGGCTAAAAAGCCCTAAAACTAATACATTTCTCAACAAATTACTATGAATGGTCTTTAACATGTAAAGAGAAACAACTACATGTAAATAATTATATATATATATATATATATATATATGTTTTTTTGTTGTTGTTTTTTTTTTTAACTGCATGTACACCTACCCCCAAATGTAAACACTAACTTACCAGCAAAACGATAACGTTAGCAAACCAAACCCAGCGAAAACCAAGCCCTTCTGAAAATCTAAGTTGTGCTGCACCATAGAACTTAAAATAATGTTTGTTAATCCACTTCTTGTATGTCTCTTACCTTGTCCCTGCCTGGACATGCTGCAGAATATTATGTTCAAAATGTAACGATCAAATTCTTTATAAGAATACAGTAGATGTCATCTACTGAGCTAGCCATGCGTCAATAGCCAGCCTTATCATTACAGTCAACGATCATTGTTGCCAATTGTGACAAAGTAGACCCTGTCAACTGTTTTTGGTGAGAAGTTGCACAGTGCAGGCAAATTTGTTCAATGGTCTTTGGAGTAGTGACCAGTCTTAATACCAAGGTAGTGATTGCTGTTTATTAAGAAGGACAGAGGTTCTCCACATTTTCAGCTTGTGTCAGCCACCATAGAAAATGCTACATATGCAATATTCCAACATGCAAAATATTGCAGTTTATCATGCTGTAATGCAGTAATTCAACCACTTCAGACATTAATATTATTGTATTGCATTGCTCTAGAGATGGATTGCCACGTAGCAGGAACTTTTGACACATTATTACAGTTATTTTTATCAATGGAAGAGACAAAACACAGTCCAGGTGTCATGATCCTGCCCTCGACAATTCCGGCCACCTACTGGACTGTCTGAGTTTTTGCAATCTCCGTGTATTGTTTACCTTGTCCATGTGCTTCTGTTTTGCTGTCTGTCCTGCCCCTTTCTCCTCCCCTGCTCTGCACCCGACCCTCATGTCCTTGATTGCTGTAATGAGTTTCACCTGTCCCCTGTTTGTTACATTGCTCCCTTCCCTATATATTCCCCAGTCCTTCCATTGCACTTTGTCTGATTGTCTGACTGTGTTCCTTGTTGTGAGTTGTTCTGATGTTTGATTCTCGTGTTTTTTGCCTGCGCCAGTGTTTTTGCTTACCCGTGGATTACTTGTGTTTTGAACTCTGTCAACTTTGCTTCTTTGGATTTACTTACAACGAACTATTGGATTTCTGCTTTTTGCAACTGCCTGTTTGTGTTTTGTTTAATTTTCACGGACTTGATCTTTTGTGTGTGTTTTTCCCCCAAGACTTCTTTGACCTTTTTGTTGGATTATCTTTTGGATTTTTGATCTTCTGAGCTTTGTCCCCTTTTTGAATTTTTCCCTGACTTGTTGTAAATAAACTTTTGCATCGATCTGCTTTTGGGTCCCATTTAAGTCTGTTACACTAGGTCAGGATTCTGAAGGTTTAAAAGGGTTTATAAAGCAGTATTTTAATTATTGCCTTTAGCTTGATCAAGGTTGTTAAAGCTGTTGGGCTTGTTTACAACCTGGGCAGGCCTACATGTATTCAAATAGAAAGATAGACCTTAGAGTTAAAGTTCAGATACACTTCATAATGAGGTCTTTTAGCAGAACTAAAAATTGAAACAATGTAGCAATCTAGTTAACAAACACATGCATACATGGTATTTCACTGAATGACAACCACCTGGTCAACATTACTGACATTAGTTTAAGTGGACAGAGCAAAGTAATGGTAGGTTACAACAATATATTAAGTTTAATCAAAGCCCAAAAACTATTTTGAATCACTATGTTGAATGGTTGTTAGCTTGCTACACACACAATTATTTTTCCAGAGTCCCAAAGAGTGATTTGTTGGTACCATACCTGATTATAGACAGTAACAGTGATAGGAGTGCGGCGCTGAACGAACTGTACCAGGCCATCAGTGAACAACAAACAGCACACCCAGACGGCTTCATCGTCGTCGCAGGAGATTTCAATCATGCTGATCACAAGACTGTTCTAATGCCAGCATACAGGCCGAGAGTGAAAACCATCAAACCTGTTCTGAAAGAAGTATGGTAAGGTAGACCTCTGCTCTACAGGACTGTTTAGAGACAACAGACTTGGACATGTACAAGAAAGCAGCAACCAAAAACATCATAGATGTCGAAGAGTACACAGACACTGTGACTTCCTACATCACCAAATGCATCGATGACGTGACCACATGAAGAGTGTCACCAGTCGAGCTAACTGGAAGCCATGGCTAACAGGGGACGTCCACAGGCTGCTGAGGGCCAAAGACAGGGCCTTCAAAGCCGGAGACGAATCAGGCCTGAGAACAGCGAGAGCTGACCTGTCCCGTGGCATCAAGAAAGCAAAACAAGACTATACCAACAAGATAACCTCCCACTTCAAGGACAGCAAGGATGCATGTAGCCTATGGCAGGGCATCCAGGCCATTACAGACTACAAACCTGCACAACGAAGCTGTGAGAGCGACATCACTCTGCTCAACAACCTGAACAGCTTCTTTGCACGCTTCGAGGCACAGAACACCACTCGCCCACAGAAAACACCACCACCTTCGCACGACCAGCCTCTGTGCCTGTCTGCTGCCAGCGTGAAGAGGACACTTAACACCCAGAAAGCAGCAGCTCCGGACAACATCCCTTGTAGGGTGCTGAAGGACTGTGCAGAGGAGCTGAAAGATGTCTTCACAGACATCTTTAACACCTCCCTGAGTCAAGCCATTGTGCCATCAGGCTTCAAAGCTGCCACCATCATACCAGTGCCGAAGAAACCATCACCATCCTGCTTCAACGACTACCGTCCTGTGGCACTGACACCCATCATCATGAAGTGCTTTGAACGACTAGTCCTTTCACACATTAAATCCACCCTGCCCCCCGAGCCTGGACCCGTACTAGTTCGCGTACAGAGCGAAACAAACTACAGAGAATGCAATCTGCTCTGCCCTCCACCCATCCATCACCCACCTAGACAGTAAAGACTCATATGTGAGAATGCTGTTCATAGACTTCAGCTCAGCATTCAATACCATAATACCACAGCAACTCATCTGCAAGCTGGACAAACTGGGCCTCAGCCCTCTGCAAGTGGCTGCTGGATTTCCTCAGCCAGAGGCCGCAAGCGGTGCGTGTTGGCAACATCATCTCCAACAGCATAACCCTGAGCACAGGAGCCCCACAAGGCTGTGTACTCAGTCCAATCCTCTTCACCCTACTGACACATGACTGCACACCAACCCACAGCTCCAACCACCTAGTGAAGTTTGCGGATTACACAATACTGGTGGGCCTCATCGCCAACGTGATAGCACTGCAGACAATTGTATTAGGTGAATAAAGAATTAGGGCCTAGTGGCACATTTGGCAGAATTTGGCTATACTATGCTATATTATTATATTATTCATTAGAGCATGATCACGATAGTGATGCGTCTCTTCTGTCCTGTTCATTTCTGTCCTGACATGTGGATGGGCCAATAAATAAACTTGAAAGGGGAAGAGGGGGCGACGGTACACATGCTTATAGATTGCCTGTTTGGATAACATTTTTGTGGTCATGTAACCCCTTATCTAATTGGCCGTGCCAACATGGGCTCCACTATAACAGAGAATTTTAAAATAGACGTGGTACACAAAGTTGCAGTGCATATGGACCAGCCCATCGGCTCACCTGATGGACCGGCATTTGCCCGTATGGACTTGGCAGACATAAAGTCCCAGAAGGGCTGTCCAGAGCCTGTTTATGGACTTTTGTTCAGGAAGGTCACTCTTTTCCGGTGAATGTCTATTTTTGTGAAGTACGGTAGGCTAGATTGATATTATACATAAGTATTAGTTGTATAGTGTAGTTATACTAGTTTACTATCCAAAGTAAGCCTAACTAATAAACTGTCCATAGTCCTCACCAGTTCAGGGTGCATTTCATAGTAAGCTCGTAGCTATAGTGTCATTACACAATTGTTTACCAACGTAAAAGCTAATTACAGGAAAAGAGTGACCATCCTGAAATAAAATCCTTTACGTCTGCCGTGCACAGAGCCCATCTGAAGCTTAATCAAGATGAAACGATTTTCACAGAAGAAGTAGATGCTTCTTCTGTTTCCTTTCAAATCAGCCACATGAGAGATTTCAGGATGCTGATGTGATAGACAAGAAACTTGCTAGATTATTGATAAATAAAAAGGAAAAAAATGGAAATTCTTTACTGAGTGATAAATAAAGTTTCTGTCAGTTTCTGTCTCCATCCTAGCAAAAAAGAAGCTTAGCAGTAACTTGTTTTTGTTTTTCTACCCCACAGACGGGTGAATTTGAAGAAAATGGAAAACATAACAAATGATGCGTTCTTGGACTCAGAGTTCCGGTACACTCTATTCCCTGTGTTCTACAGCATTGTGTTTGTACTGGGCCTAAGTGCAAATGCCTATGTGCTGTATGTCCTGCGCCACCTGCGAGATGCACGTGCCATGAATGAGGTCCGCATCTATATGACCAACCTGACAGTAACTGACCTGCTCTTTGTCATCGCCCTGCCTTTCTGGGTTGACTACTATACCCAGCGTGGCAACTGGGTCTATGGGGACGCCATGTGCCGGATCACAGGCTCGTTCTTTTTCATCAATACTTACTGCTCCATCATCTTCCTTGCCGTGATCAGTGTCAACCGTTACTGGGCAGTGACACGCCCACTGAAGGCAGCCAAGTCAGACCACTGGCGGCGGGGTGTGTGCGTGTCCATGGCCGTCTGGACATTCACACTCTCCGCCACTATGCCTTACTTGGTCACACCTGGTGTGCATGTGGAGGGAGATGTAAGCCGCTGTCTGGAGGGCTATCAGAAAGAATCACGCAGCAAGCGTCTCAACGTGGCCATCACCCACTTTGTCATCATCGCGTTGTTCTTTGTGGTCTTCCTGCTGGTGGTGGTGTGCAACGTGCTGATAGCTCGAGCTCTTCTCACTCAGCCACTCATCAAGGAGCGCTCCATAGTGCAGAGCACATCTGGTGGCAACTCAGGGACCCAGCCCAGTGGAACCAAGCGGCGTGCTGTGCGCATGCTGTGTGTGGTGGTCACTGTGTTCATCGTGTGCTTTCTACCACACCATGTTGTGCAGGGGCCCTGGTCTCTGGTTGTGCTCCGGTTGGCCGACTGGTCGCAAAGCACCAGGCAGCACCTCAATGATGCGCACCAGGTCACCTTAATGCTCATGGGGATTAACTGCTTGCTGGATCCTGTTGTGTACTGTTTTGCAACCAGGAAGTTCCGCCAGTACATCATGAACCACTTTAGCAGATTTCGCAAGGGTAAGGTATGCCAGGCCCACAGTACTGTCACTACCAATATCTCCATGGCAAACCAAAATCAGAGCGTTATTTGTAATGAAGGAGATGAGGCAATTAAACTGGATGTCTAGTCACACCCATTCAGATGATCCATAGGACCTTTACCTAGTCACTCACAGCATTGAAGGGACTGGTGGAACTGGAATTTTTATTCTACATGAGTTTCAGTGTCACTGAGAAGTACTGCCAGCAAAGTGCAAAATCTGTTAACAAGTTCTTGAGCATGAATTATATATCATGTTGCAAGTGAGAATGCTGAGCGAACCTAACTCCTTTACATTCCCCATGGTGCTGTAATTAGATTATTTTTGGTAACTGATGAATTTATCCTGGTGGTTTGCTTTTAGTTTGATTTAGACCACTCCAATCCAACATTTCTGTCACAGGAAAGTTTCAGTTCTAATGTGACTTATGAAGTAATATTGATTTATGTTAATTTGTGCAAATTGTAAATCTAAAATCATGTGAAAATGGTTATAAGAAAATGAAAAGATGACGATGTAAATATCTTATTATTTTGTATGTATATATAGTTTGGCTTTATGTTTAGGAATGATGTATTTGTATAGCAGCATGTCTATTTAGACTGTACCTCTGCTGTCCAAAATCTATAAAAAAGTATACTAGCACATATAAGTAGTTTTGTCTGTTTTACTTGGACATAGATGAATTCCAAAACAACCTCTGAAGTTATAGACTTGAGCAGCAGGTTTCTTATTGGCACTGTAGTTCTCCCTGCCTCTGGCTTTCCAGTTTTGCACATGAACAGGCAGAGAGTTTCCCAGAACAGAACCATACTGCCAAAGATAAATGATTGTCTTCATGGTCTCTTATTTTTTGACTAAATTGGTCCTGATAGAAATACTGTTTGCAAAAATTGTTTACAGAAATTGAGGAATTTATTAGAGATAAACAAGCTGTAAATGTCTTAGAGCATGATGTTGACATGCACTCTTATGCTTTATTGACTTTAAATGTTTAACTGTATGCTGCCCCATTTTAGCTCACTGGCGTTCACAACTTCTAGGTACTAGCTTGACTTTGGCACCATATGCTTTGGATTTTTTTAACAATGCTGATGAATTATTTAAACATGCTGATGAATTATTGCCATTGTCAGACTCCTGCAGGACCATGGATGAATTATGTCTTATGTAGAGTATCATATTTCCAACTCAATTTCACTAAAACCTAGTGCACACCAAGCCAATGGTCCTGTGTCTTATAGTCTCAGCCTGTCAATTTCAGCCCAGATTTAAGCGGTATGTGCAGCTCGACTGGTATTGCCAGGCCTCTGCTGGCTGGTTTGCGCCCAACATGTTGAATTGGCAATAGAGCAATTGGCAGTGTTATAACTGTTAGTTGGCATTGTGGTAAGTTCTTTGAAGTCTGCCTGGTGTGTGTGTGTGCTGTAAGACTAAAGAGATGCTTACTGACCTCCGCAGTAGGCCCTCTACCACAGCACTTACCATCACGGTGAGTACAAACAGTTGGACACCAACTTAAATATACTCATATCAAGTTTTTATTCATCTTTTTTATTAATCTTTTCCTACTAGTTGGTCTGGTAATCTAAGTGTGACAAACAAAAACAGAGAAGTGGTCCATATCTGTCAGGTAGACACTGATGCTAAGCTCAACCGAAATGGGTATGTGTTTGAAGTCAGATTTATTTCAGAGTTATTGAAAGTCTGAATAGGAACCAGAATATTACAATGTACAGTTTATTCTTTCCTTCTAAAATATAGCCTGTCATTAACATGTAAGACCCACTAGAACAAAAACACAATACAGTGTACTTTATACTTCATACTCTATGTCTTCATGGATACTTTCACCATCTTTAGGCCTCTTTGACAGTAATGGTGGTATCTTATATTCGAAGATTTTGTATTGACATGCGTAGTAGAAGTAGCGTAATGCCATTATGTTTGTCAGATTGTTGAATTATGGTGGAGGAGATTTGCACAGAGAATATTAGAATTTTAGCTGTGAATATGTTTTTATGCAACTTATTCAAGCTAGTTTCAATGGAGTTTGGAAACTGTGTGTGTTCGTTGTATGAAATGTTTTGGGATAAAAGGTGTGAAAAATATGTGAAACCAATGAAAATGTGTTCTGCAGTTTTAAGAAATTGAGGTGTAGGTTCATCTTTTGCAGTCAAGATAAACTGTAATCACTCACTTCAGGACTTTTGCCTCCTGCCATAAGGTAGGGGATATATTTATCTTAAGCATGCCAGGTCTGTGATCATTTGTCCCAGCAGCTCCTTTTTTGTGGATGTTTTGTGAATGTATTATATTCCTTGATTTGTTCTTGAACAACAAGTCTTTGTAATCTTTTTAACAGCTTCCATGTAATGTTTGTACTTCAATATACAGATGTGGTGGCTATTTATGGTGAATCAATCATTGAAAATTGTAATGGGGGGAACAGGAGGACAAGACTCAGAAGTGGAGTGTAAGCATGTTGTGCATGTGTGCATTTTACCTCTGCAAGTAGCCCAAGTAACCTTTAGTAAGCATTTTATGATTTTATACTTCTTGCAGATAGACTCATGAAGTGTTTTACAAAAAACAAAACAGCAAAATGGATACAGAGTACATGCTTTTCACAAGAGACTAAAGACAGACAGTACGCAGTAAAAACAATTTTGAACAGGTACAGTATAACTAGCTGTTTTTTAAAATGAGTCAGCTAGTATCAAGGATGGGGCAATGCATTCTCAGTGAAGTAGCCTCAAAGACTTAAATTACTGTGGATCCGACAAAAGGCTCTTGATGGTTGACCTTAAGGTGCAAGCCAATGAATAGAGCTGGGGCTATGAGATGTTCTACTGTATGTAAGAGTGGGGATTTTAAATGACACATCCTGTAAACAATGAGCTAGTGAAGGGACATGACGTAAGTTATGGAGTGATGATCTGGTCTGGTCAAATCTGGTTGACTTTGAATTGCTAGCTAGCAGATGACCAAGAGCAGTCTTACTGAATGAGGTATAATGCATTGCAGGTCAATACAGAAGAATACACCATCAACTACACAACACTATAGATCTCAGGCTACATATGTTTTTTTAGGTATGGTCTCATACTACTTAACATGCATATCAAACAGTAAGGATTGGTCAGATATAACATTTTCAACGTTGTAGATTTTTATTCAAACTAATTTACTTGTGTAGTATGTGCTACAACAAAGTTGAATCTGCAAATTCTGAAGAAGATATGAGATGAAAAAATTTTCATCTGACATTTTTCTCTTGATAGTGATAGGAATCAAAAGATCAGCTATGGGACAATTTGATAGTGTCTTCTGTTTTGAACAGCCAAGAGGAACAAGCAAAGAGGAACTAAACTTTGTTTACATCTTGTTTTTCCAGTTTTACCCATCATTATGCAGAAACATTGTTCATGCCATCTCTATTGTGTTTTTGTTCTCTGTTGTAAAGATAAGTACGTTCAGTATAGTTTTGGTTATTGATCATGAAGTGTAGGTTTCCACGGATTTCGTCAGGTTACTTTGTCTCTCAGGTTATTTCATATTATGTTAGGTTGTCCATCATGAATCTAAGTTCAGTGTTGTCTTCTATGTTCAGTGTGGATGTTCTTTCAAACATGCCTAATAGAAGGTGTGACTGAACGGTTTAAATCCTGTTTTCTCAAGGCAAAGTCTCAAGTGTGGCGTAACTTTGGTCCTCTGCCGTGGGGTTCAGGTCAGAGTAGGCCTGCTCAATCTCCAGAGTGTTCATGTAGATGTCTCCATCATCCACTGCAGGACTGTGAGTGTTTCTTCAACAGACAAAACACAGAGGGATGTGTGTGCAGCAGTGTTTAAGAAGGATTTTTGTTATTTGACATTGTTATTTGCTATCCACCTACTGCTGTATAGAGCTATCTGTTTTGTGCCAAGTCATACTTTGCCAAGCCATACTTTGCTATTCTATATAATGCTATACTGCATTCAACTTAAAGACACACTATGCAAGAATTTTGGGTTTATTTACCAGCTTCATAGTCACTTTGAAGGTTAAAGATGCCTTACCATACATCTATAGGGTATACCTATGATAATAAGATGTGCTCTTATTCGCTGCTGTAGCATGTTGGTGTTGTATAGCACATTGAGTGAATATTTACATTTGTTTGCTGTCAGAATTGCAAGGGAAGAATTTTGGAATATTAAATTTCAGGGGAGGTGGAAGAAGACATCAAATGATACGCATATCCACCAATTGCTTGGAGACTGTAAAAAGACACTTTGCAATGGTAACCTCTGTAATGTGTAGGGTTACAAGCTAGCTAACTTCTTTGTTAGGGCAAATTTACTGTTACAACCACAGGTTAAAACTTACAAAGCCTCTTGTGTGCATTTCACTAACGAGTGCCTCTTAACAGATTTGATAGCAACAACTACTGCAGTCAACATGGCAACCGCCATGAAGAGGTGCCCTTGTGGCAAGGCTATTCCCCTCACAGATGGCCACAACAGGTGTGTGCTGTGCCTGGAGCTCGACCATGCACAAGCCGCCCTATGTCTGCCAGGGAAAAGTCCACACTGCAGTGTCATGGGTCCATCCAACCTACACTGCGCCACGCTATGCACCAGAGCTCCGGACATCAAGCTGCCCAGCAGTCAACAACAAGCTAGCCAGGAGGCTACACCCCATGTCCATATCCCACTGGACAGCCGCACAGTTAAAGCATAGAGAAGTGCTCTTGACTCTCAGCCAATTCAACCACTACCAACACCAGCTACAGTCAATCGAGCCCCACCACCACCCCAAAACCCCAGAGTTCCTAAAAAAAACAAACAAAAAAATGAAATTAATGACACCCCCAGCACTCCTTGCTTGAGGTGTGTTCACCACAGCTCACTCACTAAGCCACACCCCTGAGCCCTCAGCTCCTGCAGGAGCAAGGGACATTTCTCCTGGCTGCATGCTCCTCCCAGCTGCACGGGGTGCTTTCTGTCCGAGCATGCCATCGCCCTCCCTCGCCTCATGCACAAACTTTTGTGAACACCCCCCCACTGCCGGAGCTGGCTCCGCACTTAAGTGCATGGCACAACTGCACTCAATCCTAATGGGTTCTGCGCACAACCTCCACGGCTCCTCTGAGATATCCCAGCTCCACGAGAAGGGTGCTATTTCAACTGTTTCCCCACAGACTAGTCGCGGACATACCTAGATGACTAGGGTAATCTTGGGACAGAGCCCTCGTCAGTATGGTGACACGTGATCCATGTCCTCACCCACTTGAGCGTTCTTGGGTTCAAGGCAAGGTAAACCACACCAAAAGTGTGCTGATCCCCAGGCCATGAGCAGACTTTCTGTGGCTCTCACTGGACACAACCGTGAACATTGTCCGCCTCTGAGACAGATGGCTGACAGCGATCCGGACATGCTTAGTGTACTTCCACCTGGAGTGGGCACTAGCATCAACCAATGGCAGAGGCTTCTTGGTCTGCTCACAAGGCAGCTGCATCAATCCCGCTCGGTCCTAGAGAGATGGCGAATGGCTCGCCCGAGGCATCACCATAGGTCCGGTCCTGAGGAGACTGGTTGTGATGACAGATGTCGCTGATGGGCTGGGGTGCCATGTGCAATGTTGAGTCTGTCAGGACAGGATTCCAAGCCCACCTGCACTTCAGCATCATGGAACTGCTGACAGTGTACTAAAACATTTTTCACTGCGACTCACCGGGTGTCATGTCCTCATACAGACAGACAAAACGGCCACGGTGACCTACATACACTGCCAGGGGGACCTCAGGTCAACCCAGATGTGCCACCTGATGCACAGAATTCTCATGTGGGCTCAACTGCTTTGGACCTCTTTGCATCCGAAGAGAATGCTCACTGGCTGCTGTGGATCTCGATCAAAAACGACAACACTCGCACCAGCACATCCGTGGCCTCACATGCTGTTGTACGCTTTCTTCCCTTTGCCCTCATACATACAGTGCTGGACAGAGTGCGTACAGAGAGACACACCATGGTCTTAATAGTCCCCAACTGCCCTATGCACACATGGTCCTCAAACCAGATCTCCCTCTTGTGGGAGGAGCCTTGGGTGTTTCCCACTCGCAGGGACCTGCTTTCCCAGGTGAGGGGCACAATGTGTCAATGTGGTGCACTGGCTTGTCGAGGCAATAGGTGGCCGGAGAACGTTCGCCAGAAGGGCTGAGAGCACACTCCACGAGGAGCGTCTCTGCGTCATGGGCCGTATGGTAAGGTGTCTCTGTGCAGGACGTTTGTTAGTCAGCCAGCTGGGCCAGTGGTAACACCGTTGCCCACTTCTACAGTTTGGATGTCAAAAGCACGCCTGTTGCCTGCTCTGTCCTCCCTGATGCCACGAGTTCTGACTTAGAGCTGTCAGGGACACCTCTGGGACATTGAGGCTGCACAAATGCCTGTGGCTTGCTCTCCTCCGCTCACTGTGTGTCTGATGTGTTATGGTGGGCCCCGTGTGTCACATGGCCCCTGTTATTGAACGCTACGCATGCGCCTACGGCTTGCCATGTCTTCACTCAAGATGTCTGATCTGATGTGGCATGGCCCAGTGTAACCAATTGGCCCTTACAGGATGTCACGCACGGGCTTGCAGCGTGCTGCGTCTTCACTCCCTATATAGGGTGATGATGTAAGAGGGCTGGTGTGGATACCTACTACCACTTTGCGAGTAGTAACTGCCTGGCGCTTGATGCTGGTTACATCAGACTTAGTTAGAGTGCTTTCAGCAGGATTGGTATCACCAGAGGCGATATCCCAAAGCTGGCAACTCATGTTCTCATTCAGAGAACCAAGGTTATTTGCCATAATCTTGTGTTCTGTGGGATGGGCTCTATTCAAATACATGAGAGCATGGATTGGGCAGTAATTCAGTTTATCAGGCAATGGCTCAGAGTTGGCCAATGCTACGTCTAACTGACCAACTTTTCAAATTGGCCTGATTTCTCAGTTTAATTCTTTACATTGGCTATTCAAGACAGCAGAGGCAGTTTCACATGCACCATATAACGTATATAGACCTATCATATTTCAAAAACAGGGAAAAATGGTTTTGTGTGGCAGGGCATCTTTAAATAATTAGGACTAACAAAAAGATTGGTAACTGTAGAGGAAACTCTGAAGTCTCTGACATGCATAGAATATCTTAGAAAAGATATCATAGAAAACTTTCCATTGCCTTCTGTCCCCTGCTACTACTTTACATGAGCTACATCAATATGCTAACTACCAGCATAAAAAAAACTCATGTGTCACCTGCAGTTAGTGCTCCCCACTCCCACCCCATCTCTGACCTCAACAATTAACAAATGCTACTGAATCTTTGCAGAATCTATCTATCTATCTATCTATCTATCTATCTATCTATCTATCTATCTATCTATCTATCTATCTATCTATCTATCTATCTATCTATCTATCTGTCTATCTACCTATTTATCACACAGCTGAAGCTGATTTGAATGGTGTACTTACTTTGGGCCTTTGATCAGGAGGTGGCGAACACAGGAAGATCAAAACCAAAACAAAGGAGAAAAAATTACAAATTACAAATTGTGTCATGTTGTAATCTGACATGCCTTTACATGTGGATTTTTGTCCACTCACCATAGTCATTGGGATCAGCGGTTTTGTTGGTTGAGCTGAATGTCTCTTTGACTCGGTGGAGCCACAGCCACAGAACCAGTGTGGTGAAGAGGAGCAAAGTCAGCAGGCTCAGGACCAATGCAGCTGCAGCCAGATCCCCACTCCCTGAGTGAATAAGAAAAAAATGGAGACGCCATAAACAACATCTCTAACTCCCTGGGCAGCCCACAGGTTAGACCCTGTATTTATACAATTCCAGGATTAGCCTAAAGAAATGTATTGTACTTTGCAAAATAAAACATACTAGTAAAACATACTAACTCACATTGTATCAATAAAAAAACTGAAAATTCATGAGTATATTAGCCTTTTACAATGACTTAAGTATCCATTAATCTGTTCAATTACATGTAAAAATAGACATTCTACCTGAATAAGGCATGGAAAGGAAGTAGACCTGATAGGGTTGGCTTGTGGCATTTGATACCTCACAGCAACGGTACACCCCGCTATCCTCTTTTCTGCTCAACACCAGCTGGCCCCCAGTGGCCACTTTATGCCATGTTCCATCCCATTCTGATCTTTCCCAGGTAATAGAGACCCCCTTAGCTGTACACTTCAAGGTGACACTCTGGCCTTCCTCAAAGATGTGAGCATTGTAATTAGCCGTCACTGTCAAATAGTCTGAGCAGAAGACAAAAAAGGAAGGACAAGTAAGGAGTAGAGTAACATCCAGTCTAGGATTTTGTCTCAGTTCCCCAGGCAGTAAATTTACTGGGGAAATTATCTATGTCTAGGCTGCTGTTTTTTTAAATGCATTCCTGTCCACACTTGCATTCATTTTCAGATTACTTACAACATGGTGAAGTCAGGACTAGTTCCAGCAAGCACAGCTACAAGAACAAACTTTCATCCAATGTAAAGAACATGGACACTTAAAGCATCACATCAAATGGTTAAATGGTCATCGCCAAGCTGCAAAAACAAAACCAAAACGTAATGAAACTGAAATCATGTTGTTGCTATTTTTTTTTTAAAATCGGCACCTGTAGGGGGAACTCTGGAGGCTATACGAGCTTGCTGACTGCTGTTGGTAGGAATGAGAACAGGAGAATTTTGGACAACATAGTGAATACGCATCTTACGCTAAAAGGCATCTAAAAGGCAAAAAAAGCTAAAAGGCAACTAAATGGCATCATTATTCCAACTTTCATTTCTGTTGACTATGGTACCATTCGGTTAGTGTTAGTTGCCGATTCGCTATTTGGTCTATGTCTTTCCAAATTGTCTCATTCCCCTTCCTACTGACAGCACTCAGCAGGCTTGTTCAACAGGGCTATGGTTGGAATTACTCTGAACTATTGCTTTAAGGTCAGCAACAAGGTTTACTCTTCTTCACAACACATGTATTCTTCACAAACACTGACCCAAGGTCCAGAAATGTCTTGATCCATTCTATTAGCAAACATGACTGGATGGATTTTCACCCAAAGTGTGGGTTGTTTAAGTGATAGAATGGATGAACAGAGGGCCCTACCTTTTTCCCTGTCCAAAGTATGCAGAGATACAATTTCAAAAGCTTCAGTTGGCATAAAGATATCAATACATCTAAAGCACATCTACACAATGAATTTCAACTCGACATTGCAGGACTTCACATCCAGGGTCTTATCATCCAACAACCAATCTGATCATAGTTTAAATGCATTTCCAGAGACAGTCATCTCCAAGTAGCTAGCCAAAGTAGTAAAACTTTGGCCATTCGTCCAATAGTGGACCAACAGTTGAAGCTATCCTATAAGGACAAGTTAAACTGAAGTTGAGTTAACTTGGTTAACTTAATTGGTTAGTTATAGCTGCCAGTTTGTAGTCAGCCTTTGTTGTGCCAATTTCTCTTGTTCTTTTTCCTACTGGCAGATAAAAGTGGCCAGAGTTCTCCTTTATATCCATATAGACTAAATGACAACTATACCTACAGACTACCAAAACTAGCATCAAGACACCATAAGTAAGTCTCTGAAAATGCATCGCCTATTTTTTGATGCCTTTCTGACTGACTCTTTTAATTTAAATTATCCATGAAATAATCCTGAAATATGGACAGTTTTCATTGCAAATAAAATACATACCTGCCTCTGCATATGGATTAAACGCGAGAAACAACCCAAGGGAGTACATCCAGAGCATGTTTGTTGTATACTGGAGGGACAGCCACCTGCATAGACTGGCTTAGTTTGGTCATCTATGGCATTTTTGGTCCCAGTGCCAAAGTTTAGAAGGGTTGAGGGGAAGTTTGAAAAGCAGGAACCGGCTGAGAGGAACCTCAAGTTTCCCTCTGTAGGTGGGAACCTCAGGTTTCCCTCTGTAGGTGAGATCACCTGGATCATCAATCTGCACCTCCACCTGAAGCACATGCTTCTCAAGTGTATCTTCTTTAATTCTTTCTCTGACCTCCACAATTCTTCAGTCCACTTCAAATCTTTTTTTTTTGACCCAAGACTGAACTTAAAGTTCTCAGACACTTATTAAGAATTCAGGCCATTCAAGACTTTAATTCAAGAATTCAAGAAAGGGATGGAGGCGTGCAATGTTGCAGAGGTGGAAGAAGGCAGTACATGAGGGTATTTGTCCCATGTCATTGTAAGAACACTGTAAGAACACTGTATGCAGAACATTAGTAATTAGATATCCAATCCAGCAAGAGACAAAGACTGAAGTCCACATGAGACATTTGAGAAGGAAATACATTGTGTGAGTTTGTGAGAGAGAGAGTGCCAGTATCTGTCACAGAGGAGGACATGGCCAAAAGTTTTTGCTGAATAACTCAATGAATGTTTCACCCAACAACATGCATTTTTTGTGATATGTCTGTGTTACAGAGGAGTATCGACCCAGCCCATAAACAATCATTTGTAGCATAGCACCACCTAGTGATATGGGTAAATGCAAAATTAGGGATTTTGAATTGCCAATATCTTGGGCCAGGAAAGCGGGAACTGCAAAAAATTTGTTGTGTACGATCAGCACAATGACCTCTGAAAGCTCCATAACCATAGCCATAACCATAGTGGGCCAAAAAATTTCATTTCGCCTATTATCTATGGAATGCTAAAGTTTGCAACCAAATTCTTTTTATCTTGAAATCCATTGACCCTCACACATTGAAAACATTGGTCAACGCCCAGTTCCAATAAAAACTTGCTATGCTATGCGTTACATCTAGTTATTATTATTATTATACATGAAAATTAATACATTACAAGTATACTCTTCTTCCTTGACACCCCCTTCCAGTCTAGCTTTCCATCTCCCTGGCCCAACATTAACTCAGCATTACATATATTTACTCACACAGACACATGTGGACATTCCCACAAACACATTGAACTAAACCCAAAAAACAAAACAAGCTGCCAGAATGCCCCATCAGTGTTCCAAGTACTTTCCACACATTAGATTTTCTCTAGAAGGACAGCACTCTTCCATAAGATTTGGTCACATGGTCCTTATGGAGTCCACTTGCCTTTGAGAATGCACATATTGCTCTTTTTGGGTGCTTGATCAGATTCTGCTGGACTTCTGCAAGCGCAATTGATTCCTGCACAATACTGTTTGCATTCTAGGATCTCAACCAGCGACCTTGCCCAACACGCTCTGCTCGTAGCATTCGCCTGTAACTCCTTCAGACTGCTTGATCTCGCACGCTTCTCAGGTGCTTGCTGGGATCCCTCTGGACCACTGTCAGTGCAGCGAGCACCATGGGATCCAGCAATACACCTTGTGATCCTGTTGGTCCTGCCAGCTCAGAGCCATCTGGATCAAACTAGTGAAACTAATGTTTTATAAAACTAGTGGTGTTTTATAAAACATAAGTTCAGGTGGATTGTGAAGAAAATTGCCACACCCCCTTCTACTTTGTTTTAGCCAGAAATTAATATACAGCTCCCTTCCCAACACCCACCATAATATTATTGGCTCTGCACACTAATTGGTGTTTGATGGTAGTAACATACAAGTTTATCTGCTGTTCATTGGTTACGTGTTATTCAGTTAGGTCGAAAGATATACCAGTTAAATAATCTGATGAAAAGAGTACTGAAACGGTGATGAGTGTTACAGTGTCACTGTAATCAACGTTGCTACTAGCTACCCATATATGGCTTAGTAATTCTATAGGCTTACTATATTTTTTGTTAAAAGTATTTTGTTAAATTATGTTTTCTGCTTTTGTTTAAATCTGTAAACTGAGTATTAATAAACAGTAAGATGGGAGTACTTGGTCAGATTCTGCTTGACTTCTGCCTGCGCAGTTGATTCCTGCACAATTCTATTCATATTCTAGGACCTCAACCAGCAACCTTGCCCAACACGCTTTCCTCACTGCATTCACCCGTAATTCCTTCAGACTACTTAATCGCACATGCTTCGGCGCATGAACTAGTGAAAGAGTAACTGTGATGCTACAACTATGCAACATCTATGGTAAAATTATAATTTTGAACAGACTCCTCCTAGCAGAGCGACACTTTCGGAAAACACATCCAAAGATTATTTTAAGCGTAATTGTAACTAGGTGTACCATGTACTGAAGGGGTACATAATGACCGCCGCACATTGCATTACATGTGCCATTTGATAAAAAAGGATCCCTATCCCAGTGCTGTAGTCTAATTCTGTGGTGGATATACTGTGATGGTCCCCTGACTGCCCAGAAACCTTGTAAATAGTTCTGATCCATTTTTTGCAACAACAAGGTTGTTGAAATATGCATTCTCTCTTTTAACAGTAATGTAAACTAAATTAAAGCATGACAATGGAATTCACAAGGGGGCTAAAAAATCATGTGGTCAGTAACCCCTGGGCAACCTGTGGCAACTACACTCTTTCATGTTGGGTGTGAAGAAAACTTAGGTGCACCACTTTGCTGAAGCCTGTGCTAACCAAGGGCATGTGTGGCATTCTTTCTTGACAAAAAAAATAATAAAGGAGAATTCTGGGACTTTAAATATGTGATATATTTTTTATTGTGATTAATCAGATTATTTTTTTACTTTTAGTAGTTTTTGCTAATAAAATTCTGGTTCACTTTACAGTTAATAATGTAAATACTCAAAATACAAATGACAATATAAAAAATACAGTTTTATTCTTTGGCACAAGAAATGTGCCCACAACAAATGTGTCAAATGGGGTGGTGGTGGCATAGCGATTAAAAGAACCTGACTAATATGCTAGTTGTCTGGAAATTGGGGGTTCAAATCCTAGTTGCCACCATTGTGCCCTTGTGCTTGAGCACAATTTCCTTTTATCAAGTTGCACACTTAGTGAGGTTTTTAACTGTGTTGTAGCTTGAATGTTAATCCCCTTTTTGTAAGTCACTTTGATTAAAAGCATCTGCTAAATGCATAAATGTAGTATACCTACTACAGCAAGCCAGACTACAGCACTGCTATGTCCACCGGATGCAAACACCATTGTTGGCTATATACACCTGGGTGCAAATAGCATCTGCCATAAATAAACTGAATCTTAGCCACAATTTAGATCCACCACACAGAGAGTAATAAAGAATATGAAGAGGTGGATATTAGGATAGCCTGTAAGAAAGAATTGTACTCAATAAGCCTAGGCCTATTCTGTGCTTTCCTTTGAGTGTTTTCATTTCAGCAAAGGAAAAAGCTTTAGCTCTTACTATTCTTCTACAGGCATGTAGCCTAAATTATGGGATCATAATTTAGTTTGGGAATGTGTCGTTATATCGCAGAGAATTGTGGAAAAAGTGGACACAATGCCTGTACAGATTGGTTACTGTACGATTTGATTTAGCGAACGAAACTGTATTTGTTTCTGTAATGTAACTGTAATTTATTTCGCGAAATTGTATGCCTCAACACCTGCCTGTTTAATCTATACTTCACAGAAATACTCCCAGTATTGTTTCCTCAGTCATGTTCATTTTAACGTCAAAGAATGGGAATAGCAATCTAATGTAGCCCGACAACAATGCTAATGTCACATAGGGAGTAATTGTTTCCTCAGTCATGTGCATTTTAACGTCAAAGAATGGGAATTGCAATCTAATGTAGCAGGCAACAACGCTAATGTTACATAGGGAGTAATTGGGACAGCTAATGCATTAGCATGCTCTTCAGGCTCTATTTCCTCAGGAGGCTGGGGTCCTTTAACATCTGCAGCAATCTCTTGCTTATGTTCTACCAGTCTGTCATGGCCAGTGTCCTCTTCTGGGGAGGCAGAACAAGGGCAAGGGATGCTGGACGACTAGAAAGGCTGGTGAGAAAACCTGGCTCTGGTGTTGGCATGAAACTGGAGTCACTGACATTAGTAGCCGAAAAGAGGAAAGCCGATTGATATCTATACTGGACAATGACCATCACCCCCTGCACAACACACTCTCTAGACAGAGAAGTATGTCCAGTGGCAAATTCTGTCCCTTACATGCTCAACTGACAGGCTGAGAAGGTCATTTGTCCCACAGGCCATACAGCTCTACAACGCCACACAGTGGAGGTGTGAGATAGACTGGTCTGCCTGATTCTACACTGATCCTTTTAAATGTCTCTTATATGTTTTTATATTGTTGTTTATAATATGTGCATATAATCTGCATTGGAAATGTGCTCTATCTATCTACTTTAGTGAAATGCAATATTGAACAGAAGTACAAGGTGGTGCTAGCTTGGCTAGAATTTTTAGATTTTTTTTTTTTTTTAGAGTCTTGAAAACATGTCCTTGTGTTTTTACAGCTATTGTTGAAATCCATAGTGACATAATAAACTAAGAACCATAGTAATGAGCTTTAATGTCAGGAGAATGTTGTTATTCACATATTTACACATATTTAAATTTGTCTCTATTGTTTCGAGGTCATTGTTGCAAGGCAAAAATTATGCTGTGAAAAGAGTGAGGAGCAAGAAGACCTAGCCTCTTGATAGCTTCTAGGAATAAATGGGTGTCTCCATCATTTTGCCCACCAAATACATCTAGCAATGTTGTCCACAATGCTACCAACACCAACCATCTCAATTACTCTAACAATGGCGTAGCATCCACTTCCATGATGGCAACCTATTAACCATAGCAAGCACCATGATTACCCTTGCAACCAGCACTGTGGTGTGACGTTGGTGTGACGAGTCAGGGTGATTGTTGGCTGCTACTGGTCCACAAATAAATAAAGATGTGGAAGACTGGGTAATGAATTTTAGCTTTATTACTCTCTGATCTACTTCAAAAATTGGCACACCATTCATTACACTGACATAGTTATGTAGTTGCCTTCAATAAGTCTATAGTTCCCTACAACCTAAGCACTGTGACATTTGTACTTGAGACACTGGTTGGTTGCTTGCTTGCTTATGTTGTTTTGCAACTACTCACTACATTTCTATTGCAGTGCTCCCACCCAGAATTTGATTGTAACAGATGTACCCATCCAGGAAAAGTTAATGATAGACCAACACTCCATTGCCATTCGACCCATTATATGTATTTATTTATTTGTTTGTTCAATTTTTATTCATGTCTTTGTTTATTCATTCTTCAAGTTTTATGTCATTCATTGCAATTAAACGTTGCTATTCAGTTACATTGTTTTAGGCCTACCCAATGTGAATAAATTTAGTTTTTCATTAATTTGGGGTGCTGTGTGCTGGGTGACATTGACATTCAATATCTCCTGCCCTCCTACCTCCTTTTTTACCATGTTGATAATATATAATATTTATAATATTTATATATATATATGATTTATAGTCAAGTGCTTTGCTTTGGTAGTTGTTAATAATTTCCCTCAGCAGCATCCGCTGGCAGTTCTTTGTTAATGTATTATATGCACGTCGCTTTGGATAAAAGCATCTGCAAATAAACATAAACCTAACTGAAATGGTTTGTGTGCTTTGACTTTGACTTTTGTCAATTATCATTTTTTCAACAGTAACAACCACTGAATTTTCTTTAATGAATTTTAATAAACAGATTGAAATAGAGATATAGTAATTACATACATGAAATAAACTGCCTGATATTGTGCATAGCCATCAAACAGTCCAGTGCAGTGTATGGTACAGGTTGGGCAGGCAAATCAGCCGTCTTCAGGATACATCATTACATGCATGCACAGAACGGATCAGGTAGGTGGCATAGATCATAGATTTGTATTTCCAGAACGTACTTGAATGGCGCCGCTATCTTGCTAGGGACAACTCAAAACCACAAATGAATAAAGGCCAGTGGAAAAAGTTTTGTGTTGTGCACAGATGATAGGACCACATAGACATATGCAGCAGGCCTGGGACATGTAAACAAGCTAAATATGCATTTTGTTGTTGTATTTGGTAGTATTAAACAAACATTTAAAGACCTAGTTGCGAGCTGGCAAACAGTGCAGGTACTCTCTAATCATTTTCTGAAGCCGTTGAATGTTGCAGCACAAGGTCATTTTGAGTATTGGAGTTGTAATAAAAGTTGTTGATTGTCAAATTGCCTCATTTAATTCAATTCCTTTTACAATAGTCTTGTCTCATGGCGCTTTACAGAAGGAGCACCCTAGAGCAACAGGAGCAAGTAAAAACTCACTTATATTTAGTTAGTCTAGGAAAAAACCTTGGGCAGATCCACAAATCAAGGGGCTAACCCAGCTGCTAGGGGTCATGCAGGAGAAGTACAATCAGTAGTAACCATGATATACTACAAGTTGTCCATGGTTTTAGCTAAGGTTCATAATAGTTCCAGAGTATTATCCCACTGTACATTACATGGTAGCCAGTCCATAGGTGCTTATCAGGGATTATGGCTGTTTTTTACACTTAAAACCTTGTTTTCTGATTGTTTATGATGAAACAGAGTGGTTAACATTGATTTTTGGTTGTTCCTGTAGCAGCCCCACCTAAAGAATGGCTGCACAGGTCACAGCTGCAATCTTTAATAAAACACATTAAACTTGTTTCGTTTGCAAAGACATGAAACTCACTGAGTGGTCACAAAATTGAGTGCTGACACAAAATTAGCTGCAAACTGTTCAGCGGGTTTTTGCCATTCATTCTCCATTTTGGACCAATGTTTTCCAACCAACTCCTCACACCCGTATCCTTCTGCCTAAGAGGTTGCAACAATTATTAAATGTACGTTTATTTTGTTACTTAGCACATACGTAATTGTCAATTAAATGTCTTTCACAGACCTCATACATTAAGTTTGACTGCAGTTTGTGCTAACAGTCTACAATGGGTTCAATGAGTGTACCAGTGCCACTTGGCCTTCAAAATCCACCTACTGATGTAATTTTCCTTTTGAACAAAGTTTCACTAATATCCATAATGTCTGGTTTTGTCGAAACAGCGCCGAAAGGAGCTCAGAGAGGTGCTTACGATCCGCGGGGTTTGTTTCTGGTCCGTTCATACTGTAAAGTGCGCTATGACTCAAAACAGAAACCCAAATGCCTGCACCCTCAGCACCCTGCCTCAGTCAAAAGGACGCCGTGAGGCGTCCGTTAGAGGGGGAGTACTGTCATGGTCCTGCTTCCTGAGACCTTGGCTCCCCCACTGGACTATCTATGAAGACCGAGATCTCCTGAGTTTTTCTTCCACTGCGTACTGTTTATGTAAAGTCCCTTGCTCTTCGTATATTAAATAGTGTTGATCTGCATTTGGGTTTCTGTTTTGAGTCATAGCGCACTTTACAGTATGAACGGACCAGAAACAAACCCAGCGGATCGTAAGCACCTCTCTGAGCTCCTTTCGGCGCTGTTTCGACAAAACCAGGTTTTAATGGAACGGGCGGACATAACGGAGTCCGTCATAAGGCAGATGAAAACGCGTCAACAATCTGCAGTCGCTAATCTAGACACTCCTCCGACCGCCTCTGCTTTTTCAGTCCCTCGCGCGGAGCGCGGAGTCGATTGCGGCCAGCGAGTTCCCGGGCGCCGAGTCCCCGGCCAGCGAGTTTAAAGAGGACATTTTAAAGGAGGGCATTTCAATTGGAGTGCAATGCCAGAAAGCGTGAATTTATGTGGTTTATTTTGTATGCAGTGCGAACACATCAGAGCCCTAAACCATTTAGTTTCTAGTGAAATCTATGAAGTACCTTGTACTGTATTAAATGTAGATTTGTATTTTCAGTCATGAGGTAGATGTTTTTACAGATTTGGGTCCAGAAGCTGGCACTGGGAGTAATAGACAAGTCTGATTCCCATTTGTGATATGGAAGGCTGTGAAGGAGTGTGATATAATTTTGCATATTTTGTTGTACGGGAATGCACATGGGGTGATGGTTTGTCAGAGCGGTTCCCCTGGTTTCACTACACTCACCCACATACAAAATCTAACAGTCCTCAGTGTATATGTGAGTTCAGAATGGTGACGGCTTTGGGATAGAAACTGTCCCTGAATCTATTTGTTCTGGCTGTTATGGTCCTGAAAGTAATTGTTAATTGATTGTTAATGATTGTTGAGTCTAGTGATATAAACCAGGAAGGGGGAGGCTGTATCGGAATCACTGAAAATAGATAGTAATATTGTCATTTTAACGACTGATATCCTGGATAGTAGAAGGTTCATCAAGCGCCCCCTTGATGAGGGGGTTCTGTCGAATGGCAGCCGCTAATGGCTACATGAAGATGGTAAACAGTTAGGGAGAGAGTGGGCAACCTTGTAATTCCCTGGTGTGAAGTGAAGTATGTGATGTTAGTTCATTGGTTATCACTGTGGCTGAAGGTGACGTGTAAAGAATTTTAAATCAATTAATGAATGATGCCCCAAAACCAAACCTCCCTAATATGGAAAACAGGAACTTCCAGATAACCATATCAAAAGCTTTTTCTGCTATGATGGTATTTTCTTGTATGGTTGAGGAGGAGTACATTATACTGAATAATCTCCGGGCATTGGAGAATGAGATTCTACCTTTAATGAAGCCAGTTTGATCCAGGTGGATGATGGATGGGGTTACCTCTTCTAATCTATGTGTTAAAGCGATTATTTTATTGTCTGCATTGAGTGAAATCGGACGATAGCTGGATGCCATTGTTGGGTCCTTATTGGGGTTGAGGAGGAGTGAAATTGTGACTGTGGTGGTGCTGTTTGGATGACTTGATTTTTGTTTTGATTCATTAATCATCCTGATGAAAAGTGGGGCCAAAGTGGACCAGAACTGTTTGTAGAATTCAGCAGGGAAGCCACCCGGTGCTTTATTGTTGGGCATGCGTTTAAGAGCAGCAAACAGTTCGTCTTGAGTAATTGAAGTGATTCTAGTTTATTTATTTGGGTTTCATTGTGTTGTGTTAAATTAATGCTGTTGAGGAATGAATCAGTGGCTTCCTGATTGGGGTTCATTTCTGAAGAATATAGTTTATTGTAGAAATTGTAGAAAACTTAATTAATTTCTTCAGGTGAGCTGGTTAGCCTCCCTGATAAGTTCCTTATGGCTGAGATTGTTGATTTCTCTTTGTTCTGTCTTATTTAATTTGCTAAATATTTACCTGATTTCTTGCTATGATGGAAAGTTTCTTGCCTCAATCGATGGATCATAAGCTGAGTGTGTTTATTGAGTATTTCATTGAATTTTATATTCTGATGGGTTGCTTGTGTTAATCTCTTCCAGTTGTTTAATTTTATGATTTAGTTCCTGTTCTTTTTCTGTCCAGTTTTTGTATACTGAAAATGATATTATTCTACCTGTGAGCACTGTCTGTCTCCCACAGAAGGGAAGGTGATGATCTAATTGTTCATTTTTTGAAAGCATGCCCACTCCACATTGATGGCTCTGAGTGATTGTGTGGGTTTTATACTACTGATTCTCACTATGTGCGCGAGTTACTTGAGTAAGGCGAGTCAGTATCGCCCATTGTCGGCTATGAGTCAGCAGAGTTTTGTGTGCTACTGATTCTGACTCCATATGCAAGTATTGAGCACAAGACAATACTATTGTAAAAGGCACTGTATAAATAAAACTGAGTTCATTTCAGTCAGTTGAGTCACTTGTGTCAGCATTGCCCCATTGGTAGCACAACTGAGTTGTGATTCAGTGTGTGTGCTTTGTGCTGCTGATTGAAAGTTCACTTGAGACAGTTGAGTCAGTATCACCTCATTCTCAACTCAGTGACAAGCTTAGCAGACTACTGATTCTGACTCCATGTGTATGAGTCAGTTGAGTCAATACTGCGATTTTTATGCAATTCAGGCAATTGGGACTCAGCGAGGACTCAAAGGATTCGGGTTTATGGAGACAGGATTTGTGGATCTGGATGACTGATGTCAGGAATTGCTCAGATCTAATATGCACACTGGCAGAGCACTGCAGGAAATGAACATAGTATATTAGTCTGTGGAATGACCAATGGATTTTAATGAACGGCTCAGACCAAATAGACTTGAATTGTACTCAACAGGCGTTGGTGGCAGAGTTCGGCGCTGGTGTGTGTGGTTGTATTGAAAACAATGGAATAGAATGTTGGAAGCGCAGTGCTCCCCACTTCAGAGCCGGAGTGCAGAGGCCTTGAGACTTCTTCTGTCTAGGAGTAATGGTCAAGAGTAATTTCCTCAAGAACATGGGTGGAGCAAATTCAGAGATTCAAAATTCTGCTTTAGTTGTGAGGGTGAGTGTGACTTGTGCCATTGTTGTATTACTGAACTTCATCGTTGAAGCATACTTCAACATACTTCAACCTACTTCATCGCTGAAGCAGGTGCACTGTCAAACTTTAAGAACAAAAACTGTAGTGCTTGTTTAGAAAATATGTTTGGTGATGCTGCCTCTCCATAGCCCCATGTTAGATCACATATTTTGGATCTGTATCACTTCCTCTTTAGTAGGCTACTCACAGCACTCTGTAGCGGGTTTGGTGGTTCGACAATTATTTTTCTTCCCGTCATGAGAAGAGCAAGCTTGCTGAGAGGAGTAAGCTTGCTGCTTAAATCTGATTTTACACATACTTTAAAAGAAGACCTACCAGACCACCAGCCAACAAAAGCCAACCTCAGGTGCACAGAGTTCAGGTGCTCTCAGTACAGGAAGAAAGCATGAGGTAAGTTCCCACCCCTCTTTATAGACCCTGCGCCTCCCCAGGGTCCTAGTGCCAGTCAATCACCCCTCCACACCAATGTTCCCAGTGAGTCTCTATCCCTCCACACTTGAATAACTACCACAAGGGAGATTTTCCTTGCCCTGTTGCTCTTGGGTAAGCAGGACCAGCGCCAGCAGTAAATGAGTCGGGAGCAATTGCAAGGCAGAGAGGGGGAGGCAGAGAAAACAAATGTACACAAAGAAGCGCGTAAATGTAGACTACATCAAACATCCTACCCGACCATCCAAAGCCACACAACACTAAACACAGTAGGCTGTACTACTTGCCTCACATTCTTAGCTCCCTAAAATAGGCTACAGTTGAATTAATGACTTCTGTGTCCCAAGAAGGTGAGTTTGCTACATTACATTTATGCATTTAGTAGATGCTTCTATCCAAAGCAACTTACAAAAAGAGGATAAGGATTGCTCGGGTTGTTCTCCTGTCAGATCATGTCATCTCTGCATAACGACACATCTGAGTTCAGCAAAAAGACCATTATTATGGAGGCCTATCAGTATTTCAAAATGAAAAGCAAGAAATTAAATGAAAAATAAAAACAAATTACTAAGGAGTCTGTAAAATAAAATAGTACAATCTTTAATATATAGGTCGATTTACAGTAAATTATATAAAAGAGGACGAGGCAGTCCACTTGAGGGTGTGACGCCCCCTTTCACCCCCACTTGGCGACGGGCCTGGTAGTAAGTAAGCTAGGGACTTATAAAGTGGTAATATAACAAGAACAGTTATTCTGAGGGACAGTTATTCTCAATTGAAAAACATTTATTTATGTTTATTTGAGCACTTATAGCCGTTCTATTTTTGTGTTTTGTTGCTATGAAAAGATCTTTTCTAAATATTACTGGAGGAGAATAACTGTTCATGTTGTACTACCACCTCATCATTTATATACAACAACTTAAGCACAGTTAACCTTTCAGTATCGTAATCCTAGCTTTAGTGGAAATAAATACAGTGGTATGCCAGAATTATTGGATAGTATTTTGCATTCTGTAAATAAGTTTCATTTTTTACACCACATGAATGGTTTACATCCAACAGATCTTATAGTTAGTAACATATGAAGTTCAAATTTCCTCCACTGGAGGGAGCCATCTGACTATCCTGACCAGGCTCACTGATCAATTCACTTATAATTTTGCCCATCTGTTGTTTTACAGTGCAGTGAGAGGCCACAAAAAAGTTATGAGAAAAAATAAATACTAGAACAATAATGTGGTATTTGTCAGCATTCACTAATATCGCAAGCTTTTCCAATATGAACATTTTCAGTGCTGGAATAGTAACTTGATTTGAATCCATAAGAATGCAATGAGACACGTAAATAAATAAATAAATAAATAAATAAATAAATAAATAAATAAATAAAGCCTGACAACATGAATGAAATAAAAGAGATTTGTCTTGGGAGTGTGTTTAATGTTGGCCCAAATGAACTGCATTGTGTTTAATATGCTCTCTTAGTCATGAACTTTGCCAGGTGGGAGTTTGACAGTTTGTCTGAAGATGGCTTTGAGAGGCAACGGGTGGAAAGGCATGTGGCAAAGATGCCATCTGAGTTCCATTTCTCTAAGTGTTCTGTGCAGAGAATGAATATAATTTGATTGATAGAGTTTCTTCGGAGGAGCGTCACGCGTCATAACGATGATGAGCGACTTCCTTCTGCTTTTCTGGCATCCTACGTGGGGTGAATGAGGGGCTGAGGGGTGAGGGAGAAAGAGTAGTCTGTCATCTTCTCCTCCATTCTCTCTCTTGATTTTTCTCTTGAATGTCTCCAAAGAGACCCGACGATAATAACAAAAACAACTGCTTCAACATGGGCTCTGAAAGGCAGTTTCCTGTGGAGATACAAGAAAATGACAGTTTCCTTTTCATGAAAAGGGAGAGAGAAATTATCATCATTCATCACAACCCCCCGAAGGATCGGAGGATTAAGATAAGCTTGTTTTTTTGCCCCCTCTGTTTCTTCTCTCCACACGGTACTACACCAACAGAGATGGAGGGACTTGCAGACGATCCCTCTTTTCTTAATTTCTCTCTCCCAGCTGGAATACAACAGAGACAGTCATTCTGCTGCCTGTCTTGTAGGTTCTGTAAAATAACAGTAAAATACCACACATATCCAAACAGACACACTCACAAACCACAAACACATATACAGGAAACACACAAAAACACTCATACACATATACTCTCATTTCTACTCTCTACATCTCATATTCATACACACCTTATATCAAGCCAAGCAGATTTGCTGAAATTTCTTAGCATCTCATATTTTCCAGGCATAGGCACCTGCACACAGTTGCCCACGTATATTCATGTAAAGTATATTCACGTATATTTACTTTTCTGATCTCTGAGGGAAATCCATGCTCTGCATTTTACCAAGGCCAATCCATGATGAGTGATCACAGAAACTCTGCAAACAATGAGTAGTCCTGAACACACACTAACCCATAGCAGTGAGCAATGGGCAAAGATGCAAACAAGCAACAGCATGATTTACAGAGAAGATTATTTAAGCTACTCTGGCACATACGTAATGCACAATTCAGTGTGTGAGTTTACATGTGGTGTGTGCTGATTTGCAAGACAGTTTCATGTAACAGTGTGTGTGTGTGTGCGCATGCACGTGTTCGTGTGAGTGTGTGTGTGTGTGTGTGTGTGCGTGTGTGTGTGTGTGTGTGTGTGTGTGAATCTCTGGTCCTCTGCTCTGGCGATGATGCATACTGTAGCCTCTGCAAACATCTGTCTGGGCCTCTGATACCGTCCTTCTGCTGAGTGGCAACAAATGCTGCCACCGATGCCACTGATGCTGTTGCGCTCTAAATACAACTCCCAGATTACAGATGGCACTAAAACCATGGCCTCACATGGATTTACAACATGTAAACACTGATGGGGTAATCCTAGCCTTTGCTGGGATGGGGAGTGTGGGTAGTTGGTAGAGGCTCGCAACAGCTGGCACTGCTACAAAGCGGGGGGTGGAGGGGAAGGGGTGGGGTGGTGGTTGGGATAGAGAAATTCCGATTAGTGTACTGTTGCCCATGTTACTGCTACGAGTCTAAGTTTGTGTGTGTGTGTGTGTGTGTGTGTGTGTGTGTGAATGTGAGAGAGAAAGAAAGAAAGAAAGAACAAAAGGGAGAGGGATAATGTCTTGATGCAAATGTTAGTAATATCCACGTTCTTGTGAATTTGTGAGCTTTCCATCACACAATACACTAAAGCACTACACATTAAACTTTCATTTGTATAGACAAGAAACTCACTCAACTCATCAACTTGTATTGCTTCAAACTTTTAGGCGGAAGGATACAGGTGTGAGAAGTTAGAAAAATAGGTCCACAATTGAGAATGAATGGTCAAAAACCTGTTGGAAACCTTACAGTTTGCAGCAAATTTTGTGTCAGCATATCAGTGAACATTAATGACCACTCAGTGAGTTTCATGTCTGCAAACTAAAGTTGAATGCGTTTTAGGAAAGATTGCAGCTGTGCACCTATGCAGCCATTCTTTAGCTGGGATGTGCTACAGCAACAACCAAAAATTCTCAGAATAAAGGCTTTCGTCAAAATTTCAGTCTTAACCATTATGTTTCATCAAAAATGATCAGAAAACACAGCTTTAAGTGCAAAAAAGCAAACTTGTCCTTTAAAGGTATAAGAGCATGTACCGTTTTGGAGCCCTGAAGTTTTTTTTTTAGTGTGAAGAGTTGACAATTAACCCATACCCCAGGAGGCCGCAGAGAGAGAGAGAGAGAGGGAGGGACTCCTGGGCTGCATGCTTCTGTGTACTGGATGACAGCACAGGAGCAGTGCCAATAATCATACCACAGGCACATGAGGACTAGAGAACAAGAGAAAGAAAGAGAGGAAAGAGAGCAGGAGAGAGGCCTGTGGCTACAGCAAAGCTTTTTTTATAGAAAGACAATCCTCTCTGTATCTCTCTTACTCACTTGCCTTATTCTCTCTTGCTTCCCTCCCCTCTTCTGCATCCCCCCTCAATTCTCCTCTCCCTCTCTTTTGTCTACTCATCCATTGTTCTTTGCATAATTTCTATCTCCTCGCTTGTCATTAGCCAGCTGCCTGCTTAATGAATTTCTTATCTCACAATTTACAATGGCTGCCACGATATGGTTGATTATTTTTAGCGTGTGCATTCTGTGCAGCTGAAATGGAGGGCGCTTAAACAAGGAAGTGGCCTCAGGAAGGAGAAATAAAGAAAAAGGGAGAGGCAGAGAAAGAGAGAGAAATAAAGAGTGAGCAGGATGTACATCTGTACATTTGACCAAACTAAAAGCTATTTTGAAATCGTAAAAGCTTTATTGAATGCAAGCCTACAGGATGCAATTCACAGTGTCAAGTGTAGGTCTGCTTATGTGTGTGTAGGTGTGTGTGCATGCAAGTGTGAGTAGCAGACAGTGTGTGTGTGTGTGTGTGTGTGTGTGTGTGTGTGTGTGTGTGGCAAGAGAGAAAATGACATTGTCAAAGGATGTTATACAATAGCACAATGTGCCGCAGCGATTAAAAGAGTGCAAGAGAGAAGATGGAAAAGGAGAAGTCAGCTTTTTCAAAATAAAAAAAGGAAATGGAGTGAAGGAAGCACCCTGCAGCGCACACAAGAGGTTCCAGAGCCAGTGTGCCTTTGAGAAAAAAAAGGCAGCAAAAGAGCAAGAAAAGAAAAAGAGCATAGAAGAAGAGGAGAGAGGAAGAGAGAATGGGGAAAGAGAGGAAAGGGGGTGTGGTGGCAGATGGAGATGTTCTGCTCCAGTACTGTTCCTCCTCAGCAAAATTAACGCTGTGGAGCCAAGCACAATACATTGTCTGTCTGTCTGTGTCTCTCTCTCTTTCTGTGTGTGTGTGTGTGTGTGTGTGTGTGTGTGTGTGTGTGTGTGTGTGTGTGTGTGTAGCTGTATGTGTGTATGCTTGTAAGCCTGCCTGGGTGTGTCTGTCTTGTGCTATTTTTTGTGTTGCCAAGGATGACCCTTTCAAAACCACAAACAAACCTGCAAAGAAGACCTCAAAGTTTTGGGAAAACAGTGCTAGCAACAGCGCTAGGGCCATTCCTCAGAGAGTCTCTGTGGAAGATGTTATGTGTTAGTAGGTTAGGTGTTTGTGCAAATTATTCCTGTTGAGGAAGCAGAGAACATCAGCAAGGATGTCATCATTGTGGCCATAGCTCTAATCACAACCATTAGCAATGACATGAAATAAATGATCACACACACTCACTCTCTTCCTCACTTATACACACTCCAAATCTCCACTGTAACAGAAGTGAAGAAATTGATGAAGGAATTGATTGATTTTGTAGTGGGGGAGAGGAAGACCTCAAGACTAAAGAGGTTTAAGGTTTAAAATGCTGAGACTTCAACCATGTGCACTATGCTCACAGCTCTTTTTCTCATACACATATGCACCCCCAACTAAACCTACACACTTTCTCTTTCTCTCTCTCTCTCTTTCACACACACACACACACACACACAAAGCTGTTGGCGGAATTCGGCATGTGAAGAGACAGAAACTAATCTCTTCTGGCTGAAGGTCGCAGTGTGCCCGTGCATGTAGGCGTCTTTCCTGTGTTCCAGTGCAAACCCAGCGACAGGTTGTTAGTGGCGGGAAGCGGCTCCCGTGTGGAGCACTGGGCACAGGCAGGTGGAACCGCCATTTGGCAGGGTGGAGCAGGGGCCTCATGGTGCCACCTTTGCTACACACACACATTCTTTCTCTCTGGTCTCTGGTTCTAGTCTCTCTCTTCTTGCAATACATGCACACACACAGATAGCAGTCCACCTGGTAACTGATTGCTGGAGCCAGCTCCTCCCTGTGGTGTGTTCTGGGGACTCCATAGGGGGGACTGAGCTACAAGGTGATGACTGCTATTCACATATGTCCCTGTTTTTCCATATTCCCCACTGGCTACAGTGTGTGTGTGTGTGTGTGTGTGTGTGTGTGTGTGTGTGTGTGCACGTATGAGTATGCAAGTAAATATGTGTGTTGTGTATGTTTATGTGCATAATGTCTGCAGTGTCTGGTGTCTCCAGCTCCATTGATTGTACTAAAAGCTGATTTTTGTAGCATATGCAACACTCCAGTAATGCACTCAGTGTAGCTGTGTGTGTGTGGAAGCAGGTGGAAGAAATAAAAGAAAAGAGGAGGTGAGAGTTTTTGAAGGCCTCCATACATCACTTGCCTGTGTCTCTCAGCTCTCCTTCTCTGTCACAAATGGTGCCCTAGTCCATTTTTAAACGCCAACGATATGATATGGAGCCACTTCTTTTGTCTCTTTTTAAACCAGGGTTCTGACCCACATGTGTCATAGCGGGACGCCTGGGTCAATCCATCTTTACCAGGCTCATTCATCACCGGAGAACGCCCTGGAACCTGACCTTGCCATGGTGACATCGCTCCTGTGACATCACAATGGCCTGCCGTGTCTGTTACCCAGCGACTAAATGGTTACTAAGGGAATTGAGCTGTGGTTTGCCCTCCTCATCACTTAAAATGAAGGATAGAATAAGAGCAGAGAGAACTCTCTCTCATTCTCTCTCTCTCCCTCTGTCTCTCTCTCTCACACACACACACGCACACACACACACCAAATAAACAAATGAACATTCATGTAACTCACATATATGCAGTTTTTTGACAATTAAAATATCTGGTCTGCAGTTCATCCAGTTACCTTTCAACTGCAGTGAGTTATTTCTTGCATTTTTCACACTTGAAATTGTAATTTTAAACAGAGGAAGAGAGTGATGTCTGTAGAGATGGCAAGAGAGACTGTAGAAATGGCAGAGGATAATGAAATATATTTCTCCCCTGTATTTCTGTGTGGGGGGGTGGGTGTGAATGTGTGTGTGTGCTTGTATGCTTATTGTTATCCTATTTTTCTGATTCCCATTTGTCACATTTGTCTGTTTTTGTCTGAAGCGCTGTCAGTCAGAGACAACAACACTCTCTCTCTCTCTATCTTGTTCTCTGTCTGTGTCCCTCATAGACTGTGGAGCAGCTGCTGTCATGAAGCGTTTTTTGTCGCTACCCCACTCATTTCCTACTCAGCGATCGCCTCCATGGCTCTCACCGCCTGCCACTCACTGACGCTATTTTTACCCCTCGACACAGCAGCCTCCCCCAGGGGCCGAGTCCACACCTCCCCCTGAGGCGGACCCACTTTCTAGGCACCAGAGGGAGCGAGGAAAAGAGAAAAGGAGTGAGAGAGAAAGAAATAGATGAAAAAAGAAGTAAGAAAAAAACTGAGAGAAAGAAAAATGGGGAAGGGGGTGAGGCCGGATGAGAGAGAGAGAGAACGAGAAAGAGAGAGGAAAATACATTAACATTTTTTCAAAGAAACAACATGACTGCCAAATCAATTTAGAGTCAATCCTTCTGAGATCCACTCAGCAGGTTTGACTGTTATGTGGTGCAAATGGGGGTGGTGGTGTGTTAGTGCAAAGATTGCTCAAAGAAAAAAAATGCCTCATGGCTTGTATGTGTGTGTGTGTGTGTGTGTGTGTGTGTGTGTGTGTGTGTGTGTGTGTGTGTGTGTGTGTGTGTGCTGCAGCATGTGTGGTGTTGTGCCCCCATCTGTAACGAGTGGCTTTTGCACTGTAAAAGGAGGCCAGATTTGCTGTTTTCTAAAGGGGGAAAGCTAATCGGCTGGCCCCTGCACAGATAACACCCATCAGGCCCAGCAGAGCACCTGAGAAGCCATTGATCATCCGCCGGCCTCTCGGCACAAGAGACCCCAGCCATCTGATAAGGCAGGGGGAGGAGGAGAGGAGGAGAGAGGAGAGGAGCGGCAGCCAGGGGGAAGCAGATTGGCAGGGAGGGAGAAGACAAGCAAGGGGAGTGGCGGGGATGGTGTAGGAGCCATGCTCGATTTGTTCAGAACAGATGTCCGTCTTCAGGGAATGCGTCAGTGATATCGACAGTGACGCTCTGGAGAGGAAGAGCTGAGAGGAAGAGCAGTCTGTGGGTGAATGTGAGGCATACATTGTAAATCGCTTTGAGTGCTCATATGAGTAGAAAAGCGGTGTATAAATGCAATCCATTTACATATACGTGGCTTACATTAGCCTCAGAATTCCAGAACACATTTGGATACAGGTGGCTGTCTGGAATCAAGCTATATAAGAATCATGACGGTGGGATACTGTATGACTTTACAATCTGCAAAAATATAAGTACTGACAGAATATTTTATTCATTTGAATATTTTATAGCACAGAGAAGAATGGTGGTGCAAAAGACACAGGGCTGCATGATATTCTTCTCTATTGCTGTTCTGGGTCCATAAATGACATTTCAAGCATCTGCCCTGGCTATATGACAAACAGGAGTGGAAACAAAATTATTTATTTTGATGTAGAGACAGAATGGGGGTTTCGAGACAATGCAGAAATTTTATGTGATTTCAAGACTGGATTACTCAGGGACCATAACCTTAGACTATAACAGTTAGACTATAACATTAAAATGTGTACATGTGTAAATGTGAACATGGCTGATGCTGTCTAGGGACAGAATCAGTGGTTGTCTTTTAAACTGGATAGCCAATGACCAATCAGAGCAATGTCGGCAAAACAAAAAAAAACGTCTTTGTTTGAAACGAATGACTTGAGTGCCCTTTTTTTCTCAACTTTCAAAGAAACTGTCTACTTTTGCTGGAAACTGTAGATGGCTTGTATGTGGTTTGTTGCTTATGTTGGGGTTGCTAGCTGGCACTCAAAGCCAAGCTAACAGGCTTAGGGTTGGGCTGTCAAAGTCCTCCCCTCCATCATGGATCAGCCCATTAATTCCTGTAGCT
Source organism: Tenualosa thibaudeaui (assembly GCA_027481765.1). Lineage (NCBI taxonomy): Eukaryota > Metazoa > Chordata > Actinopteri > Clupeiformes > Clupeidae > Tenualosa > Tenualosa thibaudeaui. The sequence continues at coordinate 362,952 of JAIFZK010000013.1, read as the reverse complement.
TATCTAGCCAAGCACAGCACTTGTAGTACCATGAGTTGAATTCCCTAGGCCCATATGCTGTATCTGACTTCCAGTCTGCTGCAAATTGCAGTAGACTTGATAGAGAGAGCGGGACAGAGAGTGCTGTGCGCCTGCATGTAAACACAGATGCCTGTACTCTTTGCTACTGCATGTGCTTAAGACCACTGGGAGTCTAAAGTCAACCTGAACCTCAGGATGGAGATTAAAGAGAGAGCACAGTGGGAATTGTGTGTGTGTGTGTGTGTGTATGTGTGTGTGTCCAGTAACAGTGTGTGCACTTGATGTGTCAAAATGAATGGATTATGAACACATTGCACAATGCCTGTATGTGTGTGTTGCTGCAGGGTCATGTTTGTCTGTACTGGCATCAGTGAATGTGTGCGTGTTGGTACCAACTCAAGGCTCATTTTGGTCCAGTAACATGAAGGGAGATAAAGGATAAAGTTTAACAAGAAAGTAATTTATAAAGTAAACAATGTACAACAAATGTACTCAATGTAAATAAATAATATCAGTGTGTATGTAATGTAAGAAATAATGTTGTAGTGCAAGTCAGTCAAATGCAGTTAGCAAAACCAAAAGTGACGCATGCTGAAAAGGGAGAGAGGAAACAAAGAACTGCGAAGCAGCCCCTTTTATGCACAGGGAAATTGTGAAGGTGAATTGATCAGCTGATCACTATCACCTGAGTCATCATTCCACCCTGCAACACACAGACAAAGACCAGAGGGAAACAGCCCATCAGGAGGCAGTGACGGGCAGACCAGTAACAGTGCGTGTGTGTTTGTTCTTGCAGGATGTTAGTGGAACAACCTGCTGCTTCGATCTTTCTGTCTCTCATATGACATGCTGGTAGAGGGGAGAGGACTGAACCTGACAGGCATTTTCATCCTCATTGTTAGCAGTCCAAACAAGGACAACACAAAGCCTCTTGTATCACACTCAGACACAATTTGTGTGTGTATGTGTAACAGACTACGGGACCCAAAAGCAGATCGATGCAAAAAATGTATTTACAACAGGTCAGGGGTAAATTCAAAAAGGGACAAAGCTCAGAAGATCAAAAATCCAAAGAATAATCCAACAAAAAAGGTCTAAGAAGTCTTGGAGGGAAAAACACACAAAAGATCAAGTCCGTGAAAATAAAACAAGGCACAGATAGCAGAACAGAAATCCAATAGTTCGTTGTAAGAAAATCCAAAGTAGCAAAGTAGACAGAGTTCAAAACACAAGTAATCCACGGGTAAGCAAAAAAACACTGGCACAGGCAAGAACACGAGAATCAAACATCAGAACGACAACTCCCGACAGGGAACACGGTCAGACAATCAGACAAAGTGCAATGGAAGGACTGAGGAATATATAGGGAAGGGAGCAATGTAACAAACAAGGGACAGGTGAAACTCATTACAGCAAAGACATGAGGGCTGGGTGCAGAACAGGGGAGGAGAAAGGGGCAGGACAGACAGCAAAACAGAAGCACATGGACAAGGTAAACAATACACAGAGAATGCAAAACTCAGACAGTCCAGTAGGTGGCCGGAATTGTCGAGAGCAGAATCATGACAGTACCTCCCCTCTAACGGACTCCTCCTGGCGTCCCTTTGGTGGAGGTAGGGTGTTGGCGACGGAAGTCCTTGACTAAGTTGGGGTCTAGGATATGCCGGGCCAGAACCTCTCCTCAGGACCGTAGCCCTCCTAGTCTACGAGGTACTGGAGACCCCGGCCCCGGCGACAAACGTCCAAGAGTCTTTTAACTGTGTAAGCCTCTGATCCATCTATGAGGCAGGGGGGAGGTGGGGGAGCAGGGGTTGGGTGCATGGGGCTACAGATAAAGGGTTTAATGCGGGATACATGAAAGGTGGGGTGGATGCGCCGTAGAGGAAAAGGGAGTTTGAGGCAGACGGCTGTGGGACTGATGATCTTGGTGATGGGAAATGGGCCGATGAACTCGACCCTCAGAGGCCGGTCTCGTGTGGACAACCACACCCGTTGACCCTGACGGTAGGAGGGGGCTCGGGACCGACGTCTGTCGGCCTGGGTCTTCATCCGGGCAGCCGAATGGAGAAGGGTGGTGCGGGTACGCCTCCAGGTCTGCAGACAGCGCCAGATGAATCCCTCTGTGGATGGTACCCCGACCTCCTCCTCCTGGTCCGGGAACAACGGGGGTTGGTAACCCAAGGAGCACTCGAAGGGGGATTTGCCCGTGGCGGATGAGATGAGGGAGTTGATGGCTCCATGCAGAAGGGTTCTGGGAAACCATGCAGCGCAGCACGGTCTCTAATGATTGGTTAGCCCTCTCGGATTGACCATTACTCTGTGGGTGAAAACCAGAAGAGAGACAGAGAGGCGATGAGAGAAGAAGGCGCACGAGTGGATACGGTTATCCTTGGAGGAGCGTTGAGAAAGGACTGCTCCGACGCCCACTTCGGAGGCATCAACCTCAACGATAAATTGACGCTCGGGATCAGGCTGGGTCAGGACAGGAGCCGAAGTGAAGCGCCTCTTCAGTTCCTCAAAAGCATTCTCTGCTTCAGATGACCAAGAGAACCTGACCTTCGAGGAGGTCAGGGAAGTGAGTGGAGCAGCGATGGTGAATGAATCACCGGTAGAATGAATCACCGGTAGAAATTGGCGAAACCTAGAAAACTCTGCAGCCCTCAGCGATTGGTGGGTGTAGGCCACTCCAAAACCGCCCTCACCTTCTGCTGGTCCATATGGATGGAGCCCGGGGAGATGACGTGGCCGAGGAAGGAGACCGACTCCTGATGAAACTCACATTTCTCAGCTTTTACGTAGAGTTGATTCTCGAGCAGACGTCTCAGGACCGTGCGGACGTGGGTGATGTGCTCTGACAGGGACTTAGAGAAAATTAAGATGTCATCCAAAAACACAAACACAAAACGATTTAATAAGTCTCTGAGGATGTCATTTACCAGTGTCTGAAAAACGGCAGGGGCGTTAGTGAGGCCAAACGGCATGACAAGATACTCGTAGTGACCGGAAGTGGTATTGAAAGCTGTTTTCCACTCATCCCCCTCACGTATGCGGACCAGGTCGTAGGCGTTCCGCAGGTCTAATTTCGTGAAAACTTTGGCCCCTTGCAAGAGCTCAAAGGCAGATGACATGAGGGGGAGAGGATAACGGTTCTTAATAGTCACATTGTTCAGACCGCGATAGTCTATGCACGGTCGAAGCGATCCGTTCTTCTTAGACACAAAAAAGAAGCCCGCTCCGGCAGGGGACGAGGAAGGGCGAATTATGCCTGCAGCAAGGGACTCCCGTATGTACTTGTCCATGGCCTCCGTCTCGGCGCGGGATAGGGAGTTAATTCGCCCCTTAGGTGGGGAGGCGCCAGGGAGGAGGTCGATGGCACAGTCATAGGGTCGGTGAGGGGGCAAGGAAGAGGCACGGGATATGCTAAAAACGGACTTTAGGTCCATGTAGTTCGGGGGTACAGCAGACAGATCGGGGAACTCTTCGGGTTGAACAGGAACAGACCTCACAGAAATGCTGGGTGGAATAGCACAGTTAGACTGACAGAAGGGGGACCATGCAATTATGCGGCTCTCTACCCAGTCGATATGGGGGTTATGTTTGATTAGCCAGGGATGTCCTAGGAGTACAGGGGAATCAGGAGAGTCTATGACAAAAAATCTAATCGGTTCACAATGGGTGTCGAGAAGGCAGAGACTCACCAGTATGGTGAGCTGACGGACGGTTGCCAGCTTGGCCCCCGTTAAGGTGTTAGCTACCAGGGGCACCTTGAGATCTTCGACAGGAAGCCCCCACTGGTTCACCAGGCCGGCGTCGATGAAGCTCTCCTCCGCACCCGAATCGATGAGGACCTCCGTCTCTCGTCATTGTTTTCCCCAGGTCAGGGCGGCAGGAAGGAGGGTTCGCTGGGTAGGTGAGGGGTTGGTTGAAGTGACGCTCACCCGTACCCCTCTCACGGGTGAGCGTGGGCTTTTACCGGGCAGGCGGCAAGGTAGTGTCCAGGCTGACCACAGTATAGGCATAAGCGGGCTTGTAGTCTTCGCTGTCTCTCCTCCACGCTCAGGCGAGTCCGGTCCACCTGCATCGGCTCCGGGGTTGGCACGATGGGAGGTGGAGAAGAAGAGGTAGCGAGACGGGTGGTTCCTCCACTCACAGCTCCGGATGCCCTGAAACGTCGACGTTGCTGCAGCCTCGTATCGACGCGGATGGCCAGATCGACCAGCCCCTCGCAGGTCTCAGGCAGGTCATGGGAAACCAATTCATCTTTCAACTCCTCCGAGAGACCGTTTAGGAAGGTGTCAAACAGAGCCTTTTTACCCCAGCCTGATGAGATTGCCAGGGTCTGGAAATCCGAAACCGATCGGGAACCCTGGCGTAGATGGAGCAATTTGCGTGCGGCTTCGTGTCCGTGTTTGGAGCGGTCGAAGACTCGCTTCATTTCGGAGGCGAATTCTCGGAAATCATCACAGGCTGGGGACTCCGCTTCTCAAACAGCTGTTCCCCACTCTCGAGCTCGCCCCGACAACTGGGTGATGACGTAAGCCACCTTGGCTCGCTCAGTGGAGAATGACCCGGCCTGGAGGCTAAAAATCAAGGAACACTGGGACAAAAATCAACGACAGGTACCAGTCTTACCAGTGTACCTCTCGGGTGGAGGCAATCTTGGCTCGTGGATCAACGATGCTGCTTGAGCGATTGGTGCCGGAGACGCAGGCAGCACGGAAGAACCCATGGTCGATTGGAGTGGCTGAACTCTGGAAGTGAGACTCCTTACATCGGCTCTAAGGTCTTCAATTAGTGCCTGATGCCGGCTCAGCAGAGACCCATGTTGCTGGATGGCCGAAGACAAATGTCCTGGATCTGCTGGGTCCTTCTTCTTGGTCTGATTGTACTGTAACAGACTACGGGACCCAAAAGCAGATCGATGCAAAAAAATTATTTACAACAGGTCAGGGGTAAATTCAAAAAGGGACAAAGCTCAGAAGATCAAAAATCCAAAGAATAATCCAACAAAAAAGGTCTAAGAAGTCTTGGAGGGAAAAACACACAAAAGATCAAGTCCGTGAAAATAAAACAAGGCACAGATAGGCAGTTGCAAAAAAAAACAGAAATCCAATAGTTCGTTGTAAGAAAATCCAAAGTAGCAAAGTAGACAGAGTTCAAAACACAAGTAATCCACGGGTAAGCAAAAAAACACTGGCACAGGCAAGAACACGAGAATCAAACATCAGAACGACAACTCACGACAGGGAACACGGTCAGACAATCAGACAAAGTGCAATGGAAGGACTGAGGAATATATAGGGAAGGGAGCAATGTAACAAACAAGGGACAGGTGAAACTCATTACAGCAATCAAGGACATGAGGGCCGGGTGCAGAGCAGGGGAGGAGAAAGGGGCAGGACAGACAGCAAAATAGAAGCACATGGACAAGGTAAACAATACACGGAGAATGCAAAACTCAGACAGTCCAGTAGGTGGCCGGGAATTGTCGAGAGCAGGATCATGACAGTATGTGTGTTTGTGCTTTTAAATCATGGGGAGTGCACTCAGCCTTGTCCACCAGTTCACCTATCTTGGCTCCACACTCTCTTCTGACTGCTCTCTTGATGCAGAAATTAACAGCTGTATCAAAAAAGCCTCATCAGCACTTAGTAGGCTCCGCAAAAGAGTGTTTGACAACAACCATCTGAAAGTCAGCACCAAAACTGCAGTGTACAAACTCCACACTGCTCTATGGGGCAGAAACATAGACCACACACAAACGGCAAATAAACTGCTTTCGATGCCTTCAAAACATTCTCACACTAGGTAGACTGAATCCTCCATACTGACATTCTCTCAGTGTCCAACACCATCTGCATTGAAGTAGCTTTGGTGAAAAGGCATCTGCTCTGGATGGGCCACACTGTTCGTATGCCTAGTCATTGTCTCCCTCACCAAACACTGTATGGGCGACTAAGCAACTCAAAGCGAGCTGCTGGTGGTCAGCAAAGGCACTATAAGTACTATACTAAGGAACTCCTGAAGCGCTGCAACATCAACCCAAGCACTCAACAGGCCAACCTGGCAAGTCATCTGCATTAAGACAGCAGAACAAATAAACAATACTTTTCTGCAGAGGAGGACTGAAAGATGGGCCCAACGACACCAAAGGGCAGCTGGTATCACCCCAACATCAGGGCACATTTGCTCCACCTGTGAGTGAATATGTGGCTCCCAAATCATCCTTCATAGTCACATGAAGGGGCACCAGTGCCAAAGACATTAACTTCCCCGACCCATTCCCACCCTCACCCCCTGGAGCAAGCGTCATCATCAGACATGATGGACAGCTAAGATCGGTGTGTGTGTATGTGTGCACATACATACATGTACATGTATGTTCACACTGTGTATCTGTGGGAACCTACTCTTGTTGGGGTTGTTGTTTTATGCCTTTAGCTGACACAAGACAGATAAAAGAATAGAAATCTGCCTCTGGCCCCATCTCCTACACCCCACCCCAACAAACAAGGGAACAACTGTCACAAGTTTCCCTTCAGCAGCCTTCATCTGAGCTCATCAGTCTCCCACATACTGTCTGACCATCATGCCTACACACCACCACAGAAATAAAGTCCCGCCCCCCTACCGACTCTCAAACAACCTGCTGGGCATGTTTTGGGATAGCTATGTATAGTTGGCAGCTGTACACATCAGAAATGTAAGAGCTTTCTTACCTTGTCAACAAAATGCACAAAATGAATGTTTCTATGACTGACAAGAGATCATATCAAAGGGCAGAGTAGTAGCACAAAAGAAAGAGCCATCATTATGGGCAATGATAGCAATATTAGGTACTTCCACAATTTGCAATGCTGCAAGACCACAGGGGAACGATACAATGGCATTTAGTTCATCCCTATTTAAACAGAGCGACTGCCGGAACAGATCTTGGCAAAGCAGCAAAAGTGTCTTGCTTTTAGGATGATAAATTCACTAATTTAGGCTCTTTTAGCTTGTCACTTCTTGTAACATCACACTACAAAAGGGAGGACAAAGTGAATAAAATCAAATCTAAATGCACAATGGATGGCTTAAGGAGCCAAGCTGTCATTGTTTTGCAGTCACATTTTATCAGCATAATCATTTTTGATCTTGAGAAAACAAAACTTGCCTTTCAAGACCTCTGTAAGTTAAGACAGATGAGCTTGTTCTGCTTTGCAGGCTCAATACTTACCAGAGGCCATACCGTAGCGTGGAGTGTTTCATTTGTTTTTATTCTACAGTATTTAATGGCTGTCTGACTGACAGACAGAAAATATACCTTAACAACGGCACTGGGAAGCATCAGCCTACTTTAATTCACAGGAATTTTGAACAAATAACAATGATGTTATTTTACCAGCATCTTGCCCTACAACAAGTTATTTTAATTGTATATTAACTTTTATGGGGCCTAATAGATGGGTGTTTTCTTCTTCATAAATTCCTATTAATCCTGCTCCTACAGCTCATCATACAATTACATTAGTGTTTGAAAACAATGGCTCAGCTTACATATAAATTAATAAGTTACTAATTACAAAAGAAATGGGTACCTGTCCACCAGTCTAGGGGGTGGGGTCTGCCCATGCCAGCTAAGGATGGAGGATGAGGATGGAGATGGAGGTTCTTATGTGGAGGCAGGCTATGAATATGTTCATGCCTGTGCAAAAGCACCTGCTGTTACCAAGGCAGCCTACAGTATATATGTAGCATATTCCTTTTGACATGGCACCAAGCTATTTTAGTGCATTTATATTGAGTCATAATCATGCCTGGGTTAAATTAGGTGGTTTATGAAAAGAAAGGAACATACAGTGCCTCTAGTCAGGCTGTGTGATGACTGCTGTCACATCTAGTGATGCTGTATGGTGACAGTTTCGGCAGAAGCCAACCAGCCCAAACTTCCACCCTGGCACTGCTGCTGCAGCCCATGGCATTCACAGCTGTCTGTGCGCTGAGCGCTCTGCGTCGGCTGAAAATCCCCTCTCATTGTATTCCACTATAATCTTCCTTGCATCGCACTCTCCTATTTATAAACCATAAACCCAGCCCAGCTCTTCAGATTTTATTTTGCACCACTGCCCCCCCCCCCCCCCCCCCAACACACACACACATTCCTCTTGCTGTCATTCTCTCTCTCATTTAAATAAGGAAGCATGTTTTAGTGCAAGGAGATGAATACCAGACGATTACCCCTGCTGGGAGGGCAGTTTAATAGTGGAGGGTTTGGTGGGGGGCTTGGGGAAAAGGAATGTGTAGGGGCCTGAGTGGTGGCCGAGAGAAGAGCTCAATCCCGGGCTTCTGTGAGGGTCATGTCCAGTGACAGCACTGGTCGGCCGGCCTCTCTGCCCCAGCATGGATCGGCCTCCCAAAGGCTGGATCACATTGGTAATCTCAGTTTAAATACACAAATCCCCAGTGGCAATCCAATCAGACCGAGTAGCCTAGACACACACACACACACACACACACACACACACACATACACCCACACACATTCATCCCTGCCTGAGCTGAGATGAAGGGAGAGCTATGCCCTGAGCTGACACAAACACACACATACACACACACACTCCCTTGCCCTCTCTGAATCCCAGCCGGTGGTGTTTAATGCTGTCTCTGAGGGATTTAATCCAGATTACCAGGAGGTAAATCACTCAGTCTTCCTCTGAGCACCACCGCTTAGCTCATCCCGGAGTCGCTTGCACACAGTCACACACACACACACACACACACACACACACACACAGACACACATTCTCATGCACAGAGAGATAGTCACCACATAAAATCTCCCGGTCAATCTCGTCAATCTCAAGCACTGCTACTAAGCACCTATAGGGGGTGCTGTGAACTAAGAACTGATGGTGTAGTATGTCTGTGAGAAGCCGACTGCAGTTGCACTCACACAGCAGGTCTCTTGTGTCTGAGAGAGAAGCTAAGAGAGACAGAGACCTCATAAATGACAGAGCAAGCAAAGAAGAGATAGAGGGTAAAACAATAAAATTGTTGGAGAAAAAGAATGATGAAAAATAAGATGAGAGAAGAAAGAAAAAAGGAGCAGTGGTAACAAAGAAGACAAAAAGAGAGGAAGCGGGGATGTGGTGACAGAGAAAGAAAGGGAGAGTGAGGTGTAGGCTGGAGTAGAGACTATACTAGAAAAAAGCATATAGAAAATAGGAAGAGAGGGATATCAAAGAAGTGATGGGAAGACAGATGTGTGGTCTCCTCTCAACTTCTATATGCAACTGCCTCATCTTGAGAGAGAGACAGGCAGATGGAGGGATGTAATATGAGTGAGAAAGAGAGGAATAGTGCAAATAATGGTGGGAAACAGAATAAAGATGTGGGACTGAGAGAAAAAGACCAAGAGATTGAGTGAAAGGATAAAATCTGCCCTACACATTTTAATGTTCAAGAGTGTGTAATATACGTAAATAAATAAAGAAACATGGTGAGAGAGACTGGAAGAGAGCGAGGACAGTAGAGGAAGTGAAACAACCATTGCGGCCCCCCTTATCCACAGCGGAGTGAGTCTGCCATACTCATGGAGTGAACAAGTCCCAGTGTCTCAAAGCTGCTGACTGTGCCACCTTTGATGAACGTGTTCAATTGAGCACTCAGCTGCCCACAGCTCTTCAAACACTCCCTTTACTGGACTTCCCCCTCTCTCTCTCTTTCAGTCCCCTCTGGACTACTTTCAGGGGACACTGATGCTGGTAAGATGACATAACAAAACATAAAAAGATCAAACAATGAAATCAAAGGAAATGAAATGAGACAGTGGAGTGGATAGCTTTAGGTGGTTCCGGTCTAGTTGGGCCTCTTTGGACGAGCTAATGATGCCCTTTGTAGTGTGCCCCAGCGTCGTTTCAGCCACACACATGCACTCATTTTCCACCCAGATGGACAGCTAATGAAATCTCTCTGGTACATGCTAGGGAGGTGTCTGGGCCAGAATTCGAAGCAGCTCTGCCTCCCCACCTCTGAGCCCTCTTCCTCCTCCTCCTGCTCCTCTCCCCCATCCACCCACAACTTCCACTGACTCCCCCTTCTCCCTCAACTACCCATCCATGCTTGGTTCACTGGTGCTGAGATGAGGCGTAAATTAGGCTGAAAATGTAATATTAACTCCTGGGGACGTGGGCAGGGTCTGCAATGCTCTCTGACTTTTTGAATGTTTGTCTCAGTCACTGTCTCAGTGTGTATGTTGTGTTGTGTGAGAGAGTGAGTGTGTGTGTGTGTGTGTATGTGTGTGTTTGTGTGTGTGTATGGTCTCAAAGCATAAATCTTCTGCCAGCATCAGTACCTGTAGCAGTAATCAAGTCCAAAGCTTTAATTGAAATGAGCTGATAACAACAAAGGTGAGAGAACTTGACGTGACACAAAAGTGGACATACCTGAGAGCATCACTGTAGTAGCTATGACACTGCCAGAGTTTACGTGTGGCTGTGTGCCTCTATACTTGTGTTTTTGTATGCATCCAGGTCTCTCAGTATGTGTTATGTGCATATGTACAGGACTGATTTTGTCATCATATAGTGTGTGTGTGTGTACATGTGTTTGTTTGCATCTGAGTAAGGCCACCAAAATAAATCTTTTTTCTGGTTAAGGGAAGTGTGAAAGTATGGTCTTGTAACAAAAAGCTCTCAGCCAATGACAGTCTTTCAGGTGTGACAGTGCAGTCCGCAGGCTATTATCTACTGTCACTGTTTCATTCATTTTCATTAAACACTTTCGGCAATGATGAAGCACTGCGCTCTGTTGCTCTTTTCCTTCTCTCTCCTCATTCAGCTCTCTCTCCCTCTCTCTCCCCTTTCTATCTTCTCTCAGTTTCTCTTCATTTTCACATCCTTTCAGTTTCTCTTTCTTTTACACCCACTCAGTCTCCACATTTCATCTCTAACACTCCTGCTCTATGCCTCTCTCTTACTCTCTCTGCCTGTGTCATAGCCCTTCTTTTGTGATCCTCTTAGGAATAATACCACATTGTCTCTCACCTCTCTTAACCTTGCACAGTTACACCCAGAGCTTTGTAGTTGCTTTTAAGTAGCTAAGCCAATAAGGACGAAAGCAGCCAGCTGACATGATAATTTTGGGGAAAGCACCATGCTAGGCTACTGTTTCCCTCTCTACTCTCCTGCCCCCTCACCCACATTGCGTCTACCTCCTTTAGAATGCACAATTAGCAGTGCTGCACCCCATCTTCATGTCCAACCAATATCCCATCATGCCTCCCCATCCCCCTCCCTCTCTGGTGCTGACACAGCTCCCACAATTACCATAGCAGTCGACAATTAATTGCTGTGGTGACAAATGACACCTATGCTGGGTAAGCAGGTGTGTATTGGGGAATGGGTGTGTAATTTCAAACACAGTGTATCTGTTATATAATACATTTTTGCCTGTATTTCTCATGTGGCTGACAATGAGGAGCAATCTTTTTTTCACTTCATTAACTAGCCATGCCCCTTTTTTTCAACACTACTTCAAAATGAACAATATACTAGGCTTGATTTTGAGTAAAGTAAAAATGTAAAAATCATGTTCATGCACAAACCACTATGTTTCCAGGATAGGATTCAGCCATGTTAGGCTTATTTATAAAATAGCTGTAAGATTTTGACCATGCTTTTCTTTTAATATGGTCAATAATATTATATTATTTGAACTATGAGCCTATGCGAAGTTTAATATGTAGCATTAAGTAATGTTGCACATTAAAAAAGAAAAAAGTAATTTATCTTTTCTGAAATCTCCTCAAGACACCATTTGAGGATGTATTTTTGTTGGGTTTGAAACTTTCTTTCAACCTCCAGCTGCCAATGATTGTGGACCCACTGTAGCAGTTGCAGGGGACGCGGTGGCATACTTCCATTTGCCCCAGCGCAGTGTCATAGGGCCCCCTCACCCCCTTAATGTGTCTGAGTGGCGAGGTGATACGTCTTAATTAAGAGGCTCTAGCTATGGAGATAGCACCCTGTGGAGACATGAGCAGCTGGGTGAACAAGCTCATCAGAGAGCACTCTGTAGTGCAATGTGGAGAGGATGAGAAGGAAGGGAAAGAGAGATGTAGAGAATTAATAAAAGTTGGTGGAATTGGAAGAGAGCAGATGAAAGGAACAACAGGAGAATGGTGTGTGTGTGTGGGGGGGGGGGATAGGAGGTTGTGGGTATAATAGAGGGAGACATGACAGACAAACAGGTAGGCTACACCATACCAGAGAGATACACAAGATAGTGAATGTGAAAACAGATAGAGGAGTAACACAGATATGTGTAAATGAGCAAGCCAGATAATGAAAGAGAGAGAGAGAGAGAGAGAGAGAGAGAGAGCAAGGTGCAAAAATGAAGACTGAAAAAGGCTAAGAGTAACCAACGGTAAAAGAGGTAAAAAAAGACAGCTCATTATTTTTAAAGGTCTCCTCACAGCTGGTCTGTGACCATCCTCTCGAGTGTGTTGGTGTGCAGCTGAGGTCTAGACACAAGAGAGAAAGGGACATGGCCTTGATAACAGGATGGCCTTGCACAAGAAGCTTACAATACCATCTCTGTGCTCTATCAAGTTTGTCACTGTGTCTGTGCACTATCAACTTTGTCAATGTTTAGACAATTGTAAGAGATAAAAGAAATTGGTAAACTGGTATTTGGAAACAATTGGTAAAAGAAATTCACTTAGCCTTTTACCCTTTTACATCATCCTGTAGCAGCAAGTTTCTCTATAAGGGCAAAGACAATTAGAGTTTGCAGAAGTGAAGTGTGAGTTGCAGTGCCCACTAAAGGAGAGCCAGGAAAGTCAGCTGGAAGATGCTCCTCGTCTTTGGGACGTCAGTGAGCAGCAGATGCTATTGGACTATATGTATACTCTTCTAACTGTTGTTACTGGAGGTATAGTGTATCACTGCCTATCCAACAGTTTGCCCTTTAACTTGCCCTTGAACATGACCCTGATGTGACCCTGACTCACATTCCAGTTAGGAGTGACATTATCCATATACAACTATGGTGACTGGCCTTAATCTGTTGGCGTGCAGTGCATAATTTATGTGGGGCAAAAAAGCCTGTCAGCAGCTCACTTCATTAGTTGCACATTGGTAATACACCAGTTTAGTGTAGAGGGTAGTGAATGTGGAGAGATTGTGTAGAACTATACCCTTTGTTGAAAACCAGCATCTACATCACTGACTCTGTGGTCATGATTAGATTTTGCTATTGCTATTATTATTCATCATGAAAGCATTACCACTCACTGAATGACAACCTGGTCTGCAGCTGGTTGCACCAGCCAACCACGAGTTATCAGGAGCCCCGGATTGAGTTTATTCCTGCCAGTGAAGGTTTAACCAGTGATTAATCCAAAAGGTTCAGTTACTTTTGCACACAGCCTTTTGAGATGGAGTTTTTTTCAAAAAAGACATTAAATGTAACTATTACTCTTGTGCTGTTAGCTTCAGCACACTGTCTTTCACTATATTCGTGATGAAAATCAGATCACATTGGTAACAAAATAATGCAGAAAACTAGGAGAAAACTAGTTAAATTAAACAGGGTTCACAAACGTTCGTACAGCACTGTACACCTGGCACCTAGCAGTGTCTCTCTCTTGTATCTGATTGCCCCTGAAACAGAGGTCCAGTCCCTTCAGTCCACTCCATTCTCATGCCCACCTTTGCACTCATGTCTGATATTACAGCAATTAATGGTCTGGCATTACTGATGTTGTGTCACAAACAAGCAAGAGACAGAGAGAGTGTGTGTGCTGTATATGAGAGTGTGCATGCATGTGTGTACACGGTATCTTGATGATGGAGTTGTAGGGGCAGGGATATTGTTCTGACCTCTGTGATTCTCTGTGATGCTCAGCATTAAACCCCAGTGTGTGGCATGTTAACAGACAGACTGTGTATGTGTTTTATGTGTATGTGACTGGAACATATAGCCAAGTGTGTCAGATTGGCTGGAGTTGATTATGAATGTCTGTGGGTTTGTGGTATTAATGTGTCCCTCTGTGTTTTAAAGCCACCTCTTGTTTACTCAGCTAATTGCCAGGCTTTCTCATTGCCACAGACACCTGCTTACTCTCACTTCCCATTCCATTCTGTTCCTGTCTTAAGGGAGCACTCTTCCTGGTATTTGAATGGGTGATGGAGGATCCATTTGTATCACTTAATCTCAGACATACCCTTAACAGCAGCTATGCAGCCAGGAAAAAACACACAGAGAGGACACTAAACAAAGATGTGTCTGGTATAGATGGCCTTATTCCCTTCATTTTGCCTAATTTTGAAGGCAGCATATATGTATCTGTCATGCTGCCTTGGTGAAGTCAGTATCTTGGCAACAGTGTTTGAACAATTTCATTAAAAAAAGATGGCATTCGAAGTTGCTATCTAGCTAGGTCGTCCAAAATAAAGTTTTAGCTGGTGCCTTGATGGCTTCTACAACAGGTAACTTGTTAGACAGAGAAGACAGTGAAGACATCGAGGCAGCAAGTCCCCCTGTTTCATACACACTGCTTCTATGATACTGCTTGCTGCTTGCTATGAGTTTCAATGAGTCAGCACAGGGAGCATACATAACTTGATGCAGCAATGCTGCTTTATGTATTTATACATTCCAGCAGTGTGACTGTGGGTGAATTTGGGGTGTTTTATCCTGTATCAGTGTGTCCATAGGCAAATGTGGTGCAACTGTTCTAAGGAATGATTCTGGTTCATCATGCTCTGCTTTAGACTGGTTTATGTCCTATTCTATCTATCAAATAGGACATTTTCTGTTTCCATTAGGAATTTCACTTCCTCTACATCACCTATTATTTGTGGTGTTCCACAGGGTTAAATTGTAGGATCTATATCGTTTTCATTGTATATGTTACCTCTGGGCACATCATTCACGGTCATGACATTGCATTTAATTGCTATGCTGATGACACACAGCTGTACATGTCAGTCAAAGCTAATATGCTCAAGATAACTGTACGACAGGACATGCATTGCTGATTTCAGCAGCTGGATGTTGACAGAGGTCATTTTTATTGGCCCAGATAGAAGACTTGATCAACACGTTAAGGTCCTTTTCCAGTCCTGTTATCATCAACTTAGAAACATTTTAAAAATTAGGTCTATGGACAATGAAGGGCAATGAGAGAATTATCCAGGCCTTTGTTTCTTCTAGACTTGATTACTGCAATGCATTATTTTCCAGTCTAAGTTGCCAATCTGCCAATTATTATTATTTCTCTTATTTTTTCTGTAAAGCACATTGTACCCGTTGCTTGAAAAATGCTATATTATTATTATTATTATTATTATTATTATTATTAGGAATGTATGAACTGTAACAAATCTGTTGTGCTCTCAAGCTCTTAAGTTTTCATTTTAAATGTGTATGGGTGTGCTACATCCAATTTATTGCAATGTCGAGCTGTGATTTAGATATTAATCCTTAATGGTTGTTATGGGCTGTTGCCTCAATTACACATGCTCACAAACACACCTGATCCACAATAGGGGTACCTGCTTGCTTTGGAAGCCCTATAGGCTGAGCTATATGTCGCCATAAAGTTTAAAGGAATCAAACAGAAGGTCTATGCACAGTTAGCGGGAATACTAGCATCCTAGGATTTCTGTTTGGACCTCGTATTTTTGTTGTCTTTGTGAGCCTGTTGCCAGACTTGTATCTAATATTATTCTCTCTCTTACTATTTTCTCTTTGATGTTATAACATTATTCTTCTAGTGCTGCTCTTTGCTATTCTTTTTTTATGGTCTGCCCCTAAATTGAACAGGTTTTGAGACAAGTTTTTGCAATTTTTGCTATTTTATTTATATAGCAATAGTATTGTCTCATGACGCTTTACAGAAGGAGTACCCAAGAGCAACAGGGGGAAGCAGAAACTCCCTTATGTTCTCTAGGAAGTCTAGGAAGAAACCTTGGGCAGATCCACGAATCAAGGGGCTAACTCAACTGCCAGGGGTTATGCAGGAAAAGTACAATTAGTAGTAATCATGATAGACTACAAGTTGTCCATGGTTTTAGCTAAGGATCATAATAGTTCCAGAATATTAACCCATGACATTGCATGGTAGTCAGTCCATAGGTGTTTGTCAAGAATTGAAGGCTGGACAGTGTAGTAGTAGCTAGACATAATGTTAAAGTCAAGGAAAGAGATGGATCATGACAGTAACAGTAAGGGTTCATTTCACAGTGTCATTGTGAGGGGGGTGTCAGTCACAAAGCCTCAGGGAAGGGAAGTCAGTCCTGGCAAGGGCATCTAAGAAGGGCCTCTAGGATGGAGAGTCAGTCCTGGCATGGGCCTCCCATAGTGTTGGTTGCAGTCCACTCAGGAGGGGAAGGTGACAGGGGTGGCACTCAACAGACAAGTGATTAATTAACCATTTTCAGGGGTGTAAACGTATCTTAGAAGTAGGTTCAATTTGTCTGCCATGTCTCACTGGTAGGGGTAGTTGAACTTTGAGTGGCATGTTGCAAGGGCAAGACAGTACATGTGTCATTTTCTGTCTTATCTGCTAACAGATCTTATGGCAGCTCTTTGTCTCAGCTGCTGTTACATCCATATTTATTTAGAATTGGATTAAATAGTGTCACCTTTTCCTCTAATCCCAGTGAGATCCTCAAGTTTAGAGATTCAGTGAAGTCAGTCATTGCAATTCTAATAGTGAAATACTTTCACAAAGGAAGGTACAAATAATGGGACAACACCCTCATCCAGCAGTGTTTGCTCACAGTCCCAATAAAAAGCGATATCCTCTCTTGTCACCACCGTTAATGGAAACCACCGTTTCACTGTCAACTTATCAAAACCCTAACATCCATAATAAATGAACCATCCATGCATAATTAATTTAACATTTAAAAGACTGGAACTCTATTTCATCTTCATTAAGACGCCTGTGGCATGTAAAAGCGTCTCGCCCCTACAAGGATTTATCCATCACTCAGCCACGTTCATTCCAGACCTTTCACTCTTTGGACTTTCATTTCAGCTGAGAGTCCCACAACATAATCACAGGCAGTTTACATACTGCATCATACAAGTGACCACATGTGTGTATTGATAAGTTGAGTGTTGGGATTGTTGTGTTGGGCCAATCTTTGCACACATGTAGTTAACCTCCAGTGTGATCTGAGTCAACATCATCAACCAAGATAATCAAAGCCAGCAGCTTTCACCCTCTTCACTATGTGAATGCCAAATAGTTATGAGAAAATCAGAACTGTTACAGGACAAATTTTTCAAGGCTTGGTATCTTCAGGTTTTTTTGCTCTCTGTGTGACAGCACCTAGAGGACTGGCAGACTCATAGATGCAATTTAGGCAGTGGAAAAGGTCAAAGACAGGATAATAAAAAGATTTTGACTGCATACATAATTGAAAAGACCCCTGCCAAAACTGCCAAAGCCGTCTGTGTAATATACCGATCCATTATTCTTCACCTCCAATATCCCCCAGAGATGTCTTTGATAGTGGCCCACTGCAAACCCTCATAAGCCCTGGCAGGCCAAGGTGACAGCTGACAGAGGGGTTGGTGCGAGGAAGAGCACAAGGGGAGATAAGGGGGCACAGACAAAGCCCTGCAGGATATTGGGTGTGCCAGGGCCCAAGGTGACTTGGAAGGCCCAAGGAGATTTGTAGGCTACAGCTCAAGATTCAGAGCCTTGAGCCACTAAATACAGCAACCCATACAATTGGATGTACTGTATAGAAAAATATTTTCATTATTGAATTGTTAATGTAATCTATCTATCTATCTATCTATCTAAAGCATGAAGAGACACTTGTGCAGAAAGCTATCAGCTGTTGACATAGCAATGTGTCACAGTTGCAGCCTTGGGTCTCACCGCAGGTGTTGTCCTCTCTCACTCTCCTACTCTCTCTCTCTCTCTCTCACTCTTCCTGATCAACTACACTCAGTATCTAGAACTTGCCATAGCTTTCTCCAGAGTCTCTCCTTCCACTCTGTGGAAGCCTTAAAGGCGCAATGCCATACATCTACAGGGTATTTGAACTTGTTTTCTGAGATCTGTAAAGATGGTATGCAATTTTAGTTGGGCTGAAAACGGTCCAAGAAGACCTTAACAGGGCCCTATGCAGCCTATGTGAATAGGCCTGTAGTAAAATGCCTTGTTTGTCTACCTTTTGGGGGTAAGCTCATTAAAATGATAATAAGCTGCACTCTGATTAGCTGCTGTGAATATTTACATCGGTTTGCAAATATCAGAACTGCAAGGGAAAACAAATTGGAATATTAAATTTCAGAGGAAGAGAAAGATACAGCCTATGATACGTATCCACAAATTGCTTAAAACTGAAAACAGGCACATTGCAATGGTAAGTTTGGAATGTGTAGGGTTTCATACTCGCCAACATAACCAGATAACTGCTTTGTTAAAGCAAGGTTAAGGTTACAGCCACAGGTTAAAACTTGCAAACCCTGTTGTATTTGTTACAAATTCCAGTTAATTCTTTTCAAAATGCGCTGGACACAGAAATAATGATGGACTTCTCCAAAACGTGACTGTCGCCGTTTGTCCCTAAAATGAGACCGCTGCTGCTCTGCCTATTGTTGCATGGATTTTCAGTTACTTGGCATAACTAGGTATAGCGATTCTGTGGGACGGGCACAAATCAAATACATGAGAGAATGGATTGGACAATAATTTAGTTCTAGGCATAACTGAGAGACTTTTCGAATTGGCCTGTTTTCTCTGTTTATTTTTTTTGCTGGCTTTTGCAGACAGCAGAGATAGTGTTACATTTTCACATGCAACATAAGACATATACTTATATAGACCATATAGATCATATTTCAAAAACAACAGGTTTTTCAGTCTTCAGTCAATGGGATTTTTGTCACACCAGTGTCACTTATACTGACATGTAATTTCTGTGTTGGGTATCACGAGCAAATAAGTCCTCACACACTCTTCATCACTGCAAACACACCACACATGCTATCTCACTATAACAGAGTGACACACAGAGAGACAGAGAGAGAGAGAGGAGGAGAGGGGAAGGTGTAAGAGAGGATTAGGTTTAGAAATAGTTATTATTATTAATTAAAATTATTATTAAGTAAAAACAAATCAAGCCCAAACAATCCAATTGCAGGTGGACTATATAAGTATAAATGGATTTAGAGGGTTTTGCATACACCCCTGTCCACACAAATGGGCCAATGCTGACTGACAGTAAACATATTATGCAGATGGGCAGCAAGACAAGCCATCTGTTCTGAAGGAGATAGAATCATTTCAACAACTCAAGATGGTCCATTGATCTATTGAATTGGTGTAAGTGTAATTAAACACAACCTGATTGTGTTCCAAAAGGGCACGCTGAGGAATCAACAAATGAAAACCATTATGATGAAGGAAATAATGATAATACTAGAATAAAAAAAAATAAAGACTGAGAGCTGAAGCACCTGGTGTGTTTAAAATGCAGTGAGAGTGACAATAAGAAAAAGGGCCGCTGGAGCAGACACACCCAACATGCCTCTACCACCTCCCTACCCTCAGCTTCCTCTCTCATTCTCTCACACACACATGCACAAACACACACACACACTCTTTCTCTGTCACACACACACACACACACACACACACACATACACATGTACACTTACACTTTCTATCTCCATCGTGCAGAAAAAAATATAAACCAGCTAATAAAACATCCACACCTACAAAACAAAGCAAAACATATAAGTCATATGGCTTCACAGGAACTGTAAAACTGAACTTATTACTTGTGACTTGTAAAAAAAAAAAAAACAGCTGAATGAGGTGACATAAACAAGACTCGGCCCACATATGGCCCACAGTCACAATGGAATCAGATACAACCTGGGTAAGAGCTATAAACAACTGCTGCCTGGGAAACATATGGAAGTATAAAAAAAGAAGTGATGGTTTTTGATGTTCTTGGAGGCGTCATCATGCTTTACATTTCACTGATGCTTTTACTGTAGGAGTTTACACCTTCTCAAAGGGCTCAGTATTCTTTTATGTAATTTGCTTTAAATATTTACAGTGGAAGCAGAGATTTTGACAGGTTGTGTGTTTTCCTTACTGTAACACTTGTTTCCTTGCTGAAACAAAAGATTCCAAAATGAACTCTTACTTTTCTGTTTCACCCTTTCACATCTCTCTTACCACTTGACCTCTGTCTCTCCTTGTTATCTATTTCTCCCTTGCTCTCTTTCATTCATTTACAGGAGAAACGAATGTTTGTCTATAGCTGTTCTCACCCCAGTTTCAATTAGAGAAGAGAAGGTCCTCTTTATAATTAGTTTCTGGGGGACAACAACAGGCCAAACAGGAGACTCCCCTGATTTATGAAGCATTTACCATGCGCAGAGCAGGGGAGTGAAATGGCATCCGGGAGAGAAGGGGGTGGGGGTGGTGGTGGTGGTGGTGGTGGGGGGGGTAGGGAATTGGCATTGGAGGGGAAAGGGGAAAAATCCCCCTCCCATCTACACCCCACCCTCACAAAATTCCAATTGAGAGGGAAAGACAGAGGAAGAAAGAATGAAATTTACAAACAGAGGAGGAAGATGGAGGGAAAGAAAGAGCATGAGAGAATGAGAAGAGAAGAGAAAAAAATAGAGTAAATGAGAGTAACAGGAGAAAGAGAGAGAGAGAGAGAGAGAGAGAGCTGTCTGTGATTAACAATCATTTCCGAAGCTTTATTATTCCTTGCCAAATGAAAATCCAGACACGGGTATAAATCTTTTCTCCCCTGCCTTACTTAAATAACTCACATGCCATTATTGCTTTAAATTTGCTGCAGTGTAACCACCCCATTCACATTGGCAATATCATACGGAAGGACTGTGGGGGTGGGCAACAGCAGACTGGAGAAGGGTGAGGTGGGAAAAGAGAGAGAGAGCACTTGTGTGTGAGAGAGAGCGAGATGGAAATAAGGTTGTCAAACCCTGCAAAGCTTAATATATGTTTGAGAGGGGGGTGCACTAAATGGTTGATATAAGGGGATCAATAGAATCAAAGGCATGAATCAGAGCAGGTTAAATCACACTCAGTCTCCCGATTTATAGACAGACACAGGGATAAGTGACTATTGATGGCCAAGAGGCCTTTCCTTCACCCATAATTCCAGAGGAGGAGGAGGATGTGGCCTTGCTGGCCCTAAAAGCCTTTATCGCTCGTCCATTCATACATAAAAGCTCAGCTCACTAAGGGTCTTTCTAAGAGACAAGAAAAAGCTTTCAGAGAGTCTTCAATTATTGCTAGTTGAATGATGTAAATACAGACGGCTGTTAAAGTCACTGATGTACAGGCTCCCATTAGGACCTCGACTAATAATCATCTGCCATGGAAAATCATGTGAGTACTGAGGGAAGAGGCAGAGAAGTCATCATGTCCTCCTTGAGCTAACCTGTGGTAAGACTGACACTGGAACCATTTAGAACCAGTAATCAACGTAATCTTAATGATTATTTGTGAGCTTTTTCTTCCGTAGATTATGTATGTTCCACACACACAGCCCAAATATTGTGGGTTTGAATCTTGACTGCCACTAATGTGCCTTTAAATAAGGCACTTGCTCTAGAGGAGAAGTAACTGATAACTGACAAATGTAAGTCACTTTGGATAAAAGTATCTGATAAATGTAAATGTAAAATTACAGCGCAGCAGTCCCTCCTCATTGTCCGAAGCATATTGTATTTGTGCATTTCATTTCTTTCTCTCTCTCTCTCTCTCTGTTTGTGTGTATGTGTGTTTTCTTATGCAAGTCTGTGTACATACAGGAATTGTTTGTGTCACTGAGTAGTGGTGAAACGCTAATCGGTGTCTGACATCCATGGCTAATTGTGGTCCTTTTAGGTGGGAGGGAGGCGGGTTTGCTTTTCTTCAGTCATCTGAGCTGTCTGTCACACAGTAAAGTATGTAGTGCTGCAGGGTGGTCACACAGACACACATGCACACACACACACACACACGCGGACACACATACACAATTATCTATAACTGAAAAGAGAAAGAGAAAGAACAAATGTTGCAGGTAAGGTTATGTAGCCCTATGGAAAACAGGTATTGCAAAAAAAGAATTTCGTAAAGATGTTTTAAGTGTTTTGAGAACACAGACAAAAAAGTGTAGGAGAACTAGGCTGCATGGTGGCTAGCACAGCGTTCCAAGACATGAGGGACACGGACTTCGACCAACACCATAGCTGGGACTAACTATGAATGACCTCTGCTGAAGTTTTCTCTTCTTCGCTATTCTGGATTCTTACTGCATGTGAGCCACGTGCTTCATGGTTCAGGTAGCCCTTTTTAAATTTTATTTCCTGGCCACAAGGAGGTGAAGCAACCATTTGTGTTTTAAGGCTATGATGCACACAAGCGACGTACAGGCCTGCAACATTTTGAATTTGAGGTTGAACAATTTATCTAATGCCATTGTCGACACTAAGGAAGTAGGAAACGTTTGGAACTTTGAAATAAAAGCAAAGATTTTTGTGTTGAATGATTGAATATTGTTTTAAGTAAAGGGTGAATAATTTTGAGATAATAGGGTAGCTACCCCAGTAAATGCCAGGTGTGCAAGGGGGCGCTACAATTGAAATTGAATAACTATTGAAATAAAAAGATGGTAGTTACTGAACATAATTGTTATGGAAAAACACACCCTGCAGAGAAAATATTATTGTTTTATTGGTGACTGTGAGCCTAGATTGTTGGTTTCACAAATGTATGAGTGTCCATGCAAATCTCTCTGTGTGAATTTCTCTAAATAGTGTGTATGTGTGTGTGTGTGTGTGTGTGTGTGTGTGTGTGTGTGTGTGTGTGTGTGTATGAGAAAAAGGGAGCACTGTATGTCTGTCAGTGTGATCAGCAGGTGGGTGTGGATAGTACTCACTCACACAGAGAGGGATAGACACACACATGCACACTGAGCTCTGTGTCCCAGCTGTAATGATGCTAGCACTGACACCACTGCCTGGGCTGCCCTGATAATGAGAAGCCATTGGTCTGCCACAGCATCAGTGTGTGTGTGTGTGTGTGTGTTTGTGTCTGTCTGTCTTATTATGTAGTGCATTTGTGTGCCCGTATGTGTTTGTGGGTTTACAAAGCCCTGGCCTTTCTCTCTGTCTGTGACAATGTGGAAAAAATATAATTTCTAAAGGTATGGATGTTTGTCTTTCTTTTGGCATTGTGGTAAATAAAAAGTTGGGGTGTGTGTTTGTGAAATAACTCTCTCCCTCTACCTCTCCAGCATTGCTGTTAGGGCTTGATCAAACAGGTCGATAGGTATTGAGAGCATCGACATCCTGCTGTCCAGTGATCTCTTTGATGTTTTAAATCCAGGTTTGGTCACCTGTAGCCCTGGCGGACCTTGAAGGCCATATCACATTCTGGGCATCTTAGCCCCCTTCGTGGCCTTCTTTGTTTCTAATCTCCTGCTTTCTGCTTGACTTTAGTGGCCTGGTCAATAGTTAATTAAGGGTTTGACAGCAGCGGGGCCTTGGAGCTATTTAACAGGGCTGTCGATGTGGATGCACCTGACTGAGCAGTGCTGCACATCACTTGGGTAGAAGTGAGCTTCCACTGGGGTGCCAGAGGCGTCATGACCTAAGTGCACATATTGGGAACCCATGCAACCCACCTCACACTGTGAGAACCAAAATCCATCTGGCAGAAACTGGGACTGGGAACTCACTAATGGAGTTTCCTGTATCCAAATTTGATTCTAAAAAACAAGACGTAGTCTCAAATTGAAGACCTGTGAAATCCATGTCTAATTAAACAATGTTTTCCTAAAGTCCTTCCAGCCAAACTCAACCTGTGCCCACATTACTAGTAAAGAGTCTACCTTCACCTGTATACTACTGTTGCCCAGTTGTACAAACAGTTTAATTTGGATTTGAGATTTTGATCTGGATTTGGAAATCCCATGTTTTGCTATCTGGAACCAGGTAACCCACTGTGTTGTTATGCTGTTTTCAAGGCAAGTTAATTTTATCTATATAGTACATTTCATACACATCAATGTGCTTCACAGAGAATGAAAAACAGAGAGCAGCAAAACAGAATAAAAATGCATAGATAAAAGAAAATAATAAAATCAGAGTAGATGGCACAGAGATCTGAAATGAAGTAGCCTTGAGATTGAAATAATAAAATTAAATAAAAAGGTAATAAAGCATGTGTATCAAACAATTCACATGAAGGCATCTGAAAACAATGGGGGCATCTTTGATATTCCTCTAGAAAGTGAACACAGTTGATTTTACAGCTGTTTTCTGATAGTGATAAGTACCAGAATCTCCTGATAATAAATGGAACTAAGTAATGGTAATTTGTTTTAGTTTTACTGTCCCCCCATCAGTTAGCGTTAGCTGCCATTACACTATTTGGCTTATGTTGTACCAAATTCTCTTGTTCTCATACCTAACTGCAGCACTCAGCAATGTCAAACAACAGGACTATTGACTTTAAAGAAAAAAATGCGACAACATTGTACATTCACATTGTATATTCTCACCAAACCATGTGGATTTGTTTGCAAATCAAAGAATATGAACCAGTGATGATTATTTTCGAGTTCTGTTGACTGACAAGGTAATAAACATGATTTGGGTTTCATTCAGTTTCAGTTTCATTTTGACTGGCTCACGTTTTCATAATGCAAATGCTTGTAACCATGGCAATAGCTACCACTGAGGACACTGAGGTCATGTCCTCAGTATTTTCTCTAGATTTGATGAGATTTATAATCCCCTCTGTTAGATATATCTAACTTCTCAAAACAAGAATGTTGGACAAAAATTGTGGAGTAGGCTCTTGCCTACTTCTGTTCGCATGAATCATACAATCAAACTCAGTCACAAACAAATGAGCTGCTAGCTTTTGTCATTGTGAAGCAGAGATACAATGGGTCTTCTGCTAGAATGAGATGGTAAACTCTTCAGAATAAATATTTCTTAACTTTAACTGTCAAAACTGCAGATCCTGTCTCCACAAATCACAGCCTCTCCTGAAAATTTCTTTTGCAAGTGGAAGATCCACAGATGCAGCATGAGAGAGAATGACAGGCAGACAATTTTGATTAGGTTGTTCGTTGTTTGTGCAGACATACCCAGTTGACTTCTAGCTCTCTCTCACTAGGCTATTAATCAGTCATAATAAACAGTCTTTTACAAAGTAATAGGTCTACGCATTTCACCCTGTGTGGTCGCAGTGTAGGGTATCCTATATAAATAAACTAAAACAGCTACCCTACGTTTTCACTGCCTGGGGCTGTTTTAGTGACAACTGGGTTGACAGCTCTTCTGTGTTATTAAAAGCTAGTATCGTTTTTGCAAGTTAGGATGTCTGAAACTGCATTTTGGAGAAATTATTTGCAGCTTATAATAATAATAAGTTGGTTCACCCCACAATGAGCCATTTAACCATCAAAGTAACTATGAAGCTGGTAAATTTAAATTTAAATTTGGTAAATTATAGAATGTTGCCTGGTGTTCCTTTAAATCACCTTTAAATCAATAAAATGTTTAAATCACTAAACACGATAGGACCACACTACCTCCAATATCTAATATGTTTCACTCTAGAAGAACAGACTTTAGAATTGTTTCAAATGCCTTAGTAACACTTACTATATAAAACATTTATATAGGTTTGTAAGGGATTAAGAATGTGTTACAGTATTATTTGATGTGTATTGTGGATTTCTGAACATTGTTAAATTATGAAATTATTATTTGTAAGTAATTAGTAAACTGATTCTAAGTAAGTTGTAACTATGTTGTTGTTTATATTATTTGCTTGTAAGCTATTCAGTGTGAACCTATTATTCAATTTAAATTTTTAATTGATTGACATTTATACTGTGATCTCATTATAGCCATGGTCTCAAAATATATAAATAAATAATAAATAAATAAAACAATAAATATGCAAAAATAAATAAGAACAACAGACTAACAAAAATGAAACAGGAGGATCAACAAGCTAGTTGCTGACCATAATGTTTTTTGTCTGGATTTGGAAAAAATCTGGAAAATGTCCACAGAGCCTGCTCCCGGACATAGAGTAGGAGGCCATTCCAGAGTGTGGGTGCACAAAGACAAATGATCAATGCCCAGCTGATTTTTTATTTTTTTTTTTACAAATGGTCAGAAGACCAGCACTCATAGAGCACAATGTACATGCCGATTCATATGGCTTAAGGAGCTTGCTTAAACAGACAAGTGCAAGATTGTTTAAGGCCTTATATGTTGAAAGAAGGATTTTAAAATCAGTCCTAGATTGTATTGGTGTCAATACAAGGAAGTGACTGCGAATGGAGAGATGAGCTGTGCGAATGTGAGACAGAGTGAGGGGGCGTGGTCGTGACCAGATCTGATGCAGACCTGACATTACCACCCCCTTCAGGCCCCTCCGGCGACTAGAATCGAGGATGGCACTGACCGAATAGGCTGGGCCGTCGTCCAACAGGAGCGGCAGAGGCGGGTCCGGTTGTGCCTCAGATTCTGGGGAAGGAAAAACACAATGGGGTGCATGGTAAGGTTTGAGTAGTGACACGTGGAAAGTAGGGTGAATACGATAATGTGAGGGCAAGCGTAACTTATATGTGACGGGGTTGACCTGCTGCGTGATTTCAAAGGGTCCGATGAACCGGGGACTGAGCTTCTTAGAGGGCAGTCGGAGGCGGATGTCCCGGGTAGAGAGCCAGACCTTCTGGCTCACTTCATAGGAAGGAGTAGGTCCTCTCCGGACATCCGCGTGGTGCTGGAATCGACGCACTGCCCTTTGAAGCTGTTCATGTGCGTTTTTCCAGACCGTCCCGCTCTCACGGTACCACTCCTCCACGGCGACCACGTTGGTTGGCTCGGAGTGCCAGGGAAAGAGGGGTGGCTGATAGCCGAGTGGGGACTGGCATGGCGTGTGCATTCTGTGCATTCTGCCCTGTGCGAGTTCTGTGCATACTCGGCCCAGGGGAGGTAATAGCTCCAGGTGGTCTGGTGTTGCACGAAGTAGGTGCGGAGAAACCTCCCGATCTCCTGAATCTTCCGCTCCGTCTGGCCATTGGCTTGTGGGTGGTATCCAGACATAAGGCTCACGGTCACACCTAGGCATCCCAGAAAGGCCCGCCAGAACCTGGAGATGAATCTTCCGCGAGACCAAAGTGACAAAACACATGTGTAAATACAGCTGCTGAGGGAACGGATTTCAATGGAACTAATCTACAAAACTTTGAAAAACGATCTGCTATGACTAAGATACAGGTGTGCTGGTTAGAGTTTGGGAGATCCGTTATAAAGTCTATGCCCAGGTCTGACCAGGGCCTCTGAGGAATCGGGAGAGGGAGAAGTTTACCGGCTGGTAGTTGTCTGGGAGTCTTTGCCATCGCACACTCAGCACACCCCGCCACGTACCTCTTCCCTGGCCACCAGTATTGGTCACAGAGAAGCATGAGGGTCTGGTTAGTCCCCAGGTGACCAGTGCCTGAAGAAATATGGAGACTCTCCAACACCTCCTGGCGGAGTCAGGTGGGAACATACTGCCGGTTGGCCGGGGTCTCCGACAGGGCTGGTCCTTGGGTGATCGTCCAGGGTCCACTGGATGGGACTGACTATGATGCAGTTAGGTAGGATAGGCTCATTGGACTTCGTTGGCATCACCGTGGACCCTGGACAGCGCATCAGCCACCACATTCGTGGACCCTGGCCTGTAAGACAGAGTAAAATCAGACCTTGTGAAAAATAGTGCCCACCGAGCCTGACGGGGGTTTAGTCTCTTGGCTTCCCAGAGGTAGGCGAGGTTTCTATGGTCCATCAACACCCGGAAGGGGTGCTGTGCTCCTTCCAGCCAATGACGCCACTCTAGGGCAAGTTTCACTGCGAGCAATTCACGATTACCGATATCGTAATTCTGCTCCGCGGGTGAAAACTTGCGGGAGAAGAAGGCGCATGGCTGTAGTCTGGAAGGGGTTCAATTTTCTTGTGACAAAACCGCTCCTGCCCCTGTAGTGGAGGCATCCACCTCTACTATGAATGGTTTACTTGGATCCGGGAGTGTGAGGAGCGGGGGAGAGGAGAAGGAAGCCTTGAGGGACTGGAGGGCCTGATCAGCCTCAGGAGACCATCGGAGGGTTTTCGGCTCACCTCTGAGCAGATCTGTGAGTGGGGCCACCAGTAGACTGTAATAAAACATTTGTAAAAGTTCGCAAATCCTAAAAGTCTTTGTAAGTCTTTCACCGTAGCCGGTACTGGCCAGTTCAACACCGCTTCAACCTTCCCTTGGTCCATCTTGACCCCCTGGGGGAAATATGATAACTGAGGAACTGGACTTGATCCGTATGGAAAGTACACTTTTCAGCTTTCAGGAATAGGTGATGTTCGCGCAGCTTACGGAGTACCTGGGTAACGTGGTGGAGATGTTCGGCCTCGTTCCGGGAGTAGATCAGGATGTCGTCAATGTACACAATGACAAAACGATGGAGGTACTCCCGGAACACTTCATTCATGTAGGCCTGGAATACAGAGGGGGCGTTGGCTAGTCCATACGGCATTACTCGGTAGTGTCCGTTGGAAGTGATAAATGCCGTCTTCCATTCATCTCCCTCACATATTCGGATCAGGTTGTAGGCACTATGCAAATCTAGCTTCATGAATATTGTTGCTCCACGGAGTTGTTCTAGAGCGGCCGGGACCAGAGGAAGGGGATGACGGAACTTGACCGTTATGTTATTCAGAGCTCGGTAGTCTATGCAGGGAGCAGACCACCGTCCACGAAGAAAAAACTGGATGCAGCTGGAGACACGGATGGACGGATGTATCCTTGTTGTAAGGCTTCTTGAATGTATTCCTCCATAGCCTTTTGTTCGGGCAAGGATAGTGGGTAGACTTTACCTCTAGGCACTGGCTCACTGGGCAGCAGGTCGATTGCGCAATAGCAGGGTTGGTGTGGGGGTAGTTGTGCTGCACGTGTGGGACAAAAGACATCGGAGTAGTGGCGGTACTCGTGAGGGATGTTTGTGCTACGCGTGGAGTGCGGGCTCTCGACAGAAGTGGTCCCTAACACCAGTGCTGGGTTATTACACCGGGACCTAGGGACAGGAAGATAGGACAAACATTTAGAAAAACAGTTATCCCCCCATTTCAATATCTCCCCTGTGGCCCAATCAATGACTGGGGCATGCACTAGCACTAGCTCCCTCGAGCACCAGCAGATCAATCTCCTCCTGATGACAGAATCCTACTTGGAGCGTTAGTGGGCCTACTGCATGCTGGACGACTCGGCGGGTTATGGGACGTCCTACAATTGATTGGATCATGTAGGGTTGTTGGCTGTCGTGGCGCTGAAGCCGCAGGCGTCGGCAGGTGGACCCCGCTATGAAGTTCCCCGCGGAGCCGGAGTGGAGGAGGGCCTGGGCTGTGAAAGAGACACCTGCCACCGTGAGCCCACTCTCAGCCCACTGAAGGGCCTTGCCGTCCAGACGTGAGATGATGTAAGCCACCTCACCTCGTTCGGTGGGGAAGCGACGTGGATCCATTTTCAGGGCAAGAGTGCACTGTAGTAGGAACCCACCACAAGCATCAGGATCCCCTGAATAGACGGGCGGATCAGGGTGCGGGGCGACTAGGCTGACCTGAGGCACTAGGTTTTGGCATATCTCTTCGACTGCCACCCCAAGAGATTCGGGAGTTTTACCCTCCATTGTATCAGTCTGGCCTTCTGTCAGGCACAGACAAGACTCGATGGACGTGATGAATCAAATGGGTATTTATTTACAATTAGATTAACAGAAATCAACACAAGCCAACGTCCGCTACAGATAACAGAAGGGTAAACAATAATGGGAAAGCTCAGAAGACACGGGGCAGAAATAACACACAAGGGATCTCGAATACTAAGAAAGGTACAACTAAGATGGTTAAAGAACTAAGGAGATCAACAATACCGACTGATAAATCCAGGAACGCAGGGGTTAGATACTTAGAGTTTGTAGGAACAGACAATGAACACAACTGACGCGGAGTACATCCAAGACAGGATTGACGAGGCCAGACACCAGGGAATCAGGGAGGGACCTATATAGTGTGGAGACCAGGTGATACCAATTAGTACTCAGGTGACGGCGATCGTGCACAAGGAAGTGACTGCGAACAGGGAGATGAGCTGTGCGTGTGAGGGGGCGTGGTTGTGACCAGATCTGATGCAGACCTGACAATTGGCATCCAATGAAGAGCAGCTAAAACAGGTGTATTGTGACTTTGTACGCATTCATTAAGACTCTAACTCTAACAATGAAATAAATTAAAATGAAACAATTAAAATTCACATTAAACTTGCAAATTATGATGCCATATGGTAGCATATAGATGGAAAAAAGAATGGGGCCCAGAACTGACCCCTGGGGAACATCAAATTTTACATCACACTGTCTGGAGCTGGTGTTCTGTGTTCAAAATTACATACTGGGATCTGTTGATAGATATGAGTAAAACCAGGAAAGGAATGACCCTTTGATTCCAATGAGATTCTCAAGGCGGCTAAAAAGTATGTAGTGTCAATGGCTGCACTCAGGTCAAGAAGAAGTAAGAGTAATACTTGGTTAGCGTCACTTGCAAGTAATAAGTCACAGGTAGCTCTGGTCAAAGCCGCCTCTATAGTGTCACCAAACCTGAAATTTCTGAATATAGATGGGCTGTGAGTTGTTCCACAACAGCCCTCTCAAGTACCTTGGACATGAAGGGCAGGTTGGACATAGATCTGTAGTTCTGCAGGACTTCAGGGTCCATGTTTGGCTTTTTGAGTAGTGGTTTAATTAATGCTGACTTGAAGGCGCAGTATGGTGCTGAGAGCAAGTGACTTGTCAGTGATGAGGAGATAGGAGCTACTTAGGACAGGGATCAGATCTCTAAACAAAGCAGATGGTATTGGGTCCAACTGGCAGGTTGTAGGTTTTGACATTTTAACTAAGTTCATAAATAGAGAGATGGATTTAAACTGTAAAGGGGATGGGAAGCTAAACCATCAATATTCTGTGTAATGTCTGAAACATCTGTAATTGTATAAATTTTGTCTCTAATCAAGTCAATCTTTTATGTGAAAAAGGCCATTAAGCCTTGAATTCTGTGCTAGCAGCAAGAGCATGTGATCGTGTGAGTTTGCTGAAAGCATAAACAGGAACCTCGGTTGCTTTTATTGCTTTTATCAGGTTTGGAAAATATGCTGTTCTTGCAAGAGGGAGTAATTTGTAATTTTTAAAACTAACTGCCAAGGCCGAACAGTTAGCTTCGAGTTTAGTCACTTGCCATTTACACTCAAATCTTTTGCAAGCCCTTTTGAGCGTTGTCCGTGTACCATGGCACTGATTTCATGCAAGTGCGCCTATGTGATGACAGAGATGGCAGCATAGTCGCTTGGGTCAATGCAATGTTTAGATTATCTGTTCAATCAAATGTCGGCCATTAAGAGCTTGGCATTATTGTGTGGCATGTGAACAGGGACAGTAAAGTAGATGCATGATCTGAGATTGGGGTGGGGTCTTTCTCATGTTGAGTAAAATCAAGACAAGTTATCAAGTCAATAAAATCCATAGAGGAATTATTTACATACAAGTTAAAATCTCCTAATAACAGTATTTTGTCATATTTGACTACTGCCATGAAAAAAAGTCAGAGAATTCTAAAAGAAGTGTTGTGGTTGGGGGGGATAAAACAAGAATGTTCTGGCTTTCTCTAATGACCAAGCTAGGTCCTCAAATGTCTCCAACCAAACATTCAGTGTAGTTTTAAAAAAAAGATCATTGCCACACCACCACCTCTTTTCCCTTTCCTGGGAGAAAATAAAAAGTTACACTGTGGAGGTATGGTGAGTTAC
This sequence comes from Tenualosa thibaudeaui, assembly GCA_027481765.1. Lineage (NCBI taxonomy): Eukaryota > Metazoa > Chordata > Actinopteri > Clupeiformes > Clupeidae > Tenualosa > Tenualosa thibaudeaui. The sequence continues at coordinate 331,025 of JAIFZK010000013.1, read as the reverse complement.
GCATATAAAGGTAATTGTTTGGATAAAAATATGATTACACTTTTTTAAGGGATGCAAAAATCATTTTAGATGTGCATATAGCTATAAATGTATTTATAAATGATTCATAATAGGTAAGGTGAATCTATGCTCCATCCATTAAACACTTTCTGGGACCATGAGAAGGTGTATTAGGGTATAGAGTAGGACTATAACAATTCAGTCAATTTTTAGCCTCATATCAACATTACATAAACATTTAATCAGCTTCTGTAGTTCAAGTTACACACATTAACAATGCAATGTTCAACAGTGCTTAAAATATCATATTGATTAAAACCCCTCTAAATGTTTTATATAATTAGTTCATTGTATAATAGGCTCTGTGAATAGCTTACAAGTAAATCATACTACAATTTCTATTTATTTTTTTTATTTGTCTTTTTTTAGTAGGTGAGTCCTATTGAGACCTTAAGCCTCTCTTGCAAGGGAGCGCTGACATACAAATGTATACACATTGCACAAAAAATGACGAAACACAGAAAAGACAGAGGTTAAAAAAATGCTATAACAATTGGATTGCTTGAGACAGGTTAGGGGCACCACAGTAGTAAAGACTCTGTCATCTGCATACAGATGGATCTTGGCATTTCCAACAGAAGCAATGGTGTTGTTGTATATAGTGAAAAGGACTGGACCAAGAATTAAGCCTTGGGAGTTGTGTTGGATAGATAGTTCTTAAACAAGCCAGCAGCCTTTGTGCTCATGTCAGTCCTATTTAGCAAGATGGAATGATTGACTGTGCCAGAGGCATTGGACAGGTCAATGAACAAGGCAGCATAGCTCATCTTCATGTCTAGTGCCATTATTAAGACCTATGATACTGTGCTGGACTAAGGATATTGTGCTGTAGCAAAAATTCCTTAACTTGAGTGTTCACTAGGGACTAATTATTAGTAATAATCTAGATCTAGGCAGGGTATCCCCCCCTTTTGATATTAGCAACACATGGGCTGCTTTCCAAACATAGACGTCGGAGGAGAGAGATATATTGAAAATATTTGTGAGAGGTTCTGTAATTATGTTCGCTGCCAGTCTTAATAAGGCAGGATCAAGACTCTCAGGACCTGCCGATTTTTTGGTGTCAAGTTGTTTGAGGGCCTTGAGTACTGCAGCTGTGTTTTTTAAAATTAGACCCATCCTGAGAGTCAGATGTATCAGGAAGGGAGTTGGCAGATGAAGGGATAAGGTCAGCAGGACAAGACTGTTCAAACAGATTCCCTGATGAAGTGTTTGTTGAATAGGTTCACAATACTCCCTTTAATTGAGATCTGCTGGGTAGCTACAATTAGCTGTATCATGCAGAGGCTAAGCTAATGAGGTTATGGTTTTCCAAAATGTTGAGGGGTTATTAATTATGATCAGAAATTGACTTCAGATCAGATTTGCATTTTCTGATTTATAGTAAGTACATCTGTTCCTCAAATTAGTCTGAAATTAGTCCACTCAGACTGTAAATCTGTGGCTCTTGCTAAAGCCCAGGCAGAATTTCTATCATGAATCAGTGAGGCGAGCTCTGGCGAAAACCAGGGGTTATCCTGCCCCTTTATTCCGTAGCAGGTTGTGGGAGTATGTTTGTCAGTGACAGAAAGAAAATGTGAGTGGAAATAACTCAATGCTATATTGATGTCAGGAATGAGGCTGATTGTTGAGAAATCACAGTTGATTAGATCATGTAAAAAGGCTTGTTCTACAAATCTTTCAAAATTTCTCTTTATAAGCATACAGGGTTTAGTTTTGGGGAGCCTGGTGTCCCTAATGCAGGATATTGTGCAGTGATCACTAATATCATCTGGAAATACTCCTGTCACTGAATAGTTAAATCAGAGTTGACCTGAGATTTAACATTAGGACGAGTAGGGGAATTGCATAATTCATAATACAAACTACAAACTTTTTTGGTTTCGTTTTACATATATAAACATACATATATAAACATATGTAAATATATATAAATATCAAAGTATCAAAATGTTAATAATTACAGTTATGAGTAATGTTTTAATGACATTTTGGTATTTTGTAAGTAAGTATCATTTCATATGACATTCTGATGTTTTAAATAAACAACTGTCTCAATTGATTTACTGTTACTGATTTATAAATGCCTTTATGTACGTATGCACGTGTGCATGGCATATATGTATGCTGGAGATAAAATTAAGATACAATATCATAAATAATCCTATAACACAGAAAAAAATAAGCCATAACTTTAATTAACCTTAAAAATAGTATGAACTTTTAATGCATATCTGTGGTAGCATTAACCCAGCAGTGAGTATTCATCTACCCAAAGATTTTGGTATTTATAGGTCAGCCAAATGGGTTACTGTAGCCCCAGGTTGGGTTGGTCCTCTTTTTACTCAGCACATAGGTTATAATTGGGTTACTTTTTAACCCAGCAGTTTATTCTTTTAATGTTAGCGATCTACTAATGCTATCTTATTTTAAGACTGCTTTTACTCAGATTTTATTACCCATGCTTTTGTTTTGTTTTTTGTTTGAAGCACATCGAACTTCCTCTGAGTATGAAATGCGCTGTATAAATATGCCTAAAAATGCCTTGCCTTGAGCACAGAATGGAGGATCACAAGGGAAGGGTAACTACAGTGAGTTGGAGGCATCAGGTCTGGAGAGTCATCATTACACACATACACATACACACACACACACACACACACACACACAACCCTCCCATTCCCCTCTATCACGCTGTGTATCATATCCATTGTTTTGCCTCTGATAATTCTAACCTGTCAACATCAGTCAAAGTGAAGTTAGGCCACATTTCCAGTGCAGTTCATCCCACTTTCCTTTTTCAAGAAGTCAGCCGGCAGGAACGCCACTCTTGTGCTTCCATCAACTGACCCTTCCAGAGTCACACATTTCTCTATGGCAATCAAATTGCCCAGAATGAATGAGGCATTTACTTATTTCACCTCCCTTGTGCTTTGGTTGGCTAGCAGGCAGCTTGCTGAGGACAAGAGTGAGGCGTCTAGGCAGATAGCATGTCGGCCTGTCTGTGATTAGCTTCGACGTGCCATTAATCCTTTCTCTGGGTGTCTACATAGTGACAAGGGAAAAAAACAGCACACAGTCTTCACAAAAGCCATCCTGAAACACCAAATTAGATAATGATTGACCTCAGAGAGAGAGAGAGAGTGGTAGGAGGGGGGGATTGGTTCAAAGCAAAGCAAAAACCTTTGATATTTAGCTCTGCAGATGTGTCCTCTGTTGGAAGAGCATGGACATTCATGGCCATGGACAGGAAAATATATTTTGAAATATATATATATATATATATATATATAGTCAATGGAAGTCAAAGCTGTAGTCAGGTTGGATGGAATGGATAGATGGATGAGTAAATAGATGGGTGTGGTGGATGGGAGAGTTTGTGGTGGATTTGCATGCCAAACTGTTGGCCTGTTTTATAGACAGTTCTGCCTGTTTCCCCAGCAGCCCTGCAGGCTTTCACTGCTAACCTCCAGCCAGTGGGGAACAAACAGCTTTCAACTAATGATCTGCTTTGCATTTCACTTAATTAGGTGTGTTTAAATAGCACACAGCTGTAATTAGGAGCTTCTGTCTAGCTACCTTTTTCCAACACTCACACACACAAACACATTTAAAGACCCCTCCCCCCCAACTCACATACTCACATTGGTACATTTCTCAAGTCATCAAAGTTTGCATAACAGTAAGTACAAATAATGAAGCTGTCAGAGCCATTTTTGCACAATTGACACGTAACAGTTTGCCTTACACAGATGTTCTTATGAAAATGTTTCCCGCATTTCGTTTCAACCATAAAATGTAACTCATCTATATATGGAAATTGCTGGAGATCAGACAGGATTCTGGCCTGAGTCATCTTTAGCAGTTAGCAAATTTCAATATGCACAACAGGTCTGTCTGCCATGAAGCCCATTGAAGTCCGAGGCCAAATCACAACACAAAAATCTAGGGACCAATCACAATCACTTACACAAAATGAGATGGGCTTATTATGATAACGGACAGGGCAGTGCACTCAACACATCCAGTGATGGTGTCAGCCTGTAACTTCTATAGACTTGCCTTTTTAAACTTTGCTCATAAGAATGCAGTGTACAGTGGAGTACAGTATGCTTTAAAAAGTTAGATTTTCACTTCACCTGAACACTTCTAGCCAAAATATTAGCTTGGGCATATAACATGCGACACTACCTATATCAGGGTCTTCCTCTGAGAGCTACTTTGACAAAATCAACGTGTGCGAGAGCTACTCTGCCTTGACTACTGCAATGCCCTCCTATCAGGTCTTCCAGTGAGACCGCTACAGATGATCCAGAATGCAGCTGCATGTCTGTTTTTTAACCAACCAAAGGGTGCATGTCACACCTCTGTTCCTTGAACTCCACTGGCTACCCTTAGCCACTCACATCAAATTCAAGGCACTAATGGTGGTCTACAGGGTGATTGATGGTTCTGCTGCCATTTACCTGAATACTCTCTTAAAGCCCTATGTCACCCGCCGACCACTTCTAGCATGGCATCTAGCATGGCCAACACCTTGCGCAGAACAATCCAGACTCTTCTCATGTGTTGTTCCACACTGGTGGAATGACCTTCCAAACACTACCAGATCAACCGATGCCCTCTCCATCTTCAAGAAACTCTTGAAGACCCAGCTCTTCTAGGAATATCTCCTGGCTTGAATTTCTGAATACCAGGAATGCACTTAACCTTCTACACTTATTCTTTCTTTATACTGCACTTTTATTACACTATTGCACTTTCAACTTAAAATACTGCAAATTTTATGTTAGCAATATGCACTCTTTGTTAGTTTTGTTTCATTGTGTTGTAGCTTGAATGTTATCCTCTTTTGTAAGTCGCTTTGGATAAAAGAGCCTGCTAAATGCATAAATGTAAATGTACTCTACTTTTATTTCATTGGTATTACTAATAGGCCTGGAGATAAGAGTTAGCATCCTTTACTATCTAACACACTTACAACACAGTACAAACACTCATCTGAAGTGTCATCTAAATTTGTAGCGCCCTTATTTTCCATAGTTACAGCCAAATCTGGTGTGCACTACCAATATCAATTCTCATAAGAGCAGTAGAACTGTGATAATTTTGTACCAGACAGGGCAGGATGTTTGAATTTTATTTCATAGAGATTTTAACAGGTGTAATTCCTTTTGTGACTTGAGAGTTATTTACATTTCCTTTGACCATTTGGAGAGCTACTCTTAAGCAGGTGGCGAGCTACTGGTAGCTCCGAGCTACCTGTTGGAGACCCCTGCCCTATGTATATCATCATCATCAGATATCTGGTCTGTAATGTCATGACCCAGGTATTTTGCTTTCTTACAGACACCCATGACTTCTGACAGATAGAAATCTGGAAAACACAGCTCTTTGTCACCTTATTTATACATACCAAAACAACACTCTTTAGCATTATATTACACATTATATTTCATCACATACTCTCTCGCTCTTTGTGTTTACTGTTTTTGTAATGTGCATTGTGCACAAATGACTAGATGATGGAAGTTGAACTAGCTGTCTTGAGAATTTCAATTCAGATCTGTGACATGCCCCAAAGCGACAGAGAAAAACAGTAAACAAAGAGAGTGAGAGAGAGAGAGAGAGAGAGAGAGGTATTCCTGTTTTGGATTGTTGTCTCAATTTGGATATGCTATTCTCTCTGCAGCTAGTGCAGGCAGAAAAAGAGGATAATGCTGGAGCACCGGAAAAGATGAGCTCTTTCCCTCTGCTCTCCCATGCAGCATCTACCTCCCTCGTCAACTGTGTCCCACCTCCTGCTGCACAGCAATCAAAGCAGCAGGACTGAGAGAATGGTGAATCCGGTAGATAGAGTAGGATGTTAGAAATTACCAGTGTCTCCATGGTGACCTTCATTGGAATGTTTGTGTGTGTGTGTGTCTGTGTGTGTGTGTGTGTGTGTGTGTGTGGGCTCATTTCAAGATGCTGCACACCACTGGGGACCTGTCTAACTCTATCTTTATAGTCAGCATTAATTAACTCTTTTATGTTGAGAGCTGGTGTGTCTGTGTGTGCATGCAAGTGTGTGTTTCTGTGTTCTGTGTCTGTCAAGATGATCAAGCTCAGTCAAGACTCTTGTCTTTGTGGTACCTTAGTGGTGGAATGAATTGGATACAGTCACATCTTCTGACAGCTTAGAGATTTTTGAAAGACGTTTAAAGACTCATCTCTTTACTATATACTTAGACTAGTAGATTAATTGTCAAATACGTTAGTTAATATCATCTGCGTTTCTGTAATTTGTTCATTAATTCAGGCATTTTGGCTTTTGGCATAACTCAACTCTGCATTACGGGACATGGGTAGAGCTAAGACACAAAAATGAGAGCAAATCTGGATTAAATGATTGAACTATTAAGGTAAACATATTAGAGTGAACCTTATGGGTGGGTATGGCTGAGTCACCAAAGCATTATTATTGGTCCTGCTTATGACTTATTTTTTAAATTTAGGTATGACTTGTAATGTATGATGTTAATCATCTATTGTAATACTACTAGCCTTTACATTTAGTAAATATATTAGTTGTGGGACTCAAAAAAAATCTAATTACCGTATTGGCCCGAATATAAGACAGGGTTTTTGTTCTAAAAATAGCTCTTAAAAAGGGGGGGGGGGCTCATCTTATATTCGCAGACTAGACAAAATACCGTGTATTGATTAATAGTGTTTTGACTTAGCCTAACCTAAAAGAATCGGCCACAATGCCACAACACTGAATAATGGAGAGGTCAAGAGATTGTCTTGAACAGAGTGGTTTGAAGACTAGTCAAATTAATCAACAGCTTAGACAATTTCAAAATTATGGTAATCCTCAAATAACTCTCAAGCTGCCAAAAAATATGGGATCGGGGAATGAGAAAAGCAGGATCACGGTCATGTTGGCATGTCTTGCAGACGGAACTAAACTCCCACCATATGTGATTCTGAAGCGCAAGACTGTCCCCAAGAAGACCATACAAGCTGGCATTATCGTGCATGCACAGGAGAGGGGCTGGATGGACCCTGAACTGGTGGTAGAGAAAATGAACGGCGATTTTGTGATCATTCCGGGAGGAATGACGAGCCAGCTGCAGGTTTTAGATGTTGTCGTCAACAAGCCATTTAAGGATAACCTGAGCAAGAGGTACACAGAGTGGCTCCTGTCAGGTAACCACACACTAACACCGACTGGGAGAATTCAGAAGCCTGCGGTGCATCTGCTATGTGAATAGATCCTCCAAGTATGGGATGCCATTTCACCAGAGAGCATTACTTACGGGTTTAAGACATGCTGCATATCAAATGCACTGGATGGAAGCGAGGATGACATTCTGTGGGCGGGACTGGTGGAACATGAAATTGACGACAGTGAGAGTGAGCGAGGAGAGGTGGAGTATGTTTGTGCTGAGTAGATATAGTTTAGTAGCAGAGCTAATTTTGCACTGTTCAGTGGTTTAATGTTGTAAACCATATGTTAATGCAATCTTTGCATTTTCCATTTTTTTGCACTTTTCTGGACAATTATAAGCTATGAGAAGTTATGTATTGACATATTGAACTTTATGAACATTCAGTCGAACATTTATTGAATGATGAATGCACTTTTATGTTTTAATTTAACCAGAACAAGTTTTGTCTACTCAGTAGCCTACTACAGTTTAGCCCCTTTCCCAGTGTTTTGGACTTTTATGGAAAGTGTTCATGGAGTGATACTGTGAAATGTGTTCTAATAATGTGTTTTTACATCTATATGTGAAAAAGAAAAGCATATGATTTTTTTCCAACAAATTATAAACAGCATTTTCAAATAAATTAGTTTTATATATGAGACAAAATTTGGTCTTAAAAATTGTTTTCCCAAAAATGAACCTGGAAAAAGGGTGGTTGTCTTATATTCAGGGTCGTCTTATATTCGGGCCAATACAGTAATTATGGGCTTGAGAAGCAACATCTTAACAATTTAAATGTACTTTGGTATATAACTGAATTGTGTTGACCTTTAGTTGAACTCCCCTGGCTTATGCTTCTGCCAGATTTCAGCATGGTGCCTGGTGGTAGTCTTCTGGCCGGTTAGGGCAGAGAAATTTTAAATGTAAACAGGCTCTGGTTAGAGCAAAAGACGCCATTCCCTGTCAGTGACGTCAATAATGTCAGTGATCACAGCAAACTAATTTGTAATGCTTACCAAGGTCCAATGATCCCCTGTCACAATAAATCAACTTTCGTTTTTTTTCGTCATAAAGCTGATGAATTTTGTTTGAAATTGTACAATTTTCGTCCACCAAACCCAGCAACGACTTCTGGTTCCAATGGTTGTTTTCGTGTTGTGTCTTGTGCATCAGTATTACATGAATAAATAAATTATATATATTAATTTATATAATTCTGAACATCTGGCTGAATGCCCGTAATTAAGAACATGGTGAGTTTGAGGATGAGAATGCTAAAGGCCAAAGGCAAATCCTCTAATAGGGAATGGAATGCACACACACACACACAAACACGCAAACATGCAGGCATACATACAAACATACAATACCAGCAGAAAGCTTAGGCTTTGTGGGTTATGTCAGTGCACACTTCTTCTGATGTGATGTGACGTTCTGAGCACAGACTCTAATTAGACATATTGGAGATGACCTACAGTAATAAAGGAGGAGGAGGACAGCAGTGAAGGCCAGAGACAATACAGACACCCAACCACAGCTGTAACTTTTCTTTTCTTCTCTCTTCTGACATGTACCCCTCCCTCCAGCCCGTAGCCTTAAACGGGGTCACCTATCCCTCTCTCTGATGCAGCAGCAGCAACAGAGTGTCTCTGTCTCTGCTTTGCTCTCCTGGGTATGTGTTGTGGGGAAGCATTGTGTGTTTGTGGGGCTGAGAGAGCTGAAATGTGGAGATGAAAGGAATGCAAAATGTCCCTTTCAAGGGCTGTTCTATGTGTGCCTGTCTGGCCCCATGATTGACAGGTGACTCAGCTGCATGTTCAAAGTGCATGTGTGTGATTGTGCAGATGTGTATGTGATGTTTGTGTGTCTGCATGTATCTAAAGTGTGGTAGCTGTAGTTGTCTTTATGAGATGTGGGTCAGTATGTGATAGGAGAGCTGTAAGCAGGACCAGGGGTGTGTGTCCTCCAGAGCCTCCTTAGGGTGTGTGAGGGGTGAGGTGACTGAAGGCCCACTACCTAATGTGATGCCTGTGTTATGTAATGGAAGGTGAGAGGGGTCAGACCACTGGGGCCACAAGCAGCTATTCCCTTGTCTACTATCTCCCTCTCAGTGGTTTACTGTTAGAAATGTGTTTTACCTAAACCTCTCTCAGATTCCTCCTATACACGTGTTTGATCTATAGTAATAAAGGTGAGTTAAATCTCTCTTTGACATCTATATTCTCTCTGCATATCTGCATAATTATTTGTCTGCTCCTTTTCAGGCAGAATGGGGCTGCAGAGGGAAATATATTGACATCCACATTAGTAATCTGATATTTACTATGGGAGGTAGGCTAATGTTGGTATTTTTGTATAGTTCTTAAAGGAGCAATCTGGTGTGAATCAATCCATAGCCCTGTTTTTCAAGGTCACAGAGAAAATTTGATACGACATAGACTGAATAGCAAACCAGTAACTAACATTAACTCAATGGGGCACAGGAAAATGAAACTGAAAGTGAGCACTTTGTGATCTCAAACAACTTTAGCTTTAGCTTGATTCACACTGGATTTCTCCTTTAGTGTTTGGTGAGATGAAAAGGCAGAGAGAGCTATAGCACAAACATTTCACTGTGAATAGTGATATGACAACCTGAACATGAAACAAAATGCGAAAGGGACTTCTGACTTTCAAAAATTCAAGTGTCCGTTTTGAGCTGCCTCTCTTTGTCTTTCTCCTTTCCCACTCTGTCTCCTGTTTCCTCCGGCTGTGTGGCCAGATTGATGGGTGACCTAGGCGCCCAGTCACGGCACTCTGATGAGGCCCAGAGTCAGACTGGCAGCGGCACTCACTCGCAACTAATGGAGCAGGCAGGGTCACCTTCCACTGGCCAGAGGGATGGAGAGAGTAAAAGAAACAAAGAAAGGAAGATAGAGGCATGAAGACAAAGAGAAAGAGGGAGATGTAAAAAGAAAAGGACTGTAAGATTAAGGGAAGGAGTGAGATGGAGAGACACAGAAACACAAGAAGAGAGAGAGAAAGAGGACATGAAGCAGAGGGGAAATTGAGTTTAATGAGAAGATTAATAATAGATACTTGGCCAAATATCATAGCATGCTATACACTTTAACTTTTCAAACACAGAGGACAGCAAGGTCCTGGAAACTTTTGTGTTGGGGAGGCAGCTAGTCATTTTTCAGACAGAAATCTCCAGAAAAGCCTAAAACCTGACAGGCGGAGCCTGTGGAAGAATAAACAACAATGGTCTGGCTGACTGAGCAAGCTAATTAACTTGAAAAACTATAAAAATGTAAATTGCAATTTGCAACCATGGGCACCTAATTAAATCCAGTGGAATGTTAAGGACCAAATTGAATTTGTGAGAGAAGAGAGCGAGACAGAGGAAAGAGGGGAAATATGATTTCCCTCTTCCGGTGTATTGATTGGCCACAGTGGACCAATTTAAACACATGCATAGAGGCAGAGGTGGGCCTGATCCTTGGAACACAGGGAGATACCTGCAGAGGCTTTGTGTTCAAAATTATATAAAAAGTAAAAATAAGAACATCTTATAAATACATGTGGAAAAATCACAAAGCTTGAACTCCACATACACCTTCTCAGAGGTTTTGCTTAGTTTTGTTTCTGATCTCTGAATTCGTACTTATACATGAATCTGAATTTGTGAATATACTTTTCTGTCATAAAACATATGGGTTTCTCACCTCACTCTTATAGTAATTCATCCCACGTATTTTAGTAAATCTAAGAAAAAAGTAAAATTCTTTTGAGTCCTTTTGACAATGGTTATGAGTGGGTCTAACGAATGTGTATTTTTATTTTCACATCAAAGAAATGTCAAATAATGTATTTCAGTAATAACTACTACCTCCTGCCTCCTCTCTGCTGCATGGAACAACAATGAAATGAAATGAAACCTGCTATCATATATTTTCCATTATAATAAATACATGACTCTTTGGAATGTATGACCAGTTATTACCATTGCAATATGGGCTAATAAATTGTTTTCTGTGTACATGTACTCTGAATGTTCTCTGGTCTCTGTGTTTTTTTACTGCAGAATATGTAAAGTAGTGCATGCTTTCACATCATTATCAGAACATTATCACCCAACAGCTTTTGGGTGGTGGCAAGTAGGACTGCTGGAGAAAAATGTTGTTTAACTTTATTTATTCTTTTTATTTTATGAGAGTGCCGCTCTGAATATTTAAGCTGCCATTATCACAGATGGATACGGGAAGGCTCAGGCCTGTGTGTGGCTTTTTATTGGTCTAATAAACAATAATCACCCAACTCCCTCATACCCCGATGCACTCTCATATTGTTACATTTCACAGCTGATGTGAGTGATAATGAACAAATGATGAAGGGTGTTGGTTACAAAAAGAGAGACAGATGTGAAGACAAATAAAATCTTGTTTGCTTATCTCTCTCCAGTCTTTGTCTTTCTCTTTCAACTGTAATAAAACTGCTACCATTTACATTTACAAGACTTTTTTGTCTGTTACCCCCCCCCGCCCCTGCCCCATATAGCACTTTAAGTATTCTGTGAACAGGGACATTCTGTGTGTGTGTGTGCTCACGTGTGTGTGCGCACGTGTGTGTGTATGTGTTTGTGTGAGGAACTACAAGCAAGATTCCGCTCTGTGCAAAAGAGCCTCCCTGGACAAATTTACAAGCGGCTATTAATCCTTTTTGCTTTCTTCTCTCTTTCTACATCCCTCCCTTCTCCCAGCCCTCTCTCTTCCTCTCTCTCTCTTGTGCTTTCTCCCCTGACACTACTTGCAGTTTGTTATCTTTGATGCCCCTGTAAAAGTTTTATCTGAGAAAAAGAGAGAAATGACCCTGTCCGCTGGCGGCATGAGTTACGGGAGGTCGTAAACAAAGTTGAGCAGGACGATAAATAGCCCCCAAACTGCAGCACTGGCTGGCAGCTCCAATAACAGATTAACAAGAGTGGGGTTGGGTAGGCCACCGATACACTGTCTAGTGTTGTTTTTGCTGGCCTGTCTTAATTTTAGTTTTAGTCTAGTCTTTGCGTCAAGCCGTCGTTTTAGTTTTAGTTTTAGTCTTAGTCACGTCCATACTTTTTTCAGTCTGTTCAAGTTTCAGTTGACTAAAAGTCTGAGCATTTTAGCTTCATTTTAGTCAGAATTATCAATGACTATTTTCATCTAGTTTTAGTCTTGAAAACAGTTTTAGTCAATGCAAATTGTATCTTTAGTCTCTTTTTTAGTAATACAATTCTATTTAACCCAGTCAATATAGTATGAGTAGCTAGTAGTTAGACAAAAAATGTAAGTAGTTGACCTGGTTGCCTTAAATTCTTAGTTTTAAAAGTCTTTTGAGACAATAGCCATGTTCTGAACTTTGTAACAACATTTCATACACATCATACAATGAATGTGCAAAAGCTGTGTACAATAACACATACTATATATTTCACGCAATATTCTGACAGTTCAAAGAAATGGCAAGTAATAACATACCTGTACGTTAAACTACAGGACCATAAAGGTACAGATTGAATTGTTTAGTAAATTACAAACATTTATGAAACACAAGGGCCAATTAAGCTATCCTTAATTTCTTGAGACATTAATAGCAATACAAAACATCAATATGCATCCCAACAGACAAATGTACAGTTTCAGTATCTGAACTGTCTGAATTGGACTAAAGCGAAACCTTGGCGTAGTACAAAATAACTTGAAACTACTGCACAGATTTGGATGAAATTTTTAGACAGCGTGGTTGTTAGGACAAGGAACAGATGATTAAATTTTGCTGGTGATCCGGGAACACTGTCTAGACTTTGTACTACATCAGTGACCCTATATTGCCTTGACGGAGGTGTGTGTTCTCCGAGTACTTTTCTAGTTTTCTAATGTATTTCAATGGAGTTAATGGCTTTGAAAACACTGGTTTTCAATGGGCATGGCTAAAACAGTTAGTGCATCCCAAAATGTTCATTGTTAACATTCAAATTCAAATTCAGCATGGCCAGAGCATGCAAAAAAGTTCGTTTTGTTGAGAGGTGGGGGTGGGGTTTTTTACTTTGACCCTATTTGGCCCGTTGCCTAAAAGTGTTATCTCAAATTGTAATCACAATTCTACACTCAACCTCAATTCAAATTCACTGAAATGTAAGAATATAATTGGAATTTCAGTTTGCCCTGGCCTTGATTGTGTTGAAAAAACAGTGCAATAGAGAGAGACAGAGAGACAGGGAGAGAGAGAGAGACTGCAAAATAGTGTACCTTCTGAGACACATGAGTAGCATTTAGGATCTGTTTTGTATATAAACATTTCAAAGACCACGTAATTTAGCAGAGCATGTGCCCCATCAATATTCAGAACAACTTTTTGAATAACAAATGTGTACCTTAGCTCCTTGAAGTAAACAATTTTTAAAGCGTACAGTAGATCTATGAGGAGAACAAAGTTATGCAGCACATTCCTCAAGACAGGTCAAGGAGAACCAAAATCCCAATCTTCATCCCTCTGAATGTCTCACCTTCATCAGTTGGCTAGTCAGAGAGCAAAGACATAATGCAGATCACAAAATACAGTACTTTTTAATAAATTCCCCAAAGACCATGCAGGTATCAATGAAGAGACTAGCATTTGTTTCTTCTATTCAATGATCGATGCCTCATTCACACAGCAATCAGTGTTTGAGGTGCATACACAGTTTTGATCTTCTTTCGTTTGGAATGCATGTTAAAAGATTAGACAATGCACGCTCTTAGTAGACTCGCAGAGCACAGTGTCACGCACGCATTGTCCGTTGTCCGGAATAAACAGGAGTTCTTTTCTTATGCGCACTGCTCGCAGTATAAACATCATCTCCACAGACTTTAAACAAGAGCTTGCAGCAGCTGGTTCATGTAAGAATTTCTAGTGAAAATATACATGCACCTGCACCGCGAATGCACAGAAACTGCTACGCATCACAAATGCACTGACTGCTGTATGAATGAAGCCTTAGGCTAAGTATTGTTTTTAAAAGTTCTTTATTGCATTTCACTTGCATGCTTGCACTTATGTCTCACATACAGTAAAATTCTTTGGTTTCAATTCAAGATCTGTTTCAGCTAAAATTGCGCAAAAAATAAAACTAATTTCATGTATAGTAAATAAAACAGAGATGCTCACATACTGTGCCTCTTATTATGAAACGTGAAGGGCTTCTCTCCTAGGAAGGAGGCTACCGGTAACTGTGGCAAGTGCTCTCCCACGCTAGATCCACAACACAGAACAGAAAGGAGAATAACAGATCAACTAAACTAAAGCTTAATCGATAATTGATAGTGACAATGATATTTTCTTCTCCATTCTGTTTTTAGTTTCTGCCCTATGACCAAAAAATAAAGACCTTCTGGATGTTGATGAAGTTTACCCTGGCTTTCAACCTGAAGTACTTCTTTTGTTTCTGAAAAAAAAGTTTGGTGTACCCCAAGGTTCACCAGGTTCAGGGTACATGTTACATGGTACTGTTATTCTCCCTGTACATGTTATCTTTAGGATCTGTGAAACATGGCATTACTTTCCACTCCTATGCTGATGATACCCAGCTTTACCTTTCCATGAAGCCTAAGGACTATATGCCAACAACTAAACTTGATGCCTGCCTCCAAGACATTAAAATCTGGATGACTAATAATTTCCTAATAATCTAATCTTTAAACTCTGATAAAACTGAAGTTATGATGATCGGCCCTAAACAGCTGAACAACATTTTACCTCTTCACCAAAACTTACTCAGTGGCCTTTCACTGTCATGTAACACAAAAGTTAAAAGAGCTCGCGGTAATTATTGAGCAGGACCTCTCTCTAAATAGTCATGTAAAACACATTTCAAAAACAGCTTTTTTTCCACCTACAAAATATTGCTAAAGTTAGAAAGTTCCTATCCTTTGAGGATGCTGAAAAATGAGCACATGGATTTATTACTTCTGAGCTTGTTTATTGAAATACTCTGTTCTCTGAGTGTAGTAATACCTGTATCAAAAACCCACAGCTAATACAAAATGCTGCGGCCGCACACTTAACACTAGGACTAAAAAATATGAACATATCTCTCCTATCCTTGCTTCCTTACATTGGCTCCCTATTAAAAGTCAAATCGATTTTAAAATACTCCTCCTAACCTAAAAAGCCCTCAGTGGCCATGCCACATATGTTAAAAACTTTCTTGTCCCTTACCACCCTCCTAGAACCCTAAGATCCCAAAATGCTGGTCTTCTTGTAATCCTGAGAAAATCAAAATCAATGATAGGAGGAAGAGCATTTTGCTACCATGCGCCCCTCCTGTGGAATAATCTCCCCCCCAACAACACACTCTCAATACCTTTAAGTCTAGTCTTAAAACCTTCCTATTTACTGTTTCCCATAGTTAGGAATGGTGCATGGCAAATCATCATTTCTCATATCTCATTTGGGAGGGACTGCCTCTGCTGTTGCCCCCAGTTGTGAGGCATGGAGGCCTCTGACTATCCCTGCAGTGGTGCTGGGTTGCCATGCACCATACCTTGGTCATGCTGCTATAGCCTAGTGCTGCCACACACCTTTCATGTGTCATGCCGTACAACTCTCTCTCTCTTACCCTCTCTCTCTATGCGGACTCCTGTCACCATCCCTTCCAGGGGGGACTGCAACTAACACTATGGGAGGCCCATGCCAGGACCGACTCTCCATCATAGAGGCCCTTCCTAGACACCCATGCCAGGTCAGACTCCCCTTCCCTCAGGCTTTGTGACTGAGCCCCCCTCACAATGGCACTGTCAAATGGACCCTCATTGTTACCCCCATGACCTATCTCTCTCCTTGAGTTTAACACTATGTCTGGCTACTACTACACTGTCCAGCCATAATTCCTGATAACCACCTATGGACTGACTATCATGTAATGTAAAGTGGGATAATACTTTGGAACTATTATGATCCTTAGCTAAAACCATAGACAACTTGTCTATCATGGTTACACGGTTACACCTGGCAGTTGGGTTAGCCCCATGAGTCATGGATCTGCCCAAGGTTTCTTCCTACACTAACTAAACATATAGGAGTTTCACATTGCCCCTGTTGCTCTTGGGTGCTCCTTCTGTACAATAACTATTAGAATAACTATTGTGGCTTACCTGTACAGTGGGTCAGTAAATAACTATGTATGCAGGATGAGCAAATAAATCTGGTCGGCCTCAATTTCCAGCAGTGCCACTGAGTGAGCACACAAGTCAAATTATGTTTTAAAGGTGGCAAGCAAAAACCAATAGCTGATGTTGTCTTGTTGTCTATTTAGTTTATCCTAACTAGCTTTAGATTAGCTAGCTAGCATAGCTACTGTTATAAAGTCAAAGTGCTAAGCAACTGGACTTCTTTTTTGGAGCTTGAACACGTTTCACCTTTCATCCAGACGGCTTCTTCAGTTCTGATCTGATGGTAGAGAACCAGGAGGTATAGCTCTGGACCACTGTTAGTGGAGCTATGATCTGCAGACCACACCACTCATCATGTAACAATGGGCCACATGGGTCACCCACTAACAAAGAATATGAACTGCTCTGATGGTGAAAAGCAGTTAAATTCCCAGGATAGAATCTCAAGGCAGAATGGTATGTAGCAGACAGATAATGATGCAGCCCCCATCCTCTCCAGATGGATATAGATGGCCTCCTTCATTTCTCTCTCAAACCACCTGTCTTACTTGTTCAAAATGTACACGTCAGCATCTTGAAAGGAGCGTCTCTTCTCCTGTAGATGTAGATGTACTGCTGAATCCTGTCCTGATGAGGTCACCCTCCTGTGTTGGGCCATGTGCTAAGTTCTCTGAATATCAAAGATCTGGGTGGGGGTATCATATCTGCAAGGGATGTGGCTAAGTAATGCCTAAAACGTACCGATTATATGGATTCGTGGGATTCAGGAGCTTAGCTGCTCTAAAAGACAAAAATAACATATTATTACTTAAGGATTTTAAAAATAAAGTAATAATAATACAAGATAAAAGGAAAATGTTATGAGAGTTTATATTTTAAAAAAAAATTAGATCACAATCAATATGTTGTGAGATTGCAACATCAAAGTCATTTACAGCCAGCTGTGGAAAGGATATGCTGTATGACAGATGGGAAGTGCCACTTGTCTGCCAAAGGTAGGTTGTGTTTTCGTAATTATTTGAAAAGGCTGATAAAGTTCAATTTTCATAGTTGAACTTAAGTTTTGAGGACAGATTTGCCTGCTGTGGTGGACAAAACTGAGTCTGCTTTGCTCACTGCTTCACTACACAGTATTGTGTTATAATTTATCTTTGACAGAGAAATCTGAATATGCTAGGTAGCCAGACCAGAAGATTGGTTTCTGTAACAATCTGTCCTGTCTTGTTCGCCTGTCCACACTCTGCTTCTGTCTGCTCCTTGTGTTAATTCCAAATCCAGTCCAGCTTCAGCTCCCAAGTCCAGTCCTAGCCTGCGTCCAGGTCATCCCCTTGACTCTTCCCTTCTCTAGTTAAAAACCCCAAATGGTTTAAAGGAAGCTTTGTTGCAGCATTGTTTCCAAACACTCCCCCAGAGCAGGGAATCAGAGCATCAAATTCTGATGTGATTCCAGTTATTTCACAGGAAAAAAAATACTTCATTCATGTCATTCTGCTTTATTCTTAGCATGGAAACACATAATTGTATGGATTAATGCCCCTTCCTACATAATGGCTGCAGTCAATTTACATCAAGGAAACACAATAGATGCAGTTATGGCTTTACATAAAAATGTTATGTGAAGAACTGATAAGTGTATGGACTAATGTTAATATGCCAGTGATGCCTTTATGTAAGTCAGTGTGGGTGTGAGATTAAAATCTTTGTTTGGGGGTGCTTTGCCTTAGCTGGGCCTTAATGCTATTCTAAATAAAGAAAGAGAAAGAAAAACATGAATCTGGACAATGTTCATGTCTTCAAAGAGGGTCCTTCCATAGAGCACAGAATAATCTGGGTATATAATTGAAAATTTGAGGTAGACCACAGTCATACTTACAGAAAATAATTAAGAAGATGAAACTGAGGAATGTCTACTTACCACTGAAAGCCTAGATCTAATCTTTCCTATCTTATTTTTGTGCAAAACTGCTAACTCTGGGAGTCAGTAGAAGCCTATGTCGTGTATACAATGGAGCCCTATGTTCATGCATACAGGTTGCAGACATAACACGACTAAATAACCAGTGAAATACTGTTTAACTTCTATTTTAGTGGAGGACAATCATATCATACAGGAAATAAGGTTATGAACATGCATTAGCCAAAAATAATGACGTCACAGCTACACTGTCAGGCCCAGCAACTTTATGCTAAACATTGTGAACATTGTGAATAGTGTTTAATGCCAACTGTCAAACAGAGGTGGCGTGATGGTCAGCTTGTGAGTGATCCTCTATCTCTAAAAAAGACTGCATGTCTCACTGATTTGCTGTGTTCCCTATTCACAAACTTTTGAGTGGTAGGCTAGTGTGTGTGCGTGTGTGTGTGTTTCCTGTGCCATCTCTTCATCAGACTATGAATCATGAGCTACTCTTTTTCTGTTATGACTCTTTCATTCCAGATAACCAAAATGATTTTAACATATTCTATTTTGTTGTCAATCAAATTATGATTAACGTGCTTATTTAATTTTAATTGCAGTAATGTGTATTACCTGAGAGAGAAACATGAGTACAAAGTCCCATGAACACAGTTATTTTGTTGCATCCTACACCTTGCTTTATCTCATCAGCTAAGTTACTATTAGCACGCTAGTAAACAGCTGCTTTCAGGTAAGACATTGCATTTACATTCATACATTTGATGCTTTTATCCAAAGCAACTTACAAAAGAGGAATTGTGCTACAGCACAATTAAAAACTAACTGAGAGTGCAACTTGCTAACATGATATTGGCAGAAGATAAAAGTGCAGGAGTTTGATAAAAGTGCAATAGAGAGAGTGAGGGGTGCATTGTAAGTGCACTCCAGGTATTCAGTAGTTTTAAGAATTTCTTGAAGGTGGAGAGGGCATCTGTTGCTCTGGTAGCACCAGAAAGAATCACTAGCTAACTTCATGATATAAATAATTAGGCTACTTCATTTTAGGCAGGGTGTTTCTTACCTCTTTTCAATAGACACTGATAAACAGTAGCCTAATAGTTGGTTGCTCTTTACTCGCTCTTTTCCATTAAAGAGGAGCGCACGGTAGCAAAAAGCTCTTCCTATTACTGTTAGAATTCAAGAGCTGAGAGAGTGGCTTGCCAGTTTCTGGTGAGGGAATAAGGATATGATATATCAGGGAGTTTCATTAGAGCCGTTTACTGACAATACATATGTAATTACCACAAGTTTTCTAAAAGGCCTTGCCTCTGTGTGTGGGAGCTGTCAGGAGAAAAGAAAAGGAAAACAAATATGTATGTGTCTTTAAAAAGTAAGCAGGTTCCATGTTTAGTTGCTGGGCTCCACAATTAAAAACCTTGAGATGTTTTGTTTAGCAAGTTCCAATGCCTTCATGTTTCCTTTGCCTAAGACCATAGGAATTTATTGCAACAAACAAACATATTAACAAGAAACCAATATGAGGCTCCCAGGAGTTATTTGTGCCTTAATGAATGAATTAAAAAGACTGTGTTACAAATTGGAAATGAGAAAAAGCAGACATTGTGAGTTTCAAAGGCAGTAAATGGAGTGTGTATGTGTGTGTGCACGCCTATATGTCATGAGAGGACAAGACATGGATACACAAGGCCATAAAAAGCACTATTTATTCTTAACTTCTTATCATTGTAATCCAGTTATGAAAACTGTTTTATATCTACTAAATGTACACGGTGCACTCTATCTTTCTGTATTATTGATTCATTCATTAGCCATGCTCATGCCTTTTTCTCATACCTAGGTTTATTCCAAGGACCCTCTCTCACAGGGCTTTTCATTCGGCAGCCTCACTCTTTTGTTTATTTAAAGTGCCTCAAAGTGCAGCTGATTAAAAGTATTTTTGTATAGTCAATGTCACATGGTACTGAAAGAGGGCATAGTGTAGTTGCTTATTGCATTGTTTACTTACATATGGAAATCAGCATAATGTTAGGTTTCCCATAAAGATATATTTGTTAAAAGCTAATCTGTCACACTGGCATAATATTCCAAAATTATTTAAATTTATATTCATATGTACTGTCTGTCATGTTTGTGACCCAATCAAGCCTGTAAATCGGTAGTCAACTACTGAAAGTTTTAAAAGCTTTTTTATAAAGCTTTCAAAGCCCCTGGCATTTTAGGAGCCAAGTGCCTAAAAAGCTAATCTTGGGGGTGTGAATGGAAGGGAGAATACATAGCAAAGCCAGCAGGCGATATTCATCAGAGCTGTCACATGGTGCACAAGTGGTAGTCTCTCTCTCACAGACACGCACCCCCACACACACACATGCACGCATGCACGCACACACACAGTTCAAGTTCAAATGCAGAAAGTGTGTGACTGCGAATATGACCAGCCTGGTAAAACTTTGGCAGATTTTTTTTTGTCATGGCCTCTCTTTAAAAAGAATTCTTGTTACTCTATGACTTAAAGACTTAGAGGGATGTAGACTGCAGTGTTTAATGAAACCTGTATTGTTCAAGAAGTGATCTTTAGCCTTGTCTTCGTATCTGCTCCAAGGGGCTTTTCCTGTGTGGGGGAGATGCAGGATGACTGGAGAGGGCAGTGCTGGCAGTACAGAAGGTGCTGGCTAGGCTTGATCAGTCAAGCACAGCGTGCACAGGGAGGGAGCATGCACCTCAACCACACACAGACACACACAAACACACACACACACATATGGACACACACTCAGACATGCCAACAGTCAGTCTCAAGGCATTCCTTTGAGAACTATAGAAGCAATATATTTGAATATATTGGCAAAATCTCTGAAGATTTTTGAAGCTTTTCATGAAATTAACATAAAAGACAAAAGAAGGGACAGTTATTAGTCAGAGAATGCAGAAAAATGAGCAAATGAGTTACACATGACCAGATTAAATAAAAGATTGTTGTAAATTGAAAAATCTGATAAAACTCACAATGCTTATAGCAGTAAATGAATAATACAAATCCATCCTCTGTCAATCTGCTATGTAATATCTCTCATGCCTTGTTTTAAAGGCATAAGCTATGAGTTAAAGACAGTCAGTTCTTAGAGGAAAATCTATACAACCGCCTGAACCTGACAGGCAAAGTCTGTTGTGAAGGGGAGTGAGGGAGACAAACTGTAAGAGAGCTTATTAGGTTGTATTCATATGCACACATATTTCCATTACTTCATAACAAATAATTTATCAGGCGGACGAATGATATTCACCGACACAAAGCGAAGCCCCAGGGGAAATACACCATATAAAATCAAACACTAGACACACACAAACACACAGAGACAGACAGAGAGAGAAGGGCAGGGAAATGAGCAGACTGGGGATAAATAGCCATATTTTTGTTGCAAGATGAAAACAAACAGGCAACAGAAATGAGCAAATTGCACAAATTGTGTCAGAAGAAGAAAATGCTGGGATTCTCTATGATGGAGGAAATACATTCACCTCAAATGATCAATGCATATCCTGCCAACATTCAAAATCATGCTGGCAGCAGTGATTTGTGACTAAGTGTGTTGTGCATGGTGTTTATAGTTTTACATAAATCATTATATGTTATTATGTATCCTTTTGAAGTGTCTGGCAGGACACGTACATGGCAAAGCATATCCATGAATTTCATCTATTTATGCCGTGTTTCCCTTACAGTGGTGAAAGTGTGTGGTTGACTGTGAGTGTATTGCTTTTGTTATGTATTACTTGCATTGTATCAGATACAGTAATCTGGCCTGGTGTTACCCCTCCACTATTGCACAGTTTGTACTAACACACTGGTATCTACTTTGGCTGGTAACTGAAACTTCCCCAAGACTTATATTGTTCATCAGAGTCATGCCATTTATCCTGACCTTTCCCTTAAAATTGACAAATGTGTGTATGTGTGTATTCTTCTCCTCTATTTGGCTCAGGGCAAATGTAATTTGTTTCAATATGATGATGCAAGAGAGAAAAGGAAGAAGAGAAAAAACTGAAAAGCAGATTAGGACAAACGCCAAAGCAAGACAAATATATCTACCTTATTTACATGACAGAATTGAGCCATTTTAACTGGCTATCAGCAGTTTTGCTTTCTATGGCAAAGCACAGTTAAAAAAAAAAAGAGCATTCAATCGCATTCCCCATTAATGCAATCTGGCCCTCAATGTGGTGTGTACTGACCCCTGTGCAAGTGTCACAACACCTGAAGAGGGACAGGTGATGGAGTTGAGGTCAGATATAAAACATGCTACATCAAAAGGATCAAACAGGGGAGCCACTGATGCCTGCTGACCTGATTGGAATCCCTTCAGACAGTGGTTGCATGTGTTGAGGGGTTGCAAAATTAAACTTTTGGTCCTTTCTGTCCTGTCATTTCATTCTTTAGAGATATTTCACAAGATCAGCTATGGCCTAACTTACTTCAATTCAATTCAATTTAGTTTTATTAATACAGTGCCTTTTACAAGAGTATTGTCTCATGGTGCTTTACAGAGGGGGCACCCAAGAGCAACAGCGGCAAGGAAAAACTCCCTTATGTTTATGTTGTTTATGTTTTTTTTTTTTTTTTTTTTTTGGGGGGGGGGGTTATTCCACAGGAGTGTCGCATAGATTTTGATATTATTGGGATTACAAGAAGACCAGCATTTTGGGATCTTAGGGTTCTAGGAGGGTGGTAAGGGACAAGTAAGTCTTTAATATATGTTGGAGCATGGCCATTGAGGGCTTTATAAGTTAGGAGGAGTATTATAAAATCGATTCAACTTTTTAATAGGGAGCCAATGTAAGGAAGCAAGGATAGGAGAGATATGTTCATATTTTTTAGTCCTAGTGAGTGTTCGGGCTGCAGCATTTTGTATTAGCTGTAGGTTTTTGATACAGGTATTACTACACCCAGAGAACAGAGCATTGCAATAATCAAGCCTGGAAGTAATAAATACATGTATTAATTTTTGAGCATCCTCAAAAGATAGGAACTTTCTAACCTTAGCAATATTTCGTAGGTGGAAAAAAGATGTTGGTCAATAATTACTCCAAGGTCTTTAACTTTTGTGTTACATGACAGTGAAAGGCCACTGAGTAAGTTTTGGTGAAGAGGTAGAATGTTGTTCAGCTGTTTAGGGCCTTTCATAATAACTTCTGTTTTATCAGAGTTTAAACATAGGAAATTATTAGTCATCCAGGTTTTAATGTCTTGGAGGCAGGCATCAAGTTTAGTTATTGGCATATGAAGTCATTAGACTTCATGGAAAGGTAAAGCTGGGTATCGTCAGCACAGGAGTGGAAAGTAATGTCATGTTTCCTTATAACAGATCCTAAAGATAACATGTACAGGGAGAATAACAGGAGCCTAGCACTGTGCCTTGGGGTACACCAAACTTTACTTTGGTGTGGGATGATGACTCATTATGAGTATGTACAAACTGTTAGCGACCAGACAGGTACGATTTGAACCAGGCTAATGCAGAGTCTTTGATGCCTATCATGTGTTCAAGCCTGTGTAGTAGGATACCATGGTCAATAGTGTTGAAGGCAGCACTAAGATCCAATAGGATTAATATTGATATATATCCATTATCAGATGAGATAAGGAGGTCACTGAAGACTTTAACTAGGGCTGATTCTGTACTATGATTAGCTCTAAAGCCTGACTGGAAGTATTTTTGGGAGGTTAGATATGGGTCGGTAGTTAGCCAGGACATCAGGATCAAGATTAGTTTTTTTTAATAGATGGTTTAATAACAGATGTCTTGAAAGATTTTTGGACATACCCAGCTATGAGTGAGTCATTTATAATTTTAAGAATCGTCTCAGCCAATAGAGGGAGAGCAACCGTAAGAAGATCTGTTTGGATAGGATCCAGTAAGCATGTTGAGGATTTAGCTGAAGAGATCAAAGACATAATTTCTGATACTAGTGGTTGTGAATAAATCTAGGTATGCTACAGGTTGACTAGAGCTAGGTGTAACCATTACATGTGGTCCACCTGACTTGCTTTCTCTTCCCACATGCACCACAATTATCTCTGAGTATCCTTGCCTCTATCCTCTTTCAC
Organism: Tenualosa thibaudeaui; assembly: GCA_027481765.1. NCBI lineage: Eukaryota > Metazoa > Chordata > Actinopteri > Clupeiformes > Clupeidae > Tenualosa > Tenualosa thibaudeaui. The sequence continues at coordinate 306,581 of JAIFZK010000013.1, read as the reverse complement.
TAACTCCATCCTGAGAGGTGTACAATCAACTTCACTGGAGGCCCATGCTAGGGCCGACTCTCCCTCACTCTATAGTCAGACTAGCTGCAAAAACAGGCTACACTTGTCGCTGAGGAGGTGTTGCTAGTCCTAGTGTATGACTGATGCAATTGGTATACAACTTTAGAAAGAAAACCTATTCAACCATCAAAAAGTATATTTTCTTAAATCATGTACCTTCTAGATGTGATGTAACACAAGTTGTGACATGTTGCACCCTTAATGTACAATGCAGAATACTGTACATTGTTTACAGGTAAACCAGTTGTATGGCTGGTACATTTTGGTCTGCACCATTAAAGGAAACACCAAACCAACCACCAAAAATTCTCTTCATTCACCTCTCTACATTCTTTTAAATCATACCTTCTAGATGTGATGTAACATGAGCTGTGACCCATGTCCCACCTCCCTCCATACTTTGTTGCACAATGTTTGTAGGTGACCCAGGTGTGTGGCTGGAACATTTTCACCTGTTAGTGTCAGTAGTGTCAGTGACCTCTCTGTAGTTTTTTACTGGATATAAGAGAGCCTCTGAAGAAAGTATGTTGGAACAGATTAAAACTTAAATATTCAACTTTAAACTCAGCTTCAAACAGCTTTAACATTTTTAGAGGTATTTCCTACTGTAGAATTTAATGACAAGGGAGTCCAAAAATATACTTAAAATAGATATAGGCTAACTAGCGCTAAGCTAAACTGTAAGTGGGCCTACTGGACTGGAATTTAATTATGAATTGAATCACACTAAAGGATGCTAAGCTAAGCTATGCTAAGATATGCTATGCTATGCTATATATAGGATAGCTATATGAGGATAGCATCATCCTCAGCTTTTATTGCTCTACTCTTTTAACTGGGCATTGTATTTGATGCTTGTGGGCCTAGGTCTAATTAGGCGCCTGTCACTGTAAAATGTATAGAGCCCGGAAAAGCTCAAGTGAAATTTTTTGAGCATCTTTGTGCTCAGGTTATATCAAATCGTGAGTATGATCTCAATCAAAATTGTGATGAATTAGTAAAATGTGGTCACAGTTTACTTGTAATAATTTAGTGGGAACACTGTTACTGTGCCAAGTACACATAGTGGGCCAGATTGTTATTTGAGGCATTTTGACATGGATCTAGTAAGAGTTTAACCATGGTTTAGGTATGGCACACAAAGACATACTGGCAACTCTAGCCACCAGCATGGTATAATAAGTCTCGAGTCTGCAAAGCCTGAGAAGGAAGCAGTACTTCTCTCGTGATCCTAGTTTCATATGGCACATTGACTCCTATGATAAACTGAGCCCATATGGAATCTGCATAAAGTGTGCATGGACGGCTTTATCAGGAAATTGATTTGGCTGCATTTACAAATCGTGACCCAAGTGTTATTGGGGAGTAACTTAGGATGCAGAGGCCATAGAGAGGTTTGGTGGCTACCTGACACTGATGCGCATGGACATGGGAACAGAATGTGGTCCTCTGCGACATACAAGTATCGGCAAAATAATGGAGACAGCAGAGTGGGCCAGTCAAGCTTTTTGATAGGGAGAAGTAGTGCAAATCAAATAATAGAGAATTGGTGGGATGTAATGAGGAGAGAAGGAGTACACCCAGATGTGTGTTTTTTCACTGGTGACTGCGAGGACAAGGCCCTGATCCAGTTGTGTTTCATGGGACCTGTCCAGGTGGAACAATGTACACTAATATTTTAAATAGGCCTAGATGTGTTGTCCGCAAAGGATGTTTTTTCCATTATGTACCATTATGTAGTTATTGTCTTTGCGATGAGTAAAAGTGTTGCCAAAACGGACACGGGGCAGCTTAAAGATAATAGACCTAAATACATAATTTGTCCCAAATCCTTTTTTGTTGAGTTTTCACAGCACCTGCTACACTTTTTTGTAGGATGAGCTCAATAGCATATAGGACATATGGAATGCACATCGCATTCGCCCAGCAAATCCAGGTATTCCACCTGACGTCATGGACCTGGCATCGCATCTGTGGGGGGCTTAGGATCTCATCCCTCTTAATGAAGATAATTTAGCCCTTGCTGTCTGCAAAGAAAAACACACACTCCTCAGCTCCATCTCGTGTGATATCGATGTGTTCGATTTTTGTAAGTGTCATACATGAAAGGAGATTGCAGTCGACCTCATTACACCCCTCCAGTTCTCTATTATTTGATTAACACTAAGATTGACTGACAAGCTGTCTCTCCAAACCTCTCTATAGCCTCTGCATAGTAGGTTGCCCCCCAATAACATGTGGGTCACTATTTGTAAATGCAGCCAAAAAAATTTCCTGCTAAAGCCGTCTATGCACCCATCTTTGCAGATTCCGTACATTCTCGGTTTATCATTGAAGCTGATGTACCATATGAAATTAGTTCCACAACAGTAGTCTCCTTCTCAAGCAGCAATACTGGGAGCCTTCAGGGTCCAGGGTCCTCAAATTACTCAATCTGGCCCACTATGTGTTCTTGGCACAGTATACAGTAACAGTGTTCCCATTAAAAGTAAATTGTGCTCATAATGTTCTCAAACATGAGCATATTACATAAATCATGGACATGTTTTACTACTTTGTGCTCACAATTTTGAATGACATCATACTCACGTTTTTATTAACATTAGCACGTTTTATTAATCGTGGCCACCCTTTAGTAAATCGTGCTCACTAAGTTATATAACATGAGCACCAAGACACTTAAGGTGAGCATGAAGATACTCAAGATAAATTTGACTTGACATGTCAGCTCAATGGGAACTGCACTGATAGAATATTATTAGCATGTCAACAATGGAAATTGCTTAGTTTTGCACAGCTGTTGAATAAATCTAGTGTTTTGTCCTACTGTTGCATCTTTTCTTCTCCTACTTAACAGATGCATTCTGTGAACGAGGAAAAATATGAAAAACATGAATGGGAGTCAATGGAAACAAAGATTTTCTGGTCCCCTTTGAGATGTCCCGTATTTTTCACATTGAGACAGAACTACTTTTTGACAGATATGTTAGGTAGGTGATAGGTGATAGGTTTCGTGTGAGGCCGCTCAGCAAAATACACTCTCGTCTGGGTTAATAAACGTCACCATCGATGATAACATTAGTTGCCATGCTAACTGATGGTTTTAGATTGCTACCTGCTAGGTCGCTTAGCAGCGGTTAAATGGAAAGATATACCTTACCTGATGTGTTTTATCCTGTGACTCTATTCAACTCTGTGGACTCTTGGTCTTTTTATAACAAAGAGTAGTCCAAAGTTGCTACTAGACCTGTTGCTGATATGCTTGTGAATCATCTTCAGAGATGTCATTAGATGAACTGCAACTTTCTTTACATGAAAAATTATGTTCAAAATTCACAAACATCATATGTGTAATTCAAGGTTTATATCAACTGGGACCAGAAAATAATTATTTTCTCCCCATTCATCCCCATTCAAAATTGCTCAGAAGATAGGGCCCATAGGGCAAACCAGATGGGGCGTAACTTAGGCTCCCTATTAGATCCCTACATGTTCATTTGACTTTACATACTTTTAAAACCAGTCAGGATAACCTTTATGATTTTATGATTTAGTAGGTTTATGAGTATTTTAACACTTTGAATATCATTATATGCTTTATTACTGTGGGTCAGGGAAAGTTGCATTGCTGCCCAGCTAGCTTGGTTCCCTAGCAACCCAAGCAATGTAGCAATCGTAGCTTAATTCACGGAGAAAAACGATGAATTTTAACAGATTTTTTGGTAGTTGATTACATTCTACATGTCAGCAGTAAGATAATATGGGTGTTGTCAACAGCACTATGCTGCTGTTCTATCTAGCTCCTAGGCACTACACTAAGGATTTGTATTAAGAGTAAAATATATGGATAGTTTAGTTATCGTCTACCTGTATATTAAATACCCTATGCTATATGATCATAATGTGAACCAACTGTAAATAGTAGCTCACTGATTCTTGAAACTTTGACAAAAACATGTCCCACTCATTCTGGGACATTCAAGTGCTCATTCTGTTGAAAATCAATAACATTTTTATGAATAAAAAGAATCCAGGTTATAATCAAGGGCTCTTTTGCACATATGCATGTTTGTTTTAAAGGTTTATTTCTAATTTTAATATATTTCATCACTGTATGCTTGCCCACAGCCAGCTGTCCTCAGTGAGGAGATAATCATTTCAACTTGATTAAAAAACAAAAAATAATAATGGAATTAAATAATATCTTCACCACATGAAAGAATACATTGAAGCATATATAAAAAACTACAAACTGTGAGTTTTAAACAACATTTACTATTATTTTCTGGTTACTCAAAATGTGTCCCACGTATTCGTCACCACCATCAGATATTTTTAAAAAGCAATAAAATTAGGGAGGTACAAGATCAACTAAATTCCTAAGGGCCCCCTTTTGGAACCTTCAGCTCTTCTGCATGCTGCACCATCACCCAAGCTCCTGTAAGTTTACTATTTTCTCTTAAATTTGTCACTATTTTTGAACACTGCTACAGTCGCAAACATAACGCGTCAACACCGTCTCTTTTGTTTGAAAAATATTAGTTTAGATAATAACATAAATATATACCTTTTAAGACGAGGTGTGAGGTACCTAACAATAGAAGGAAAACAAGACAGCTTATGTGAACCTCTCATGCATATTATGGAAAAGAGTAGGTTTTTGTCACCACCGTCAGATGTCACCACCGTCAGGTTTTGTGTCTGACAGTGGTGACATACAGTCTGTGGGGACAAAAACCTCCTAATGGTCCTAGACTATAGGCTAGACTATAATTGTTCACACACAATTGTTCATCACAATAAATATTACTATGTCCTATAATGTTTCATTAACCTCTCATTTGTATATATGTTATGTCCTCTATATAAGTTTGCCTTTCCTCTCTCACATTTCACTGTTGTTACCAATATCGCTTGTAGTCTATGCATTTGCAATGACAAAACTAAAAATGAAGATGCAAAGCAACATTTAAACAAATCTAACATTCACTGTAATCCCCTCCAATTTCATAGTCGTTACACTCAACTTTGCCTTTATGTATTTTAGGAAGTTATGGTTAGACATTTACCAAGATGACATAGGCTGTCCATGTCTTTGTCACGACAACTTGACATTAACCAAGATCACATAGCTGGAAAGTATCTTTATCATGACAACTTGACATTAACCAGCATGAGCTGCAGGTGACTTTCGCTTCAGCCTTGCACTAGCCCAGGCTTGGACCTGTGAGCACTTGGGATTGGGATGGAGACAGGCTGAGTCGAAAGTCACCTGCAGGTTAGGCTGGTCAATGTCAAGTTGTCATGACAAAGATACTTCCCAGCTATGTGGTCTTGGTTAATGTGAAGTTGTCATGACAAAGGTATTTACTGAATATGTGGTCTTGGTTATTGTCAAGTTGTCATGACAAAGACATGGACAGTCTGTCATCTTGGTAAATGTAAAGTTTTCATAACAAAGACACCCCAAACAATGTCAGGTTGACAGTAAAAAATGACATAATTTACTGCATGCCAATTAATGACAGGAGTCATTGACATTCGTTAATGTTCATGACAGGTGTCATGTCATAGTTATGACAATGTCATGTCAGTCTTGTGCATCCCCTTCAAATAAAGTGTTACCGAGTTATTTCTAGAAATACAGAAAAAGTGCAACACTGCTGCTTTACGGAGTCACCATTTCAGTTGCTGATGGATGCTTTTTACATCAAAATAATTCAGTTATTAGTTTTAACTGGGGTTTCCTTACTCTAAGCCTCTATAAATGAAGTTCTCCATATTTTTGGAATGATTACTCAATACATCAGTACACCAGCCAATAAAGTGGTGACTCCATAAATCAGCAGTGTTGCGCTTTTTTCTTTAAAAAGTTTGATGTCACAAATGAGTTATCATTTTTCTAGCAGATTTGTTTTATAGTTTTTACACAGAGTGTTTGTTTTTTATTTCAGTTTATGGAAAATAGTAAGCGTAATCACAATTGTTCTGTATCTGTTCTTCAATTTATTAAGTGTTATTTTATGAGTAGAGAGCATTACACTGTTTAAGTTGATGTTTGTGTGATGACGAAAGAGTTAAACAAAGTTTAGATAACGAAAGATGCCATTGACTTAAGAGGTATATATTTTAAACTATATGTTGTAATGATGCTACTGTCACCACTGTCAGGTTAGTGTCACCACCGTCAGCTCTGAAGTCACCACCGTCAGAGGCTGTTTTATTTGTTTTAAATGAATACGCTTACAATATGTATTTTCAGTGCCATTGAGTTATTTAAGTAATAGTATCTTTTAATACAAAAAACAATATTTGTTCTGTGTAGGCTTAAAGTAATCATTGTATGATTGGAGATCTTTTAAAGGACTACACAGGAAACAATATAAAAAAATGAACAGAAGTGAATATCGAACATTTAACAGCATATATGTGTACTAAGGATGCCAGATAATGATTTAAAAATTTATTTGCTTTTAATTGTGTCAAAAACAAAGTAAGAACTGGAAAAACACCTATTTTATGTAAAAAATACAAAATGGGGAGTTGGCACCGGAACATTGCTGAATAGCTGAGACCTTGGTCTATGATGATATACTTTCATATTTTGTATTTCAACTAACTTTTTTCTTTCAAAATTAATTGTTTTAGTCAAATCTTCCTCCATCCTTGTCTTCATCATCACTATGATTCTGCCAGATGTAACTCTGTATGGACAGAAGTTGACCGTGACCTTTAACTTATGACGTCTAACTGGCACCTAATCTACATGGCACATTGAAGAGGAATAACTGTTCACTGAGTAGTGAGGACCGCAAGAGATATAGCACAGTAGAACAATATGGTTGACAAAATTTTGTGCACAACCCCATGCATTCTTGACCTTTGACCTTGTAAAAATGATTACCTATGGCACATTTCCATTATGGACCGGGGCTTTACCCCAGTCTTCTATTTCCATTAGCTAGAGCACTAGGATTTTGCTAACAATGCTAGAAAATTGCAAACACTGCTTAGCAAGAGTAGCACAAACTACATGACAAAATTCATGACATGAACATTTTAACATGTCATTAAATAGTTAGACACCATTATCTTTGGATCATGTAGATTGTTTTTTCTATAAATACAAGCTTAACCATTTCTGTCGCTCATCAACCCTAATCAAACATGCTACATGACCGTTTTCAAAATTCTTTGGTTTTATTGTTGCTTCACATTCCATTCCGAAAAGTTCCAGTTCAGCCCCAGTTTGGCCCTGCTCTATAGGGGTGGCCTGAGGCCATTTGAGCCCCAACCTCAGTCTAGTGCCGATCATGGAAAGACAAAAAGTCAGAGGCTTTACCCCAGACACCAGGGTTTTACCCCTTAGTGTAATTGGGCCACTATTGAGATCATCTACCTCTTAGAGTGATATTCTTTTTTAGGCTTGTAGAAAGGTCTTAAGTGTGTTAAAGTATTGTAACAGTGTATTGCAGCAGAATTTCACCCCATTGGAACTTGACCTTTGACCTTATGACCCTGAATATTTGGGCAACCCATCTGGTTTTATATGGTGATTAAACATGCCAAGTTTGGTATCTTTCAATCTTGGATTTTTCAATATGTTTCAGAAGATATTGCACAAACACTGTGGAGTGTATTGAAAATGTTATGTATTTCATTGAAAGATTTACTAGGACGTAAGGGGCTATAAAATCACAAAGCTGCAAAATTTCTATCTTGTAAAAATATTCTCTAGAGCTTTCTGAAAAATGGGAATTTGCCCCTCCAACTGATAATGAAAACCCCATTATGGGGCTCTTAGCTCATGGACTAAATGTTACACTAAATGTCCAACCCTAACCCTAACATTATGTCTGGCTGTTGTCTAACCAGAACTTTAGACAACCACCCATGGCTTGATTACCATATAATGTTGTGGGACAATATTTTGGAATAAACAATGAACCATGAACAAACTGTAATCTAACTTATGGTAACTGCTGACTACTTTCCCTGCATGACCTGAGCCATGGATCTGCCCATGGTTTCTTCCTTGAATAACTACCACAAGGGAGTTTTTTCTTGCCCCTGTTACTCTTGCCCCTGTGCTCCTTGTTAATGTCTGTAAAGCGGGACGAGACGATTCTGTTGTAAATGGCGCTACATAAATATAATTGAATTCAGCGAATTTATTTATTATTATCACTTTTCCAAGCCAGCACCTTGTGACTGCATCCCTGATTTTCTTTATTTGGTTGCAGAATAAACATGTTCCAACGAACCTACAAAATCTTGGTAGGTATTTTTTCGTCAAAGACCAGGCTATAGCCTAACCAAACAACTTGAATTTTGGCTACTCGCGCCTGCATAGTTTCCTGTTACCTAATTCTAACAACCTGTACAAGGCCTGTAGCAACAGAAATCCTAGGAAAATATTATGTATATGCTCCATTGGAAGAAAATACTGAAGGCAGATAAAATAGCATGCAGGGCGCCTCCAATTCAGCTTCAGTCAGATTGCAGTACATGCACTGTTTTCCTCCCTGTGTCTGCATCAGCTGTTCTTTCCCTCCCTGATGACCACAACAGTGGCATAGAGTCTCTCAACTGTCACACCTCAGCTTCCCCCCATGCTCTCTTTCTCACACAAACACGTACCCACACCCACACACACACACAGACACAGTCTTCACCTCTTGCACTAGCTGTCTGTCTTACATTTGTTAGTCACTACAAATCACTTATTAATACCTTATTCTGCATGACGTTATTCAACCCATAATAGACCATTAATTCAGAATTTTTCCAATATTAACTCCTAATAACTGTTTATTCGCAGATAGTAAGTTAGTTGTTGTATATGAATTATGATTTTAATATGCTTTGGTTAATGTGGGGCTTATAAGACGGTAGTACAACAGGAGCAGTAATACTGAAAAAAGATGATCTATTCATAGGAACAAAACTGAGAATAATTGTTCCTGAGAATATCTGTTCCTGTAGCACCTTATAAGCCCCTTACTGAGCAAAGCATATTAATATTATAATTCATATACAACAATGAATAAGATGTAATTAGGAAGTAATCAAATTATTTAATTAATTGATTAATTAAGCAAATTTGTTAGTTAATGGTCTACTATGGGTAGAATAAGGTCATGCAGAATATGGAATTAATAAGTGATGACTAACTAAGTGATGACTAACAAATGACTAGTACGTTATTAATTTGCACGTTAATAAGCAGCTTGTTAATTGCGGATCTGTGTGTGCTAATATAGTGTTACCCTATATTTTATTGTATGATACACGTTCTGATTTTTACAGATAATTAGATTTTTACAGATAAGTAAATTTCTTACATCATCTATGAGTGGTGCGACATTTTACACTACTTTAACCTTGAGTATGCAAACTAGTAACAAAATTTGTCAATTTCCTAGATGACAAGGCACGATAAAGCTATAGGTCACTTGGTTTGCTTCACCAGTACGTTTGCATAATTTAAAACATAGACGCATGCTTCCAAAACACGGCTGTGCATGGGTCAGCAAAACTACCATCCGACTGTTTCATTTATTGGGCCTGCAAAAATGGTAATAACAACATAACCACAAATAATTCACAACCTCACAAAACACAAATGGTAAGTTTATGTCTAAATGCATGCAGTTAACAGGCTATGTCCAGTAGAAATTTGGAGGGCGTGTCATACCAGTACCCTTTTAAAACGCAGAGGTGCTTGGAGAGGTTTATTTGGAGGTGATGTTCTTTCACCCATTCACATATGTCAGAAAGACAGTCAGAGATCCGTGTTGGGAGATGATAATTAAGCAATAGTGCGTAGGAAGGCTTGACCAGACTCCAGGACCTACAAATAAAAAGTAAAGTTTGTAGGAAATGCACCTTATACCTAGGTATGTTTTGTACATACTTTACTTTTTAATTGTTTTGCGCGAGATATGTGCTGTGTACATTGTGCAATGTAGGTAGACAGTGTTGTCGATTTCCATGTCTTTGTCACTTATGAATAAAAGTCCAGAGGGGAGTGTCAGTATAATCTTAGCTCAATTGACTGCATTGTCTGCTTACATACAAGTTATTTGACTTCCAATTGCATTAAATGGGTGTCTTAATTGGACTATGAGAAGTCAGGTTCAGTTAATTTTGACCGGCCTAAAGTGTTTCCATGCATTTTAAAAGTTACATTTTAGTCGGATAAAGGCAAAAAAGAGCTGCATGAAAGGAATACTGCTGATGTGCTATCACACAAACATGACTTTGGGACAGCTCTTGTTTAAGTTTGTAGAGGGCTCAGATCCAAAGAACTCAGGGCTTCTGAGCCAGAATCAGGTCAGACCTGCTGGTGCAGTAGCAGCATTGCCTGGCATATAATCATGCTCCTGAGGAGGCGTAAAATGGGCTTTGTCTCACATAAGTGTTGGGCTATTAACACAAAAGTTTCAGTTTGCAGTGTTGCCAGCCCCGGCTGCATCTGTTAGCCAAGCGTAGACCTGTGCCATTTTATGCCTCTGTTCACACCTTATTTATTTATCCAGGAGCCATGTTAATTTAAGGCCGGGCCTGTTGATGTTCTTCTCTCTGTGTGTGTGTGTGTGTGTGTGTGTGTGTTGGAAATTTGAGTCATTCATTTGAATTCAAATGAAGCTGGTGACAAATAATTATACAATGAAACCTGCTCATTGTGCTAATCTAATATCTTGTTTTCATGGCACATTTGAGGAGAACAAAGCCTACTTTGGGTAGAGGCTATTTTTCAACAATAGATGGGGGTGTGAACAGCACCTTTAGTTCCACCTCTGTCCTGTCCATCTTGTGGTATTTCATGTGAGAATGTTGCCTAAGGTTATCTGTCACCATTACTTCACATTTGACTTTGACTGACTAAATTTTCTGTCACTCATAATGTCTTATGTTACATGAGTATGGCCTCTGCTTGGATGCCAAAGGGAGGGTTTATAGATTTTATATCTTTGCTGTTAAGAGAGAGATTGGTATTGATGGGTTTAAATCATATTTAGAAATTCATAAATCTATCACTTTAATTTGCCCTTTAACTAATCATAACACTTCTTCCGAGGTCTCACACAGAGACCTCAGATCTTCAAAGCTCTGGCAGTTCATTCATGATTACCAAGGAACTTTCTGATCAGGATGGTAAAAATTTCATTCCAGAGATTTAGATAATCCTCTGTGAAATGAATTTGGAATGAAAAAAAACAATCCTTTCATATCCCCTCTTTCTTATTTGATGAAGCAATGTGCAGAGCAAATGCCATTCTAACAGCCCACCTGTATGACCTATTACAGCACGTTGAAACTTTTCTATTCTTTCAACTCATTTGTGTTCCATTACCTGATACTGCCCCACACTTTCTGAGCAGGTAGCTTATAAGATTTACTCTGTGGGCTAAAATCAACAACACTCCAAGTCAAGCTTGTTTCCCTTATATTAGTAGCAACCCCACCCCCAATCTAAAGCAAGACCATTTCTATCACTACCACTACCACTATCAGGCTTTAAGAGTCCACTGTTATTAATGGCAAAATGGTGCCCGTTTTATCACATAGTGCTTTCAGCATTTTTGATTTCCTTGCTGTCTTTCCTTGCTGTCTTTCCTTGGTGTCTGTTTGTGCTGTCCCTCTCCACCTCTACCTCTTCCATAATCTGCCCCCCTCCTCCATCTCTCCCCGCTGCCATCTATCTCTCTCTTTCTGTTTCAATTGCGTTCCCTCTACATTTGTCTGCCATGCTTCTCTTCTCTTTTTCTTCTTCCTCATCTCTCTGCCAATGCCAGCTCTTGCTGTGTTTGGCGGAGGTGAGAGCAGGCTGCTAATATTGCCTACTTATCCCCCCTGGGCAGGATAATACCAGAGAGAGACCCGCTTCGCTGCCAATCTAGAAGGGGAGGGGAGCTCACAGAACCCCCTGCCTGCAAAAGCCCATATGAGTCCATTTCCAAAACTAATAGCTAGTATCTGGCCCAGATGTGGTAGAGATCTGGGGCAGAGGTGATACAGATGGCTTCCTTCTGGAACATAACTGGTGACTGGGGCCAGAGTCCACTCCAACACTGCCATCGTAGCTGTAGTAATAACTGGAAAAACGCTAAGAAGAACAATGTCATTGGGGATGACAAGACCGTTTTAGACAGGAATTGCGGTGAATCAAACGTTTCATGGCGATGCAAGCAGTTTCAAGCTGTTGCCAAAGATTCAACATGTCAAATTGCAGTTTCAAGGGTTTAGAACGTTTTTACTTCACATCTTTTATGACGCAAAGTCACTCAGTCAGCCCAGCAGAGATGTCAGGGCAGAGTTTTGGTCAATGGAGATGGAGAGAAATGCTTATTAGCTCCTTTCAATGATACAGCAGTGTCTGCTCAACTTCAGTCATAACGGATATGCTTTATAAGCCACCAAAATGAATGTAATTTTTTGGACAGTTTAGTTAAATGGGGCAACTTACTAGTTTATATGGACATTGTTATGGAAACCCTGGTCCCATTGTCATTGCAAGTTGTTGTATTGGTGCTTCAGTTTTTAGACAGAACATCTCAGCAAGTTGCTGGTTTTTAGAATTTTGCAGCTCGTCTCGTGGTGAATCTGGGGCTTGAACTGGCCTTAAAAATGATTTATTGAACAAATGAAACACTGACTGCCATTCAGAATCCAGTGAAGTTTAGGCATTCTAGTAATGAAAATGAATTGGCAGTGTGGATAGCCTTTTAAGGTAGAGAACTTCTGTCACTGTCACACTGACTTCTACTCCACTCTGTGCTTGCTTGCTAAAGCCCTGAGTGCATTACAGTGATGTAAAATGTGCATGAATGGGACGGAGGGTAACAGATGCAGTAGGATGAGGGGGAAACAAACAACAGGACAGAGTAAATCACACTGCAACGAGTAAAGAAAAGTAGAAGTGTGACAACACAATATGTTTTTCTCTCAATTAACAGAACAGACAGACAGTGTGTGTGTGTGTGTGTGTGTGTGTGTGTGTGTGTGTGTGTACATGTGTGTCTATGACTCATGTACTTTTATGTGTACTTGTGCGTGTATGTATAAATGCCTAGTGTGTGTCTGTGTGTGAGTGTGAGTGTGTGTGTTTTGTGCATGGCAGACTGAGCTCCAGATTCTCATTAGCATGATGGTATGGATGGCTGAGTGGCCCTGGAGGTGCTGCCCTGACGCTGCCAGCTGTCCAGCCTGCCAGCAAGAGCTTCCCCCTGGGACACCATGCAGGGACACCTCTGGGTGGTGCAGCCATGCTCAGTGCCTCTCCCCTCTCTCCACTCCTCTTCCTCCCTCACCATGCTGTCTCTCCCACCCCATTCTCAACCCCCCTCTTCTATCTCTCTTTCATGCACTCCTTGTTCCCTTTCTCCTTTCTCTCTCCTCCATCCCACCCTCCTTTTTAACTCCTCCTTTCACCCCTTCTTCCTCGTACTGTCTAATCCTCATTTCAGTCATTCCTCCTTATTTCCTCTCTACATGCATATCACATTTGACTCCCATATTCATTACTACATGTTTTCTCTCGCTCTCCTCTCCTCATTTTGTTGTTCTTGCTAGCACTCTTCAATTCTTCAGAAACCTCTGTGTCCTCAAGGTGTACATCGAAATAACAGCCACAAAACTGCTCCACACTCACACACACACACAGAGAAAGAAAATGGCACACAATGGAGGAAAAATGCCTGCTTTACAAAACAGTTGGAGTGAACAGATTACACACACACACACACACACACACACCCACACACTCTCACAATGTTGTATGCTGTTCTTTTTTCAAATTAGTCATTATGTGCATACACATCAGCAGAGATAATGATTACTGACAGTCAGTCAGCTCCCAGCGTGTCACCCAGGCCATCAGAAGCAAACTGCAAACGGAAGGACCAGCTGGATAGAGTTTGCCCCTTTTTTCCTCTTTGTTTCCGTGGTGATTTCAGCATGCCACTCACACTTACGATTCATATAGCAGCGGTCTCCAGGGAAACACGCAGTCCTGGGTAAGTACTGTAAGCTGTGAGAACACATTCTGCACCTGAACCCTACCTGTACTGCCACCTTTGTCATTCCTGCTCTGCTCCAGAATTGAAATCGACTCCCACAGTGCCCCCAAACACAGATGGCGGTAGATTGTGCCATGTCATGGATCAAACCAGAAAATAAAAAGTGCTGGCTTTTTCTGGAGAAACAGAAAACTACCTTGTTGTATAAATGCAAGCTGTATGTCTATGTTTGTCTGTGTGTTTGTTCCATGCGTAACTCTTGAACCACTGATTCAACTGACTTTGATGTTGTTTGGTCAAAAAAAATAAAAAAAGATATTGTTACAAGAATCTCACAGCTTTATCCACTCTCTCTCACACACACACACACACACACACATACAGTACCGAATCAGTGTGCACGTAAAACCTGTTTTGGTGTCAAATACACCACTTACTGTTTGAAGAAATGACCACATACACATTGCCTGCATTTTGCAACAACATGTCAAAACACATCAACCCACATCTACACAAAACAATTGCTGCAACCTGAAGTATCTGGATGTGAACTAGGACGGATAATATTAAAACAACTTCTGAGCTTAACAAACATGGCTGCGTATGTCTGCTTGAGAGAGAGCCAGAGAGATGGACAGTATGGAAACAGAGTGATACAGTGGTCATGTCTAAATATTGTGAAGCTGAATGAGATAACATTCAGGACCACGTCTGTAGCCGTCAAGACATCAAAATATCTTATCAGCTCCTCTTTCTTTTTGTTCCTCCTCATACTGCACACACACAAACATACAGCACAGCAACGTACACACATACAAACAATACAGATATGATACAGACTCTATTATGAAAGCCCCATAACTGCACAAGCACTGATCCATCCATCTTATCTTATCCATCTTATTTTTAGTCTCCTACTCCCCTTGCTTTTCTCTGTCTCTCTTTGTCTTTCATTTTTCTTTGTCTCTCTATTATTCTCTCTGTCTATCCATTTTTCCTCAAGCCTACCCCATCCTCTTCCCATACCTCTCTTCCTCTCTCTGACTTACTTGTCTGGCTTATCAACACCTCCTGCTTCTATTGTGGCCCTCTAAGGTGGTGAAGTGCATTTACAGACACTCCTCTACAGACAGGTACTCTATAATAGCATCTCCCTGGGAGACCATCATGTGGAACTGGCCAAGATCCGTCCCAATTGTGTTGCAGATCTGGCTTATACTTGTTGCAAATCTGGTACAGATTTGGATCAAAGATAGGTGTAATAAATATGTGATAAGCACACTGTATAAGCTGGTAAATCTGTCCACTGACACATAAATAGACTGCATTATATGGACTGTATATGGACTTTTCTAATCCTATGAGTACTCAAAGCGCTTTACAGTGTATGCCTCACATTCCCCCATTCAACACACCTGTGACAGAGGCTGCCATGCAAGGTGCCAACCTGCCACCGGGAGCAATTTGGGGTTCAGTATCTTGCTCAAGGACACTTCGATGGGTCAGGCAGAACCGGCAACCCTCTGGTTGCTGAACAGCACCTCTACCACCTCCATCGCCCCCCACCTGCGCCACCGCCACATGATTTTATATAATCCAGGTGCTGCTTTATTTGAAGATACAGTACATCTATATTTGCATTAATATATGATAAACTGGTAGTATAAGTAACTGGTACTGGTGGTATTGCTGACACCTTGCTGGGCCAGATTATCTACTAACATCTACTAACACTTCTCATATGCAGATGATACCCAACTCCATCTGTCATTCCCACCTGAGGACTCTGGTCATGCATGGTCTGGCATGAATCTCAGATTGTTCCTCTGACATAATCTACATGGATGAAAGCCTATCACCTAAACCTCTCCAAAACTGAACTGCTGGTCTTCCCAACCAAGCAAACCACACAACAGCTGCATCAAACTGTATAACTGTAAACTTGGGTGTCATGATTGATGACCCATTGATCTTTACAGATCATGTCACTCAGTCATACTGCTTCACAGTTTTCAGTATAAGATAGATCAGGATGTACCTAATTCAATATGCTAGCTCCTAGTACAAACCACAGTTATCTGGGGAGATGGTGGTGCGGGTGGTAGAGGTGCCGTTCGGCAACCGGAGGGTTGCAGGTTATAGCACATTATATCACAATGATTCTCTCCTCTAAAACTGCACCATTAAAAAAAACATATTGTGGTTTTGAAGTACTCTTCAAATGAAAAAATATAATTAATAAATGATAAAATAAAAATACAGGATGGGATAGTTGCCATGACTTGGTCTTGGCTGATGAAACTGTGTAGTTATCTTGCAGTATTTCATTTTGATTGTAACTGTCAAGAGGCATCCTAGGTTTTTCTTCACTCAGAGGACTGACCTCCAAAATGTCAGGCAAGCACAGAACACCAACAAAATGTAAGACTAAAATGGAACCACTTCTAATACAAAGCACAAATATTGCTAAAGCAGAGCACAGGACCTACGCAGAGCCGGATTATCCATTGACTTGATGGAGCCAGTGATATTACTGTTAGAAATTGTTACAGGAGATAATGGAGCCACTATGCATTGTTGTGTTAGCCCCGGTGTACAACAACAGCAAAATCTAGGTACCGGATGTTTCACATGTAAAGTTATTTGATTTTTACGTGATGATAAAATTAATTCCAGCCAATGAAACGCTAATGACTTGAAGGCCCTTTCCTGGTGGAACCAGCTGGGAACAACGTCCATGGGTGGTTCTGTGTGTATTCCTACCCACTTGGTCTTAACCATGGGTGCAATTTGCCTCAGCTGGCAGGAGCAGGATTGGAGTACAAGATCTGTATCAACTTGCAGTGGAATGTAGACAGCTGTTGGCACAACAGCCATGAACTTAGATTGGCAACCAGAAAGGAAGAGTGAGATATTGCAGGTCCGGAAAGCAAAAAGACTTTTTTTAACCTGTCGGCTGAAACACAGAGAACCCAGCGGGTATGACACGTTGTATCAGCCAAGTTTCCGTGAGACATATAATGTTACAGTCCCTCATTTCCCTCTGGAAGGAGATCCTTGCATGTAGCTCACACAGCTTATTATCCAAAGATTAGACATTAGCTAGCAGTGTGCTTGGGAGCGGTGGTCGGTTAGCAAGGCACTTCAGTCTCACCAGTAGGCTACTCCAGCTCTCTCAGTAATGTGTCTCTGTCATACTCAAGATAACTGGTTATGTTTGGTATAAAAAGAATGTCTACATGGACATACATATAAAAACATGAATCATTTCTGAAATTATGTAAGTTGACACAGAGACAGTGGACAGTACCTTCTTCCATCACCCAATTACAATACCCTCTTCTTCCAGAGGTGAAGATAATGATAACTGGACTCAATAGGAGCTGCATCACAAACTTGTGTAAGTGTAACTTGTGTTTGTTCCTAAGCAGCAAAGCAGCTCAGGGTGTGGGCAGCAGTTAATAATATCTTACTTAGACGCCATCTGTACCCAGAGCCTGTGACAAATAGGGATCTGTCCTGCTTCTAAGGCAATTAGCTCAGCCAAGGTGTGTAGTGCCTGGAGGGTGTGTGAGCATGTGTGTGTGTGTGTGTGTGTGTGTGTGTGTGTGTGCTGTGGGGGGTGTTGTTGAGTAGAGGTGAGGAGACTCAAACCCAGTAGTACCCCATAGTCACAGATGTGACAGGAAAAATTCAGACTCCCTCAGATGAAAAGGAGAAAAGCAGAAAGGAGGAGGAGTGGGGAGAGCACTTTTTTGGGCCAGTTCCTGCTGCCAAGTCTCAGGTTGGTTCCCCCATGTCATTTCCCATGGAGGGATTTTTCATAGCAATACAAAGGGCACATAAATGGCTGTCTTGTCTCATCAGCCTGCTTTGTACTGAAACCCAGCAGCATCTGTTAGGTGAGATACAGCCAGCCACATTGCTTTTACACAAGTGACAACAAATTATGTTTGCATAGCCAAGCAGGGCGTAAGCCTCCTTCTTTCTCTCTGTCCGCCTTCTCTCTATTTCTGTGTGTGAAAGGAGAGATACAGAGAGAATGTATCAAGAAGTGCAAGTCAGTCATGTCTCTTGCTCCCATCTGTGTAAAAAGTGAGGAATCCTGTGGAACTCTCTTGGGAGCTTAATGCTGTGAGCATTCAAAAGTTCAAGGTTAAATGGCAGAAGCTTTAATTAGACAGCAGGATGCAATCCCTCTATGATGCAGCAATGTGCAGTGTTAGACTAATACTGTTCTTGACGGGAATGTGTTGAGCTGGTGATAATGGAATGGCATGTTTTTTATTATAATTATTTTATTTTATTATTATAATTATTTTATTTATTTATTTATTTATTTAGGGGGGCGGGGGCAAAAGCTGTCATTTTGGCAAGTGGCTGGATGACTTCAAATTGCTGCTTGAATTCTTGGTTACAGAAAAGCATTCCTACTATGTGTCTGAATGTGGTGCCTTTATTTTCCATAGTTATCACCAAATCTCATTTGCACTACCAACATCAGTTCAGTTGATTTAATAGAAATCTTTTGTGACTATTTTATGAGATTTATTTCCTTTGACACTGTGCAAAGCTACTCTTATGGAGATGGTGAGGTACTGGCAACCAAGCCACTTGTGGGAGATCCCTGATCTAAGCAATAAGAATAAGCAGTCTCTTTGTAAGATCCACATTCTCATTTTGAAAATGTTACTATTGTCATAGGTTGATGGGAAAGCTGTCCACTTTGGTGGTGCTCTGAGAGTCAATATGAGTTACTGAAGCCATGCTGCTCAGGTTATTCATGATGATCAATACAGTGTGGCTTTCCACAGAATCCCTGACTGCTTGTGTGTCCATATCAGATTGTTTTCGCTGTCACCAATCGATCCACTGCTCAGCTTCACCTGAACTTCCACAGAGGCCTTCATGAAAAGAGTTATGTGAAACTGCATGAGGTTGTGGTGCATAACATGAGAAATAAAAGAAACTTACTTGGCACATGTCCCTTTGGAACATTAGCAGAATCTTAGAGAAGACTAGACTAGACTTTACACAAGGAAAACACTAGCTATTCAGATAAGAGTGAACCCAGGTGAAAAAAGTAGCAGACTTAAGTGAATACAAATGTGAATAAAGGATTGGGTGGAAGTAAAAGTCAGCATGGGCAAGCAGTCCTGCAGCCAAAGTGGCTATGGTCACAAACCCGCTTGCCACACTGATGGGTGAGGATGGTGATTGCATATCAGTATAAGCGTATGTAGAAGTCCGGGTGTGTAAGGCCTGAGGGTTGCTTCACCTGGCACCCAATCTATGAGCCTCAGTTTGCAGGGTGACATAGCGATAACACAGCCAGTAGCCATAGAGACAACCTTGATCAGAACCCAGACAGAGACAACAATCCGCCAGTGTCTTTGGGAGGTGGGGGAAGGGAGGCAAGAGCGTCTCCCCGCCTTGATCTCCGGGGGGGGGAGACTGTTTTTTGCCGAGGCCTGCGCTGATTAGGGAGGCCGAAAGCAGATACAATTTGGGTTGTTTGGGTTTTAGGGCGAGAAGCTTTTTCAAACCTTTCTATATCCATACTGGGCTCCGATTTTGGCCAAATCCTTTTGTGAAGCAGTGAGCTTCTCCATGATGTAATCCATCCATTCTTTTTCATTTTTTGATAAACCAGGCCAATGCCTAATCCAGTCAGCAAGAGACCTGTAATCATGGTTCCAAATAGGTAGATGTTTTCAGTGTCCTCCACAGAAAGAGCTGCCAGACACATGACCCGCCATCTCTCACATCCATCGTGTAGACAGCTGCAAACGTTCCGGTGGGCCAGTCAGGTTCCCCCAAATCTGCGCTTTTCCTGGAGAAGATGGTGTCAATTGCGTTTAGAGACCAGTTGATCATATCCATGATTTTCAGTTTGGAGAGCAGGGTGGAGAGAGTCTCTCAAGACAGATTTAGTCGAGATGAAAGAAGCAAAGCAGGTAAGATAAGGGAAGGAAAGTGAGATCACACTGCATCTACTTCAATGGAAGTGTGCTTTCACTGGCATGTCAGATTTTATAGTAGATGCTTTATATTTTTAAATTATTTTTAAGAGTAGTCTATTTGATTATAGGCCTACTGCAGACTAATACCTCAACTGCTTTCCAGTGACTTACTCGGTTTGCTACATATTTGCATGTGGATGCTTTTATTAGTAAACATAAAGAATGAGAATGTGTTTTCAGGTAGGCTACCTGAATATTTTGTTTTCTGGACAAGTGTGCTCATAGGTGTGATATCTGCCGACAGGTTCCATTAGCCTATGAGGCTACGGAACCTATATGGTCTTGGTGGTGGTGATGGTGGGTATAGGCCTACTGGAGGGTTTGTAAGAAAAGTCATAATTGTCAAATCGACTAATTTTATTTCTTAATCTAATAAGGAGAAGGATAACAGCAATTTGGCCAGGGCCAAGTAGTGAGGAGAAATAAGGTCCATAGAGGTACGACTCGCCAGCACCTTGACTCTTACCTTGTTGAGTTTATGTAGTGTCAAAACCAAGAGGATTTCCACTGTACTTTGGCAGCAATTACCAAATTCTACCCTCCTGCTTGAAGCAGGCCATCTGCACACATTTTGCTCTTTAGAAATGAAGTAAATTGTTAATTTATTATTGACAATTCTGACTTTCTTTCTTTCTTTGTGATCTTTGCGAACTGGGCATCTTAGGTAATGAGGCTATCTAGCTGTCTTCTCCTCCACTCTAAAAGAAATAGTAAATAAATGAGGCAATTTGACAGTTAACTTTTCTTGGGATTTGCCCATATTTGTCCAGACACACCATAGTGGTGTCCCCACAGGCTCAGGTTCTTGTCAAGTTCCAGCCATGTTTTGCCAACAAACAGTCTGTTTAGCCATGCTCATTGGCCAACAGGACTCCTTTATGGTGGCACGCAGTGTAGGCATTGTACGACAAGGTAGGATCCCTTTACGTCTGTATAACCTGAACTCCTTTCCAGTTACATTACAGAAATCAGCAGCTGGGGACAGTGACTACTATTTCCCTGGAGGATCCGAGAAGCGACAACCGCTTGTCATTGGAGGTAGTGAACCCGGGTGTAGTGGAGGTGCGCATTGGACATGTGGGTAAACTTGACCCACCAGCCCTACATCAGGCTTTACAATGCCTTGTCCAACAGGAGGTGGAATTAACCCTTCAGCAGTATAGGCTGGTGGAGCAGTCTTTGCAACAATGGCAAGATGTGCCCCCATTGACATACAAATGTGATTTGCCACACAATTTTGACAGGAGAAACCGCACCCGTTTGGGAAAGATATTGTCTGATCCTACCCATATTGTATAAGGAAATGCAGTCTCTTCAATGTTGGACACAGAGGTGATAAGGGATAGCAGCAGCCCATGGGCAGCCCCAGTTGTTTTGGTTCAGAAGAAAAGAGGCAGTCTCATCTTTTGTGTAGATTATCGGAAATTAAATTCAGTCACCCATAAAGACGCTTACCCTATCCCCAGAATTGAGGAGGCTTTGACCAACCTAAAAAAGCCCAGTGGTATTCAACATTAGAGTTGGCTTCAGGATATTGGCAAATGAGTGAAAATGAGTGATTGCACTTCCCATTATGCAAGTCAACCTATTGCGCACATTGTCATGTATGAAATGTAGAACTATTCATTTGGAATGCTAGAATGATTCATTTATTTTTTTATTTTCAAAAAACAACATCAACATGTTCCTAAAGTGCTGCTTTGCATACAGCCAAACAAATTTAACATATTTTCATGTTGGAAATATGACACCATAATTATTTTATAATTAAAAATATTGATCTGTTGATTGGCATGCACAGAAACAAGACCATTTCTTACTGGCACTACATGTCAAAAAGGTTGCCGCCCCCTGCACTACAATATAACATTCAAAATCCTTTAAACTATATCTTCTGGTAACACTTTATATTAGCACACACAGATCTGCTATTAACAAGCTGCTTATTCACATGCAAATTAATAACATATTAGCTATGTCAGGCACAGACGGGGCTGAGGCAGGATTTACCAAAAAGGTATTTATTAAACAGAAACCAAACAGGGATTAACAAAAGACACGTCCGCTACTATAACGGAGGGGATCAGAAAACTAACACACAGGAGATCTAGGAAGCAAACACAAATGTACTAACCGGGCAAACAAGGAGATACTGAGTATAACAATACCAATAGGGAAGTATGGGCACGCGGGACGAACAGCACAAGATAACACAGGAGATCGCGGGAAACAAGACTGACTCAGGAAAATCCAAGGTAAAAGTGACGATTGTATTGACGAGGCCAGAAGTCAGGGAAACCGGGGAGGAGGCTTAAATAGAGTGGAGACCAGGTGACACCAATTGATACACAGGTGAAGGTGATCGTGAACTAGGAAGGGAGTGCGAACGGGGAGAGGGATTGAGAATCTGTGAGACGGAGTGAGGGGGCGTGGTTGTGGCCAGGTCTGATGCAGACCTGACAAGCTATTTGTTAGTCACTACAAATCACTTATTAATACCTTATTCTGCATGACTTTATTTTACCAATAATAGACCATTAACTCTGAATTTTACCAATATTAACTCCCAATTACTGTTTATTCGCAGATAGTAAGTTAGTTGTTGTATATGAATTATAATTTTAATATGCTTTGGTTAGTGTGGTGCTTATAAGACGGTAGTACAATAGGAGCAGTTATTCTCCTTCAGTAACATGGAGAAAAGATAGACAAAACCCAAAACTACAAGTTCTAATCTTGTCCTAATTACATTTTTTTTTTGATTGAGAATAATTGTTCCTGAGAATACCTGTTCCTGTTGTACTAGCACCTTATAAGCCTCTTACTGAGCAAAGCAAATTAATATCATAATTCATATGCAACAACTAACTTACTTACTATGAATAAGCTGTAATTAGAAAGTAATACTGGCAAATTTCTTAATGGTCTACTATGGGTAGAATAAGCTAATGCAGAATATGGTATTAATAAGTGATGTGTAATGACTAACAAATAGCCAGTACATTAATAATTTGCATGTTAATAAGCAGCTTGTTAATCGCGGATCTGTGTGTGCTAATATAAAGTGTTACCTATCTGCTTAATAAATACATTCAAACAATGTTTACAACAGGGGTGCCCAACCATTTTTGGCTTGCGAGCTAATTTTCAAAATGACGGGGTGAAAAAAAAATTGACCACATGACCCTAACCCTAACACCTCTCTATACCCTCCCACATTCGCATCCCAGTTGTGCAAGTTCTCCACACTCCCTCTTTTAAAAATGACATATTATGAAGTATCTACAACCATCATTATGCTGCTGGTCTATGCTGAACTGGTCTTGCTCATATTGAACTTCTACATAATGTATACATTAACCTACCTTGCCTTAGAAGAGAAAAGCGATGAAAGACTTAATTTACCACGTTAGGTAATACTTTTCAATAGCTGTAGGCTACCGAAAGCATTTATGTCAATTTCATGTCAGAGCATTTTTTCTTGAAACATTTCGTGATCTACCTGCACTACCTTGGTGATTGACTTGACCGTGATTGACTGGTTGGGCACTGAAGTCACTCACTGAAAGCAGAATCCAGGGGAT
This sequence comes from Tenualosa thibaudeaui, assembly GCA_027481765.1. NCBI lineage: Eukaryota > Metazoa > Chordata > Actinopteri > Clupeiformes > Clupeidae > Tenualosa > Tenualosa thibaudeaui. The sequence continues at coordinate 282,890 of JAIFZK010000013.1, read as the reverse complement.
GTAATTTTTAAAAATTATTTATATTGAGTTGTAATGATGGATAATTGGATATTTTCATGAACATAAAAAAAATCTGTTGGTCTCGAGTCCTCAAGTCCTTCTCCTCCCACTGTGGACTGAGATCGAGTCAAGACAGAATCTTTGAATGGTCCGAGACAAGACTCGAGTACTACAACACTACTTCCAGCTAAGGTAATTGAAGTATCAACCCTACATTTTACCGCTGCATTAAACTAACAAAGGTAAAAGATATGAGACATATTATGTAAAAAAGCAAACCATGTGTCTTTTTGTTTCATCCTTAAGGGCAAACCTATGAACAGAGGTGATGATGGTGATCCTTCAGCACCATTCAACATGTACATTTTAATCATAACATCTCAAAGTTCTTTTTTTTGTGGGTCCATGTTCAGCCACAGTAGTACTAGAAAGCTTGAGAAATCCTTCAAGATGTAAATAGGAGTTATGGTTCACATTACAACCATAGATGCTGTACTTACATTTCCTTTGCCAAAGAAAAACATTTTGTGCACTTTATAACATATTGTGTTTCCTTCATGTGTACTAAGATGGGTTTACACATTTTACACTGCATATGCTGCATGCACACAATAGAATTATCACAAGTTACTGAACTCTGCATACACACTACAGAATTATTTCAAGTTACTGAACATCAGTAACAAAGGTAAACGTGATGTGACCAAAGAATGTGCTGTGTTTTTAATATATGTTTCTATACTCACTTTAGGCACACTGGAATGTCATTAAAAAGCGACAGCAACAGCCTTATGAAGTCTCCAAAACAATGGGAATTAAAATTTTGTCATCACACTGAGCATGATTCAATCCAGCATTAATTACAGTTTTTAAGATCGAGTCAAAAACCTTTCAAAATAAAAACAAGTGACTGGTTTGAGTTAACTAAGATTTTTTTGTATCTAATACTATGTGCACACTAGGCCGACCTCAGAGAACTGGCTACAGTACCAACTGACCGCTGCTCATGGCTCTGTTGCTGATTCAAATATCGGTGGAGTTCCCACTCAAAAAGCATACCACTCACTCCAATGGACTAACGTCACATAGTTTCACTTTGCATTGGGGGACTAGACAAGGATGTTCACCCTCCCCCTCACTATTTACCATCCTCATTGAACCATTAGCCACCATCCATCAGAACCCCCTTATGAAGGGAGTTCAAACTCCCAATTTGCATCATAAAATAAGCCTCTACACCGATGATATTCTACTTTTCCTACAAGACCCCCCAGCATCGGTACAAGAAACTGTTAAACTCATTAACAAATTCTCTAATATCTCTGAATACTCAATCAATTGTAATAAATCTGCAATGCTTCCATTACATTCCAGCTGCTGGGATACGACAGCCTACTCATCACCTATTCCTCTATGCACCAATTATATCACATACTTGGGGATAAAGGTTTCTTCCAAGCTGTCAGATTTATTTGGTCAAAATAACAATTTATTTTCAATTATTCCAATACAGCCTACCCCTAATGGTTTAAATCACTAGACTCAACAATCTAATCAATCAAACAAAACTCAGAGTATTAAACTAACCACCCTCAAAACCTACAATACTAGGAGGACTAGAGGGGCCACACTTCCACCACTATGCACTGGCCAACCAGCTTCAATGCATATACAAATGGTTACATCCCACCCACAGAAAACACCTGGTTAGACTTAGAACAAACTATTTGCAAGGATATTCAGAACTCAGACTTACCTTTCTGTTGTGAATTAATCAAAAAACATCCATCCTTCAAAGCACCAACAATAGCATGGTGGAAATTTTATTACATCACTCATTCACCTGTAACACCATTGAAACTCACCTCTATCTGGAACAATCCCAATTTCAGTGTGTCAACAAAAAAACACTTAACTCTCTCACATGGATAGGCAAGGGCATCACTCAACTTCACCACATTATTCATGACAAAAAAAAACTGGCTGCATTTGTTTATTTGGTGTAGAGGCACGGCACTGAGTATAAACGCTTCTTAGAAGACCAATCAGGACAGAGAGGCATAATAAGTCCTTTGTGCCCACAGCTATCAGATCATACAACCACAGACTCAAAACTGTTGTGGGACCCTAATACTTTAATTCAACTACCTAAAAACCTTTTTGACATTTTTATTTATTTATTATGTCTTTTTAAGATCGGTTACCTTCTTCTTATGTCTTCTATGGATCTGTGTTGTTTGTGTTGTGTTGTGTTGACTTGTGGTGTGTATATCCTTTTGTTTTTGTCTGCTTGCTTATTTATGAGACATGCAATGACCCCTGGTGGGATAATAATGTCAACCTTGAACCTTGAACCTTGAATACCTACAGATTAAATAAAATATCCAAGCAAAAATGATATAGCCAGATGGCCAACCTAGAAATCCCTTCACCAATTCGAACTGATTAACATACCCAAACAAAATAAAATCTACAAAATATACAAAATTATATCACAGTCAGAAAAAACCTAAGCCTAAACAATTAAGCCTACCATATCACTAATGGGAATCAGACTTAGACCCAGTGCTGGCTTCTGGACCCAAATATGTAAAAACATCTACCTCATAACTAAAAATACCAATCTACAACAAATACAATACAAGCTACTTCACAGATTTCACCTCACCACACAGAAACTAAAATGGGTTTTTGGCTCTGACTTGTTTCTCCCTGTATGCAAAACAACCCAGATCCTGACACGCTGTCAGACCTTGCTCACCATCTTTGGTTGTCACATCCCAGCAACCCCTTCCCTATGCATACTAGGAGATACATCTGCAACTTCTGAACAAACAATAAAATACTGCTAGTAGTGCTAACCATCGCCAAGAAAACAATCCTCATGAACCGGAAATCACACACTGTACACATTACCCTTTGGAAAAACCTGTTAACAGATTATATATCATTGGACAACCCATCAACTGCCAACTTAAACAATCCTCCCCTTTGTCATCTTTCATCACCTACTCACGGACCTCTGCTTGAGATCCAGTCTCAACTTGACACCCACATTTCCCTGTATCTGTGAATACATAGCCATATTATATATTAGGAAGGAGGTGAAAGCTGGAACAATTTCTCTCTCTTTCTCCCACCACTTCCTCCATCTTTTTTCTCTCACTTTCCCTTCTCTATATCACATATTCTTGTTCTAATTGAGCCTCTGGGCTGACTTGGGCAGCCCAATCCTGTCCGGTGGTTGGGTGGGACTGGTGTTGATTGGTGCTGTAGCTGATATTTTTTGGTTTCAGGGTCTCCTTAACACCCCTCACACCAAAGGGGTGTGTGTGAGGCGTGTGAAGGCTTGGTATCAGAATGTGGTGAGTCTGGGAGCTGGGGGCCCTGGGTCCCTCTGTCATCTCATCATGCATACCCGGGGTGGTGACGGGCCAGCACCATAGCCATGAATGGGTGCTCAGGTAGTCATTTCACTCCCCTCGTTGAGCCAGAAATGTTTTTCCTAGACATTTGCGCTATTGAAAAATACATTATAACCCACACTATCTGAACCACACAATGTAGAGTTCTAACTAGCTATGTAGGGACAAAATGACTGTCAGTGGTCATAAAAATGCCACAGGTTCATGTGGAATCAATTTTGTTTTAATAAAAACGTCTTTTAGTTGCAATTTCAAGGGGAAGCACTACACTACCCAACATCCTGAAGTACAAATCAGCGTAAACTGGTGCCTTTGATTGGTGGAGATTCACGTTGCTAGGGAATTTGTTTACGGCAATATGTATATGTTTCATGTCACGTCATGAAATTTCTTTGTGCTGGGAAGGGAACAGTGGCGGCAGGAAAATGGTGGCAGGGGAAGTAAGAAACTATTAGGTAAAACATGTTTTTCACATATTTAAAGTTGAATCTACTTGCAGAAAACTGTAAGTTGGTCACTGTCATGTTATCATTAGATTTCTTAGTGAACTATTATTAGGTTATAAACATTATAAATTGTATCGCCTGCAAAAACAAGTAGTTTCTTTAGTCAGGAGTACACAAAAATGTAACTTTCCCTTTTTTGCCTGCTCATTAGTTTTTTCACTTGAATGAAAGTTTATGGTGATCATGTACCCCGTACCCCATGGAGTCAAGTCTTAAAATGGTTCAGAACTGGGCTTTTCGAAATGTCTATGGAGAAATGGAATCATATTGCATTTGAACCAAGTTCTGGGTTATGATGTAAGGAGTGCTGGAAAGCTCTATTGGCCAGCCTACAGCAGAGCGGAATGTAAAGTGGCATACTGCTGGTGATGTGAAAGCTGTGTCACTGAGTGCTGCTTCTGCCACTTGTCCTGACTGCTTCTCAAAATTTGCGTAATCATGCGACTTAATGGAGATTTTATCCGATTTTATCACTTGCAAGTGTCCGGAATTGCCACTATCTAAATACGGGAGAGTTGGGATGTCTATGCTAAGCTAAGAATTTCAGTAACTAATTTGTGCAATGTCTTTCATTCATAGCTGCTGCACTGAGAACTGTGGTGAGACAGAAGTAAAGAAGAGTTTGCAAGATTTGAAGACTGTCGTGTTGATGTTCTGGCACTCAGTACATTCAATAAACATTTTAAATGTCACGTGATTGTCTCATTATTTAAAATGTGTTAAATAAGGTGGCTAAATGATGCCAAATTTGCTGCTAGATGTAAAAACAATATAACTGTAAATTTTTATTATCACAATAGGAGATGTCAGTATGACTGGATTCACAAAATATACTTCTGAAATCACTATGTTGTGACAAATTGCCCTTTAAAGATAAAAAAGACAGTAATTAAGATGACAACAGTGTACACAAAATATACTCATATACAACAATCAGTTGACTAAATGTATTTACAACCTACTGGTCATACACCCAAATGAGTTGGAAGTGTGTTTGGATCATGCCTGTTCTGCATAGTAGTACACTTAAAGTTTGAAAAAAGTGGCCATTTTAGCATACTCATTTTGAAGCAAGCATACTCAAGTAATGCTTTGGAAGAACTTCAGAGCTCTCAGAGTGCACTTGAATATACTTGAAACCAATTGTATAGTTTGTACTAAGTACATCTTAAAAAAAGTATAGTTAAAATATAATGTTTCTTTTTTACAAAGTGATAACTGCTGGTATTTATTATCATGATGGAAAGATCTCTCGTTTCATGGATGACAGTAAAGAGCCTCAACATACACAAGCAAAGATAAGAAAATCCTGGCAGACAAGCTTGTCGAGTTGTGCTAGAGGCCACTGTGGCACATTGCTCATGCGACCCCATCCACACTTCTCACTTCATGATGGCGACAAATAGATGAGGCATCTCACCTGGGGCCCCCTGAATGATAGACTAATAGATGGCCCCGTCAGGCGATTTAGAGCTAAGTAATTGCCATGCACAAAACTGCCATTCCCCACTTTCCTGCTGCTTTGCTTTCTGTCTCTCTTTCTCCATCCCTCCTTCTCCCTCTCTCTCTCCACACATGTTTTCAGCACTCATCACTTCAGCTTTTGTCTCTCCAAACGTATCCTGTTTTTAACGATGTCATAATTGCTGCCATCCTTGCTGCGACTGCTGCTGGGGCATGCTGGTTGCTTGGCAAATGAGCCGCAGATAAAACCAGTGAAGGGATGATGAAGACATAGTGGACAACACCAGCAATTCATCATATCAGCTGATACCGACTGTTAGGGGACACTGACAGTTTGCTCATTCGCTCTCTCTTTCTCACTTGTTCCTTCACTGTATCAATTTGTCTTTTGTTTTTTTTTTTGTCAGATAAAATATATATATATATATATATATATATATATATATATATATATATATATATATATATATATATATATATATATATATATATATATATAAGAAAAGGAAAGAGAAAAGGATAACACAGCAGCACTTATTCTGCTGGTCCATCATTAGTGTTTATGAAATATACCCTTGCTGATTCAGGGGTGATATGTGCAGTCATTTGACCTATGAAATGCATAGATAATGGTCATTCTGATTAGAGGTTCATCTAAGGAAGAACCAGCTTTTGTGATGGGCCTACTAGACAGCAAAACTGCCACAAACTCTTACCTTGAAGGAAAACATTTTAACCATCAGTCTTGGAAAAAGTCTCATTGTTTGTCTTTGGATGAGTACACAAGAGAGAGGGAGAGTGATCAGCACTGATGACAACCAAGGTAGTCTGCCTTTCCCCCTCTCTTGTTTATGGTCCCTCTACTCGCAGCAAGTGTCCCTCTCAATGGAACCATAAAGAGCAAACAGGGGCTTTTAGAGAAATTGCCTTCCCCAGGAAGATTAATAACTGTAGGTCTCCAGAGGAAGTCTCCAGGAGGGGTGAGGGAGATTAAAAAGTGCCACACCTACTCCTGGAATGACTCAGCACCAAGTCTTGGCACAAAAATGTCCACTATTGCAGACATTAACACTAACATAATGAAAAACCAGGACTAATGTTCCTATTTGAAAGAAAGGAAATATAGGCTACAAATACAGGTTATTTATAGGTAATGTTTAGTAGGCCTATTATATTCTGTGTAACTGCAATGCAGTGAGAGTAATGCACTGTTAATGTAATTGTTCCATTGTTAATATCACTTGTGATATAAACCAGAATGCAGCATATATTTTACTGAGGCTTATCTAACTATTTGATTGATCAGAGGTTTTTTCATAGCAGACAGAATTAATCTGGCCTACAGGACAGTAAAGGCACTTACAGATGACCACCATCAAATGCTTCTGACATGCACTGGCCAGTTGTTTTGCTATACAGAATCAAACTAGCAGGCTATTTCTTTATGGCTCTTGCAGCTTCCAGTATTCCAGTCAAATGCAAAATTGTCATTTTGAAACAAACACCACAGAAAGCCCAAGCCAAGAGTTTCAACGTTAGTCAAGTGAGGGCCTTAAGATCTATATTTATCTTAATCTCTCTCCACATTGCACTTTTATTACACTATTGCACTTTCAACTTAAAATACTGCAAATTTCATGTTAGCAATAGGCACTCTTTGTTGTTCTGTAGCTTGAATGTTATCCTCTTTTGTAAGTCGCTTTGGATAAAAGCATCTGCTAAATGCATAAATGTAAATGTAAATGTAAATGCATAAATGAAATGTACATTTCATCTGTACCATGCTATTCTACAAACCCAATTCCAAAAAAGTTGGGATGCAAAAAAAACTTTTATTTTTTAACTACCCAAGCCATAAATTTGATAGAAAATAGTGCAAAAACAACATATAATCTGTTGAAACCAGGGAACATGATTGTTTTTGTGGGTATATACACTCACTGCTGTGTATGAGCTCATTACTCATATACTCTCATTATTGTGTGTGAGCTCATTATGCTCATACACAAGGAGGAACATTTCAAAACTAATTATTAACTTCAACATGAATGTTTATGTGAGATCATCAGTGCCTCAGAATTAAAGGTGTGGAGGCATTGATTACTCCTTTATTACATAAAAATATTGCATTACCAAGACGGCATGTATGTACGATCAAATTCTTTGATGAAAATTATTGTATGGGTTCATAAGATCATAAAATGCCCATTGACTCCTTTGAGAATAGTTCATATTTAGGCATGATTCAGAGGTTTAAGGTTTGAGATGGACCTTATGGTTAACCAAGTAAATTTTTATTTATTTTTTTGGAAATCAGGAAGTCTTGCATCCTCTGGGCTACAGTTTCCAATCATCCTACTTGTTTTAGGGGTCAATTCAAAAGGCAGCATCTGTAATGGTATGGGGGGAAGTGCTGTCTGTGATGGGGCACTGCCACAGGTACTACCATTACAGTGTTGTCCAGGGATGGACTGGCCATCTCGCATACTGGGTATTTTCCCAGTGGGCCAAATGTGCTTTGTGGGTCGACACGACCCTGTTTTTGCAGCCCAAATATCTCCATGTGGCTGAACTGGTCAAACGTATCACCCTTCATGTGCTGACATAACGCGTAGGCCTATTTTTTAAAGTCAGACAAATGTTTTATTTTTTTCCAACCAGCCCATGAAATACACAAGTAATTTTTACTTAATTGACATTGGGCTGGCCCAATAACATGGGCTTTGCACTGGTGTGCGATGTCGGTGTCTGTAAAGTTAGTTGCGTTAGCCTAATTGAGGAAATGGGAGGGGGCGCAAAGTTGTGCAAAAAAAAAGAAACCTCCTCTTCAGGGAGATACCTGAGACTTCAACCTTCCGGTTGCTGAACAGCAACTCTATCACTTGCGCCACCATAACTTATCCACCAAAAAGATTACATGCATTATGAATGTGATTTTGTGGTGGACCTGTCAAGGCCAAAATACCAGGTCAGAAAGTTTGCCACTGTCCATCCCTCGTGTCAGTACCCAAGACCTTTTTAAGTGGTTGTACAGCATGTACAGCGCTGTATGGGGGTGCAGTAGTGTCTTTGTTATGGATAGTTAAAATGAATGCTAAATGTTTTTTTTTTTTTACAAAATATGCTGCCACCCAGACATTATCCAGGGACATTTTTCAGGGAAGGCCTTAAATATCACCAGATAATGAGGGCAAACTGCATTCTATCCTAAACTACATCTAGTTGGGCAGCTGGAATCATGTCTAGGACAAGAAGGAACACTCTTTTTATACAAAATCATCTTGGCAGTTAGCATAATTAACTGTGAGGTGTCCTCCTTTGTTATGTCTTTAGTCTTACACAACTTTTCCTGCCTTTTCCCATTCCCCCAACTTTTGTTGCTGGCCTCAATTTTAAAATGCCCATAAATATCATATAACAATAAAAACTATTGTCAAATATGCTGCTTGTATGATTTGAGAATTATATATTTTTTGAGTCTACATATCCCAACTTTTTTGGAATGGGGTTTGTAATTCCATTATCCAGTTTACTTCACTCAACCTTTGCAGCCCTTTGATCGTCTGTGACACTTTTCCTCTGTGATTTCATATGGTGATTATGGCGATCTTAGTTTTGGGAGCTGCAGGAAATGTTTGAGGATGCATCTGCTCACCTGACATTTAATTAGGCAAGAACGGGATAAGATGAGCATATGGGTAAGATCAGCCATCCCTTGTTTCTTGCAGAGGGTAGAGGGAACATTCTTAACAGTTTGTGAAAAATGACAGGACTTGCCAAATGTGATAAGAGAATGAATTCCACTCCAAAGTCAAGGTGATTTTGATAAAGTCATAATCTTAGTGCTAAACAAAATCATGAATGAGAACCTAGCGAGAGGCATTTTCCCAAAATGATGTTAGGCCTAGTTAGGTGATAAATCTAGGTTGGGGTAACTTGCCAGTTCCATGTTCCCTGTATCAATGGTGCATAACAAATTGTTTCATGGACATTTTTTAACCCAGGCTGTAATCACATAATTTATTTTCTTTTTTTAATAATTTATGGATTTTTTTTGCCTTAAGGTTATCGTACTCAGAATCTTTTAGGCTACTCATGGCCTAAACTGAAATGTCATGTCTGTGATCTTAATGATTGTAAACCTCCTGGAGGAAAGACAAGGATAAAAAGGTTTAATCTTATCCAGTTTTCCCAGTTGATTTTCTTACAGTTTTAAAGGTTTTGATAACATTGATAAGGCACATAGACTTGTTATAGTAGGCTTATAGGTGGCAGATGGCAGGGACTGCCTCTGCTGTTGCCCTGAGTTGTGAGGCATGGCAGCCACTGACCATCCCTGCTGTAGTGCTGAGTTGCCATACACCAGATCCTACTCATTTACTTCCTCTGTCCACAATCATCTCTGCTGAGTGTCATCCCTGCCTCCTTCTGGCGGACTCCTGTCACCTTCCCCTCCTGAGTGGACTGCAACCAACACTACGGGAGGACTACAGGACCGACTCTCCTATCTATACCACCACACCACTATAAAAGATAATACGGCCGTCTTCATCCACACGGTTACCGCTTCGGCATCTCACAAACTGTAGGCCACACAAGTACGAGTTGAGAGTGTAACTGCAAGTGTAGTGCACACAAACGTTCATGGAGAACATGCTGCTACGTCCTACCTAAACACGCCAATCAGGTCGAAAAGACGCGTTTTGAGGGAGCCCCTATTTTAACACGTGTTGCTTCCGGCCATTCTGTTGCCATGGTGATTCTCTGTAGTGACGTTGTTTGCATAGCAACCTAAGTGCGTCTTCTAAGTGGATCCTTAGCAACCCTAACAGAGATAAGACTGTATGCTAATGTCCTTATCTCTGTTTCAAAGCAGTGCATTTTAACATTGTTAACATATCATTTTATTACCTATTAACTGTTATCCATGTGCACAAAAATGAGACCCCTAGATATAACCAAGGAAAGGAACGAGCTGAAAACGGAGGGATTTACGGTAAAATCAACCATGAAGAATTTTGTGGTAAGTTGGAGTTTGACTCGTTGCAAACAAGTTATCATTAGCTTACTGGTTTGGTTGTAAATGCAGCAAATGTGTATTTCATTATGGTCTACTTTAAATTCGCTAGAGGTGACAATAATGTTGTAGCAGTTACCAGCAATAACTACGATTACGTCGATTAACTTATCACTAGCCACCCTTATAGTTCACTTAAGGCTACTTGCCGTTTTCGAAAGAGTCAGTCAGTGTCACCTCCGGAGTAGATTTGCCGTTGCAATGTGCCACATGCCTTTATTCATCGCATGAATATCAGAGAACTTTCTGTTTCTGATGACAATAAGCCTAATTTAAATGAAACAGACTTCTGAAAATTTTCTTTCATAACTTTACATGGAAGTGGTCCACGTGCACTACTCAACTTTTTGGTATTTCCCTATAGCCTCCTTGTAGTTCTAAATATTCGAGAAAGAAACACCTCTTCCAGACAGCATTTTTAACCAGAGGGGAAGTAAATCATCCATGTTTCAGTGCTTAATTTCAGTTAGGAAATATGGAATAGAGGCATCATAATGTGAAGGTTTATGATTAGCTCATGGACTAGGCTATTTCTCCCCCGTCCTCTTCCATCTCCAAGCATGTCCCTTTTGTTTTCCACATGGTGATGCCCTCCCTCACAGCCAGTCATTTTCTTGCCTGGTCTAGAATGAAGACGTATTAGACTGTGGTAATAGAATTTGGCCACATCAGTTTCTAACTGGCAGGTGCTATTGATTTGGTCACACACAACCTATTTTTTTTAGTCCAGACAGTCTGTTTGTAGGGCAATTTAGAGCACAATAGCTGTCTCAAGATGAAGATGACCAACCATTTGTGCTTTGGCAGATTATTATTATTAGTGCTTTTAAATTATTTTTCTTTGTAGGGGAAATCAATGATTGGACAGAGTGATCTTACATCTTGACCTAGATATTGGTGGATAGAAGCAGACATTTCAGTCTGAGGTTTTTCTTAGTTCTGGTGTCCATCATGTTGTGACATAATGGGGAATTTTCTTTTGCATCTAGAAACCCTGGTTTATGTAATTCCTACAATGATTAGGCTAAAATAACAACAACCTATATTACAATGATATCTTAACAAAGGCCTATAGGCTGTTGTTGCTGACTCCTCTAGTCTACAGTGTATTCTTCTGTTTTCATGTATGTATGACCATGTAAATTTGCCACATAACATCATTCAATGTTGTATTCCATAATTATCTTACCACTGACAATACTCATACTAATAGTTTGTTACATGCTGCTCAATGTATGCTGCTCGTGGTGCTCTAGCTAATGGAAATAGAAGACTGGGGCTAGGCACCAGTGCTTTAGACCAGGGTAAAGCCTGGGGCCGGTCCTGGAAATGTGCCACAACTGACACAGAATATCTGCCATAAAAACAATTTCAAACTCTCCAGTCTTAAAATTAAAAGCAAGTTGCCATGGCGCACTAGAAAAATCAATCATCTCATTAATCTGAAGATAAGCAAAGTATAGCCTGTCCAGAGATTGAATGAGAGAACACTAGGGCTGATATTTTTTAAGAAATATTTTTTTCTTTGTCTGGACACCAACATTTTTTTTCTTATTTCAAGTAGGCCTAATCGTAATAATCCATATCTTGTTGTTCCATTGGCAGATAATTTTGTTTGTAATAAGTTACTTTTTGCTTGTAATAAGCCTTGTTCCCTTATTTTTGCAGTACAGATGAGAGGTAACAAAAGTGACAATCAAGACAAAGGCATTTTGTAAAGGCTTATGCTATGTGATGAATAGCCTGCCATTAACAGACATGTAAAATGTTGGTGCAAATAGAAGACCGTTTACACAAATATAGGTGTAGTATAGCCCAAGCTGTCTACCCAAGTGGAGGAGGCTTCTTCTAACAGAAGTTTGTTTACATTATAATCCACATCCTTGTAGTGCAGCAGGGTGACAAAGCATATGTTTGCTTTCCAGCAACAATTTGCAAAAAAGTGAGAGAGATGTTTTTTGCCAAGACATGAGTGAAGCCATGTTTGAGCTGTTTAAAGCTGCCTCAAAAAGAATGAATGGTGTGTAGACCTACTAGCTCAGGATATTTCATCACATTATGAGAAACACATATAATCACATATAATTTTTAGTTTTAAGTCAGGGCTGCCCCCTTCAGCAACAGAACTTTTATGAAATTCTATGAAATAACAGTGAGAGAAATTTTCAAACTGGCTGACAAACCTACAGACCAGACCTAGTCTTTTTTTTTTAATGCCGAAACTGTATCATTACTGTGACCTCAAAACCGTGGTGCGAACTGAACTGTGGACACACTGTACCGTTGCATCCTTAGTAAATAACTAAGATAGATACTGAGGGCTAGAAGTACTTTAAACATCATCTTGTAGTTTGCGTTTGGACTCTGCCCCTTTCAAGTTGTGCTGTCAACATTTCCTGTATAGTGAAATTAATGTTTAGAAAGAACAGCGCTATGTTAGTGTCATCAAACAGAGATCATGTCAGACAGTATTTCCACTCTCCATGCTTAAAAAAAAAAAATAGTGCTACTGTTAGCAACTTCCTAGTCAATCAGGCAAAGATGTGCATGCTGTGAAACAGAAAAGACATTAGACATTAAACAGCAAACAAAACTAGGCCTAAATGTTGCCTTTCAACTATGTAAACGTGGTGCTTTGAATGCTGATTCCATTGTTTCTGAATGCTTCCAAACTTAAAACATGAAAAAATGCTTCTCCACCCATTTGTTTGCTCGCACCTCCCACATTTACTGACCTGCCCATAAATGCATGCATAAGTATGCATAACAACCTGGCTGTAGAAAGCAAATATTGCGCTTCCTGTTGCTTTGTACGCACCATGCCGTGCCATCACATACATACACATAGCCTTATTTTGTCACTATCTCATTAGTGCCGTAGCTTATTCTCAATCTGATAATTTCTCATCCAAAACTCCTGGGACACATGCAGCTGTCCACAGAAGAGTTGTCTGTGAGAACTGTGTCAGAGTGTCACGTTCCTCCTTGTCAGTCACATCACATCACATCACGTCATCCCAGGGTTTTCTGACATCTCTTTGCTGCTTCAGCTCCTGCCACTGCATCAGTCCGTCCAGACTCCTCCATGTTGCTACTGCTGCTGGCTCTGCGGCCATTTGACAAACTGCCAGCTGACGAGAGGATAATTGCAGTGACAGGGGTAACCTCTGTACTGCATTGCATTGCACTGAAACAAGGCAAGCCAAGTGTTGCCAAGCAGAGGCAAACCACCACTGGAGTGCCACTCCAGGCCCTGTCAGACGACTCCATCCTTCATCCCCTCACAGCTCAAGGTCATAAACAAATCTCACAGGAGACGCATCCTGCTAGGGGCTAAGCTTTTAAATATTCAATGCGTTTAAGGTCGGCAAGAGACTGTCGACCCCAAATCAGACGAGGAAAAAAGTACTTACACTGAGGCCCTGGCCAATTCGCCTTTCTGCCTCAGCCCCCCCTGCATGCCGCTGATATATTTCCTGAGCTGTAGAGCTATGCGGCGTACGCGCAGAGCTGTGATTTGTAGATAACAGCAAGGCCATTTGGCCGCCTTTAAGGGGGAATAGTCTTGAGGCATAGGCTTATTATGCTGTAAAGTATTTGTGGCCATAGAAACTGAATCAATACTAGGCCTTATGCCATCTCTCTCCTTAATTCATCTCCACTCTCCAAGAGAAGAGAGAGAGACTGAAAGATGGAGAAAGAGAAAAGGAGGGAAGGGAGAGAGAGAGAGAGACCATTTTATATTTTGTCTGGAGGTCATAACCTCCTTCAGGAAGCTGACTTCTAATGCTGCTTGGATGTGGAAGGCTGCAGGATCTGGATCCAAGGATTTGAAAGAGGAGCGATGTGTAACAATATCAGCCGAGGGCCTAGAATCCTCCCACGGATTCCCTTCGCTTTCCTGGGTTGTTTATTTTTTATTTGAAGGATTGATTTTCTTCCCAGGGCTGTGTTTTGTGCTGAGGCAGAGATGCCTGAGCTCTCATTTGTTTAAAATCGGCAGGTCAGGGCATAACACATGGCCACTAATTTTAAAATAATGTACAGTAAGGCTATGCAACGGTAGATACATGGGAGATTCATCCACAGACAAACAGACGTACACATTCTCTGTCTGTCTGTCTCTCTCCCCTCAGTTACATTAGTGACCAGAGCCCACTACTAAGCGACAGGTTCAATGATAGTGAGTGTTTGATAGCAACAAGCGACAGGTTGGCAGGTAGGGCCAGAATAGAAGAAAAGTCTGTTCTATGCAAATATTGAATGGTGACAGCCAATGCAACTGAAGGCATGTGTTTATTAAAAATTCAAAATGGCGGAGCTAATGCAACGGTCACTATTTCTGTGTTGAACTAAAAAGTTTAGGTTTTATATATTTCGGAAAACAAGACGAGAAATGTTGACTGTTAATTATAGAAACCTATATATGATGTATCTACGAGCCACCTACTTGTGTTAGCAAGTTAGCAACCAGGCACGACCTTGTTTATGAATTCGCAATGCCTCCTCAGCGACAAGTGTAAAGTCAAGTCAAGACAAGTAAAATTTATTATGCCACCAAGGGAAATGAAATTGCAGCCAGGAATTTAAAAAGAACACAGCAAAAATAAATAGATACAGCATTATAGTAAAAATACCAACATAAACACAATGACATCACATAATACAAAACAGACCATCCCCCATACATACAGTACAATACACAATACAACACAGACCAGAACACAATACGCCACAGTGCAAGTTCCTACATGGAGAGACTGGGAAAGCATAAGGGTTAGAGCAGGACATCATCTGTTAATAGCAGTACAGACAAAAGAGAGTTTATGTTGTTTAGTCCTGTGTGGGAACCCTATATCTTCTACCAGAAGGTAGAAGCACAAACTCCCTGCAGAGGGGGTGGTCAGGAAAGTCCAGTATATCCAGTGCCTTCCTGCGCACATGATGATCATACAGCTGGGTTTGGGTTACCCCAATGATCTTACCAGTTACACTGGCAAGCCGGCCAAGCTTATTTCTCAGCAATGTTAAGATTACCAAACCAAACAACCATGAAAAAAGACAGGACGGACTCAATGAAGGTTCTATATAACAATGTCATAATTTTAGTACATACATTAAAAGTGTTACACACACATAGCTATATTTTAAGATTTCAGACAAATCTGTGGTGGTCTTGGAACATGCCCCACATGTTCACGTATTCACTCTCATAGCCTAGGCTATATTGTACAGACTCGGACAAACATGCAGTTACATGCAGTTCACACACATTATTCAAGTCTGATAATCTTGGAATGAAACGTGCAGGGTGGGTAGCCGGTGTGTGTGTGTGTGTGTGTGTGTGTGTGTGTGTGTGTGTGAGTGGATCGATGAAGTTGCTCAGGGATTCACTCTGTGCAGGTACATGTGCGTGGTGACCTTTGCAGTGCCACTGAGAAGGCCTCTGGGCTAATGCCGGCTGGATCTCTGCACACATACCTCATTTAATGCATGGCCAAGACAGGGCAGATATAGACACGTGCTCTCTGTTTCTCTCTCTCCCACATACACATGACACTTACACATATAAAACATTCTCCCAGGTGCTTAAATCAAAATAAGTGCACAGCTGCACGCTTTTCAGCCTGCGTCCATTTTGCAAATACAAAAGTCTATCACTTATGCACCATAAGGCCAGTTGTGCGCTCTAAACAGAGCAACCTGGAAATCTGGACATTTCTCGTGAAAAGTTCCCTTATGCTTATTTTTTGTCTGGGGTACTCATTTTTTACTTTTGAGGGCTGTTTTAAGGTCAAACGCCACATAACATGAAATAGTATAATGCATTTGATTTCAACATTTATTTTACCGGAGTGTTGAAACATTCAATATTCGATTGTTTATCCTTATTTCTAAACTAGGTTACAACATTTCTCATAACTATGAAATGATCAAAGTCAATAATTAATGAGTTTGGTACAGAGTCTGACTCTGTTCTGGATAAATCACGCCCCCTTCATAGGGTCGCCTTGATTTCGAACTTAAGCACTATGGGAGTGGCAGATGTCCCCAGAAGAGAGTGTGTGCAGCTTGAAAGGCCATCATATTAAAACATTGCTGTTTTCTTTTTTCCTGCTAAAGAAAGCATGTGCAAATAACAGAAAGGTTAATATTTAATAATGAATGAAAATAACAGGGGGACTGCACAGGTCAATCAGTTAACTTACAGTTAAATGTAATTACAATTACAATTAAAAAGAACAGAAAATTTTTGTTATTGCCACCATGTTTACAACTCAATTTTAAGTTTGTCTGGGTGCAGGCTTACGTACAATATAGGCTACTTTTGTATTGCATTGCGCTATTCTGTTATGTCAATGTTAAGGCGGCCGACAAACCTATTGTTACATTGGCCGCATTTATCAGTTTGCCTCTATAAAAGATAACTCACTAAACTCACAATAGAAAGTTAGCTGACAAGTCTGTTGATTATAAAGTTTAGTTTAGTCATCCTTCATGGTGTATGAATCACCCTATGCTTTCGGTGTGAATACTAATACCGATGACGGTGATCAGTGAAGACAAAATTCGAGCAGAAATTGTAACATTGTTAAATTGATACCGTTGATATTCAATTCAATTCTATTTATACAGCACCTTTTAGAATAGTATTGTCTCATGGCGCTTTACAGGAGCACCCACGAGCAACAGGGGCCAGGAAACACTCCCTTATGTTTAGTTAGTCTAGGAAGAAACCTTGGGCAGATCCACAACTTAAGGGGCTAAACCAACTGCCAGGGGTCATGCAGGAAAAGTACGATCAGTAGTAACCATGATAGACTAGAAGTTGTCCATGGTTTTAGCTAAGGATCATAATACTTCCAGAGTATTATCCCATAACATTACATGGTAGTCAAGGAAGAATTATGGCTGGACAGTGTAGTAGTAGCCAGGCATAGTGTTAAAGTCAAGGTGAGATAGATCATGGGGGTAACAATAAGGGTCCATTTGACAGTGCCATTGTGAGAGTGGGTCAGTCAACATAATATCGTAGCTGCAAATGAATGTCGCACAGCACTGCTGCGCATCGCATTCTGTCATTCAATTATAGCCTAATATCAGAATACTATAATTTAACACAATGTAATCAAACATATTTTGTAACTAACATTTGCAGGTGTTACTTACAGTTACAGTGTTATACTAGTTCACTTTGCACAATGAGGCTTGATACCAACAACAATGGATTTTGTAACATATTTCATGTCATTGTGAGTAACTCAACCTGAATACTTTGGATTACTTTTCTGGCCACAGGGCCGCTGCTGGTTATTTGGTAAGTGATGCTGCCCTAAATGCTTATTGTTGTTTGCACAATATTTAACTGGTAACACCTAAGATTAGGGTACACATATTTTCCATTAACTAGCAGCAAATTAACATGCAAATTAGTAACATGTTAGTCACTTGTTAGTCATTACAAATCACTTATTAGTACCTTATTCTGCATGACCTTATTCTACCCACAATGGACCATTAAGAATTTCTCCAATATAAATTTCTAATTACTCTTTATTTGTAGTTAGTAAGTTAGTTGTTGTATATGAATTATGATCTTAATATGCCTCGGTTATTATGGAGCTTATAAGGCAGTAGTACAACAGGAACAGTTATTCTTCTTCAATAATATTTAGAAAAGATGGCCTATTCATTGGAACAAAACCCAAAACTACAAGTACCTAATACTGTCCAAATAAGTCCTAATTACATCTTTTTGATTGAGAATAACTGTTCCTGTTGTACTACCCCCTTACAAGCCCCATGAGCAAAGCATATTGAGATCAAAATGAATAAGCATGAATAAGTAACTATCTTACTTACTATGAATAAGCAGTAATTAGGAGTTTATAGTGGAGAAAGTCCAGTAAACTCCAATAAACTTATAATGATTAACAAATGTCTAGTATGTTATTAATGTGCATGCTAATAAGCTGCTAATTAATGGTGAATATGTGTACCCTAATCTAAAGTTTAATTTGCAGTCTGCAAGTCTGAATGCAAACAACTACAGTCAAACAAAATCATTTGTATGGTTTGATATTTTATTAAAAATAATTGCTGCTGATTGTGCTCTAAATACCTTATTGATAAGTACTGATAAATCGTGCACTGTCACTTTAAGACGACTGTTATGCAGTTAATTTACTCCCAGTTTCACTGTTTTGAAGACTGCTTTGATTTTGTTGTTTTCCAGTGACTGCTCCTATCAAATGCACTATACCTGCGCTGTCGCTAGGCTGAGAATAATGCAAATGCTGCGCTTTTTGTAACCTAGGACAGTTTATGTTTTTTAGTGATGCATGAACTGATTCCTGTGAAATTCTGGTTTATGTCTATATTCTAAATGTTCTTGACAAACGGAAAGGTTTGGTGCCCTCTCCAGCCAAACACTGCCTGTCATCAAAACTTAGTAATTTGACTCACTATGTGCATAGTACTTTTTGAGGTCAGTCCAAATAATATGCAGTGGAAGTCAAGTACATATTTACAAAGAAATATTAAATGAAGGCTTGGGCCTGTGAATTTCTAGATGAAGCAAATCAGCCTATAATTGCAGGTCTTTAATGTCTTGGCTAAGAGTGCATGTCTACTGCATTAGGTTACTTGAGCGACTGGCCTGCAAACGATGCTGACAGGTAGGCTACTCCTCACAAATTTCAAGTACAGAAAAAATCAAAAGAAAAAAAAAAGAAAGAAAAAATCTTGCTTGTTTTCTTTTTTTATTATTGAGATGTCTAGAAGAGACACAATGTATTGCACAAGTAAAGTGAGCTACTTTGTTAAATCCGCTTCTATTCGTGCATTCTAACCTATTCACGCTTGACGCCTCACACATGATTGACGCAGGCCCAGGGCATGTAGAAAATAAAACCTAGCAAAAGTTATGATGTCTGCAAGTTGTCTCACAAGCATGTTCTCTACTGTCAACAGCGAAGATGTGTTTCGTTTTGAGTTATTAAAAGAAAGAGAAAAGATGCTTGCTACCAAAGGTGCATTCATGACTGTCCCCTGTGCGCAATGTGCCAGGGCTCCAAAGTTGAAAGTATGTGGATGTCTACATGCCAGGCCCAATTTAACCTCTGTAAATATAATCCGTCTCTATACAGAACAGTTACCCAAATTTTGTAATGTAAATATGTAATGCCTGGTATTCCGTTACTCCCCAACACTGAAGAGCAATTGTGATTGTGACCATGTTGTTCTAATGAAATGATATTCAATAGCTATTTCATGCTGTAGTCAGTGTTTCGTTTTCAGATATTTTATCTCCAAAAATACTGCATTACAAATGATCTATAGGGAATTTAGAGAAGACAAACACATTCGCACACACACGCATGCACACACATATCTCTCTCATCTCCACATCTTATCAACTAGGACAACTTTCGTAACACATTCTCCTAAGTGCCTGTCATGTTTGACAGCAAAGTGGACCTCAGTGAGCTGCTTGTGATCGCAGTTTGTGCCTGAGGCCAGCATCTTAACGCTGCTGCTGAGCCTGATTAATCACCTGGCCCCAAGGCCCTGCTGCCTGCCCTGGACACTGCCCGACTGAAAATGGCAGTGCTTGCATATTCTCCCACCATTTCCTCCCCCTCCTGCCCTCTCCTCCTCCCTCCCCACTGCTTTCCTGAGCCCCGTTTGTGTGTTGTATTTCAAACGCTGCCGACATGAAACCCTGGATTAGCAAAGCCGCTTTAGAGGCAGGAATAGACACACACATGCACTCATACACATGCATACACAAACACACACACACACAGACATACACACAAGCACAAACACGGCCCCTTCTTTTTAAGCCTGAAAATGTTGATAGCTGTGGTTTTCTTGCAGCTCGGTGGATCTATCCGAGTTAATCACCAACAGTTCCTGCACATGAAATGGCCGTTTAAAGATTAATAGATAGCAGGGCTTCTGAAGTTTGCCTCCACCGCAATTGCTCTGACCTTTCTCTCTCTGCACACTACAAAAAAAGCTGTCTGGCTGCTGCAGCCACATGCTGTAATCAGTTTTGTGGCAAATGTTTCCCCTTCACCTTCGATAATGACCCCGCTGAAGCGAGACCCTAGCCACAGCCATTTTGTTTGCCATATCTTCCTCCTTCTCCTCCTCCTCCACCACCTCCTTCTCTTCCTCTGAGCGGCATGGGTATAGCATTTCATTGAAAGATCTGCCTGAATTTCCATTCGCTCTTTTTAATAGAAGAGCTTCCTTACACAGAGAAAATCCAGAATTAATGATTGCACAATGACTTGAAAAACATTAGAAAATCAAACCCTTCCTGACACATGCCAAGGTGAAGCTGTCCAAAGACACTGGCTTATTATTGCTGTTTATTCATGTGGTTTTCATGCTCTTTGATTGCTGTTTTACAAAGATAGATAAAGCACTTTGGCTAATGCTGTGTGAAAGAGTGAATGGAATAAAACACTATGCCAAATTAACCACACAACACACAGTAATTAGCCTGAACACTACATTTTACACAACAAGTCAAGATCATACCCCTGTTTTCTCTTCAAGGTCAAACAGGCAAGTGACTTCAGTAGACCCTATTTTTTGATGCATCTCCTTTCAGAGCACCCATTCAGAAGGCAAAGACGCAGGCAATAGCAGTGGCATTACTTAAAGAGCTAATTGATTTTCTCTCTGCAGGTAAATACCCAAGCAAAGCCATTCCAAAGGAAGAGCAAACTCATCAGGCTTTAAAATATGCAGTTAATAAAAGATGGTCAGGAGATGTACCTGAAAGACAACAGGTCCTGAGCCTCCTATTCGATTGTAAGAATTAATCTGCATCCCAGCAGGGGCCCCGCATGATTGAAAATTTGATCCGTTTGTCAATGATGGTTAGTGCAAGACAGACAAAACACGATCAATAAACCCACATGTGTAGGCCCAGCCCTGAGATAACACAACTTACTTAAACCTGTTTCAGGAGAGGAACATCAATATGACTTTTTAAATTCAAATGCTGTCATTCAGAAAGGACTAATCCGTAATTTTCTCTCAACAGTGGTATCTCTGCCACTCATCGAGGCGAACAGAAGTGGCCTATTGTTAGCAACAGTGTGAGTAGGTTGGGTAGTGTGTTCACTAAATTGCTACGGGACAAGAGCTCCTCTGCAATGCTGGCGCTCAGCCTTACGATTATTAATCTTTGAACTCAATACTTTTGGGATAATTTTTTAGTTTTTAAAAGAAAAAGAGTGACATGGATGCTTCAGTTGAAGAAACATGGATCTAGTGCTTTGACAGAAAATTCAAGACACCCAAAATTGAAAACTGGTTAATAACCCATAGGCCTACTTGATGCAAGCATAGGAACCTTTTGCATTTTTGTCATCCTTGTCTTGGTTGAGCAGCTGAATGAAGTTTATTGTGAATGAACAGTAATATCTCCAGTTAGTCCCTCAGGCACTGAGTGTGTAATGTTTTCCTTGAAGCTCACTATATCATCAGCAAAATGTTCACAAACACTCAAATAAACATTAGGCTCAGATTTAGAGATACTATTCACCTCAATGTCTCATGGCTTTATTAAATACACACACACACACACACACACACAGAGATTCATCTTATCAAAGGAGAGTGGCTATCTTGAGTGTAGAGGCGTTATGGTGTGAGTCCTGTTGGGCTCAAGGCTGCATGCGTGGGGCCCATCGCGCATCAAGATTGTGGCAGCCACAGAATGGAAATCAATGCCCCTGACAAACAATGCATCATCACTCAGCAGCATGGCTCATGGTGGCCTATGTCTGTATGTCTCCTTGGAAATCTATAGAAGTGGCTCACAATGTCAGCGCCATTCAGGAAGAAAGGTCAGATTGGTAACGTTGCTGTAATACCTGGAACTAATAATTCTCGGTGTAATTCCTCCCTGTGGCTTCTCTTGTGTGCTGCAGTATCTATATTCAATTTACATAGTAGGCTTAGGCTGAATCCTATTTCTGTTCTTGCCCCTTCCTTTTTACCCTAATCCACCCTCTTTGCTTATCCCTTAGCCCTTGAAACAGAGTGACAAGTGACAGGTGAAAATATTCCCCTAGGAAATGAGACACAAATTTAAATGCCTTCTTTGCCAGTCCGTCAGCCAAAGTAGTGTTTGAAAAAAAAACCTGTGTGTATGTCAGTGAATGGGCTTCAGTAGATTGAAACATGAAACCTACTAGCACCAAAGAGAGAGAAAGAGAGAGAGAGAAAGATATGTGTGTTGTTTCTTTCCACTGAGAGTGTCTCCGTGGTGCTCTGAGTGGCAAGCAGTGGGAGGCCTGCTGATTCCTGCTGACAGCCAAAGGAGCATGGCCTCTCTGTTGGACTGGGCTCGGCTGTGCCTGGAAGTGTCCGTGCATGTGAATCTGTGTTAAGGGACATTTTTGTGCATGTATGCGTGCTGTGAGTGTAGGCTTGTCATTGTTTTCAGTCTTCTGGAATAGGATGTCATTAGGAGGGCATCTTGATGAGTTTCTATCAGTGAGCTGGCCTCTTGTATCTGGGTCACCTGTGACATTGGCTGACTGAGTGTTGCTGGTGGGGTGAGGGTGATAAAGGGTGAGAATGACAGGGCTGTCTATCCGTCCAGTTCATCCTTCCGTGCCTCCCGTCTTCAGGAGATTGATGGGCCTCTCTTCCCAGGCGCAGCCTGCCCTTATCCCCAGTGGGACTCACTCACACGGTGGATAGCGTCTCCCTCTCTCTGTCTTTCTTTCTCTTTCTCTCTCTCACTCTTGCTCTTTCCCTCTTCCTCGCTCTGTCTCCCATGGACACACATGGATGTACTCACACATACACAGACACTCTCACACACACCATGTCCCTCACCTTATCACCTGTCACATCACATCGCCGTCACACATCACTGATGCAGTCCCACTAGTGTGGTCATCGCCCTGGCCATATGCTTTGCTACACAGGAGGGAGCGAGAGGTCATGGGGGGTGGAGTGGGGGGGCTACAGCTGACCCTTTTACAGAGCACATCCTCTGAGAGACAGAATGCAGAGTGTGAGTACTTGTTGGTGTGGGTGTTGGTGTGTGATGTAATGCTTAGCTAAAACAACAGGATTCTGAGCTCTTCATCTCTCCACATCAACCATCAGAATCAGCATTTTAGCTTGAACTGCAATTATATGGCTTGGCCTTTTTGAGCACTTTCTTTGGGCTAATGATGAGTGGATGATTTCATTAGTCATTGCAGATAAACCTGTCAAGGGGCACCTTAGTATGAGAGGTTAGCTTCCTATAGCTGTAATCTATTCACCTGGCAGGTTTGCACCAAACTCCATCAGCGACCAGAAAGAAATTAGGCCACTGTCTTTTGGTTGAAAGAAATTTCTAAAACTTCTAAAACTTGCGCTTCTCAGTGTTGCCTCACCTTCTTCTGGTTTCCACCAGTTTCCACACCATTTAGTTACTGCAAATCTGATTAAAAATTGTGGTACACAGCATGGTGTCAATTGTTTTTTGTGAATTAATTTTCACAATTATCACTAGTGTGTGTGTTTGTGGCCCAGTGAGTCTGGTATGCATTCGGTCTGTTTCACCATTGTCTAATTTTAATGTGCGAGGCTAGAGCCAATCTCACTTGCCAAAAAAACATTTGAGCCAAATGGCCTCACACCACTCGCACTCGCTCTGTCATAAATCAAGGTCAGATGAAGGTGTGTTTCAGCAATGCGCTGCGGTTCATTTGTGGCCGTGTGATCTGAGTGTCCTGCCAGAAGGACTGACTTCCCCCTTCTACTTTGTATCATTAAGTTGATGGCCTGCCCTGTGTGCTCTTTAATGCCTGGAGGTGCCATTATGGATCAGGACAGTAAAAGTTAAGCTTTGCTCAGGGAACGGGGTTGTGCACAACCAGACTTATGTGTGGGTGCAAGAGTCGACTTCCAAATACATTTGTGAACTAGTCGCCGTGACGACACACCATGCTCCCTAACACACAGCCTCATTAACTATGGGCTTTGAGGTCATTCCCTTTTTTTAATCATGAATGAGTGTTCATTTATGTGATTGTCTGTCTTTTGTGTGTGTGTGTTAAGGATGGGTAAGAGGGCGAAAGAGTTGCCTATGTATTATCCATAGCAAGATCTAAGACATTTTTCATTGATATTGACATGGTTTGCAGGGGAGATATCTTGTCAAAATGCATGATTAAGATCTCATTGGAAAATCTATGTATGATTTTTTATACTGTGAGACTGTGAAAAGGCAGTCATGGTTGTGAGGATAATCTATTCAGATTCAGTCTATGTTAAATTCAAGTTTATGTTGAGATTGTCATCAGAGTATTTTTCACTGCAAACAAAATCTAGGGTAAGTGCACCCATTAAGCTCACCAAAAGTTTAGATCGATATTGGCATAGTTTGCAGGGGGGATAACTTGTCAAACTGCAAGACATTTGAAAATGTATGCATTACATTTTATAGAAAAGATATAAAAGATATAATAGATATTTTACAAAATATGTCAAAAGTCTGGCATGGGCTTAATTGGTCCTGTGGTACCATTCAAACGCATGGGTGTTCCAAATAAGCCCACATCATATTTTAAAATAAAATATAATAAATTATTGCTTTACAAGAATAATAATAAAAAACAGTATATAAAATATATAACATATATAATATTTAAAATATATTAAATATATTAAAAATGGAAAATAACTCTTGAACTAGGTCTGCTCAGGTGAAGTCCTAACCCTCATTTTTGTGGGACTTACAAGGACTGTGAAAAGGCACACAGTTACCTCTAGATTGAATCATAACCTTTTTACAGTTGTCCTTTCGTTAATTCTGTTATTGTTTGATTTCCTATTCATTCTTTCTTTCTTTCTTTGTAAACTTTGCAGACCTAACTTCTATGCACATCTGTAAATGGTACTTTGACTGAAGATGATTTATTCAGATTCAGTCTATAGGTAGTATTATAGTATGTTTAAATTGTCAGCAGGGTATTTCTCACCGCAAACGACATCTACAGCTTAATGGTCAATAAGATCAGATCCATGCTATGGACTTCCAAAACCTAGAAATCATGTAACAATTTGAAACAAACTATGTTAAACAAACTATGCATATTAATATTTCTTTTCATTGCCCTTTTCTAACTGAAAACACCTGATATGCACTTAGCTGTTGCCTATTGTATAAATTAGAAATAAAGTACAAGCAGTCTTTGGTCTATAATGTATGGAGGCCTATTTTCATAGTTATAAAAATATGTTGGCTGTAGTTTGTGGCACTTTACCATTTAAGCCCACCTTTAAAAAACATAATATATATATCTATTCAATTGATATCGAGTCATATCAACTACAGCACATTCATTATACACACCTGACGTTTCATTTTTTTCATTTTCGTGTATCACTCAACATGGCTTGTGATTCGACTGAGCAAAATAGCACTAGCTCACAAAAGTCATCTTTCCAAATTTAGAAAAATTGCTTAAAATGAAAAAGCACAATGTCTACAAACATCAAATCATTTACCTTAATTTTTCATATACTAAATGAAATTCTGAAGGAAGTGGCTAAAAACATTAAAATACTATGAGGTTTAAGGGGTCCTAAAACAAGTTTTAGGGTAACATGTGTCACCTTGACACTATATGCAAAGATGTCAGACTAACTTAAAATTGGTTTATGTGATTGATTTGAAATTACAAATACATAGTGAAACAAAATATATTTTTTTCCTTTATGTAAAATTTGACTTTAAAGTTGAAAGTGGGCTTAATGGGTACCCTTACCCTATGCGTGAGGGCAAGTAGATATGGTAGCATTTAGAAATAGTGATCTGGCACAAATAACAAGCCTAACAAACACAGCACAAGGCAAGGATTGCAGCAAAGCATAATGCAAACAAAATCTGTCAGTTTAAACAAAGTTCTGTCTGTGTTAAGGACTCCTCATTCCTGGACAATGGAAGCATGCTGCCCATATTACAATCACTTCAACCCACAACATTAGCACAATGCCAGCAGCGCAAACTATTCTGCTGCGAAACTGTGCAAATCAGACAAAACCACTTGCTGCTGGTCTGTGTGATCCCTGCTTAAAGGAGAAATCTGGTGTGACTCAATCAATAGTCCTGAGAGTTGTTGGTCAGTATGAGAACAAGAGCAACGTAGACCGATTTTGCAAAACAGCAGCTGATGGGGCACAAGGAACTTTGTTTCAGTTTTGTTTTCCTGTGCTCCCATTAACTAGCGTTAGCTGCTGTTTTGCTACTTGGTATACTTTGTACCAAATTCTCTCATTCTCATGCAAACTGACAACACGGATTCACACCATATTTCGCACCAGCGCATCGGCACTCTTGGCCTTTTGTGTGTGTGTGTGTGTGTGTGTGTGTGCGCGAAGTGCAAGGCGAATCTGGTTTCCATTGTAGTGCCTCTGTCTCTTGTCTGTCTGCCTCAAGGCGTCTCTTTAATGCATTTCAGCCTACCCCTCTCTCTCCCTCCCTCTCGTGGCCTGTTTCACTATCTCTCTCTGGTCCACATGCTCTGCCACCTCTTGTCTCTTTCTCTATGCCCCGCCCACCGCTCGTCTTGCTTGGTAGGTGCAGGTTGCATGGAACCATGGGAGTAAAATCAGATGACAAGGAAATGCATAGCAACTTCATTTTTGAGCACATTTCAGGAGCAAAGTGTGTTTAAGGAATATTGCTGTGTGTGTGTGTTTGTGTCAGTACCTTGAAGGTTTTGACTCTAAGACTTCTCTCTTTCCTCTCCACATCTCTCCTGCATAATTTACAGTGTGGTGGCTGGGCTGTCAGTAGGTCTTGTGTGTCATTGGCTTTGTTCTAAAGAGTGTCTGCTGCACTGGCACACAAATTCCTCCCGTAACTTGTCATTTTCCATTAGAAAAAATGCACATATGACACACACACACACATTGGTACACATACACAATGCAGTTTCTATGGGAAGACACAGTTACACCTCTGTAGTTTAGTAAACAGCTGCTGCCGCACTCTAGCCACATTTTAGCTGTCACTTTCCTCTGTGACTGGGCTGCCTCCTCTATCATTTGCCTTTGTAGAAGAGTGTGTGGGAGACACTGTATGTGCCTTTCAGTTACTCAAACACTGATGGCAGCTTTCAAATGCAAATGGATACACTTCCCTGTGCCATGATTGGCGGCTGAGATCTTTCCATGACGTACACTTAACCTGCATCAGGATGATGATTAAGATGTGAGCTAGTAGTTATTCACAATGTTGATGATGATGATGATGATGATGGAAGTGGTTGTGAGTGTAGTTATGATAAGATAAGGACAGAATGCAGACAGTAATGACAATGTGATGATGGTTATGATTTGTGTGTGTGTGTGTGTGTGTGTGTGTGTTGACATGAGCTTGCATCTGAGACAGTGAGAGAGTGAGTGTATTAAGTAGGGTTGGGCAATGATCGACAATGTTTTTATGATGGTGATGATCTGAAGATTCACATAACGTGCACATGCCTACATCGTAATGTTGACTATTTTATATGGGTCCGCAAAGAAACAGAATTGTTGTCTGTTAGGATGTCCTAGGGCTTGTTGCCTACATCCAAACATTTAGAGTGATGATTTTGTTGCGAG
Source organism: Tenualosa thibaudeaui (assembly GCA_027481765.1). NCBI lineage: Eukaryota > Metazoa > Chordata > Actinopteri > Clupeiformes > Clupeidae > Tenualosa > Tenualosa thibaudeaui. The sequence continues at coordinate 254,775 of JAIFZK010000013.1, read as the reverse complement.
TGTTCTGTACTCTGGTGCTCAAGTTCTGTTGTGTTGCCATGGGTATGCTGTGTGATTACTTTCATTTAACAGTGAGATGAATGTTACAAGTTTACTGTGTTATAGAAACTACACTCTCTTTCAATTTAACAATTTGCTCCAGGTCTGCGACATCTGTTGACAGTTTGTTGGTCAAAGCAGCTTGTCCCTGGACTATGAATTCACCTACTGTGCTTTTCTTCACCTGGTCTGCTTTCACCTCATTGTATTGAGTAACATTACTTGTGCTATGTACCAGATTTAACTCTATCAAGGACTTTTGGGAAGTAGACTAGCCTGGTCCTTGGCTTTCTCACTAAGTCTGATGCACTGATGCATTGTTTTTTAGTGTCCCACATCATAAAATATGGGCCCATAACTCAAACCCACCCTCAGTTGCCATTGTGCATGTCTGCACATCTTTTTGTGCCTGGTGGATTTCAGTTGGGTCTTGTGCTGTAGTGCAGTATATTTCTGTGTGTTTGCATTCTGAAGAGGACAGCCTCAGGAGCAGAGCCTCTGGCCTGGCTGAGCCGCTCTTTCCAGACGGTAGTCGGGAGCGATTGCCCTGTAAATAAAGGGAGTTAATTTGGTTGCCTGCAGCGGTGATGTGCAGGCTGACCTTATCAGAGGAGACTCTGCCTGTCTGCAACACCACAGCTGACACACACTCACACATGTACGCACACACACACACACACACACACACCACTCACACACACACACTCACACATGCACGCAGGGCTTCACACCACACAATCTCTGCTCCTTCTCTCTTTCTGTGGTTCTCACTCTATCTTTCCCTCTCTCTTTGCATCACTGTATATTTCAATAACCTCTCAGATGGAAAAAAAGAGAAATTCAGAATGAGAATGTGAGTGAGAGCCAGAGAGCGATGGAGGGAGAGGGGAAGAAAAATGGAGAGAGAGAAAGAGAGACAGGGAGAGAAAGAGAGAGCACTCCTCCTACCCAAGCCCTCCACCTCTCCGCACTTCAGTCGCCTCAGTAAATAGGCGAAGCAATGCATCCGAACCCTCATTCTCCCACAAATGCCAGGAAATGAAATCTCCCCTCTCTTCCATCCCACCACCACTCCGCATGCAAGACCCACTCCCCCTTCCTGGCAAAAAGAACAGGGTGGAGGGGCACAGAAAAATACGGAAGAAGTTGACACAGCTTGGAAGGAGCTGCAGAGCGTAAGAGAGTCTGTGTGTGTGTGAGAGAGAGGTGGCTAAAAACACAGATGGAAATGTGGGCCTCAGTCAAGCTGACAGCAAATTGACGGCTTCTCTCCAAACATCCATCAGAGGCTTTCAGGAGCGTTTTGGGGCGGCTTCAAGAGAGGGCTGCTTGCCGGCAGCTTGATGGATCACCTACATGCATCCGCACCACCGTTGCGACTGTGATCTCACCCCACTGGATTGATGAGCTGTGGCTCCTGTCTCTCTCCCTCTGCCTCTACCTGTGTCTCCCCTGCCCTCTGTCTAGCTCACCATCTTTCTCTCTCTCACCTCTTACATTCTCCATCCACTTCTCTCTATCTCCTCTCTGTCACCCTACATCTATTCTTTTTCCTCCTCTTTGTCACACTCTCTCACTCCTCTTTCTTTCTGTCTATGCCTTTGTTTCTGACGCTCTTTCTCTCTCTCAGTCTCTCTCTGTGCCTTAACCCTTAGTTGTCTGCATCTGAAGATGTTCTGGTTTCTACAGCACTGAGACAGGGACAGAATTTGAGGTTAATATTACCATGTTTCTGATGAAGGAAACATTTTAAAGAGGCAAGATTCCTGCAGACTTTACAAGCCTTAGATCTTTAAGTGATCCCAATAGTCAAGATGGAGACAGAATCAATGCTTTTCTCATTTTACTGTAACATAAGGGAGCCCATCTCTTTTCGTTTAATAAATATGAAATAATGTTCAAGGTGGGTGCGGGTGCTCTTTGGCCTATATTAAGAGAGTAGATAAAATGCAGCAGAAGAGTCTACCCCTTGGTTAGCCAGGACACTCCATCTGCATCTGTGTCATGGATGTGTGCAACAGAGTGTGTGTGCGTGTGCGCAACATGTTTCTTGGTGACACATGATGTTAGTGTGGGGTGCCTGGCAGGGATTCATGCAGTCGACATGTCCAGCAATGGAAAGACAAGATAAGGGGCAGCAATGACAGGCATGTCAACTGACCACTGGTGTCATGTCAGCTATATTTGTGTGTGTGTGTGTGTGTGTGTGTGTGTGTGAAGATAGGAGATAGAGGAGATAGGAGATTTTTATGTTTTTGAACATGTGTTGATACTGTATGTGCTGTGCTTTTGGCATTGTGTGTTGGAGTGAGTGGGTGTATGATGAGAAGACATCCACTGAGTTATTAGCAGCACTGTTGACTCAGTCTGTGAGGGAGAGAGAGGGAGATGCATTGCTCACTGATTAGGCTACTGATTGTAGCTTGTACAGTTTTGAATGCTTGGGCAGTGCATATGTAGAGATTTCATGCCAATACAGCCTCTGAAATTGAAATGGAAATGAAGGGAGGCAGAAGGGCATTAGGCAGATAAAGACAACACAGAGGGGAGGAAGAATGGAGGTAACAGAAAGGGGTTTGGTTAGGCTGTTTTTGCTGTGTTTAACAAATGCATAGCCTAGCCAGTGGAGATTTGGTGTGTGTTGTTTTTCCATTGGGTAGTGTTGCTCACGGCCAAACACATCCAGCTGAGGTGCTTTTAAATTCAGCAAACTGGTGAATGTTTGTGTCAAACATATTTCCTTCAACCCTAAAATATTAAATGGTCTAGCTCTGTGGATGGACCACTACCTTCTCTTCTTTTGTTTTAGGGTGTTCATATACATTTACAGTCACACACACACAAGAGAAACTGTACAAATGTTTGCAACATTCTCCTATTTGTTTGTGAATTTGAGCTCACAGGTCTGCTGGTGACCTGTGAGTTCTCAGCACAACACAGCAGCCCCAGCCCCTAGCCTTCGTCCACCCCTTTGCACCAGCTAGAGCAGTGGACATGCTGGCCTAGCACACATCTAGTATGCCTGCTCACACCAACATGTGGTAGACTTCCTCAATTAGCACCAGACTGGCCAACTCAGACAGATAAAGCCCACATGAGCCTGTGTGATTGTCTGACTCATAGATACTGTTCCAGGAACAGTATAAGAGCAGCTCCCGCAGTTCAGCCTGATCCTTAGAGGAGCAGAAAGGGATGTGCACTGGTTTCGGGTGTGTTGTGTTGTGTTCTTTTGTTGCTGGTGGTGACAAAATAAACTATTAGAATGGGTTTGAGAGTGTGGAGGAGCCTCAGGTGAGTAGTCTGTGATGACTGTTACAGAGGATGGGGTAGTGAAGAGGGAGGGAGAGAGAAAGTGAGAGAGTGCAAATGAGAAATAAATAGTGTGGTAGTGAGAGATGTAGAGACAAAGGGGATGGAGAGGGAGAGAATGAGTGGGAGGGGGGATATGCAGTTGAGGCGTGTGCAAACTTGTTGCCAGAAGGAATCGACTGCAGTGTCATCACTTCTGACCATAAAGCTCGTTCTCGGTCAATGCAGTCTAGAGTCCATTTTCCTCTGTAGCTATTTTTAGACCCCCCCCTCACACACACACACACATGTTCCCACTTCCCGACTGTCCACTGCAGAGGTAGACCTGGCCACCAGGCTTATCTGCTCTGCTGCCCTTTTACACATGCATATACACACGCACAAACACACTCACTCACTCACATTCCACACACAGGGGAAGCTGTCAAACTGGAGGCAATCAAAGTCTTAATATTTGTTTTATTAAAACTCTGCCTGAAAGCCCAGCTCATCACATAACAACCTGCTACCTTGTTAGCTGACAGCGCTAGGTAACATTACTAGCCTGTTTTCCATAGGATAAAGCTTTCGCCTAGAAAAAGTGCTCTTTAACTCTACAAAATTTTAAAACACTAAAAAGGCACTCAGGATATCTATTGTAGTTCAATATTATTTAATTTACATTCTGTCAAAATGAATGTAAATTTATAAAAAAAAAAACTGTTGATAAAACATTGAAAGACACTGCTGAAAACGGTCAGTTTTGTTAAGGTTTTTATAGCGTCCCGAGTAGAGCGGTAGAGTGGCGACACTTCCATAAAAAATGGCAGGCGAAATATGGTCTAACTTCCAGGTTATGGAGATGCCAGTCAATATTTCCAAACAAAGGACGGAGCAATCAGTTTAGCAAGAACAATCAGTTTAGTCAATAAGTTGACGAAAAACCTTTTTTACATTATTAAGCATTAACTATCATGACTGTAATCTGTAATGTATTTGATTTGCATGATTAAAAATTGTATAGTTTTAGGGACCTAGCCTTACTGAAAGCTTGGTATTGCTATGGAGGCTAACGTTAGGTAATTAACATGGTAATTTCACTAAAGTCAAATAACTTTTGTAACGTGACATTGTGTGTAGCTCTGATTGTTAGGTTTTATGATGACCGTTAGCTAAAGGCTACTTTTATCACTATACTGCATTGATGAAAATTAATCAGAGTGAATGTTTATATTGCTTCAGCCTGTAGATTGTCATAAAGTGAGTAAATGTTTCATTGTTTTCCCAATAAGTTGTGGTAAATATGATTATGTCAGGTAAAAATGCAAATTGTATGTTGTATTTAGTGTATTTATAGGCTTCAGTTAAGTGTTAAATAACTAGCATTCAGACTGTATACACCTGGCAGTAGGCCTACATGCCAGTTAAAGTTACAGGTGTGCATTTCAAAGACATCACATCAGAACTGAAACAATCAAAACTATTTTTTCACTGCACACCGCACTTCGAAAAATAGGCCTATTAAGACTAGTAAATGCTTGGAATTGACAAACACAATCAAAATAATCAGCTCATTGTAAATCTTCAGTACAGTGCCATTTTAGTGCTATATTTAGGCTAAATATCTAATGTACTGTGTTGCAGATGACTTATGAAATCTATTGTGATGGAAAATACTGTACTTGTACTGTACTTGTGTACGGCAATACACTGATTTGTTTGTTTTTGACTCTTCCTTCATTGTAAGTCTTGCTGTGCTGGATGCCAGAAGATCCAATGTTGACTACATTTTTTCACAATCTATATCTCTAATTTGGAGACAATGACATTTACTTTGCATAGGCTTCAACCTGAATAAATCAAGTCTCAATTTGACACTGGACTTTGTGATACTGTATATGTTGTATATTTTATTGAGATAATAATAAAGCCTCACTTGAATTGTTCATATTGTTTTAGTGATGCAGAACAGTTTCCCAAAATCAATATTAGTTTTAATGACTGTTAAAGGGGATTTGAGTGTCACTGACATCAGGGATGTGTGGCTGCTGTTATCAATTTTATTTTTAAAACTGGACACTATGTAGTCTCTATGTATGTTTGGGCAGTAATATGGTACAGGTAATGTGATGACTAAGAGGAGAAGGATTTTGGCTAAGCAGTACTATGGTGGCTAACAGCATAGATATGAATATGGCTATAAGTAGGCTAATACCTGTGGCTATCTATCTGCAGTCAGTCCAACAAATTGCAAATTAATCATAAATGATTGACATCACCTTAGTGTTAGCTATCCTCAGGAGACAGAGTGTAAGTGGATTTACACACACAAAAAAATTATTTTACCTGCTGTAGGATTAGTCATTTACTGCTATGTGCTAGCCGAATGTATGCTAACACAAACCAACTCTTTTCCCTTCAAGATATTAAATTACTTCAATTGACACCACAGCAGACTCACACATCAAATTGCCTTATGCCACAACTAACCCTTCATGTCGATTTAATCAAGATGAACAACAAACAAACAAAAATGACAAACACCTTTATTATCATGATCTTAACTGAGATGTATGTTTTAGAGCTAGGCTACAATAATCTGTTTCACTGTTTAGCTTATAGCTTAGCTACAATCGTCCATTAACTGGCATACACAAAGGGTTAGCGATACGGTATTTCTGGATGGCAGAATACTATTGTTTACCAACATTCTAAACTCCCCTATGATTCTGGTACAGAAGCTTTCTGCCTCAGACTCTTCTAGCAGTTTTTGGAATGTTGGCGAAGAACTGTTAGTGGTTGTCATGACTTCACTCAGGTGGTTGGCTGTGTGTGATCTTTTGTGATGTTACATTACAGCTTTGAAGTCAGTTTGATGGTAAAGGGAGATTAGCAACATGCTCAGGTCTTACTGATATGTGAACTGTCTTGTTAACAGCCTGGCAACTTTGCTTTCGCTTTCCACCTACACTAAGTCACGCCTCCCTTGGCTTTTGTATGAAATTTTGTTTACTGTCTTGTCAGCCAACATGGCATGATAATTATCATTGCTGGTTTCTATCCTTTGGCTTGTACACAAAACCACATGAACTGGAGAGATACTGGATACTGAAAAAAAAATGAAAAGTAGTCTGAATCTCTAGTAACCTCAGTGAAGTAAAACACATGCATTTGTGTTCTTCATAGACCACAAATATGCTGTTTTAGTTTTTATGAGCTTCATCTTTTTAGTTTCTATTAATTCCCCTACTTCTTGCTCCTACCACCACTATGACCTTGTACTGCTCCCACATTCCTACTCATATGAATAGTGTAATGGTAATGCTAGTACTAGTGGGGTGATGGCCATTGGTGTGTAAGCATGAGCAGAAGGCTGTGTGTACGTGCTGTGGCTGCCAGCCCCAGAAGGCCCATCTCTCCTTTAGGTAGTGCCATCCACTGCCTCACAGCCGTCATGCTGAGTTGTCACTGCTGGATGGCCTTGCCATCAGTGCTCAGCAGTGCTTGCAAGGAATTGCACTCTTTCTTCTACCTGTGTGTCTTTCTATATGTTGCTCCCTGTGTTTGTCTCACCATCTCTGCCTGTCTCCCTTCCTCCCTCCCTTCCTCTGTGCTTCTGTTTTGTTCTGTTCTTCTCTCGGTGTAGTTTAATGAGCTTTATTGGCAGTGGCATGGCAACTACAAAACATTTAAAGGGTTTGAAGATGGGATTTCACAGAAGCAAAGATTTTGTCTCTCCTACCCTCATAACCATTTTCTCCATTTTCTTTCTTTCTCTTCTTCTTGTCTCTCTTTCTAGGTCATTGGGCCCCCAGCTGCGGGAGCATTCCGCGAACGGCCTGCCAAACCGACAGCGTTCCGAAAGTTTTATGAACGAGGAGATTTCCCCATCGCCCTGGAGCATGACACCAAGGGGAACCGCATCGCATGGAAGGTACTATTGCAAGGAAACAAATCCACTCTTAGGGAAAGAAGATAACATAGCAATATGCACAAGGTTTCAGATGGAAACATTCCTATTTTATGCATGGTAATTCATAAATCAAAGCTCTTGATCAAAATGTCTGTAGTTTAGGCATATATTTTGTCGAATAAATAATAATGTGATAATTGTAGGTGTAGTTTTATAATTGTAAGTGGCCTATATATCATTAACATGCTTTCATTAGAACAGCTCTCATCTCTATTTTATGAATCTCAGCTCTAGGCTGTTTCATTGGTAAAACTTGTTGGTAATACTTTCACATTGAAAACCAACAAGATGTGTAACCACAACATCTGACCAGCTGTAGCTCAGCATATTAAGTCAGATCAGTCAGAGATTATTGGTTTGGTCTCAAATTACATTACCCGTGTTACCCCACCCCAACACACAGGATAAGGCCACATTGAAACAGCTGCAGCTTGAGTCCTCAAGCTTGTGCCAGCTATTTGAAATCAGTCACCCAGCTGTGGACCTCTGTGACACCTGTGGATAAAGACACTGTCAAGTGTAAAGTGAGCTTAACAATGACTAGTGGAAAAAGGAATTATTGAAGTAGGCTGTTGCTTAAGAGAGTCCACATCAGAAGATGTAAGGATTGGATTCTGTTTAAAAGTGTACTGCACACTCCAGCACTCTCTGCACCACCATCCCACCCTCCTGACATTTCAAACACAACACAAGGGTGACTGGGCCTCAGCTCACACATACAAAGCACAGAGGCAAGTAATCAGACAGCCAGGTAAAGACATATGCACACACACACACACACACACACACACACACACAAGCACACAGACACACTTATTTTCTTCTTTTATTCCAGGAGAGTGTTCTTCATCTCCAGGTGAAAACATTTTGAAAGCATCCGAGTGAATTATTGATGCAAATTTCAAAACGAATTGGCACTCCTGAAAAAATAATGTCTCTCTCATTCTTTCTCTCTTTTTCACTCTACTGGTACAAAATTGCTCTGCAGCAGACGGGAATCGGTGTATGAAATTGTGGCTGTCATATCTAATGCAACTGTTATGCTTATTGATTTTGTGTTAGTGATTTTCATGGCTCTCTTCAGTGGAGCTTAGTTCAACTTGGATGGGGTGGTTCCTGCTCCTCTTCAGTGACTGGGAGTGATGGTTTCCCAATGCGGGGGCTTCTCTAGTGTTGTGGGGTGGACTGTTTTTGTGTATGCTTTTTGTTTGTGTGTGTGTGTGTGTGTGTGTGTGTGTGTGTGTGTGAAGGGGTGACAATGGGGGCGGATTCGGACAACTGCATCCCTGCTACATTTGTTATGGTTTCAAATCCCCTGGGGTCAGATATCAAGGAGAGGGAGTTTATGTTTGGGTGGATAAGGCTCCATTTCTTTGTGCGCAGACAGCGTTTCTGTTGGGAAGGTGGTGAATGTGGTTAGTTTGTGAATTGTTGTATGTCTACTTGGACGTACTTAGTAGTACAGGAGTACAGGAATGTATTTACTGGTATTTATACTGCGTATGAGTAATGAAAATGTGTCTGTGTATGTGTGCATGTGTGTGAATTTTTATAGTGTAGTAAAGGGAAGAATGTGTATGTGTGTGTGTATGGATATGTGTGGAGGGGGGAGCAGCACACTGTTTGCAGTGAGCAGCCCTCGGGCCATGAGTTCAAGACCAGGGCCACGGATTAAACCCGCTCTGCTAGCAAAAAGCCCCAAAAGAGCACAGAGAAGGGGAAATGAGAAGCGCAGCAGAGACGAGTGCTGAGGAGAGGAGTGCAGTGCAGTGGGGAGGAGTGGAGTAGAGTGGAGTGGGGGGAGAGCAAATAAACACAGCCGATGAAGCTTTTGGGCTGACTCCACAGAAGGGCCTGTGTGGTAGCTGCACTCCGCGACGGCGGCTGATATTTGGTGCCCATGTTAGAAGCTGGGTCTGGAACATATCCATCACACGACTTAGCCAGATGTGAGCCTTACCTGGCTCTCACTCTGATCACAGACACAGCTGAGGCACTATTGGACTGTGCATAGATTAAATTGATGATGAGTGAGACTCATTGAACATATTCAAACATACACCGTACACACACATGTCCACAGATGTCTGTATTGACAGTAGCCTCATACAGTGTAAAAACAAAAAAACACGTTAAAGAGATGTGTTACGCTTGGCAACATAAAAGAGGCAATACAAATGGGTTCAGAATGAAGCAAAATAAGTTTATTTACATTAAGGTGAAAAAAGCAAAAATGTCTAGGGGAGGAAAAATATGTGTATGCACGCATGTGGGCCGTATGTGAGTGTCTGCAAGGTGGTGTGTGCTCAAAAAGGGTGTTGATCAAAAATGAGAGAGGAGCAGAAGCTGAAGGAATGGAAATAGGGGGTGCTTATATATCCACACCGGTGCCAGGTTTGGGTAATCTCCCTAATTGACATTTCCCCAATGCAGACTGGGAACCCGAGTTCTCCATGTGGCCATCATAAAGAACCCAGGTAACTTGCAGGGGGAGCAGAGGGGCATCACAGATGCCTTAAGGACACAGTACACTTCCGAACACACAGCTGGACACGCAAATTTTATGCACAGTGCGCACCACAGTGACCACACATACTTTTTTTCTTGTTGTCGAGATGCGTGTTGGGGTCCTGTGCCGTACCACAGCAAGGTAGTTCAGTTACTGAACTTCGGCTTTAATAACACACACACGAACCAGAAACTCTAAGGAAACATCCAGGTTTACTCCACAAATGAATATTAGTTAAATAGTTTTACCTGCCTACATGAATAAGCACTCTATGTGCCCGATAACAAAATCTGGGAGGAATGCACATCCATGTTGCAATGATGACGCACTTCACATCACGCGCTGGTGTGCACGCCATATATGTGGAAGTATACCACTGACCTCCGTCCTACTCCTCCTTTCCTTGCCTCTCCCCTTCCCCACCCACCTCTCCTCTCTCCTGGTCATCCTCCTCTCTGTGCAGTAGGGTGCAGCAGTGCATACCTCTAGAGATTGCCTGCTCTCTCACTCATGCTCTCTCTCTCACGCACACACACACACACACACACAGATGCCTGTCTTCTTCTGTCGCTGCATCCGTCATCTGTGTATGTGATGTGTGTATGAAAGAGTATGTGTGTGCGTGTATGTGTGTGCATCTACACTAAATGTCAAGGACATTGTGAAAAATGGGCAGCTGTGGCTGAGGTGTATATTTGTGTGTTTCTTAACTGTAAAGGCTTAAGCTGTAATGTCAGGCTTGGGTGCTGTGGCAGGCTTACATGGGAGAGCTCCGTGTGCTGCGTGAAGATAAGGGGAAGAAGTGGAAGTAAGCACCCCACTACCACCACCCCACCCTCTCCACCAACCCCATCTCCTCTTCAGTGTCAAAGGCTACACCTAGGTTCTTACCCTCATTAGGAATTTACCACCATCTAATTACCAGCTGTAGGAATTACCTTAAGGGTCTACCTTCAGCAGATGTTCACCTGTGCTTCTGAGTGGACACTCCCAAATGCTCAGATTAGGTACATTAGGGACTCTTGTAATAAGGTCAACTTGGAGAAGGGCCTCACTAGAGAATGCAATCCATCTTCTCTACCTCCATTACTATAACAGACAGACACCCAGTTGAGGCAGAGTGCATAAATTTCATCAGCTGTGTTTCTTGGCCACATCATACTAGTCACTAGTCGTGTTTCCCCACCCCTCCCCGATCCTATTCTCAACTTTCATTTAACTAATCACTCTAGTCAGTGTTTCCCCACCTCTCCCCCATCCTATTTTCAACTTTTATTTTCTCCTTCATTTGCTTTTTGGGTTGTTCATTGTTTGTATTTAAATTTGAAACTTCTGGCATCTTTTTTTTCTTTGTGACCGAATGGCTGAAAACCATTTCATAGGAATACATAGGAATATCAATATTAACCAGATTTTTACCCACCAACTACAGCTTTGGGAGGATGGGGAAGTGTGTGTGTGTGTGTATGTGTGTGCATGTGTGGGCTGAGGTGTGGGGTGGTGGTGGTTGAGGCAATCAATTAATCTGATCAAGCGCTTTAGGAAATGGAGAGTGTAAGCGTTCCAGAGGGAGGGATATCCATCTCTTCACAGTGATTGAATTACGAAAGCGCAGGGTAGGGGGTAGCAGACAGGGGTTTTGTGTGTGTGTGTGTGTGTATGTGTGTGTGTCTGTGTCTGTGTGTGTGTGAAATAGAGCCTACATGCATGTGTTTATCTATGTGTCTTTGTGCATGATAGAGAGAGGTGATGCCAAGAAGAGGGCAAGAGCAAAGGGAAGAAAGAGAGAAATAGATAAATATATATATACTGAGAGAAATGAGAGTGAGAAAGATGTGAGAGGAATATCAGTTTTTTTCTTCTGTCTCTCCTTCATCCCCATCTGCCCATTCACATTTTCATACTGAGCACCTTGGGGAGCTCCAGGCTTCTGGCTTGACAGCTATATCACTGGCCCTGGGTCTGCTGTCTCTCCTCCACGGAGTTAATCCTTAGCTCTGCACTTAACTCCTTCCTGCCATTAACCAGCCCTGCCAGCGCTGCTAATGAATACAGAGGGGAATGACCAGTGAGCTGCTTAAATCAGCCCCTTCCCCACAACTAGGCTAGTTTCCCAAGGACATGCCATGCTTGACTGTGCCATGTTATTATTCACTAAAACAGATTGGCCCATGTTGTACCAGTGGGCCACAACAGCACTGATGGTTTAATATCTCATTAGTCCTAGCATGTTTCCAATTTGTGAAATAAAAACAAGCAACTATCAGTTGTCATGATGTGTGGTCCTTGACCTAGTATTTGTTAGTCGTTAAGAAAACAAGGAGTTCACAATCTCTCATGGCTCACTTTACGTGAGGCCTAGAAAATAATTACACTTGAAGTAAATACCTTCACTCCAGGGAATCCCCACCTCTTTGCTATTCACCATTCTGTGCTGTACTGTACGGAGTGTGCATTTGAATGCGCTATTGTCTCTTGCTACCTACCCCCCCAATTGTGTGTGTGTGAATGAGGTGGTGCCTGCGGGGCATCCTGGCTTAGAGGGCTAAATGAATAGACTGGAGAAAATGGAGTTACCCATGCACACTCACATATTGACAGGGCTGCAATATGCCGTGTTTTTGTGTGTGTTTGTTCAAGTATGTGTTTATTTATGTGCACACACACACGCACACACACCGTGACAAACAAGGTTGAATATCAAAATGCCTTTTAGGCCTTTGAGAGGACAGGACAAAGCTGGACCTGAGCGTATGAATGAAAGAGAAAAAAGAAAGAGGGATAGAGAGTGTAGGTCACCTGCTGTAGTGGCAGCTGAGTGGCAGCTCGGCATCACTAGCCAGACAAACTGAGAGCGCGACAGACGGGGGGAATCTTCCAGAAGGAACCATGGATGCCTGCATGGATGCCTGCAGAAAGAAAATGATGAAAGGGTTTAGAATGAGACTAGAGAGAGTGAAAAAGAGGTTCATTAAGCTAAATTTAAAAGAAAATGCTTGAATGCATTTGCCACAAAATACACTGACTCATATCATCTATGATATGAACTAATTAGGGCTGCAACTGTTGAATATTTTTGGAATCGAATACTCTGTCGATGTTTTCATTGATTAATCGAGTAATCAGATAAAATGTACTTTTGTGATTTTAAACAGCAATATCAATAGTGTGTTGAACATTAAATGCCTGCTAAAATGACCAAGCAATCAGTAATTTCCTGATTTTTGTTTTTATCCAACTCCAACACTCCAATTGTTGGATCAAAGCTCGAGCCTGAGTTAACTATCAAAGCATGTAAATTGTTAGTAAAATTACATAGCGCAGATGTGGCAACAGTGGTATTAGCGGGGATAATGAACTCCACAGCATGTGTATATCGGTTAATATTACACGTGTTAATATTGAGGTGGTGATAAGGCTTTACACCGTTCACCGTTTTCCATACTGCTAAATGCAATGCAAATGCAATGTAACAGAGTTAAAATCCATTTTGGTCACAAGTTAACATGTGGCTCTGCTGCGAACGTTGGTCAGGCTGCTAAATTGACATTATTTAATGGCAGAACAGGTCTGTTTTACAGTGTATACATTGCACCATGATGTCCTCCATATGAAACGTCAAACATAGGCTACACATTTTATACCTTTTACGCCCACCGTGAACTTGGTTTTCCGGCATCACCATTGACAGTAAAAGAAACCATGCAGCCTAAGATCATTGAATGCACTTCAATAATAGCAATCCAAAGCTTAGTTGCAGGCTATTAACCATTAGTGATGTCATAGCAGAGACTTGACCTTCGGACATTTTTTGTAATTGAGTAATGCAAGTTACTCGACTAATCATTTCAATTTTTGTGATCTCAATTTTTTGTGAGAGAAAGAGAGAGAAAGAGTGTGTGTGTGTGTGTGTGTGTGAGAGAGAGAGAATCATGTCTATGCAATTGATACTGTGCTTTGAGAGGGTGTCCCATCTGTCTGCGGTTCCTCCTAGGCCCACCTGCACATTCTATAAGTGTGAGGTCCCCTGTGATGGGAACAGGGACACTGATGCAATTCTGCTCTTCTCTGTTGTCCATTCTCCCAGCCCTCTGGAGTTTAAAGTTTGGCACCTCCATGCTTCTCTGACTCAGCCTTGTGTGCCTGCTGCTCTAGCTTTGAGTGGGCTGCTGAATACTGGATGTGGGCAAGCCCATCGTGCATTGTGATGGGATATTTGGAAGGGGCCGTCCTGGGGGCCTCCTCTTGTCTCTTCTTATCTCCTCTTTGTCTTACATTTCTTCTCACCCCAACGACCATGAGCTCAGGTCCATGCAGCAGGTGTCCTGTGTGAGTTGGGAGTCATTAGAAACACATAGACACAGAACACACATGGCTGAAGGAAAACATGCATCCACATGTTGACCGGCATAACCACAAAACCAGCATAAGCACAAAAAAAACACCTACACATGGAAATAGACAAGCAGAGATTAGCACATTCAAACAAGCAAACACAGAATCAATACCGTGCACACACACAAAGAGCAACGAGGCTTTGGTCACATCGAGATAAGGGGGAGGTTGGAGCCGTAGGGGTAGAAGGAGGATGATCAAAGATTGAGGGATGGAAGACTCTGCCAGGGCCACAAATCTTGTCAGGGAAAAGTGTGTGTGGGTGTATCTTTGTGTGGCGTGGAGGCTTGCTGTCACTCTCTCCCTCCCTCCCCTTTTACAGGCCAGAGATGTATTGATTGGCGCCGGCCTGGCCAGTGGGCTTACACTCCAAATGGAGCCTTTAATTAACTAAATGGTGCAGCTTGGAACGTGCCAGGATGCATCAGGGGAAAGGGGCCAGGGTTAACATACACACACACACCCATCCCTTCACATCTATGCATGCACGCACACACACACACACACACACACACACACACACACACACACACACACTGCATCAGCAGCCTTTCATCAGGACAAACAGGACGCACACGCGCCATCCATGAGCGTGCCCAGAATGAGGGGTGAGGGGGTTGAGTTTGGTATATAACTGTCTTTCCAGTTGTTCGTTCCATCCGCTCTCATCCCCCTTTGTGTCCTTTTACCCAGTGCTGAGCATCTGTCCGTCCGTTCCTCTTATCGCTATCCGGACCCCTGTCACTCACTCTTCTACCCTTGGGAATGACTTTTGTTCTGCAGGTCATTGTGTTTTTGCAGTCCATTTTTCATTACTATCACTCATTCTCTTTTGCCCTTCACTCTCTTTCTCTTGCTCTTTTTCTTTGCCCTATCCACCTCTTTCAATCCTGTCCACTCATCCATTTTGTCAAAGGTTAATTGGTTTGGAAATGATTCGATTCATTCTAGAAGGTAATGCTGTTATCGTGTTTTTTTTTTTTTTTTTTAATGGAAGGAGAAAGAAAAACTACCCCACACACGCACTTAAGCCTAATTTGGAATAAAGACAGAGGGTGGAAGGTTTGGGGTGTGATGGGTGGGGGAGGTGGGGGGCAGAAAAAGAAATCCAATTTAATCTACTCAGACTTTTTATACTTTGGCCCAAGCCTGTCCCCACAAGTCTTTCCTTTAAATTATGGCAGAATTTCATTACCTTGAAAGCTTTTCTTCCCCCCTCCCTCTAGCCACCCACCCCCACTCCATGCACACTCATCTTCCCTCCTCCTCCCGTTCTTCTGAATGGATAGACGGCCCTAATGTCTTTCTTGTAACCTCAAGGTCGGTGTATGTGGATCCGTGCAAGCGCTCAAGGGTCCCCGTGATTAATGCACTGTACAAAGTGCCTTGGAATTATGCAGGAGCTGATGGCTCTGCAGACACTGCTCTCTCTTTCTCTCTCTCACACACACATACACACACACACAGTAACACACACACACACTATGCACGTTCATAAGCATTTACACATGCAGGCACGTCTATTCATATATGCATGTCTCTGTGCACTCACACCAAAAGGCCATGTGTGTGCTCACACACACACGCATTGCGAATAGAGGTGACCCCTTTATTGCCCTTGTTGAGGATCATTGGAGGCTTTCATATTCTGATGCCATTACCCAGAGGCTCTTTGCTTAATTCTTGTGTTTCATAAACAGCCCTCCTGAGTGCCAGAGCCTGCACTAACCACCACCACTGTTGCTGTGCCCTCAGCCCTGCTCCTGAGCTGATCCCGCTACCAGTGGCACAGCTTTCTCTGTGTGTTCCTCTTTGCTCTGAGAAGCTTCAGAATTCTTTTTGACACACACACTGTGTTCAAGATTCTGACGTACTTTTTTTTTTAGATGATTGACTGAGAGTAGGTTAATTCAACTCTCTAGGCCAAAGACGTTGTAGTTAATTATCACAGTGGTAGACACAGCTGTGGCGACTGATGAAATTAGATCCTTCTTTGTCTTTTTTTCCAGCTTTTATTAGTTATTTCCTACCCTTGCACCCTTTGCTGCAGTTGTCTAGGGCTTCCGCTGCTTATTGGCCTGGTAGGCACATTGATTGGCGATGTAGCAGCCCCCGCATCGAACGTGTTTGGTGAACTGAAGATGTTATCTGCACTTTGTTAATTATTTATCATTCTTTTCCCCCCAATCTGATCAATGTTTAATTGAGTCTCACAGAGCTCCCTGAACCCCTTGGCTCCACCAAAATGCCAATGGAGGCTACCACGGCATTTTGAAGTATTGCCTCCTCAGTTCTTTTGTGGGTGCAAAGGCTGTGGAGTTGCCCGCTGTCAGCTCTTCCTCCTCGTTCCAGTGCCCTCTGGGAGCCAAGGGCATTTGGAGCAGTGCCTGTCTTCACATTTTCGTTCAAGCATTTTAAGTCACACCGCATGCAGTTAATTTTATTTTTAATAATTTGCCTAATGTTCATAGTTATATTGTTTATTTACTAGTGTTATAGATGAAATTGTAGATGAAATAAATGAAATTGTTAACTTATTTGAGTTACTCAGGATCTAAAAGTAGGATCTGCAATGGAAACGCAGAATCAGGAGCTGGTGAGAAAGAGTCGACTGTTGCTGTATGACTCTGTGTTGTTGTCAAGCATCCTTTCCCTCCACCTCGTGGAGCCTTGAGCTAACACCAGTCTGAATGAGGCCGATAGACTGCCTGTCTCATGACTGACGTGTCATTTAAAATTGGCCCTGGAGTATTGCATGTCTGTCTGCAGGGGCTTAGGGAACCACATACTGTCTGTTGGTCCTGCCAATGGTGAATCTATCTATCCTGAAACTGGAAACTGAATAAGATAATTAATTCGTTCTGTAATTCCTTTTGTTCTTTTATCTTAATCCACTGGCTGGGTCTGGGTTTGGCCTTAAAATTGAACTCAGGGAAAGCAGCAGCAGCGTGATGGAATTTGTCACTATTTCTGCCATTAAGGCTGGTGACAGCCATTGTGTGCTGATGGATGTGTCATTGAGTAACCTACATCAGTGTTCGATCACCATGCCACACGCTGCCCCCCAACATTTCCTTATCTTTCTCATGTTTCGAGGCTGTCACAGATAAATAAATCAAGATGAAGGGAGAAAGGAAATGAGAGAGAGAGAGAGACAACGATGGATGAGAGAGGACGCAGGTGGGGGGATGGGTGACATGCTGGTGTGTTTCGTTCCACTTGCCCCTCCCATCACGGTGTGTGAGCAATCAGTAGGCAGGCTGGCAGGGTGTCACCTTGCCATTGTCTTCTTTCCCCCATGTTAGCAAGTGGCTGCTTGGGCAGCAGAGATGAGTCTGCCAGCGGAGAACATGACACCCTGGCATCAGCGAAAGGAACATGCCCTCACACTTAGATTAAGACTAAGAATAGGGAGACACATTGTTTAGGTAGTTTATGAAAAAGGAAATACTGGTAATGTCTGGCAGAGTGTGTGGCAGAAGCAGATAGCATAGGGGAATGGACCCATGTCAGATTTGGGCCATATTTGTTATAGATGTGGCTGCTTTCTAGTCATAGGGCATCCGGTTAGTAGTGAGGCACTGAGAATTTGACAAAACACTTGACGAAGACTGGCCATGTCATAACGATGCCCTGCATCAATATTGCAGTGACCTGACCCAGCTTTGATTGTTAATTTAGACTTAAAATAAATTAATCCCAGCCAGAGACAGGGACACCATCACCATGTCCCCAACGACTCGCATCCCATCCCTCCCCCAAACCCCACACCCCCTAGAGTCAGGCAACCAGCTAAGGCTGTCTGGGTACCTTCGTCAGCGTCAGGCAGCCAGGGTCCCCAAACCGCTGAGACGGTGGATTCTGCTCTGTGCTCTGTTTCCCCCCTCTTAAACCACAAGGATCAGCACTTTTTCCTCCTCCCTTTTCTTTTCCAGCCACCCATTCATACCTCATACCTCTGGGATGGCCCTCTCAGCAGCAGCCACATTAAAGGGAGTTGAAGTGTGTGTGTGTCGGTGCGTGTGTGGGTGCAAGGAAAGAAGATGGAGTAGGTAGCCCGTGTCATTCCTAGCAATTAGCCTGGCTCTACTTTTGCAGAACCTATATAGCCAGCTAAATGATATAGAGAAAAAAAGAGAATAAAAATGAAGGAAGAAAAAGACAAAAGGGGGGAAGAGAATAAAGCAAAGTGGGGTTGGGGGGGCAGTTGATGAAGTGCTTTCTTGGATTCAGGCACGGGGAGTGCTCCCTGGTCTTACAGTCTCTCGAGGTCCTTGCTGCATTATCCTAATGAGGCTGGGCTTGAGTCATGCTCCCTGGGAGAGGAAGAGAAGGCGAAAGACAGGGTGGTGGGTGGCAGGGCTGCTGAAGGGGTTGGAATGATGGAGGGTAGCTCCTAAGGTTTTAACAGAACATGCTGAGCCACTAATGATGGATGAGGCACTGGTGTGTCTCACCAACAGACAACACAACACATCCCATCCACCCACCCCCAACAAACACACACACGACAGACTGCACACCACCTAAAAATGCCGGGATTTTGGTGGGATTTCAATGGTAGTCACTAGAAGGGATACAGTTTAGTTCAAGTCTCGCAGATTCTTGGTACAGTTACATTTACAGAACTGATTGAAAAGCAGAGGGAGGGTTGGGGGTTCCCCCCACTATAAGTGTGAATTTTCATAGTTTTAATATTTTTAGATTGATTATAGATCAGTAGGCTGTTTAGCATAGTTACTAGGCAACCCAGATACATTAATTAAATAAATTAAATTAAATAAATATCTGTATCCATTTTAGTGACAACCTATTTCAACATCCATCTGTTTCCGGTAAAAGTTTACATCTGAGTGTACTTTTGTTGGGTTCAAATGGGGCAAATTCATCAGTATTATGTCAGTCAGTTCAATTTCGTAGCAGGTAAAAGCAAAGAGGTATGACCACAGTCTATGGCTGAACTGCAGTGGTGAATAAGCCATGGTTGTGTCCGAAACATGAAGCTACGGCTAGCTATGACTTGCTACCTCGCTGTCTTCACTGTCTAACAAGTTACCTATTGGTAGGTGTCAAGGCTAAAAACTTTGGACAACGTAGCTACCTGGGCCTTCCATATAGCTCCATATGGTTTCTGTTATCTAAGGTTTTCTACTTGTGAGTGAACAGGTTTGGGAAGGCCCTAGTTGTGGTTGGTGTTATAAAGTGTGACTTGGCTCAAGCATCAGTTTGGCCAGCCTGTAGTTTGTTTCTTCTGCGTTAACACTTGGCATTCTTATGTCTCAAAGGCATGTCTTTGGTGGCGGCAATCGTTTTAGTTGACAGAGCTACCCTGTGGAAGATGAAATTATCTGTCAGAGTTTTACCTTTAAGAAGAAGATGTATACCTCGGCCACAGATGGGAGGAGGGGCAGGAGAGCCAAGTGTGCACTCAGCTCTCAGTCTCCCCCCCCACCCTCTCTGCCACACACTCTCTATCATACATAAGAAATTGTTTCCATTTAGACCGTCTTAATGACCCCTCCTAATGGCTCAGTGCCATAGCTGTTATTTATGACAATTCATTTCAATCCGTCAGTCTGGAGCAAAGACATTCTCAGGAAATAGCCAGAGTGAAATCTCTCACTGCTTCTACGAGGTGAAAGTCTCGCTCTCCTTGTTTGTGATGGGAGGGGGAAAAAAGAAATAAAAGGGCAGAGGGAAATAATTTAACCTATTGGCAGTGAGTGGAAGTGGGATTGTAATGCGGAGTGCTTTCAGAAAATGTCAATAGGCAGCCATGCAGCCGTTGCTGACGGTGGACCAGCGGCTTGTTTGACTGCCATTTGTCTTCCTGAGCGAGTTTTCTAATAACCATAATGGCTCCTGCGATAAATTACTGCTGCACTGGCGGGAGAACATAAGAGTAGCATTTAAATCTAACAAAGGGCCTTTTATTTTTAAACTTACCCCTATTGCCCAGAGGATGGGGCAAAGGATAGATGTCACAAACAGGAGAAGGTAAATCATTTTCTAAGTGACATTCAGAGCAAGAGAGAGAAAGAGAGAAAGATGCAGAGATGGAGAAAGAGAGAGAGAGATGATAGTCAGTGATATGCTTCCATTTAAATGTGTAAATTGCATTTGGCCTGCAATAGGCGCTTATGTAAACACTACTGCTGTAATAATGCAAACATGCATTCCTAATTGGCGGGAAAGTCTGGTTATCCAAGTCAGAGACTTCATCATGCCCGCTCTAGGGCCACCATTTGGTCGACAAACCAAGCTTCACTCATCAGGCTGTCTGCTTCGCTGCTAAATGAAGAGGCAGACAAGGATTTGTTTTTTTTCTGCAGGCTGGCAAGCAAGCACCAGGTGATCTGAAAAACTGTTTTGTTTACCAAAACCTATAGCCTAGACACATACATACACAGTGCCAAAAATTGCCATACATACACATACATAGTGCCATAACTCAAGGAACTCTCCACTGTAGCCACTCCCCCTCGCACACACACACATTCTCTCAAAAAGCCATTGACTTCTGTACTCAGTAGCTTATCATTTTTAGTGTCAAATACACCTCTTACCATTCAAAAGAATTTCCATGTCTCACCTCAACAATACACAATTGTTTGAATTGCACAGATCTTGCATTTATGCAGTTAAATCTACAAAAAAGTGCACTACAGTTGCACCACAACAATAATATTAAAAACATGGCCACAACAGACATGGTCTCTGTAGCCTATGTGGTTTGCATGCATTAAATATGTAAGGCACAAACAGGACATGCAAAAGACAATATAGTATCCCACTTATTATATGGTGACTTGGCAGAATGAGAAGAGAGACTTCACATAAACCGTGTTTTAAATTCAAATTGTTAACGTTTCATGGCTTCCGCTTATAAACAAGGAGTTTCTTTAGAACACAGTTGATCAACCATCTCTGTTTTCACTTTCAATGAAGTTTCATTGTGATAAGTGAATGATCTCTACTCATGGAATGACATGAAGATGTTTCCCATTGCCAATGACAGCGAATGGAACATCCCGCAGCAATCTGGAGAGCCGTATAATAATTTGGCTACATGGGAACACTCTGGTATTCAGTGCACCTTTGTGATAGGGTAGCCTGACAGTGAAATATACATTTATTAATAGAGTAATAGATAACCCAAGTGAAACTATACACAAAAAGCAAGTAAACATAGCAAAATGATAAGGGTTAAAAAGAACAAAAAGACTCAAAACAAAGCAAGTGGTAAAGTCAGTAAATATCACACACAAAATATAGGCTACTCCCTTCAGTACCTGACCAGAAATCATTACACGTCATGTGCAACAAACAGCCACCTCAACCTCCTGACAATAGGACTTAGACAGGTGCTCACGTCCCACTCAATTGGCTAGCCAACAACAGTGGCTCAATTACTCACTTAGAGAGTTGCCCAATTAGGCAGTTAGACAGGTTACTCAGCTAACTATCAGTCAGGAAACCCTGTAACTCACATAGGTGGAAAAAGGGGATCTTCCCTGTAAGCCTACACGAACACATAGTTATAATAATAATATAACAGAATTTAAGTAACTGTTAAACATGACACAGAATGTAAGCAAACTTGATAAATCAACACAAATAATGAGATAAGTGCAGTGCAGTTTGCACCTTCACAATTTTAAAATACTACTACTTTCGACTGTCATTGCAGCCTACCTCCAAAGAACCAAGTGGCTCTCACTGCAAGGGCCCGAATCTAGATCAATAAGGACTTGCACACATGTAACTGTGCTACCAGTTTCCAGTTACCAGTTTATACAGGCTCTGCACTAGGATATTACAGTAAATCTGTAGCATTTTTGTACTGACTGGTTTTACTCAGATGCACTTGGTACCAAAACCTGGCACACATTCTATTTAACATAAACCTATGGTATCAGCATAATTTGGTTGGTATCATTAAAAGTATTGAGTATGTTACATATGTCTAGGCCTATGTGTCTGTACCATCACAGTGGTCCATGTAGCGACTTTCAGTTGGCTGTGCAGAAAGAGGAGTGAAGGTGTCTGTGTATTCTCACAATGCAGGCCACCAAATTCAGCCTTCATTTACAGTGAAGCAAAGACATTTACTCCCTCTAAAGTAAGTTTAAAACCTGCAGAATCTGTTATCATTCCCAACATGTAATCTCTCTGCTCTCTTTTTTGTAATCTAGCAAGCCGATTGCACCAAACAGATTCAGGCTGGAAAAAACAAGTAATTATGTTACTGCTAAGTTCCATGCTCCATAGCTCTCTGCTGGGCCCACTCCTCTTTTAGTCACACACCTGCTCATCTTACATGCAGGGTAAAAAAATAGAAGTTACAGTCTGGTTCACACATAATAAATAAATAATTTCCCAAATTGCCCTCCTTCTTTTGCGTATCCTATTCAGTAGGGAGAAATTGCTCTTTTTTGAGGTGCCACAGCTGGTGTGCTTTACCATGCCAGAAGAGCCCCCCTCGATCCCTTTCAGAGCAACTGTCAGATTGAGTCACAGGGCTTTGCCTGACACTTATAACAAGATTGACCAGGTGTTTGGCATTTCTATCAAAGACATAATGAGCATGATTCTTTTGTTCAGTCAGTAAATGAGAATAACTGTGAATAACTATTGAAGAGGTGAAAATGCATTTTGTCCTTCATTTCCTTCTGACTAGACTCAATCCTCTACTGATAGTTTGTATATTATCAGTTTAACTATGTAATTGAATGAAAATGTTTGTCACCATTCGCTATGTAAGGGATAACAGCCAATGAGGTGTGCTGTTATATGGAATTGATGAACAAGGCGGAGGCAGGTTAATTCATTCTGTTTAACAGCACACCTCGAAGGCCATTATTCCGCTTATCACCCGGTTGCATCATGCATGTACGAAATAGACGTCAGTTTAAAACATACAAAAGCATGCAGCTCAATTATAAAGAAAGCTGTTCTGCACCTTGTTATCTGTAGTAACAGCTGATTCCATTGTTGCCGACATGTTCAACTGCCGTTTACTATGATTGTTATAGTTACCATTCAAAAGAGCATTGATATAGAATGGTGATTAGACTTTTTCACCAGACTTTTTTCACCATTTTTAGAAGGATTTTGTTCCCCTTTTGGAAAGATATGGGAATTTGAATTGAATTCTTTTAGTTCACGTTGCTGAAGAATGCCCTCTCTTACATAGTATTTGGCAATTTGTAGGCCTTTTTCACATAATGACATTGTAAACAGATGTTTTCCTTTTAAGCCTAATCTTTTAAAGTGCTTATTCATTCATTTTGCATCTTGACAGAGATAGGGCACTGTGCTACTGACATGCTGGTACATTGCACTGTCAGTATAGGATTTCTTATAGTGTACACACACCAAGCAGGCTTCGTGTAACTGACCAGGATTCTGTTTGAGTCAACATGTTAAATCGTGATTTTCCCAGCCAAGGCATTGTCTTTGGGGTCTGGGTTGAAGGTTGGGTGAAGGTTGAGTCTGTAAAGCTCCTTGAGGTGATGGTGACAACTTGTGCCCATCCACAACCTACCCCTGATGAGGAGAGTCAATAAGTCACGCCAATGAGCTCATCGATTGCTTCTATGACAGGGTATTTAAAGGTTTCATCTATATAAGGTAGGTAGCCCTTTTATGTCAGAGACTCACATTTCTCTCCCAGCATCTACCAGAATGCCACCAGGGACTTGAGGAGAAACTAGAAGACTTTTACTGAGCAAGACCTGGCACAGGATATTACACACACTTTCCCCCAGCCAAATCCACAATTTATCCTGATGATTTTCCCTACATTGATTTTGCTAGCTGGATCTGCATAGTGCTACATACTCTTATCTACTTGTACCTAACCTCGAATGTTTATGTATTCTATGTATTATCTGAACAGAATGGGCCTAGATAATAGTAAATGTGCTGGACAAGAATGAGTTGTGCATGTGAGCAGCTGTAAAAATAACAGTGTTCTAAAAGAATCTGACTTTGATGAACGTAATTGCTAATGCTGGGAAATGAACAAGTTGCAGTTTATTTCTCTGGGAAACTCAATCCCTTCAAAGACAGGGTGGGGTGGTGGTGGCATTAACTTTTTCTCCTGAAGCACTGGCAGTGAGTCATTATAACTCCCTCCCCCCCTTCCCCTCCCCTCAGTGGTCCTGCTGACCGAGCATTTTCCTCCAGAGCATCTAACCCAAACTTCAGTTTGCCGACCACGCAAACAAGGCTTCATAAAATGGCACAATGTACTTTACTCCACTTAAGTAAATGGCAATTACCGTTAATGCTTATCGCTGGAATCCAGACTCCGTTTGTGGCCCCTTGTGGGCTCTTGCTGTAACAACCATGGCGCGTCATGTAGAGTACAGGCTTTTAGTGACTATTCATGTCTTTCAGTTGTTTGCAGTGGAGGGAGGTCTGGTAAGATGGTAATGCATCTATCCCTTCAGGGGCTTTATGTGGACACCCATGAGGTGGGCCAGTCTAGTGTCCACCCCAAGGAAATGTTTTAGTGCTTTTAATAAAATTAATTTTTTTTCTTTTCTTTTTGTATATGTTCTCATTTCTGTGGGGTGTTCTGCTGTTCCTCCTCTGTCCTCAAACACCCTTGAACTTTCTAGACACTGGAGCTGAGTGTGTTGCAAATGGGTGCTCTGCCCAGGGAATTGCATCTCCACCCCCTATTTCTAAAGAGGCTTGCTGGCAATGAAAGCTGGATGCATCCTCTCCTTTTTACACTTCTTCTGCCTCCTACCACTCTCCCTCTCACTCACACAAGCTCGTCCCCCAAGGGCAAAGAAACCCAAATTATGGGGTGCCATTTATCACCACAGAATCATTTATGGTAGACGTGTCGCTGAGGTGGAATTCCCACCAATTCTTCTTTTCCTTCTTTTTCCTTTTCCTCTTCCTCCTATCTTATCCATCCCTTTCTCACTCTTTTTGCACCTGTACACTGTCCCCCACCTCCCACTCCCCCCCGTCAATGTCTGCAGAGCTCTTCCTGTCATGGCCAGGGATCTGCTGTGCTGCCTGTCCCCCTCCTTTGCATGTCCTACAATCAGATCCATTGCAGGTCAGCCACCCTATTAGCCTCAGTCTGGTGTGCAAATGATAGCACAGTGCCAACACACTGTATTATATCTCATCTTTTTTTTTGGATTGGTGGGGAGAAGGGGTTTCTCCCACAATCCTCTTTTCCTCAGAAGGCCAAAAGAAATTGGCTGTGATATCTCTAACCCTGAGTTTTAATGAAGCCTTTCAGCATGGCACACAGTGGCGGAAAGGAGCTAGGCACGGGTGGGTGGAGGGAGAAAGAGAGTCGCCTCTCTCCACAGAGTGCTGTTTGATCAGGCTTGCAGCTGGTGCCACTACAGGATTTGAATGCCAAATGTGAATGAGATCTGTATGTTGTAAAGGCTTTTTTCCCTCTTTCTTTCCCCATTTTTCCCTCTGCTTTTCACTTTGTTGTCTTGTTTCATGTGTTAGCCTGGAATTAAGTGTATGTGTATGTGTATTTTTGTGTTTGTGTAGGAGAAAGAGTAAAGGAAAGGGAGTGGGTGAGCGGGGTGTTGGGCCTGTTAGAAATGCCAAGGTGACATGAAGGTTACCAGAGCTAGTCACTTGACACTGTTTCCTCTTCCAATATGGTATGGGATGGGAGATGGGTAGGCTCCACTTTAGTATACAAGCTGCCTTTTCCTCACTGGCCCCAGGAGAATGTGTAAGACTTAGGTCAGAATATCCAAGAATGGCTTAGTAACAGCAACAGAATTGTGAAACAATTGTATTGACTTACTGCCAGAGACACATGTTTTGTCCAGATATCCATTGAGGTTAGCTGCATGCAGATCAACTAACTTCGGCCCGGCTTTCCTCTAATATCATGTTCTACCATATGTGTCTGCTGGTATTAAATACAGTGTGAGTGAATGCAAAACTGCGTTCCAGACAGGGCAGTTATGGCAGCTACTCTTCCACTTTTTTATACAGCTACTGTTAAGTGAAAAGACACCGTTACGTTAATATGTGCGTCAGAGAGAACACGAAGTAAGCTATGAACTGAATATTGAACATATCTCTCTCCAATGTAACATTTTGTGAGTAACACATTTTCAAATTCTCATCCATTACCCTAAGTATGAGACTCAGGCCGACATCTCACTCACACACACTACACATGCCTTTTTGCTTTCTCTTCCTCCAGGCTATATTTAGATTTTTAAATGAAACCAACAACAATATCCGATAACACAAATGCATGGTAGCATATTAAAATCATGCCATCAGCTACCGTATGTCCGCAATCTGACTGAAAACAATAGCATTTTAATTTCCAACCTACTGGCTACCTAGAGACAAAATAATTAACGAACGCACCGCCACACTATCTTACCTACCTCAATAGTTTGCTATTTTTTTCATGAAAATGACCCAACATGTTTGGATGTCAAATAAACATTAACTGCAGTTATAGGAAACGAATATAACATTTTGAAGTAAACTGTTGTATGCCCGATATAGAGTGCAATTATGTGATGAAGAATTGTGTTTCTTGCATGTGAACTCCAAGTTTTGACATGCAGTAATACAGTTCTTTTTTCCTTAAAGGACTGTCAGTAAAAAAAAATGGCAGGCAGAAGAAATAGTTCATCCTTAAAAGTTGGAGGCAGAGGGGCATTTCTAACAGGGAGAAACAGGGAGAGAAGAGGAGGAAAAGTGAACCACTTCCTGATAATGCTATACAAATAGGCTATAGTATACTATTCAGTTAGTTGCCAGTTTGCTATTCAGTCTATGTTGTATGTGCCTTTTTCTACAGACAACAATCAGTGACCTCGAACAACAGGGCTATGAATTGATTCACACCAGTTCCTAGTTACATGATCATTGACTACGTTTACATGCACTTAAGTATCCCGAATATGATTGGGATATTAAGTATGCTTTCCGTTCGCTTATGTAAACACCTTTTCCTTAATTCAGTATCCCAAATAAGCCCTTGTCCCAGTTTCTGAGAAATTGGGATATGCTAGGAGGAGTACTCCAAAAGAAAAACCTGGGATACTGTAGCATGTAAACACCTTATCCCTTATTTCTCACAGTTGCGGAGAAAGATTCTAGAGTGCGGTGTGTGAGATGGAATACTGAAGACAGACAAGCAGCACTCTGTAGAATCCTTTGTGAAAACACCACAAAGAATGCCATAGTCAGTAACCGGAATATTACTATTTAGCATGCCGATTTCTCGCCACACTTTATGTCAAATATGATCACAACCGGAATAATCCTCAAATTCAGGATATTAAAGTATATGTAAACATAGTCTGTGTCTGTACAGGCACCATAGCATTATATCATATACATGTCCACGTCTTCTAATATTATCTGCTTGTTATTTTAGACATAGTGTCCATCCTTCCTTTACTAAATCCGATTCCACTGAAGATACCTTGTTGTTAACCATCAGGATTTGTGAAGTCAGGATAGACTTCCTCATAGAGCAGAAAGGACGCTGGGGGCACAGAAATATATGTTAGACTCCAAAACCGAATGAGAACACAAGTTCAAATGTAAGTGTGAAAGGTATGATGTTTACAAGTTGTTTTATCATGTTCAGTCAAAGTAAACAATGATGCATATGTGTTAGCATATGTTCTGTAAATACTCCTACGGTTTCTATTCATTTTAATTCGTAATCATTTGCCATCTGTTTAAACTGTAACTGTAGCGGAATGCAGTTACCCATTTTTTTGTGATCTGAGTACGTATTGCCAGTACATTCCATTACTCCCCAGTACTAGTGTTCTGCTTCTAACCCACCAACACATTCACCCACTTGACACCGGATTTCCACCAGTTGTGTGTTTACGCAAACTGGAGGCTATGTGTTTTCTGAAATGCAGGTTTAATCATCTAGCTCTGCCAAACCCTTGGCTTTGAACATGCTCTTTAATGCCTAATGCATATTTTTCACTGAGGTGCAAAAGTGTTTATATGAAGTGAAGTATTGGGATTTGCAATATGAATGTGTGTATGGGGGATGGGAGTGCTGTGTCTCATGGATTGCTATGCCTCTTAGCAGCGTTGACAGAGGTCCTCCACCTCCTCTGTTCTGGTGCTGCCAGGGCCAGAAAGCCCTCTGGCAATGCCCGAGGTTCACTAGTAGCATTTCATCCCCACATGGCTCTTCTGCCAGCACACCTCTCCTCACCCCGAGCGCCACCTAGCCCTCCCAGGCATCCTCTGATAGAGCAGTCAGAGGTTAGCAGCAGGAACAAAACAAGGCTTTGAGGCACAAGACTGGGTCAGATGAAACCCCACTGGTGTGTTTCAACGCATTTAACTGATTGACTGAATGTTGAGTTGGATGTGGTAGGAGTGGGAGCAAGTAGGCTACAATAATAATAATAATAAAAACGCCTTGGGCATCTCTTCACGTACCAGTGAAAATGTCAGACGTTCTGGTCCAGGGGTCAGTGTGTACTTGGAAGCACAGCTGGTTCTGAACTTTGCATTCCTGTGAACAGAGAGGCTTTTCTGTGTCAGCTAAGATATGGACAAGAATGGCTTGAACTTGCAGTCTCTTTCTAAGGCCTATTCAACAGTCATTGAGTCTGATCAATTATGCATAATATAGTGAACATTTACTTGCATAGTGTGCTGCTCCTACTTTATCGCAAATGCAGAATCGCAATTCAGCATGTAGTTTGTAGATGAAGGATATTGAAAATGAAGGATATTGAGAATGAGAATTATTTCTGACCATTAGCACAGTGTGTGATTTTGTGCTTAGGCTGTAATTCACTCGCATCTTTGCTCAAGGTTTCTTAGATAATCTACACACTGTTTCATCAAAATTTGAAAAAAATAAATAATTATTGAAACATATAAACCCAATACTTTGCCTTCCTATTATTAACACAGCAAGTTTATATATCTCACATGACCTAATGATACACTGTAGTGCTAGAAATTAGCACGCAGATGCCTTTGATCTGTGGTTGATTCCTGTGGTTGAAGCCTGCACTTTCAAGTGATAATTTTGTTGCAAACTTAAATAGTTATTTTTTTCTTTTTTTTTTGTTCACTTCCTACTTGCTGCATCTTTGATAAGAGTGCGTTACAAGGTTGTTGCCGGCATTAGCAAATTGCCTGGTTGAAGGCGAGGCCACTCACAATTGTAATCATCCGCCTCGTTCAGTGGCGGAACGCGCCTAGAGCCCTCTGTATGTCGCTGCACCCCTGCTGCAGAACAATGGCGTGTGATTGGGTGGTAGTGAGAGTGGGCGAGGAGCACAATAGCAGCCTGCTCTGAGCCAAGAGTTGCTCGCGTAACGTTGATTTTCCTTTGTTTCCCATGAGGGTCTCCTTTCACCACCCAGTATCAGCCTGTCTTTTCAGTGTGTCTCTTGATTGTAAAGTGTGTGTGTGTGTATGTGTGTGTATGTGTGTCTGTATGTGTATCTGTGTCTGTGTCTGTGTCTGTGGTGTTAGGATGTTGTTCATAAGGCAATAGAAGGTCTGCTGTCCTGCGGGTTCCATGCCTGACTGCAGTTTCAGCATTGGCTTGGCCTCCCTGTGGCTCTAGGCTACCTCTTCATCGCCCGCCTGCCTCTCTGTCGCAGTTTCTCAGACCCACTTGTTTGTTTGTGAGGCTAACGGGACCTGTGAGGGGTTCTGACACAACACCACAGAGCTGGCCAATTAGCAGTGCATCAGGTGAAGTAGGCTTGCTGATGTGGAAATGTTTGTCTGGTGTGTGTGTGTGTGTGTCTGTGTGTGTGTGTGTGTGTTTGTGTTTGTGTCTGTCCTACTGAGGCAGAGGTTGAGCAGTCCCATTAAACAGTGCAGTACAGTGAAGCTCAGACCATTATAGTTACACCCCAAAGCTTTTTTTTTTTTTGTATTGCTGTACAAGAAATGCACATCATAATTCTTATATGACAAATATAGCATAATACACCATAATTCTTATATGACAAATATAACTGATACATTTGATCTGAGAGTTTGGGTCACACATGAACTAATCAGAATGTGGTATACTGTATAATGTATAAAAATCTTGGTAGAGCAGTACCACTGAGTGACAGTTCCCCACTTGTAAGTCTGTGTCACTTTGGATAAACACATCTGCTAATCACCAGTCGCTATTTACATGAAAGCGATACAGCCACTTCCAACAAGTTCTAACAAATCTCCTTTGTGCAGTTCAGGGACACTAATACAGTCGGCAGCTTGTTGTTAATGTGGTTAACATACCTATAAGAAGCTCCTTGTGGCCTTGTGTGTGAGCTTGTGGTTGCCTGGGTAAAAAAATGGGCTTAATAGCTTCCTCTGATTGAAAGTTAGATAAAATGCCTTAACAAGAGCAAATTTGAATGAAAGGCAAAGAAAGGTTTGGACTGAGCTAAATAATATAGACTGTCTTACTACTTTGAACGGCTGCCCACCAATTGAATTTCAAAACACAGCTCTTCTTTTGAACATCATCAAAACCAGTGGGCAAACTTTTATGCCTGATACATTTCCAGAGTCGGAGGGAAAGTGGAACTTGGGAGCTATTGAGCTTCATCAACTCAGAGAGGCTCTTCATATTTTAATTGACATCCTTGCAGATGATGTGCATGTGTTAGCATAGCTGACTGCCAGGTGAATGTTTTCTTTCAGATTTTTTTCTATAGACCCCAAAATTGAATGGAACCTAAAAATACTAAATACTTTTAACTAAGATAGTTAAAATTATGCTAAGCCACAACCCTACATTGGGAAAAAAGAATAAAAAAAGAGTTTAATTATATTTCCAAAGAAGAATTCAGCATAGAAATTTACAACATTATCCTAATTTAGGTAAGTCTTCAATATTTGTGATGAAACAGCAGAAATCTTCATTTAGTGCATTTTAGCTGGAAGATTGAAAATTTTCCATCTAACCTGCACATTGCCCATACTTAGTAATCATTTCAAGGACTGCATCAATCAAAAAGGGTAACACTGATAGAGTCTCAATGCTGAGTGGTGGGCTGAGCCTCTCTATTAATTTATTCCATTAGTTATTTTCATGCTGACCTGAAGTGTATGTATGTAAATGAACAGACCCCTGCACGCAAATGTACACTCAATGCATATTCAATATATCCCCATGTCTTTAAATGTTGTGATGATGATTATGACGAAAATCTAAAACTAGCTGGCTTGCATAATTCTGCGTTCTTGATAGAGTATGCAAAGCAGGATGTCATATTAGCAAAGCATATCACACAGCCTGTAATGTTATGAATAATAAAAGTCAAGGCAGTGATCAAAAATTTTGGCTGTTAGCAGGCAGTTAAATTCAAACTAATGCCCTCACAGACTCAATAAATCAGAAAGCAATGACATAAAATAGTTGGTACACCCGGCCACCAAAATTACTCCCATCTGTTTATGAATTAGCTGTAGGGAGAACTGAGGATTGTGGGACAGTTCTCTAGATGCAAGCTTTGTGAGCATGTCCGATAGACTGTTTAATTCATCAGTAGCAATGCTCAACGTTGCTTAAAGAAATAGCTTTACCCTGGTAATCACATTTTTGTTTTTGTTCCTTTTGTTGCAGATACACTTGCCCCGTTACAAACCTCTGGTTCCTTTGCAAGCCCGTTTATCCTAATTAATTAGCCTAGAGATAAACATGCTTGCTCCCATTAACTTGGTCTGTTGTTTCACTCTGTGGACTCATTGATGTTTCCTGCTAAATCTGCCTTCAGGCCCATGCCTTTTTCCATGAGGGTGCCCACCCCCCTTAACCCCACACAACTCCAGCCCCACCTTGATGTACACATTGACATTTCGTCTGTAATAAAGGCGAAACAGTCATTACTATCAATTAAAGCTGTCTGAGGGGGCTAAGGACTGGGCTAGGATCATCAAGACAGAGAACTCACTGTTGGCCTTTAAGCATCTTTGCTTTGTTTTATCAGTCACATAAAATAACAACTGCCCTCAGGAGGAAAAAGGAGATTTGTTGCAGCAGCCAGGGCAGCCTTCACGACTGAGGCCTGTCAATCTACTTTCAGTAGCTGCAAGGGTTTTGGTCCACTGATGAAGCTTTATGTGGTGTGGTGTGGCACGGCTTTGTGGCATCTGCCTCAAAAAGAGAAACACACTGAGCTTGGGAGATCTATTTATAATAAAACCTTGGCATGTAAATCAATAAAGTGTTAGATATGGCTTCCTATGTGGCTGAGTTGACTGTTTTGGCAGAGATATCCTTTGCTTTGAAAGAAACCTGCAGAAACCAATTGTTAGGCTTTTTTAGCTCCCACTCAACCTCTGCGGAACACTGTTCAAGTGTGAACCGTGTAAACAAGGAATACCTCAGAGAGGCTTCCAATTGCAGATGTTATCACAAGAAACTGTCAGAAACATCTTATATGCCTTACTGAGCAGGGAGAGTCATTTATAAAAATCTGTACATGCAGTGTGGGGATCCAAGTAGGAAAGGAAAGCAATGAAAAGGGAAAAGTGAAAGAGAGAAAAAGGAGAAATTAGAATCACCTCCACTGTTGAAGTGGGTGATTCGGGCAAAAATTAAGATTTCACTGGTGGGCACAGGTTAAAGCATGGCGAGTACACAGTTGGCACTCTCCCACAGCTCAGGTTGGTACTGCCAGTCTGGAGCAGACACAGAGCCCTGCAGCCCCTTTCTGGCTGCGTAGCTAATTAAAACCATTGCAAATGAAAGCGTCTTCAGAAAGGCCAGACATACCCCCTGTCCCAGCATACACACACACACACACACACACACATACACTCCACCTCCTCAGACACCTACATGCACACTCACAATAACATAGTCATACATTTAATTTCTAACACAGGATAGGCACTTGTCTCCTTGGTGCTTTTAACACTAAGGAAGTTTTTGTGCTTTAAAGTAATATTTCCATAATCGTTTTGTCATTGTGTGTCTTCATTCCAACCCACTATATTTGGCCAGGTCTTATGACTACTATGGGGATTCTTAATGAAAACTATGGAATGGAATAATTTTTGTAACACTCTACTTTGTCTGTAGACATCATTTGTAAGGGCTTCAATTACAATATGCTTTCAATCTGGGAGGACCCCAATAGCAAAACTTCCAAAACCTATATTTATATTATTAACCATTATAATTGACCATTATAATGCAGTGCAGATGCAATGACGTCAACAAAACATAACTGAAACCCCATGGTCTCAAATAAGTCCAAAATGCAAATGTTTTTGCACAACTTTTGTCATCCTTTTCTATTTCTGGTATTTGTGATCATGGTTACCTGGTTGCCTAAGAAATAAAGTATAAAGCAACAGTAAAGTTTTTTTTCCCCTAAAAAACAAGCTCCTGTTTTGCCCAGTTAGAAAGATATACTTCAATTCCAAATCACCGGTGCTTAAGCATGTTATTCACAGAAAAAGGCCACGACAGGGTGATCAAAGATCTTTGTTAATTCTTTTCAAAAGCAGGTAGCAATGATAATGAGCTTGATTTGACATTTACATTATGGGTCTTACTATATTGATAAAGGAGGCCTGATCTAGAGTGGAGGAGTCATAGGAGGCCAGGGTAGGGTAAGTGTACCCAATAAGCCCATGTATTATTTAAGCCCACTTTCAACTTGGAAGTCAAACTTTACAAAAGAAAAACAACAAAAAAAAAAACATTTTATTTCACTCATCATCTTAATCAATCCAGTAGTTTGTTAACTCCATGTGTTTTTATTTCCAGTCAATTACATAAGCAAATTTTAAGAGCCTGATATCTTTGCATATAGGGTCAAGGTAACTCACAAAATGTTACCCCCAAATTTTGGTGTTTTGGTATTTTACTGTTTTAAGCCACTTCTTTAAGAATTTCATTTAGCTCATGAAAAATGAGAGGTAAATGTTTTGGTATTTGTATACTAAGGCATAATACTGTCATTTTAAACTATTTTTTCTACATTTGGAAAGATGATTTTTATGCGCTAGTGCACATAGCTTATCTGTCAGTCAAACCACAGCCTTGTTGAGAAATACACACATCAGGTCAGGTTTGTATAATGAAAGTTTTTTTTAATTGATATGACATTAATCTACACATTAACACATCATTGATCCCTTTGAAGTATTTTATATTTTCAAAAATTTGCTGTTTTTTAAAGGTGGGCTTAAATGGTACAGAGCCACAAACTACACAAACTAACATAAAAAAACTTTGATGAACAACAATTTCATACTTATAAATGTATGTGAAGTAATATTAATTTTCATGTTTAGATCAGATTATATTTTGGTTTCATGGATGATTCTGTAACCATATCTTTAATTTGGAGAGGAATGTAATGTCATTTTTAACCACTACTCAGTAAGGCACCAGTAAAGTCCACTATGCCCCATTTAAGCCCACTTCAATGTATATAAATGGGGATTTCCTCCCTGTTCTTGTGCGGAAGTGTTAATAATAACCATTACTTTCATACTTTCACCTTTTTAGGTGAGAAAAAGAGAAAAGGTTAAGAAAGAGCAACAAAAACAAAAAAGAATATGCATATCTTGTTTATCATAGGTAGAGATGCACTGTTGTGACTTTTAATCAAATACTGATACGATTAATGGGGTTTGGGAGACCACTGATAAACAGCACAGATCTGATCTTATACACTGTTGTAGATTTTGTTTGCAGTGATTGTCCTGCCTCCAATCTAAATATAAATATACATAAATATGAACTTAACATAGACTGAATCTGAATAGGTCATCCTCAGTCAAAGACTTTCCTGTCTTCTCATTTCAAGTTGCTGGCTTGTCCCCTCTCACTTGTGATTATTGACCTAACATGTACTTTAAACATGTACACTTCTTCTCCCAGATGCTTCCACAAGTTACAAACTCTAGATTTGGCCTGAATTTATACTACGGAGCCAGGTTACTGGCTAAACTGGGTAACTTCTGGAGTAACTGCAAAAAACATGTCACTTGAAGGGTTCTTCAAGTGGTAACTCCCAAAGCTACCCGGATAAACCAGTAACCTTGCTTAGTAGTACAGGCCCCAGATCAGTTCCATATAAATACCATCTTGTTGTTGATTAAAATACAGAACAATTCAATTCAATTCAATTCAGTTTTATTTATACAGCGCCTTTTACAATAGTATTGTCTCGTGGCACTTCACAGAAGGAGCACCCAAGAGCAACAGGGGCAAGGAAAAACTCCCTTGTGTTCAGTTAATCTAGGAAGAAACCTTGGGCAGATCCACGACTCAAGGGGCTAACCCAACTGCCATGGGTCATGGAGAAAAATTACAATCAGTAGTAACCATGACAGACTATGTTGCCTATGGTTTTAGCTAAGGTTCATAATAGTTCATAATATTATTATCCCACTTTTACAATACATGGTAGTCAGTCTATAGGTGGTTATCAGGAATTATGGCTGGACAATGTAGCAGCGGCCAGGCATAGTGACAAACTCAAAGGAATGAGATGGGTCATGTGGGTAACAGTAAAGGTCCATTTGACAGCGCCATTGTGAGGGGGGGTCAATCACAAAGCCTTAGGAAGGGGAGTCGGGCCCAGCATCGGCGTCCAGGAAGGTCCTCTGTGATGGGGAGTCGGCCGTGACATGTGCCTCCCGTAGTGTTGGTTGTAGTCCACTCAGGAGGGGAGGGTGAGAGGAGTCCGCCGGAATGAGGCAGGGAACATTTAGAATTTGATTATCCAACAACACATTTTTACATAAATATATTCTTAGTGATATGTAAATTATGCAATTATTATCTCTAAGCTTTGATATTTATTTACATATCTTAAGTGCTGTGAAAGCAGTGATCTAATTATAGATAGATTAATTAACAGATTCTGTCATCACATTTTGTCTTACTGCCACAGAGTGCACTTGTGTAACACTTTCACATAACTTGAACTGGACAGATGCTTTTCTGCATCCTCATGCTGCCAAACACACAAATCTGGTGTGACTACAAAACTGTAGCTTCTCCCACTTACAGAACTGATGATTGTTTTGGTAATGAATGCTCTGTATCAATTCAACAAAGCAAGCTATCTAACAATGGAACTGAAGCTTTACAGTGCCTCCAGCGGGATGTTTTAGTCTAAATTACCAGTTAATTTCCAAGTGTTTAAAATTTAAACTCTCATAAAGTGGCCTACATCGATACCACTGCATTGTCATTAAATAATAAATGAAGGCAATCAGATCAGCATGTGTAAGAGGGCCAGCAGTGTGGAAAATCCCTGGACCCGGCTGGATCCCAAACCCCTCAGTCCCAAAGGTCCCTCATCGGCCAGTGCCACTAGGATGACTTACACACACACACATGCTGTATATTAGAAGGAAACTTCTGGTGTGGATCTGAAATGTTACTTTCTATCTGGAAGTAAGTATTGGCTACCTGTTGGCTTACTCTCACATTGTAATTCTGCAGAATTGACATCTATGTAGTTAGAACTTTGATTTTATACTCTGATCCAGGAACAGGTAGCCTGACAAGCCAGACTATAACATCAAAATAGTCTGACCACAACCAATAGACTGAGCTCAATCCTAGGGGTGGAATCAGTGGCTGTTTTTCAAACAGGATAGTGATAGGACCAATCGTTGCAACATCGGCAAAACAGGAAATATATCCTTGTTTGAAACAAATGACTTGAGTAGCTTTTTCTGCTCAACTTTCAAAGAAAAGCTCAAGTTGATAGCTTCCAAAGTCGATGCCAAAACTGACTCAAACGACTGCTATTCCTTGGCCACTTAGTACTCATATTTTACTCATCTCGTAATTATACATGAGTAATGACAATAAAGTTGAATCTAATCTAATCTTAGTTGATGTGCATTGTCACAGCCCTGTCATTCTCGTGCTAAGCCCTCCCAACAAAACAAATAAAAAAAATAAAATAAAATAATAGATTGTTGTGATTGGTCTTGCTAACCCAGTGTAAGACCAGTCTTACTAACCCTATGTAAGACCAGTGGTACCTCAATGTACCCGCAGAGCAAAACTATTTACTACCACAAGGGTGCGTCTAGATTTCTAGGCTAAGGATCAGAGGTTTACATTCATAAACTATATCCAACTGCTGCATTCACTCTTAGCTTAGTGTACAAATAGTGTCCTGTGGTCAACGTGTTTGTGTTGGTGTGTGTGTGTTTGTGTGTGTTGGGGGGGGGGGGGGGGGGCAGGAGGGGTCCATGCACCATGCAGTCTTCTCTAATTGGATAACAGGGCCCAATGTAGTGAAGTCCTGGTGCATGTGGAGTCGAGTTCACCACCTCACTCCTGGTAGGACCTCTCCGTCAGGTGCCACACTTAAAAACCTGGCAACTGCATGAGCTTGCTCTTTGCTATTAGTTGTCATTAAGAGAGGAAGTTTTTTAGCAGTGCTCCTCTGTCTTTTTCTCTTGCCTTTATGGGAGTTTTTTTGCTGGCCATAAGCCCCCTCTCAGTGGACAGTGGTGCTGATTATAGTTAATTACGGTGATGGATGGGTGTAATGAGCCTACTCAGTCACCATTTGCCCTTTTTTTCTCCCTTTTTCTCTTTCACACTCTCTCCCTGCCCCAACTTCCTCCACACATTGTTTGATATTAGTCATATTAGTCTACCAACTGGGGCCACAGTAACTGTTATCTCTCCATCCGTCCTTGTGGCTGTGGCAACGATGGCAACTCATTGCTTGCAATGTGCTCTTGAAGTGTCCTAGTGTGAGATGTGCCAGCCAGAGGAACTGAGACACCAGGCCATGCTCTCCTCTCAGGGCTTCCACAAGCCAAGTGGAGGCGTGAATCCACTAAGAACTGCCAAACATAATTTTTCTTATGCTGCTTCATTGGATATCAGCAACCTGCTGTGAATGCTTAAGCCATTGATGTGGGCCAACAAGTACTCTGCCGAGAATTGTTAACTGTCCATGAGAGATGAGTTTTCTTTGTTGTTTTTGCCCTTTTACTCACTTTTCCACCTTAATCTAATTGGTTTATGTGAATATCTAATCTTTGGTCGTTAATGTACCATGCAATTAGTGGAATGCAGCAATCGAACATGAAATACCAGTGGGACTTGATCAGCATCAAAAAAACATTAATAAACCAATAGCAATCTTATGTTGGCCTGCATACAACCCATCACCTAATGCTAGATTAGAGCTTTGAGTACACCATATACTTCAATTTGTTATTCCGTACTTGTAATTGTATAGGTCTGTGCTTACATAATAAATACTGTATGTATTTATGGGACATAGGGTGTGTGTGGAAGAAAATTTTCAATATGCTCTCCAATTATCATGTGTAATAGGCTGTAAAATCCTAATATCTATTCAGCCACTTGGAAAGGCACACGGAATGGCCTAGCCACTTAGCCTAGATTCTGTGCCCCCTTCCTACCGATGACAGACTGCCCTGCCTGGAGAAGAGAAAGAAATAATACGAGTAATATTTCATTCAAAGGCCCCTACGTGAATCCTCATTTTTTCTTATTAACTGACTTTCAACCCTCACCCAACCCTCCCTACACACTCACACACAGACACACACACACACACACACACACACACACACAAACACACACACACACGCACATACACACACACGTCCATCCCTCCCTCTCTAGGTTTTTCTCCAATTTAGCTCAAATCCCAATAGTAATTACCTCTCATGAACTCCACGCCTGGCCTCTCTCTGTCATTCCAGAGCAGGTAGATGCAGTCAGAAACCTGTATGTTCCCTCCTCCACCAGTGGCACCTTGGGTGACAGACGGGCTCTTTTGTGTGCTTTTGCAGCGCTGCCTTTAGGGAGCTGCGTTCCCTTTCAAGACCTTTCCTTTTTTCTGATCACCTCCTCAACCCAACCCACTTCAAGACTACCTTGAGAATAAGTATTGTAGCTTTACAGAGATTTTAAAGAGACCGCCAGGCTCCTTTCATTCCAGTTCCACTCCTCCTCCTCTTCATAATAGTAGCGGATCTCTGCTACAAATATTCAGCCCATAAAATAATAGTAAATGAACCATTTGCTCAGGTGGTGACCAAAGTGAGCTGCCTGCACTTTGCACAGTATCTATTTCTGTCACAGTCCTGCAGTTTTAGAGTGTGAAAAGTGGCTTTAAATACCAGAAGGAATTTTGTATGTATGTGTGTATTTACACTCATGTTAAGGAAAATATATCACATATATTTCCGAACAGGATGGCAGCCCATGAGGTGTGTGGAGCTCAGATGAACTATACATTGGACATTCCTCCCATAGTCTTCTTGCTGAAACAACTCTTTGTGCATGTGTTTCAGATTCCTGTTTCATCTTACATGACCTTCCTTTGGTTTGGCAACCTGGTGACGCAATAAAGACAGCTCTGATCACCTAAAATTTAAATCTTGGATGTCCTGTATCAATATATATATGTTTGTATCCATGTTGCTTCCCTGTGGTGTGCATGTGTCTGTGAATGATGCTGGAGGAGAGGTATGTGCTGTTTTTGCCTGCAGCTTCTTCAATAAAACTGTCAAATACAAACTCATCTTCATCCAGCAGCCTCTCGCTGAGTCGACTGACAATAACTGTCAAAGCCTGGCTTTCGTCTGCCACATCAGTGCCTCTCCTCTCCTCTCCCGGCCTCCTATACTCTCTCGCTCTACTCCTCCCTGTACTTTGCCCCTCTCCTGTCTTTCTCTTTCTTCTTTCTGTCTTTCTACTGCATGCTGTTTCTCTTCCCTCCTTCTAGTCTCTGTCTCTCTTTTTGCTTCTCTCTTCTCTCTTTCCACTCCTCTTTACATTTTCTTGCTTCTAATCACCTTTCCTTTCTCTTCCTGTCTCTTGTCTTTTCTTCTTTTTATAGGCCTATATCTTTTGCTTCCTACTTTTCCCCAACTTGTTTTATACATATGTTCATACCTTTATCTCTCTTCAGTCCTTCTCAAACCCAGCTCTTTCCTCTCATCTTGGCTCCTTCTCTCCTTCTCTTTTCCTCTCCACCCCTTTGTCATGTTTTCCTCTCCTTTACAGCTCTATAGCCTAAATCTGTCTGCCGCCTCTCTCCCCTGTCCTCCTGACCCTGTTGAGCTACTCTAAAGTCTCCAGAGAGATTTCAGAAGGTCTCACCTCTGATGATGTCTCCCTCTGCGCTCCACTAATGCAGAATTGGCCTGTTGTGCAGGTATGATCCATCCAACCTATCAGCATGTTAGTACCTCAGCCTCTCTCAGTGTTAGTAAGTCTCTCTATCAGGGGGAGGTGATGTGGAGTTTAGAGCCTCACATGTAATTCAGCCCATTGAAAATGATACTAGCAATAATGCTCTACTCCATATTGCACTATGTTTCCTATACAGTAAATAATAACTGTCTTCTCCTCTGTATTTCCAGTGTGGTTTTGACTGAATCTCAGTTTAAGTCACATACAATGCAATATGTGACATATTTGGAGACAAACAGTATTTTCTTTTGTGCCTGCTTAGACCCGATCCATACAGGGTAGATTTATTAGGGTTGTGTGTGTGCGCCAGTGCCTGCCTGTTTGTGTGTGCGTGTGTGTGTGTTGTGTGCGTGTATGTGTGGAGGAGGGCTGACATGGTTTCTCAGGGATCCTTGCTTGCTGCAGGGGCCCATATTTGTGGTAGGTTTACAGCATGGAGCCGTGCCTTCTCCTGACAGCCTGTGTGCGTTTTATCACTTCCCTCCCATTTGACGGGAAACTAGGGAGAATTTCTCCTCCCTCTGCCCCCTTCACCCACCATGCCCATCTCCAAAACACTAGAGTCAGAATTTATCCACCCGTCACTGTGCTGCAAGCTGCAAGCTGCTCCACTGCTGCCTCATCTTTCAGGCTGAGGTGGGCCTAGAGCTGACACAGTTTGCCCAACCGGGTCGAGGCAAGCCACTGCTGTTCTGCAGGGGCCTGATAAGCCGTGACATATTTCCCCCCATCCAGCAGGTCGCGGGCTTGGAGCAGTTAGCCTACCTTGTGTAATTACATCTGCTTCAGTGTGTTTTTCCATCTTATCCCCCTCTCCCCCAACCCTCCCACCCCATAACCACAGAGATTGGCAGACAAATTTGAGTGTGTGTATGTGTGTGTGTGTATGTATGATTGTGAGAGACAAAGAGTATCTGTATGTGGGAGCATGTGCGTGTGTGTGTGTGTG
Organism: Tenualosa thibaudeaui; assembly: GCA_027481765.1. Lineage (NCBI taxonomy): Eukaryota > Metazoa > Chordata > Actinopteri > Clupeiformes > Clupeidae > Tenualosa > Tenualosa thibaudeaui. The sequence goes on along the minus strand of JAIFZK010000013.1, from coordinate 213,404 downwards.
TGTACAGTGGTCCTGAGAGTGTATCCTGAGAGCTTTGGTGGCTTAGTCTCTTCAGAGCCGCAGGAGCAGAGGTGGTGCTAAAACTTCAGTGCTGCCATGGGAGGTGGTGCACCCGTGGGTGAAGCCTGAGCTCTATCTCCATCTCCATCTCTGTCTCCATGTGTGTCTCCTTTCCCTGCAGTAGACACTCTCCATGATTTAGGAGTCCCTCAGTGTCCACTGCTTCTCCTGCTCAAGATAACTGCTGTTACTCAGTCCCGGCATCAGACTATCCACGTGCACACACACACACACACACACACACACACACACACACACACACACACACACACACACACACACCTAAATAGAGAAAGAGACAGACAAAGAGCCAGATAGAAAGACACACACACTTGTGTACTCACACACAGACTGAAGGATGCCCAGAGCTTGCTACCTGTCTTTTTCAAGTTGACCAGTTAGCCTGGAATGCATTCTTTTAGCGCTATTGCAGGCTTGCCATGGAGTGTCCAGTTGTTCTTTTCAAGCTTTCATGGCATCTGTTGTCAGCACACAGTGTCTCTGCAGGCTGTCCTCTTTAAAGCACACTTGGTAAATTAATTTCAGTTTCTTCCAGGCATGGCACAGTTTCAAACACACTGAACAAATTAATTCAATTTAAATAAATTTAAATCATTTTAATTATATATATACAGCGCCATTTACAATAGAATTGTCTCGTTGTGCTTTACAGACATTAACAAGAAGCACCCAAGAGCATCAGGGGCAAGGAAAAACTCCCTCGTAGTAGTTATTTTAGTAATAGACTACAATTTGTCCATGGTTTTGGTTGAGCATCATAATAATTCCAAAATATTGTCCCACAACATTATATGGTAGTCAAGCCATAGGTGGTTGTCTAAAGATCTGGCTGTACAGTGCAGTAGCAGCCAGACATAATCTTGAGGTCAGGGATTGAGATTGATATGGGTAACATTGCATGGAGTCCATTTTGACAAGTGCCGTCGTTAGAGGGGTCGGCTGTAGGGCTTCTAGAAAGGAGAGTCAGTCCTGGCATGGGCAGGCTGCAGTCCTCTCAGGAGGAGTTGGTGACAGGAAGTCAACCAGTGAGAGGCAAGGATGACACTCAGCAGAAATGATTGTGGTGTAGGTGGGCAGAGGAAGCAAATGAGTTAGGCCAGTCTAGGTGATTCAAGATTAAAAGAGTGAGGGAAAAGAAAACATTCAACAAACAACAAAGCTTCATATGGTTTTCTTCTCTGGTCCGTAGTTGACTGGCTGTGACTGGTCTTGGCTCTGCTTCTGTCTCTCTGGTCCATCTCAGCTATTCTCCATTGTAGCCCTTGCGCACTGTACATCTGGAGCCCTGAATGTGGGCTCCCTGTCCTTATCAAGGGCTGTGAGAAATGGAGCTGTTGTCCTTGCACTCCTTCTTCCACTCCATCCCCGACATCTTTGCCCTGCCCTTCATCTCTTTATCCCTCTCAGCCTGTGCTTCTGTAACAACAGCTGTGAATAGGAAGCAGCAGTTGGAATAATGAGCCTTCGTCATCATCATCATCATTATCATGAGTGTGAGGAGGGGAGCCACTCAGACACTGAGCTTCACAGTCACTTGCCACTCATCCTTCCCCTCTGCACACATCTTCTTTACTTCCCTCACTTCTCCATCCCTCACTTGCTGCTGCCCCCCCCCCTTCTCTTTGCTGCAACTTCTCACTCATTTGGTCTCATCCCTTCTCTTTCTCCCTCTGTCTCTCTCTCTGTCTGACCATGAAGGATCTGTGGCTCAGCTCAGACTCTTTGATCTGTGTGCCAGAACACAGGATGAGAGTGATCTGCTGGCACAACAAGAGCATCCCATTACTGCTGGGCCTGAGAGCAGAGAGAGAGAGCAGACAAAAGGAGAGGAGAGGAGAGGAGGAGAAGCTGTCCCTCAGGCAAAGGATGCTTTCCCCATCTAGATCTTTCTCCCTTCTTTCCTTCCTCTCTCTCTCTCTTACATCTCTTATTTTTTTATTTTTTATGGCTGTTTTAGAATTGTCTCTTGTAGCTGACACAACTCTTCATATTTATTCATTTTTCCTCCTGAAACCAGACAAAAGCAATTTATCTTCTGTCCAATGTCAACGCATTTGCTAAATCAATTTGTTGTGCAAATAGTTTGTTGGGGAAAGTAAAGTGTGATTTATCAGAATGGCATGGCTGTCCAATTATCCCAATAACACAACACACCACCATCATCAGCCACACACACTCAAACACACATGTACACACACACACCCACACACACAAAAGATGATGATGTACTCTTGTACATTTTAAACAGCAGAGGCAGATGGACCCAAGACATTTTTAAAGTGCATACATTTACCTCATGGCATTTGTTAATAGACAAGGTCTCTATGACCAGTTACTAGCTAATGTGAACCAAGCCCTGTGTGTGTGTGTGTGTGTATGTGTGTGTGTGTGTGTGTGTGTGTGTGTGTGTGTGTGTGTGTGTGTGTGTGTGCTAAAACTGGAAATTATGAAGCCAGGCTACTGTGTGTATTTACAGAACGAGTGGACAGAAAGCAATGGATTAATTTCACAGGCATGTTTCTGATGGCTAAACACATCTGTCTCTTAAATCCCTCCATGCTCAACCAATGGCCTATCTGACTTGATATCCTGACAGGTGTCTCTTTCCCTCTCTCTTTTTTCTCTCTTTTAGTTGTTTTTCTTTAGTCTTTAACACTCTCTTGCTTTTTTCTTTGTCTCCTTTTTTCTCTTCCACTGTAACTCTCTTTTTCTCCCCTTGCCAGTTATGCTTTCTATCTTTCTCACTGTGTGTGGTGGCAACTCTGGCCTAGTTCACCCCTCCGTGTGTTTGTGTGTGTGTGTGTGTACTGGGGCTCTTTATATAGCAGTTTCACCTTTAAAACTGGAGCAGGTTTCAGGGAGTCTCCGGCAGTACCTTGCCTAGTCTGTCTCCCTACGTACACACACAGACACACGCACACAAAGTCAGACCCTGCACACATAGATGCAGTTGTGATGGCGCCATGGATGGAAGCCTGTTGCTGCAGATTCCACTCTTTTTGCTCTTCTGCTATTTTTCACATTCCTTTTCACCTCCTTTGCAACTCTAGCCATGTGCTGGGTCATGCCTTTTAATTTTCTATTACTTCTTGTTTAGTAGTCCACATGAGCTTAGCTTTTTTTACAGAGCACTTCTATTTAAGAAAAGGAAAGAAAAAGAGAAATGCCACATAGCAGCCTCTCATCTGCATGCATGTGAATTCTGTTTGTTCAGGTGATGACAAATGCGCAAAGACAAATGCTACTTTTTGTCTGTCTTCCCAATCCCCACACATCATGTGACTGCATACAAACTGTCTCAAAAGTTTAAATGATTTTGAATGTAGGCCTATGACCCATTTCTCCTTACCAATTGTTATTTTGCCTGTAATTTGCTGAATTATTTAACATTCCATGGTCTCTTATTGCTAGTCCTCAGCACTGGGGATCCAGTCCATGTGGAATGCACTATTCCTTGAGAGCAGATGGAAGCTTCCTCCACCCTAGTCCACCAAGTGGGATCCTGCTTCCCAGTCACGCCAATGCTTCCCATTCCATCTCTCCATATTTCTCTCTCTCTTTCCACTCTGGAAACACTCCTTTTCATCTTCATCTTCAAGTGGACAATTATTTGTATGTTCCTTTAGTGACTTTAGTGTTTGCATGTGTGTCTGCCTGCATGCTCCAATCTGCCTATTTATTTGTCAATGTGTCAGCATAAAAGTATGCAGTTAAGTGTCTGTAAATGTATGTGTGTGTGTGTGTGTGTGTGTGTGTGTGTGTGTGTGAGAAAGAGAGAGAGAGAAAGAGAGAGAGGGGGGGGGGGAGAGAGAGAGAGAGAAATGGAATTGGCATTGCTATCCTGCAATGTAGTCAGTGTGTAAATCTGTATTTCTAATGTGCGTGTGTGTGTGTGCACGTGTGTGTGTGCATGCAAGGCAGCTGCTGTGAAGTATGGGGCTGTTCAAGAGTTCCTGACCTCTCCCCTGTCTCATTCCCTCATGGTCCATGCATAGACACTGGGCCCATTCTCCACCGACGTTTAGTCCAGTCTCCACTAGTCTCATATCCTTCTCCTTTTCATTTCCCTCTCTTTTCATCTCATCTCATCTCTTCTCTACTCGTTATCCTCTCAGACAAGCCCTGCCACTTAAAGGAGAAAAACGGTTTGACCAGAGATGCATAGTAAAGTAAAAATGCTTCACTACATACTTAAGTATGTTTTGGGAGTATCTATACTTGTTGTTGTTGAGTTGTTAAAAATCTATCAACTTTTACTTCTATTTCACTATATTTCCAGAGTTAACTGCATACTTTTACTCCACTACATTTTGAATTGGTAGCATAGTTCCAAGTCAGATAAAATTGAATCTGGTGATCGACTGAGTGACTGCAACAAAGTTTTGGGGAATCCAACTTGTCATTGGACAAGAGCAAACAACAAATTTTCAATTTAATCTGTAGATGTGATGTAGGCTACCACAACAACCAAAATATCTCAGAATGGAGGCATTCGTCAAAATAATCCTAACCATTGTATTTCATCATAAACAATCAGAAAACAAGGCTTTAAGGTGTAAAAAAATCCTGAAACTTCTCTTTAAATAAAAGTAATAAGTAATTCCTTTTACATGTACTTAAAGTACATTTACTGTTGTATTGTACTGGTACAATATATTGTCTATTAATGGTTTATATTTTAATAAAAAAATACAGAATTATTAGCTCCCATATGAAATGAAAACACAAAACTCATTTTTCCATCCAAATGCTGATAACCAAAACTGCTTCCTGAAGGATTAAGACTAAAAGACCACAAATACTGATTCAGATATTTTGATGATAGGCTGACTAGAGAAAAAAAAAGCAAAAATGGCATGGTCAAAATATTTGACCCCTTACACACAGTCAACAGTGTATGTTTTCAGGCTGTTTTTTTTAGATCCTAGTTAGATAGGCACGTGTCTCTGGAGATCATGGCTCACTCTACCATGGGCTGCTCCACTGCATCCAAATGCTCCATCTCCATCCTTGTAATTGTTGACAGCAGCGTTGGAAGTTTGTAAGGCAACACCTGAACATTTGCGTAGGTAACATTAGGCCAACCCATTGATAAAGCTCAAACTGTGATACAAGTTCATGCAAGTGGAACAGCATGTCTTGGACTACTTTGGACTACTTCTTCAAATGAAAAGCTAGCAGGAAGCAAGCTGTAATTAGCATGGCAGCTAATGGTGATGCTAAGCCTAGAAAAGATTAAAACCTTTTATACATTACCCATTGGGATGAATGGGAACCTCAATGTTGCAATCTGTGAAGCATCTTCAGAAAACAATGTATCTGATTGGTTTAATCTTCTGAGACAGCCATGCAGCCTAGACGGCTTCAGCAAAAAAGTGATCAAATATAATAGAAAGCATTTTAGAAATATAGTCGTAAGAGTACAGATAATAGCTGCAAAATGTAGTGAAGTACAAGTATTCAAAATTATTTCTACTCAAGTAAACAGATACGTGATATGTCATTTCATATTCTCTAATCCCCTTTTTTCATCTCTCTTCTCTCTCATACCTTATGACTTAGTGCGTGCAGTAGTATTTCCCAGTCTTTCTGTCTACTGAATGCTGCTCCTACACTGTTGTGTTTGAGTTTGGAAGACAGAAGTGCATGGAGTGCTAAGGAAAGAAGCTCATTGTCCCCTACGTCTAGTCTCTCAGCAGTCAGAAGCTCTGGCTGTGGAACTCCACCATGTGCCTTCTTTCATTAATGCACAGTAGCCACCGCAGCTGAGCTACACAAGCAACAAGTGGTGTCTGGAGAAGGCAGACAAGGAAGGGCTGTAAGATTGAGTATGTTGATGTTCAAGTATCCAAACACCATTTGAAAATGAGCTGTAGGAGCACCAGGTGGCATTTGGGGAACAAAAGAGAAATACCGAAATAAGGGAATGTCAAGGGAGTATATTAGATGGTATGTGAGTATTCACTTTTCCCCTTAAAGACCACACACACACACACACACACACACACACACAGAGACACGCATCCCCTGCATCTCCACTGTGCTTGTGGCTGGCTTCTGGTATACTTGTACACCATTCATAACAGAGTGACAGTAGCAGCAGCCAGATGCCCTTTGGTGGAACAGACACCCCAAATTGAGAAATAAGTCTTTGTCAGGCCACTTTATAGATAGCAAATGCAGGTCGGCGGGGTTGTTCAGCACCTCATCACCCCTGGAGCATCCTATCAGCCCACAATCACCACCACCTTAGCACCTTCACCCCCCAGCTGGACAAGGAGGCCTTGAGGTTCTGTGGGCATGGCTCCTACTGCCTTCTCCTCTGTGTAAGAGACCAGTGGCCAGTGGTGGTATGCAACAAAGTAAAAATACTTTACTCAAGTACGTTTTTCACATATCTGTACTTTACTTGAGTAGAAATAATTTTGAATACTTTTACTTTTACTTCACTACATACTCCACTACATTTTTAAAATGCATTCTGTTTATTAGGCTATCACTTCTTTTGCTGAAGTCGCCTAGTCTGTCTCCCTACACACACACACAGACACGCGCACACAAACTCAGACACTGCACACATAGATGCAGTTTGGATGGCGCCATGGATGGCAACCTGTTGCTGAAGCTTCCACTCTTTTTATGCAACTCTAACCATGTGCTGGGCCATGCCTTTTAATTTTCTGTTACTTGTTTAGTTTTTAGTAAGTCCACATGAGCTTAGCATTTTTTTTACGGAGCACTTGTATTCAAGAAAAGGAAAGAAAAAGAGAAATGTCACAATAGCTAATACTAGAATCACATAGCAGCCTCTCATCTGCATACATGAATTCTGTGAATTCTATTTGTTCAGGTGATGACAAATGCGCAAAGACAAATGCTACCTTGTCTGTCTTACCAATCCCCACACATCATATGACTGCATACACACCGCCAGTCTCAAAAGTGATTTTGATTTTGAAGAAATTATTTTGAATGTAGGCCTATGACCCATTTCTCCAATTGTTACTCCAATTAATTGTAATTAACATTCCGTGGTCTCTTATTGCTAGTCCTCTGAAACAGGCTTATGGCAGCACATGATCTTTAGAGATGTGTAGAAAAACAGGTTGTTCATTTTTTTCTATGAACAGGTTGTTCATTTTTTTGTTCACTATTACTGATATCTGAATCAGTAATAGTGGACGTTTTGTCTTTATCCTTCAGGATACATTTTTGGTTATTGACATTTGAATGGAAAATATGAGAGCTAAAATTATTATGAGAGCTAATAATATTTTTTTTTCATTGAAATATAGACCATTAATAGACAACATATAGACAAGTACTTTTACTTTTAGTACTTTAAGTACATGTAAAATCCGTCCTTATTGAGACATTTATTTAGGTAATACCTGGGAGTTCAACGTGAGGAAATACGAGTGATACCTTAATAAAATAAAGTTTATAAATGTCATAGATCGGTTTTTATGAGGTATATGTTCTGTGCACTGTAATGTTGACTCAACAGCATTACCAGGCTGCAAAGTGCTGGCTGTGCAAATACTTCTATTAAGTTTATTTACATTTGCTGGTGTAAACAGACACAGGTGTATCATCGTAGAGATCATTTCCATGTAAGTGGACACAATAAATTACCTGTATAACCCATCATTGGTGAAAAAAATTGCTCTTGGTCGTTTGCTGTAACGTTGCTGTCATTTGTCTGCTAACGTTAGCTACGGGCAGGTATATAATGATGGGGAATCTAGTTCAGTGGTGCACTTTACGTAAGTAAAGTAAATAAGACAAGTTTCACATTTACATTAATTCTGTAGTTGAAATCAGACTTCACAGACTAGCTTTACTGTGTACTGAACTTATAACAAACAATGCTGATTGCAGTGATAATGGTCAGAGGTTAGGAAGCTAATGCATTAGCTGTCCCTATTACTCCCTATGTAACGTTAGCGTTGTAACCTGCTAACTGCAAGCCACGCTACGTTAGAATGAAATTCCCTGGAAGTAAATCTAGCCAGTGTAGATTAAACAGGTAGGTGTTAAGGCACACAAATTTGCTAAATCAATTTTACTGTCTTCTTTCGATGTCCTTGCTAATTACCGACCCATATTTAACCTCCCATCAATTATACTTGAAAAAATAGTGTCTAAGCAAATCTGTAGCTTCTTAAACAAAAATAATATCCAGAAAACCTTCCAGTCAGGCTTTAGATTATTAATATATCAATATTAATCCTTTTGGTGGTGGTATCCTACTACACAGACTTGAACACATGATAGGCATCAAAAACTCTGCATTAGCCTGGTTCAAATCGTACCTCTCTGGTCACTACCAGTTTGTACATTCTCATAATGAGTCATCATCCCACACCAAAGTAAAGTTTGGTGTACCCCAAGGCTCAGTGCTAGGGCCCCTGTTATTCTCCCTGTACAAGCTACCTTTAGGATCTGTTATAAGGAAACATGGCATTACTTTCCACTCCTATGCTGATGATGCCCAGCTTTACCTTTCTATGAAGCCTAATGACTATATGCCAATAACTAAACTTGATGCCTGCCTAAGACATAAAAACCTGGATGACTAATAATTTCCTATGTTTAAACTCTGATAAAACTGAAGTTATGATGATAGGCCCTAAACAGCTGAACAACATTCTACCCCTTTACCAAAACTTACTCAGTGGCCTTTCACTGTCATGTAACGCAAAAGAAGACCTCGGGGTAACTATTGACCAGGACCTCTCTCTAAATAGTCATGTAAAACACATTTCAAAAACATCTTTTTTCCACCTACGAAATATTGCTAAGGTTAGAAAGTTCCTATTCTTTGAGGATGCTGAAAAATTAATACATGCATTTATTACTTCTTTTACTACTTTCCTGATAACTCCTGATAACTCCTGATAACTATGTAATGCAAAGTGGGATAATACTCTGGAACTATTATGAACCTTAGCTAAAACCATAGACAACTTGTAGTCTATCATGGTTACTGATTGTAATTTGCCTGCATGTCCCCTGGTAGTTGGGTTAGCCCCTTGAGTCGTGGATCTAGGTTTCTTCCTAGACTAACTAAACATAAGGGAGTTTTTCCTTGCCCCCGTTGCTCTTGGGTGCTCCTTCTGTAAAGCGCAATGAGACAATACTATTGTAAAAGGCAGAAAATTTTGACAGATAATGACACAGATGAAAATCTTCTACTGTTCCCCTGACCAACCCCAGCCTAGCACTTGTAGATTTACCATTTGTATACAATAATTTGAAGAGAATAGAGAATCAGTCTTATTTGGTCAAGTGTATTTACACACACAAGGAATTCGGTCTCTCCATTTGTCCCAATCGTGAATTAGTGAAGCACACAGCACAAAGTGAGGTGATACACATACTAACTCAGGGCAGTGGACTGCCAGCTGCAGTGGCACCTGCAGAGCAGTGAGGGGTTAGGTGCTTTGCTTAAGGGCACTTCAGCCATGGTCCACTAGTCGGACCAACAACTCTTTAGTTTCAAGCCCGAAACCCTATCCAGTAGGCCACAGCTGTGCCCCGAAGGGCTATAGTTAGACCATGAGTTACTGTTGCTGTGATTTGACTGTTGATTGCAAGGGTGCTCTCATCTCTAATGTCCTCCATCGGGGATAGAGCAGCCAGTGTTAAGTAGGGCTTAGATACCAATCAGCCACCAGATAATCAATACCCAAACGGGCCTGTTTTGGTTGTTTGCCCCAGGCAGCTGATTAGAGTTTCTATGCGTGACCTCTGGTGGCCCCCTGACCTTTGACCCAGATTGGGTTATTCCCTAGCCTGGTTCCACAGTGTGACAGGGTTCGGCACCCTAATTAGTGTTAGGCTAATTACTGCAGGCCTCTCGCCTTTCTGCTCTGTCACCACTCTGATCAGGTAGACTGACAGTTGGGGGAGGCTGGCCTGGTTCATCTGGGGGTCAGATGGGCCTAGTGGATGGTGGTCCTCTCCAAACCTCATCCCTCCCCTCCCCTCCCCTCCCCTCCCCTTCCCTTCCCTTCCCTTCCCTTCCCACTCTTCTCTCATTTCTCCTGAATAAATTCTCTCTGTTCTCTTATTCGTCTTATTTGCTCAGGGCTGCTGTTGGTCGCATCGGTAGCTGTCCTAGCATCTGTGTGTGTGTCTGTGTATGTGTGTGAGAGAGAGAGAGAAAGAGAGAGGCTAGGGGTGTTGGCAGTCTCAGAGTGTCATCGTTCCAGCCATCCCTCTGCACATATTTGCTTTTCTTCTCGTCTCCGGCTGTCTGACTCACAATGATGATCTTGACCAAGCTGGAAAAAGGTCAAGGTTAGCCAGCAAATTGCCTCAAAGCAATCAGCCTTGTCTTTGAGCTAACAGTGCGTGCTCCCCGCCTCTCTGAGCCTGTGTTTACCCACGAGATGAGTGCGCCTGCGGTAGGGGTCTGAAAGGGGGGGGTGGGGGGGTGGGTTGAGACTTTGATGTTCCTGCTCTGAGGGAAATGGGATGGTTGGAGGGAGTGGAGAGGGGACCAGGGACTTCAAAGTGCCTGCCACAGCGTCTCAGTGACATTTGGGCACAGGCCAGGAGAATGCAGTTGGGAGATGGAGTGTGTGTTGCTCCGTCTCTCCCTGTGTATGTGTGTGTGTGTGTGTGTGTTTAGGGGGGTGGGGGGTTGCTCAGCTGTCCTTTAAGACCCCTATGCGGCACTGCAGCTGTTTGCTCACGCCCAGGCGGGATTCTCTTTCATTACTATGAACAGTATGCCTGAGCCAACAATACAGTCAAGCTGCTGCACCAGTCTCTCTCTCTCTCTCTCTCTCTCTCTCTCTCTCTCACACACACACACACACACACACACACACAAACTCCCTCTGCATTCTCAAGCAGATATCAACCTGGCACCTTGAAGAGGGGGCCACAAAGCTATTTTGTGTTGGCATGCCAACCTGTATGCAGTCACACCATTATAGTGTGTAATGTCCCAATCCTCCAGTGCATATGATACATGAATGCACTCACATACATACTGTATGCAGGCAGAATTGTTCAGCTCTTTCAATTCAAAGTCTAAGTGACACTGCGACACACTAGGCTACATGTTTCATCATTCATCTCCACTCATCTCCATGCCCACTCCCATTCTCTGGTTTACCCAGCACTTGACACACACACACACACAAACACATAGCATTGAGCAAGCTAGTAGTAGCAGTGTGTGCGTTATGTGGGGTCTGCCCACCCCGCCTGCCTGTCACATGTATCAGTGTCATGAATCCCTGGCAGCTTGAGACTGGCGTCAGAGTGGTCTGTGTGTGTGTGTGTGTGTGTGTGTGTGTGTGTGTGTATGGCCACTGTAGGTGATCTAGAAATACACATCCGGAAATGCCTTCTGAGGAGAGTTGATATAAGGACAAGCAGAGTGGGACCAAGTCACTCAAACATGGCACAAGTCACCAACCAGCTTCCAAACCCCCCTGCCCCCCACACACACGCACATATACACACATACACAGATACACACACACACACATAAACACATACACACACGCTCTCTCTCTCTCTCTCCCCCCCTCCACAGTGCACCTTTTACTCTCCACTCTCCTCCAAGAGACCCTCTGTCCTGGGCAGCTCTTCACCCAGATAACATAAAATGCTATCTGTAGAGTGTTGCAGATTGGGTTGCACTCCATGTGGGTGTCAGCTTTCGCCATAACGACGCTTCATGATGGCCAGATATTTTCTGACTGCCTTTTCAAAACTAGACTTTCTGACACCAGTGACATTAGCTGGCACCCATATTGTAGCGACACACAGACACACACACACACACACACACACAGTGGTGGTATGGTACAATTATTTCCTCTCCCTGGTAAATGCAGGGGACTCTGCACTTAGAGGCTGTCAGGAAATCAAAGGCGATGCACAAAGAAATATGGCTGGAAAAACTGCTGATGCTGTCGCTCGAGCAGCTAACTGTTTGTCGCTGTAATGTAAACATTCAGAATCACAATGGGCAATTATGTATGAGCTGGTGACGCTACACATTACTCACATCACTGCTAACTTGAGCAACCCGAACACAGGCATTTAGTGCATAAGGAGTCGTGTGTGTGTGTGTGTCTTTGTGTGTGTGTGAGTGTCTTTGTGCCCACACCCCCCCCCCAACCGTCCACCCGTCCACCCGTCCAGTCCGTCCAGAGCCATGTTTCCACTTTATTACTGATTCATTGCGTCTGCTCAGGCTTAACGACATGGGCAGCTTATGGAGGAAGCTTGACAGATGTGCTATTAGTCAATAATGCAGAAGCACTGAGCTGAGGCCGGTCTGCCTGCCTGCCTGCCTGTCTGAAATACATTATCTTCTTACTCTACATGATGAATAATGGAGCCACTGCGCTATCAGAGGTCATTCACTGATACAGTGTGACACCTGACATGGCCAGTTCTGACACATCCACACGTTTTGTGTGTATGGGTATGCATTGTATATTTCCTATACTTGTAGATGGTATATTGCCTATGGCTCATTATAGGGTGAATGGAGGCTCTCTTGGCAGTCCCCAGAGCTGCAGTTTGAAAACGCATGAAAACTAAACTGAACAGAATGAAATCACGTATTACCTTGTCAGTCAACACAACTCAAAAAAAAATCATTGCTCGTTCCTGTTCTTTAGTTTGCAAACAAATCCATATGGATTGCTGAGAATGTACAATGTTTTTTTTTAATTGATGTCTGTAAGGGGAGCTCTGGAGGTAAAAAAAAAATGCAGGCTTGCCTGGTACTCCTTTAATTTAATGCAGCCACCCCCCTCACAAAAAGCTCAGAGTATGTTAATGTTACATTATTTTACCCAGCACTTATTTACAGCCACTGTGGCTGTCAGCTTTCACTTATAGATCTTGTTGAAGTAAACAAAATTACTGACCATTACTTACCAATGTAACTGAATGCATGGATTTCATTTCTAATCAAAACTATGCCTAGAAGCCCAGCTCAGCTCAGCTCAGCACAGCTAGCCTAGTTGTTAACTGACAATTCTAGAACTATTTTAGCCAGATGTTATGCACATACATCTGATAGTCCCGAATTATAAAATGAAGGATTACATGTTGTTAAATCATGTTGAATCATGAACTGCTGGTTCTTATAGCAGTTTGAGGCATTCTGCCTCCAATAGTGTGTTTGCACTGGAATATTTGCAAAGAAAGGGGTCTCTATAATTTTCAATTTGTGCTGGGAAAATGACTGCGTTTGTATGTGTATGTGTATTTTGTGTCAGGTGGAGATTGAGAAGCTTGACTACCACCATTACCTGCCTCTGTTCTTTGATGGACTATGTGAGACTGGCCACCCCTATGAGTTCTTTGCCCGTCAGGGAGTCCATGACATGCTGGAGCATGGAGGCAATAAGATACTGCCTGTTATCCCCCAGCTCATCATCCCCATCAAGAGTGAGTCTTTCACATGCACACACACACACACACACACACACACACACACACACACACACACACATTTGCAGACCTGCACATGCACACCCACACAAGCAAACACACGTTTATAGACACTTACACAGATACCTGTACATATGTACATGCAGACACACACACACAAACTTATGATCATACAGATTTGGCAATCAGGAGTGAGAGGTTAAAAGAGTAAGCTCTGGCTGGCAGAGCAGACGTGCTCCATAAGCTGTGTGTGAGCAAGTCCTATTGTGTGACTGGCACCAGCTTATCCTGCCGGCACAGACCTCCAGCACATGGCACCCTCCATGTGGAACCCATTCTGAGCACACCCACTTCTGGACAGACATACCATAACCCAGCGCCCAAGGTCTGTTTTTGCACTCAATTTAGCTATTCTAGTTCAGCAACTCTTTGGGTAAAAACAAGTTTTAACCATCAATAATTGTTGTTGAAATTGCACAATTGATATATATATCATCAAAAAGATTGCATTGTGTTATGTCATTTACAACAAAATAGGATAGAGGGATGTTAAGCCTAGATGGAATACAGATCTGCCACAGCCAGGGAAGCACAGTGTGTGTGTGCATAAGGATCACTGTTCCTGCTAGAAATGTGGAATGGGGCCCATTAGCCCCTCACTCATGTAGCTTTTAACTACTCATGTGACTTTGTGTGTGTGTGTGTGTCTGTGAAGATTCTCATTCAGATCATAGTAGTCAAAGTGCTAAGTTGTATGCAACTGGACTTCTTTTGTTGGAGCTTGAACCTTTCATCCAAAAGGCTTCTTCGGTTCTGACCTGATGGTAGAGAACCAGGAGGTATCTCTGGACCACTGTGCTGTAGGCCACGCCTCTCATCATGTGACAGTGGGTCACATGGTCACTCAGGTGGCCCCTTCACTCCTCTCTCAAATCAGCTGTCTTCTTTGTCCAAAATATGCACATCAGTGTCTTGAAAGGAGTGTCCTTTCTCCTTTAGATGTAGATGTACTGCTGAATCCTGTCCTGATTATGTCACCCTCCTGTGTTGGGCCATGTGTCTGTGAAGTGGTTGCTTAGTTTCTTCAATATACAGAATGCACTCCTCACTGCATTGTACTGTATAAACCATATTATTGAGGTTGTGTCTTGGAGTCTTTGGTGTCCTCCCTGGTGAACTGTTGACTGAGTTGATATGATTAGTGAAGGCCTCCACTTCCTGGCTTTTAATCTTACATCAAGTGTTGTCCACATACCTAAACCAATGGATGGGTGTTACTCCCTTGAATGAGGTCAATGCTTGGCTCTCCACCTCCTCCATGTAAAGGTTAGCCACAAGGGGTGACACTGTGGAGCTCATGGCACAGCCATGCTTCTGTCTGTAGAAATCACTACTGTACTTGAAGTAGGTGGTGATGAGGCAAAGTTCCAACTGAGTGCAAATCTGGGTTGAGGTAAGGTTGGTTCTAGTGTACAATTGGTCTTTTTGTAGTCTGTTTCTAACTGCCTCCACTGCTTCTGTTATGGGGATGCAGGTGAATAGAGATGTGGCATCATAAGGTACCATGGTGTCAGAGGTAGGTAACAGACTTGATGCTGCTCATGATAGGTCTAAGGGGGGGGGGCCTTCCTTGTGGATCTTTGGGAGATTATATATGCATGGGGTGGTCTCCCCTGGGTAGAGATGTTTGTCAAATGTTTCTGCATTCTTCAAAGCTCAATGACCTTTTTCTTGTAGCTGTGGACTGGGTCTCTTTTTAGTCTCTCATAGGTACTAGTGTCACTGAGTAAGGTGAGAGAGTGTGGGCTACCTTATGTCTCACTCAGACGTCAGTGATTACTGGAAAAAAAATGCTATATTTAGACAAAGACAGCAGCCATCCTGCCGGCAAACAAACACACACACACACACACATACATACAGTCTGTATAGCGTGACATGAGCCAGAAGTGTTTTCAAAGTGCAAACTGCCGTCCAGTGAGGAGAACCAGGCCGATTTGGGTCCTCTCTCAGTGAGGGAGGGTACAGTGGACAGATCAACCAATACAATACCACTCACACACACACACACACACACATTATATTTCTCTCTCTTTATCTGTCTCTAATAAACAGTGAGAGAGTCCAGAAACAAACCAAACCAAAGTGAGAGCAGACAAACCAAAAAAGTATGTGTTTATGTGGATCTCCACTACATCCCTCTACTCCATTACTGTTGAGGTGTGGGGTATTTATTTATTTATTTTGGGGGGTTATTTTTCCTTTCCGTTTTCATAGTTTTAATGACTAATTGATTTCATCGTAGTCTGATTGCAGCCATGCGTTTAGTTGTGTTACAACACCTCGAAGCAGAGCGGATCAATGTACATTCCCCTGACTGGTAAATAATTTTTCCCCCAATATATGCTGATCATTTATTGATTGACAAATCAACAAATCATAAATGCAATCTAGTAATATCTCTCAGCACGGTAATAAAGAATCATGTATCACATCCATGGTGTATCTCTCTCTCACTCACCAACACACACACACACACACGCACACTCAAACGTAATGGCGATTACTAAGACTTTCAGTGCCAGCTCATGTCATTTGCCTTGCACGGCAGGCCACCACAGATGATTGGCTCGTTATGAAAGCACACACCTAGCTGTGATAATGGAATTTTAAATGGCCTGAGCTTTATTAGAAAAAGAAGGAAAATAAAAAGGTTTCCTAGCCAGGCGGTCAGAGCCAGTGGTCCATGTCCCTGTTGCTGATTAATTACATTTGAATGCCGCAGAGAGAAGAGGAGAGAGGGAGTGGGGGAAGGAATTAAAAAGAGAGAGAGAGAGAGAATCTCATTGTGATATGAAAGGCAGAAAAGTTCCTGGAGTTAATTCTGTCTGGGTTTGGGGTGCTTATCAGCACCTTTCTGCACCACTCGTTCTAGGGCGGTGCTGGCCTATTGGACCTCATGAATATCGATGACCATGCCAGGTGACCTGGCGAAAATAACAACCCACCAACCAGTGCCCCAAATACGGTGGCAAGCTCGCTCTGATAGCCTCCTAGTCTCAGTACAGAGGGTAGCCTAAACCCTCCCAAAGTCACACACACCCCTTTCTGTTTCGCTCATGGTCAAGTAAAGTACCTGCATGGAAATTGAAACCTGCATGAAAATTGCCTCTTCTCTTCTCCTTAGCTCTCTTCTCACTCTCTCCTCTCCCCTTCCCATTTCCTCATCCCTCTTCTCTTCTTATTCCTTCTCCTCTCCCTTTTTCCTCCCTTCTTACATTCCTTCACTTCTCACCTCTCCTTTCTCTTTTTTTCATGACTTACCCTTTTTTATTTATTTATTTGTTTTGAAGCAGTCCTCATCAGGTCTGCTCAGATCAACCCTGACATTTGCCCCCGTCACCGAAAATGACCCTTTTGAAGCTGGGCTGAAAGAAGCTGGAGGTCTCAGGCATAGTCAGAGCAGGGGCCGAGAGGCACATGGAGCAGTGGGCAGGTGTGGAGGGTTTCTTGTTCTCTGTGTGCTCTTGGATGGATATTTACCTGCAGTTTAACACATGCAATTGCAAAAGAATCTGTCAAATGTCAGACGCTTACTTTTGACATTTATAGCTGGCTTAAATCCAGCAAGCCTCTCTCTCTCTCTCTCTCTCTCTCTCTCTCTCCCTCATACAAAGACAAAGGCAAATAGCTACTGCAGGTGAATAAATAATATGTGACTTCCAAAGTGGTTATGACGCAGATACACCCCCTGTGAAACACCTGAATGGCTCCCTACTCACCGCATCCCGCAAATCCTAACAGCCTCACACCCCAGTGCTGATGAGAAGCTTCTCATTGTTGGTACAAACAAGGTGGTGGTGGTAGTGGTAGTGGTGGTGGTGGGGTGGGGGTGGAGTGCTGGAGTGGGTTGTCGGGGGTCCTTCCTGCATACCAGCGGGAGAGCAATGAATAATTGAGTGCTCTCCTGGCACCCCAAATGTCACACCTTGGAAAATTGTTAGCCTTTAGCACTAATTAGAATTTCATTGTTTGTGATGTATGTGTTTAAGCGGGTGCGCCGATCACCTGGCAGCCGAGGCAGCAGGGTGTCCCCTCTGGGGAACCAGCGCCACTGCTGTTTGAAGGGCCCTGCAAGCCCAGCAAGTGTGCTTTCACACACGTGGGTAAACGTTTCTACTCTTGTCCTAGGGAGATAAATCTGTGTGTGCGTGTGTTGGAGTGTTTGTGGGAGTGGGTGTGTGCTGAACTTAAAGGAAAAGCTGAGTTTGTTGAGAGCACTGTAACTCCCACCACACAGCCAGCTACCGTGGAGCTCCATTTTAAAGGCATTTACAAGGAGATGAATTGGAAATATTTAAGCACCCCCCCCCCCCAACACACACACACACACACACTGCATTCACACACACTTAATAGACACATACACAAATAAACACGCTTTCACTCTGTCTCCCTATTCAAAGATATTTGTATTTTCCTCCGCTGCTCTTGTTGCCTGGAATCTCCCCTTCTGTCTGTCTGTCTGTCTGCGCGCTTGCATCTGTCTTTTCCTCCCTGCTCTTTCCTGCTGCTCAGTGGGAGCCAGAGTAAAGTGCAGCTGTCGGCCAAATTGCTTTCTGATTGGCTCTTACTTAGTCCCTTTTCCCTTGCTGCATCTCAACTGTCTGATTGCAGCCCGCCATTTAGAGTCGGAGCCCAGCTTTGCCATTGATTTAAGGTGGAAAGCAAGACACGACTTGACCGCATCAGTGTGTGTATGTGTGTGTGTGTGTGTGCGTGAGCATGTGTGTGAGTGTGTCTCGGGTGGGCTTGGCGATTGTGTGCTCATGCATGCTTCTGCCATGATTTGCTTTAATATATAAGGGATTATTCTTATCACTAAGGCCTAAGTGCTCTAGGATGGAAGGACTGAAAGGATTATTCCCAATCATGCATCTTTTTTGTCAGAGTGTTGGTGTGGTGTGTGTGTGTGTGTGTGTTCACAAGAGAGGTTGAGGGTGGTGGTGGGGCGGTTATAGTGACTAACTAATTTTGCCACAGAGAGCAGTCAGTAGCAGTAGATGGGAACCGTTGTGCCAGGGCTGTGAGCAGAAGCAACCACAGTTTCTTTTGTGCTTCTGAATGTTTTTGTGCAGTGGTTGATGTTCTCTGATCTTGTTGCCCTGCAGATGCGCTGAACACGAGGAACCGTCAGGTGATCTGCACCACGCTGAAGGTGCTGCAGCACTTGGTGGTGTCAGGAGACATGGTAGGGGAGGCACTGGTGCCATACTACAGGCAGATTCTCCCCATCCTCAACATTTTCAAGAACATGAACAGTGAGTAACACAGATGTGTGTCTGCATGCTCGTGCACACACACACACACACACACACACACACACACACACACAACACAAACACACACATCCTGTAAACATGAATCACAAATATCACATGCACTAACATCCATAAAACATGAATCTTAACAATAACTGCGAGCACATCAACCTGAGTTGTCAATCTTATGCACATGAACTAGAGCTGTACATTTTGCACTGCATAAAGGCAAGTCAGGCATCACTTTTTACCTACCTACCTGAATGCTTTTCAAAGCAGCAACATTTTGTATAAACATCTTCTATTCTACAACCTTGTACAATACTACATTTGTATAAACATCTTCTATTCTACAACCTTCATGGCCATCAGCTGTGAACTCGCCAATAATAAGTTTGGATAGTCTCGCCATGACTCAGGCTGCATGTGAATTAAGACACTCATGGATCTGGCCATCTAAGTTATCTGGCTGTTCATTAGCAATCTACAGGGTATAGCTGTGGCATTAGTACAACTTGTAATGTTCTGTGAGAGATCCCATTGATGTCACCTAACCTTTAACACTATACATCTCCACACACACACACACACACACACACACACACACACACACACACACACACACACACACACATACACATACACACACCTCATCCCAGCTCCACCTCTCTTAGGAGAGCTGACCTTGCCAGCTCAGTCACCCTCTTGTCTTGCCCTGTGACTGGCATCTAATAGCATGGCGCAGCCCCTGTCTTGTGTGTGTGTGTGTGTGTGTGTGTGTGTGTGTCAGGAGTGTGTCTGAGGCCTTTGGGAGATAGAACTGAAAAGTGGTGGCAGGCCAGCATTGATGCTGCATTCATCAGTGCCAGAGGCATGGAGAGGAGCCTTTGGGAATCACTTCAATGCACGGCTTTAGCAGCAGGCAACACAAGCCGTCACTCTTTCAATCAATAGCCCACTGAGGTCACTTGTCTTCTTAATTCTGCTGCTATGTTATTTTTCCCTTCTCTTATCCAGGTTATTTATTTCTCTTAGAGTATTAAGGGGAGACACTATTGCTGTTTTGAACTCAAGCACTGCACTGATCTAATTAGGGATAGAGGACAGAAACAAACACACACTCACATTCATGCACTCACTGATACATACACAAGCATTAACACACACGTGTGCATACGCATACACATACACGCCTAGACTGTGGATGCGTTGGTGCTGTGTGGCCCTCTCTTGCCTCTGAAATAGCCTGGGTGTGCAGGCTGTGTGGGCTTTGAGGTGGTGGGAGGTAAGGAGCTCACACACATCCACTCTTTGCATTCCAGCTAGAACATGCTGGTGAGGGGCTGAAAGTAAAACATATGAACCTGGGTGGCATTGAACTGATGAATTGGTAATGGTATACACACACTGCTTTTGAGGTAGTCATGCTAATGAGCTGGTTTGTGCTCTTTGGATTAGTCAAGCAGATTGTGGTGGATATATAAATAAACTGGTTTATGGTTGCTTCCTTTGTGAGAGCTGCATTTATAGTGTTTTAGATGTGAGTCAATGAGTGGGTTTATCGGCTAAACGCACGTGTGTGTGTGTATGTGTGTGTGTGTGTGTGTGTGTGTGTGTGGATTTGTTATGCAGAGTATTATGAGAGTGTTATTATTAGGAGCACTGTCTCACACACCTGGGTAGAGATGTCCCAGTTTACAATCTCACTCATTCATGCCCCCTTAACCCCCCATACACACACACACACACACACACACACACACACACACACACACGAACACACGCACACACGCACGCACACACATACACAAAACCCACAGACATACATGCAGACACACAAACAGTTGCAATTATGCATAGCATACAAACGCGCACACACACACACACACACACACACCAACACACACAGAGTCCCACATTGAGTACCCTTTTCTCTGAGTTGTTTACACTTGCAGGGGTACTGGATGATGAGTTATTTTTAGAAGACCCAGGAAGCCCACAATGTGTCCCACAGTGGCCATTATGTCATGTTCAAAATAATTAACCAACAAACAAATAAAGTCCACCACTGAGCTGGTGTAAGCTCTCCCTGTGTATGTGTGTGTGAGACAGTGTATACATCCTCACTGCAAAGGCATGCAGGCTCCCCATCCTCACAGTGGCCTCAACAAAAGTGCCATTGTGTGTGTGTGTGTGTGTGTGTGTGCGTGCGTGCATACATATAAGTAAGTGAGTGAATGTGTTTTTCTGTGGCTGAGCATGAGTGCAGATTGGGAAGAGGGTGGGTGGGGTAGTGTGGGGAGGAGGGCTTGTGAAGGGCATCCTTTATTCCAGCTGGGCAGCTGTGTGGCCCAGTGTGAAGGCATGCCACCTCTCCTGCCCTCTGCCTCTATCCGCCCTGCGCTCAGGCTACACACATTATACACATGGCCTTTGTTTGCTGCTAATTCATTCACACACTCTCTTCTTGTCCCTTTCCACACACACTCCTCCCCACCCACATCTGCTCTCTACCTTTTTGTCTAACAGTTAGCGTTCCATATGATATACGTTCCAGTGGATTGCTTCACATGTATGTACATGTATGCGTAATTGTATGAAAGCCTATTTTACAACAAAAGAAAAGCTCAATACTCAATACTGAACAGGACAGACTACAAAAGAGGTTGCAAGCACATACAGAACAGCAAGCTGTATATGAAAGTCCCTGACTCAGACCAAGATGAATTAATTTTTTTCCTTTTGAAGTGTGGTAAGTGAATGGCTTAGCGTAGCTTTTGGATTGTAAGCATTGTGTGTGAATTGCAGCCTCTGTGTTGTAAGAGGTGACCAGAGAAAAGGACAGTTTAACAACAGAGAGATGGTGTCTGTTTTTTTCCCGCCATGAGTCACTTTTCTTCCAGCTGGAACAGCCTGCTTAAGCCATTAGGAACGTAAGGCTTCTCCTCTGTGTCTCCCTGCAGTATTTAGGCCAGTGTGTCTCTCTCTGTCTGTGTTTGTCTGTTTGTGTGTCTGTGTGTGCATGTGCAGATGTGTGTTGATATGTACGGTTTGTGTGTGTATGAACATGTGTGTGTGTGTGTGGATTTGTGTGTGTGTGCGTGTTCAGGATAGAAGGAGAAAACAACATACAAGGCCGCTGTAATTTGTGCATCTCTCTCTTGCCAGCTTTGATGAAACTAAGTGCTAATCAGATGCAGCAACAGTCACTGGGAGGGAGAGAAACTCTCTGTCATCCAGAACATTCTGCATCTCTTGTTAAGTGTTTCTCAGCAGCTGCACGGACCCTCTTTTACTGTTTCACATTCAATGTGTGTGTGTATGTGTGTGTGTGCACAATGCGTAATATATGTATTTACGAATATATATGGATGCGGGGGTGTTGTGTATTTGTATATAGGATTCTTCCAGTAACGATTACTTTCCTGTGTTTCATATGTGCAAGTATATGTACATATATGTGCAAGTGTGTGTGTGTGTGGAGAAGGAAAGAGAGAGAGAATAAAAGATGCAGCCTTGATGCATGCAGCTGCCCTCTGTGGTGGCAGGAGACTGCTGGCCATTGTCAGAGGTTTGGTGCCCCCCTTAAGTCAGTCAACAGCAACACACACACACACACACACACACACACACACCAGTGTTTCTGGCGATGGTGGTGGTTGTCGGGGAAGGGGAGGGGGGGACTGCTCTCCTCTCCAAAAATAACCTGTAGCCTGTCTCCCAGATAACACTGGAAAATGAATGGAAATGCCAGCAACCCAACACACACACAGACACACACACACACATTTATTACCAAATATAAAAAAAGCAGAGGAAAACTTTCTCAAGAAACTTGGTCTACTTGGTTGTAAAGTCTTCATCTGCAGTGAAAGAGCAGCAGAATTGGAGCACTGATGGACACATTCTGCCAGATTAAAAGAACAGCGCACATTTTAACAGGTTTTTACTGATACATGGAATGGTATAGTGCCAAAATTGCAGTCAAATAACATCAAATCTACTGAGTTCAATGACCTGCTTTCTCGCTATCTTCAGTCTCTAACATGTCAATTGTTCTATCAGACAAGGCACCAGCTCAAATCTTACAACCTAGCTAGATAGCTAAATCGAACACCTTCTTTTATTTATTTAATTGTTCAGACACCTTTGCCAAGATACAGCTGAAAATGAAAAAAACTGACTTCATAATTTGATAGAATCATGGATGTTGAAGACAGCATGAATGATACATCTGTACTGTCTTCAACATTGGCAAAACAAAGGGACCTTCAAAGGCAGAATTTTATGCATTTATCTGATTCGTACATACCTTCTTGCTTTTGCTGCCACCGAGCGTTACCTTAGAAGGCAGCTTTTTAACTGTTTCGTACACAGCCAATATTTTCTGTGAAACAAGTACTAGAAATTTGTCATGAGGCAGACATGCCACAAAATTTGAGCAATGTGATCCACCTGCAATTCCCTATAGAGGTAAAATTGTGTGTGTGTGTGCGCATCACACTGTCGGTTGCTGCAGGCTCAGCTAATGACAGCAAATGGAGGCACTGACTGGGGGCTTCTGACTAACAATTCAGTTTTGTGTGTGTGTGTGTGTGTGTGTGTGTGTGTGTGTGTGCTATGTGTCTGTGTGTGTGAGTGTGCATGTGTGTTTGTACACATTGTGTGTGTGTGTGTGTGTGTGTGTGTGTTATGACGATTTTCTGCTCTTATCAGTGAGGTGTAAGCCCCTCATTCCCATTTATCACTGCCTCCCCCCCTGTGATCTCCTTAATTTGGCCTCTTTTATCTTCCTGCTAGGAATGTGGCCAGCTCAGATAAAACCCTCCCCCCAACACGTCCGTGCACATACACACACACACACACACACATACACACACACACACTCATGCTCTGCAAGCCCCTGACTGTTATGCTTCCGCATCTCTGAAACACTCACTTTTGTCCCTGTTTCATCTCTTTTTAAATGGGCTTGTGTTGCTGGCAGATGGAGTGTTGTCTGGTGCCTGTGTTGCTCTCTGCGTTGAGCACTGATGCTTGCATCTCAGTCCCTCTGTGTCAGCTTTAAAAATGTGTGGTATATGTTCCAGGGATAACCCTGTGGGTTTGGCCAGCTTTGCAAAGTTACACACATACTGGTTGTCCAACTACCCCCACCTCCTGTACATGCACACACTCGCAGACGTAAAACACACATAGCAGTCGTCTGTCTGTCAGTTGAGGTTTTTCAGATGACATGTTGAGCCAATGACATCCGTCATTTATCCCTTGGTAGGCAAAATGTCAAGCTGGTCAATAGAAGCCATGTTATCAACAGTAGTTTCTATAGTTTATACCAATATCTTTTCATCGCTGCCAACATGTCAAACCTTGAAAAAAGTGAAAGTTATGAAAGGCTTTCACATATTGTGGCTTTCAATAACCTGTCACAGTATTACTTCACTATTTAATGGGCAGAATGAGTGATTATTGCTTGCAGCCAGAAAGGTAGGCTGGAGGTATAAATTTGGGATAACCCTGAGATCTCTGAGATCATGAGATATAATTTTTTCCTAAATAAACAGTTTAAATTACCTCTCTGGTCGCTTGTTTGTACATGCTCATAATGAGCCATCATCCCACAACAAAGTAAAGTTTGGTGTACTCCAAGACTCAGTGCTAGGGCCCCTGTTATTCTCCCTGTACATGTTACCTTTAGGATCTCTTATAAGGAAACGTGTCATTACTTTCCACTCCTATGTTGATGATACCAAGCTTTACCTCTCCATGAAGCCTAAGGACTATATGCCAATAACTAAACTTGATGCCTGCCTCCAAGACATTAAAACCTGGATGACTAATAATTTCCTATGTTTAAACTCTGATAAAACTGAAGTTGTGATGATCGGCCCTAAACAGCTGAACAACATTTTTCCCCATCACCAAAACTTACTCAGTGGCCTTTCACTGTCATGTAACACAAAAGTTAAAGACCTCAGGGTAATTATTGACCAGGACCTCTCTCTAAATAGTCATGTAAAACACATCAAAAACATCTTTTTTCCACCTATGAAATATTGCTAAAGTTAGAAAGTTCCTTTCCTTTAAGGATGCTGAAAAATTAATACATACATTTATTACTTCCAGGCTTGATTATTCCAGTGCTCTGTTGTCTGGGTGTAGTAATAGCTGTATCAAAAACCTACACCTAATACAAAATGCACTCACTCACACACACTCACCAGGACTAAAAAATATGAACATATCTCTCCTATCCTTGCTTCCTTACATTGGCTCCCTAAAAGTCCAGTCGATTTTAAAATACTGCTCCTAACCTATAAAGCCCTCAGTGGCCATGCTCCAACATATTTTAAAGACTTACCTGTCCCTTACCACCCTCCTAGAACCCTAAGATCCCCAAATGCTGGTCTTCTTGTAATCCCAAGAATATCAAAATCTACAATAGGAGGAAGAGCCTTTTGCTACCATGCGCCCCTCCTGTGGAATAATCTCCCCACCCTCCACATCCAACAAGCCCCACTCTCAATACTTTTAAGTCTAGACTTAAAACCTTGCTCTTACTGTTTCCCATAGTTAGGGATGGTGCATGGCAAATCATCACTTCTCATGGGTCTTTTGGGAGGGACTGCCTCTGCTGTTGCCCCCAGTTGTGAGGCATGGTGGTCACTGACCATCCCTGCAGTGGTGCTGGGTTGCCATGCACCATACCTTAGTTATGCTGCAAAACCTTCATGTGTCATGCCGTACTACTCTTTCTCTCTTTCTTACCATCCCTCTCTCTTTCCCCTCTCTCTCTATACCTTTATATATATATATATATATATATATATATATATATATATATATATATATATATATATATATATATAGATAGATAGATAGATAGATAGATAGATAGATAGATAGATAGATAGATAGATATAGATTTACTTTTTATACAATATTTATATATATTTTTTGTATACATATATGTATGCACAAATGACACATTTGCTCACTGATGTGTGAGCCTGGCCTAATTCATTTGCTTCCTCTGTCCACAATCATCTTTGCTGAGTGTCATCTCTGCCTTCTTCTGGCGGACTCCTCTTACACTCCCCTCCTGAGTGGACTACAACCAACACTACGGGAGGCCCATGCCAGGACCGACTCTCCATCATAGAGGCCCTTCCTAGACACCCATGCCAGGACCGATTCCCCTTCCCTGAGGCTTTGTGACTGACCCCCCTCACAATGGCATTGTCAAAAGGACCCTTATTGTTACCCCATGACCAATCTCACTCCTTGAGTTTAACACTATGTCTGGCCACTGCTACACTGTCCAGCCATAATTCCTGATAACAACCTATGGACTGACTACCATGTAATGTGAAGTGGGATAATACTCTGGATCTATTTTGATTCTTAGTTTAAACCATAGACATTGTGTAGTCTATCATGGTTACTACTGAGTGTAATTTTCCTGCACTTTGTTTATTTCTGTAATTTCTTTTCATACTCTAATGACTGTGCGACTCTGCCTACCAGCTGCCTACCAACCCTACCAGTCAGCATTATGATGTAGGTAGGTGAAAACCTCAATAACTTCCCATCCCAATCCCCTCGTCTTCCTAGTGAGATATGCATCAGAAATCCCAGCCCAACACTGCCAGCCTCTCAGCTGCTAACACAAAATAGCCATCTCCTCAGAGCCACACTGGGGTTTGGGGGAGAGAGATGGATTTGGGGACAGAGGAAGAAGAACTGAGTGAGACAGAGAGGGGAGAGACTGAGTGAGACAGAGAGGAGAGAGAGAGAGTGAGAGAAAGAGAGAGAGAGTGCAGAAGGGAGAGAGAGATAGCTCAGGTAATGGCGGTTGTGGCTGAGGGCTCCCCCTGCTCAGCATGCTTCACAGCACATAATGACTTTCCTCTCCTCTCCTGTGTTTAAGAAAGACACTAGAAATGGAAAAATATATTTATATATTTTAATCGAATTTCCCCTACGGATAGGCCTGCTGCCTCTGCTCATTCCTATTGTCAGCAGGGCCATGGATGCCAGCCAATCAGAGCATAGCACTGGCCCCTGGGCGGCCAGCCACGCGGCGCCTCCAATTTAAAGGTCACCTGATAAGGCAACAAGCTCATGCATAATCTCACCTACTCAGGCTTCCTCCACATTCACACGTACACACAAACACAGTCTTTCATTCTCTCTCTAGATGGCTCTTTACCTATCCCTGTTGTGCTTGTCTTTCTCTTCACCCCGCCTCTGCTGTCTCCCTTTTTCTCTCTGTCTCCCTTCGTCTCTCTGTCTGACTGCACAACCCCATCCCCATCCCCAGTCTAAGTAAATCTCCCTGTTGTTTGCCTGCTCTCCCTCTTCCTCTTCTTCTGTCTCTGTATCTGCTGTTCCACTAAGCTCACTCTCACTGCTTGTCATTTATGCGTACAGTTCCTCTCTTCTTGTCTACCAAACACACAGTCATTTTCTCAGTGTTCTCTTCTCTCTGTCTTCTCTTTGTTTTTCTCTCTGTAGACGTGTCACCTCTCTCTTTATCTCCATCTTTCTCTCTATCATTTCTGTGACTGCTGCTTGCTCTCTCAATGTCATATCTGATGTCTTCCCTGCTGCCTTCTCTACTCTCTTCTCTTTGTTATCCATCCTGGAGTAGAGCTCTTCCTTTTGGGATCCGAAGTGTCAGTATTGACATGTGTGCTTGCCTTTGAGCTAGTTTGTGTGTGTGTGTGTGTGTGTGTGTGTGTGTGTGTGTGTGTGTTTGTATGCGTATGCTTGTGTGTGTTTGTGCATGTGTGTATTTCCAGGTAAGATGTTTGCTATATTGTGTTACTGTGCTGTAACGTAGCCTACTGTGAACCTTCACAGTTCTCACCACCTTGTGAGCACCTATAGAGCTCAAGCCAAAGGTCAGTGGTCACAGCAGCCACATCACCACACACAAGCACTCTGTCAATTTAAACTTTAGCACATGGCTGGTGGATTCAGTGCTCTTTCTTGGCATTATATCTCAGTGTTTCCCTTAATCCAATGAGAACTGTGCCACTTAATTGGATGAGTTATTAGAGCTCCTAATTAATTCAGTTCTCAACTAGATTAAGTCTCCCTCTAATTGATGAATTAGAAGGAACTGTATGTGATTTGCAGTATTTCTGGCCCCCTCGGTCCACATTCCCTCCATAACCTTATCAGTAAGTGTTGGACTTACTTTGAACATGAGTAAGCCACAGGAACAATGGATTCCCAGAATTGTCCCTGTCGCTGATATCTGTGTGTGTGTGTCTGTCTGTCTTTCTGTGTGTGGCCACCTTTATGTTTTATGTTTTTGTTTTATAGACAGATACACTGTTTGTTTGCACACCTTTGTGTGTGTGTGTGTGTGTGTGTGTGTGTGTGTGTGTGTGTGTGTGTGTGTGTGTGTGTGTGTGTGTGTGTGTGTGCGCGCATGCAAGTGTCACTGTCATCTCTGGAGCCTGCTGAGAATGCTGACATTTCCTTAAAACCTTGGTTCTCCTCCACACTCCGGTTGTTTCCACCATTGTGCTGACATGAAGCGCATTCTTCAGCGCAGGATTACCACAACGCTGTCATACACACACAATCACTTTCCCATTCTCTCTTCTATTCTCTTTGGTGCTCTAATAAACAACAGTGACAACACACACATACACACACACACAGACACACACACACACACACACACACACACACACACACACATACATGCATACACACAGACACACACACACACAGACAAATGCTCACACACACATGCCCCCTTCCTTTGAAGTGTTCCTTTGTTAAGGGGGCTGTGGGCAGAGTCGTGGTTGATGGTGCTTACCATGGAGGATTCCAGTACTGATATGAGTGGAGCGCAACTCAGATGGGACCACACACATACACACACACAGAGTTCTGCATGCTTTTATCCCTCTGCTCAGGTGACATTGTTTCATCATATTTTGATTTTTCCCCCTTTCTTCTATGTGAATTCCTCCTGGAATGTTTGATTGCGTTCTTCTTCTGGATTTTCTCTTCTTTTGTTGTTGTTTTGTGTTTTACTTTTCTAATGGCCTACTTCAGTGGAACTCCAATGGTGTGTGTGTGTGTGTGTGTGTGTGTGTGCGTGCCCACGCTTGTGTGTATACTAAACCAGTTGTATCAGGCTGATAACCTAGAAGTGTGTGGCCTTTTGTGTGTCTCAGTGTGTGTTATATTAATAACAGAATGTTTGTGTTTATGTTTTTGTGTGTTTGTCAGTGTGTTGGTGTGTGTATATAAAAAGGCGTGTGTTTTCCTCTGCCCATCTGTGCAGTACGTTTTGTGATATGTTTTTAAATTTTAGCTAATGTGTTGTGCATGTTTGGGTGCATGTGTTCTGGTCTGATGTGTTGTCAAAGCATCTGTATGGATGTCTAGACAGATACACTGTGTGTGTGTGACCGTGTGCACACGCGCATGTGTGTGTGAGCGTGTGTGTGTTTATTAATAATGCACAGCAGGGACTTTGCCTCAGGCTCAACGCCTTATCATGGTGTTTGCTATTCCCAGACGTGCTCTGCGACACACAGCTGGTGTGTGCGTGCATGTTTGTGCATGAGTATGTGGATGGGGAGTGCACTGCTATGTGTGTGCCCACCTTAATATCCGGTCCTGTTAGTATCAGAAGGCTTGTACAACCACAACTCTGTCTGGCACACAGATGTACACACACACACACACACAAACACATGGACTGCCATATGAATAATTTAACTACACCTCCTCCATTATTAGCAATATTCAGATTGAAAAAAGCAGTCACATCACTGATGTCTCTGAACTCGTATGTGTCAATTATTGTTATATAGCGCCATTTACAATGGAATTGTCTGGTGCGCTTTACTGACATGAACGACAAGCACCTATGAGCAACAGGGGCAAGGAGAAGCTCCCTTATGGTACTTATTCAAGGACAAAACCTTGGGCAGATGCACGTCTCAAGGAGCCATCCCAACTGTATGCTGTAAAAGTACTACAGTTTGTCCATGGTTTTGGCTAAGCATCATAAGAATTCCAAAATATTGTCTCATAACATTATATGGTAGTCAAGCCGTAGGTGGTTGAGCTCACTCACCTGTTTCCTGTGCCTCCCATGTGCGTGAATCCAGTTCCTATTGTAGTATTGTGTGTGTGTGTGTATTTTATGCGCTGTTTGTTTACATAAAGCTTGTCTCACATTTATGTCTATAGCATACCCCCCCTAGTTGTGATATAAACAAAGCAAAGGACTTGTGTTCACTGAAAGGGGCCGGCTTCCTGGCCCGCTCTGTAATGATGCACTGTAAGCCAGTGTCACCAGCACACAGATCAGAGAAAGCCGCCTCTCGCTCGACACTGGGCCCATAGGCAGTGAGGCCTGCTGGCTTTAGATCAGCTGGAAAGGCCCCCTCCCTCCTCCATCCACCTCCACCCTCCAGCTCGGAGCCCACTGACCCTTCAGTGCCCAGAATAGCAAGCCTTTAGGGAGAACACACATCCACCGTCAGACGGGGTCACCCACACAAACATACACATACACACACACACACATTGAGAGAGAGGGTGAGAGAGAGGGATGAGTACCGTTCTTCTCTTCACACCCCAACTTGAGCTGACATGGGAAGCTCACACTGTGCTGTGTGTGTGTGAGGCAGACCACATGCTTCAGAGTCAGGCTCAGTCTTGGAGGAGAGGAGAGCTAAGTTGGTTTAGACAGAAGATCTGAGAGTGCCCATGTAATGGCTTATTGACCAACCAACACACACAAAGACACACACACACACACACACACAGCAGCCCCATATTTATTCTGGGATAGGATTCTACAGGAGGTGTGCTCTTAAGTGCTCTGGGTACTCCTGGGAGTAGAGGGCACATTAAGGTGTACATCACAGAGCTCATTAGGACCTAACCTGTTTACATTATGGGCCAGAAGACATCCAATTATTTACTGAGCTTTTTTTAATTACACATGTCTTGTTTATGTGCCAGCTGAGCTGAGGGCTGCTCCAGCGGGAAACATTTGGGAGACTGCGAGCTTTCACTTTCTCTGTTCTTGAGAGAGAGAGAGAGAGTTGGTTTTGTTTTTGATCTTTGATTGTAGGTCTGTAGGTCTAGCTGAGATTAGGTCTGTGACTGAATGGGAATCAGTTTTTTTTGTTTTGTTTTTTTTTTATTCAGTTTCAGAAGTCCATACTACATAAAACATAGATACGTAAATAAGATCAGAAGAAAAAAATGAAACTAATTGCAGTGGGAAATCCAGTTTTTGTGAATGTCTCTTATACTTTGTACTATATATGCTTTCTAGCCGTCACTAAAGATTTAACATGTCAAATCACAGTTTCAAGGTTTTAAAACGTTTTTACCTGAATCCGTCCAGAGATATCAGGGCCGAGTTTTGCTTATTAGCTCCTTTCAATGAAACAGCAGTGTCTGCTCAACTTCAGTCATAAGTCATAAAAATGAATGTAATTGACAGTTTGCCATTTAGCTGAATGGTGCAACTTTGTTTGCTAACTAGCCAGCGTGCTAGTTTATCTGGACATTTATCAGAACAAACCATGGTCAAATTGTGAGTTGTTGCATTGGTGTGAATGCTTCCGTTTTTTGGACGGAACGTCTCAGCAAGTTGCTGTTTTTTAGAATTGTGTAGCTCATCTGGCCTTAATTGAACTGGCCTTAAGTGATCAGAGATTTGCTCTCTTTCCAACACTGCCCAGTTGTGTCCCTGCGGTCTTCAATATTTCATATGCAGAGAAAGAGTGACAGACTAAGCATGTGCGAGAGACTGGGAGGGGGCACATCTGGAATAGACCAACGCACAGTATGTGTGTGTGTGTGTGTGGCAAGTGCAATCGTGTGTGTGTGTGTAAGAGAGAGAGAGGAAAGTCTTTGTCGCATGTGACTCACTGTAGAGGTTCTGCCCAGAACAAGTATTGGTGCAATCATGGTTAATAATTCAGGGGCCCGAGTCATGAGTCAATGATGGACTGTGCATACGACACCACACAACTAAATCTGACATGACACAGGGGCTTAAAGTCACCTACAACACACACACACACACACTCTCTCTCGTTCTCTCACACATACACACTCAAATTCAAAGGGTGCTTTATTAGCATGACTGTGTATAAGTCATGTGCATAAGTCAGTATGTTGCCAAAGCCAGTGTTTAGACTAACACAATAACTAACAAATACAAGTAACAGATACATCTCTCTCTGTCTCTCTCTCACACACACACACACATACACACACACACACACACTCACTCTGTCTCTCTTACATCTTGACATGAAAACATACTCACTCACTCATTCACTCACACACTCCCCCCCACACACATGCTGAGAGACACACAGAAAGAGGTTGACAGAAAGAGTGAATGTCAGAGATCAAAAAGAGCAAAGAGAGGAGAGAGAAATAAAGCCAGAGGAACAGATATATGTGTGAAATACAGACAGAGATGAGCTAGGGGAGCAGAAAGAGCTGTGTGTGTTTGTGTGTGTAGTATGTGTGTGTGTGTGTTTGTGTGTGTGTGTGTGTGTGTGTGTAGTGTATGTGTTTGTGTGTAGTGTGTAGTGTGTGTGTGTGTGTTTGTGTGTATGTGTGTGTGTGTGTAGTGTGTGTGTAGTGTGTTTGTGTGTGTGTGTGTGTGTGTGTTTGGTTGGGGGGGTGGTTGTGACAACCTTGGCACTGGATGTAACATTGTCGGAGTTAATTACACACACCATGTGAAGTGGGCTGTAGCGTGAAGGCCCTCTTGCCACACCATTATCAGCAGCTGCTGTAATGAAGAGTGTCGAGAAAACACATATACACACACACACACACACACACACACACACACACACACAGTACACACACAGAAACACACACAGGATCATTCAGTTCTGTAGGAATAGGATGTGCTCCTCTCTTTTCCCAACCCCCTCTCTCTTCTCCAACATCTAAGGGTCATATCTGCCATGGAATGTGTGTATGGGTCTGGATACATGCTTTTGTTCAAGTGACACAAGGGCTGCTCTTGTGATGTGCGTGTGTGGTGGTACTTGATAGATGACTGGTCTTCACATATCAGCAACATTTGTCTGTGGTGAGATGTGGCAACCTTCAGGCTTATTACTGCCACTTGTCCATGTCCAGAGAGTATGGACTAGACTCTGAACAGACTATGTGTGTGTGTATGCGTGTGTGCACGCACATGTTTGTTTATGCACTTGTGTGACTGTGGCACAGACACTCCACAGTCTACATGAGTGAGTCAAGGTTTATGTGTGTGTGAGCATGTGTTTGTGTGTGTCTGTTTGAGTGAGTCAGTGACTCGTTTACATGACGAAATCATGGTAAGGTCAGTAAACAAACTCTTGCAACTACAACAGTTGCTGGCAACAACTTGTAGATGTACAGCATGCGTCTCACGTGAAAAACAATGCTGCAGTGTTGGCCATCTCTTTGCTCATATTCCCATCAAATATCGCCATAGTTTTCAAGCTTATACAAACAGGAGTGCATCGCCAACTGTTGTCACACACTTTGGTCAATAACTTGATTTTCTTCTTATTCATGTACACTCAGATTACTTGGATCCTCCAGTTAAATCATTTGCTTATTGCCAATAGCTCAATTTAGATGTGCATGTACACATACTAAATGAGTGTGTGTGAGTGAGTGTGTGTTTGTGAGTGTGTGTTTGTGTGTGTGAGTGAATGTGTGTGTGGATGCAATTGGTGCAGCAGAAACCTCTCCCAGCTCCTGAAGCTGTTTGTTTTAGTGAGATCATGACACACCAGCGACAAAATGTTCACTGACATCATGGCTCTTTGGAGAGCAGAATCCACTGCTATTACACACACACACACACACACACACACACACACACACACACTCTTTTTGCTCCCATAAATGTGTTGTAGCCTACAATGGGCAATCTCCTCAGGGTGTGACAGCTGGAGTCACACTGTCTAGATGAACATCTAGCAAACTCCCCCATGATGCCTTATTGCCTTATTGGCTCCAGAATTCCAGAATCACACACTGAGCATGAACATGCATGTGTGTGTTGAATGTGTGTGTGTGTGTGTGTGTGTGTGTGTGTGTGTGTTTCTAAATGTCATATGTGTTTTTCAAAATCTCTGTGTGTGTGTGTGTGTGTGTGTGTGTGTGTGTGTGTGTTGAAGGACTGGCTGGTAGTGGCTGCAGGCTGCTCTCTTATGAAAGCGCTGTAATGAGTGTGAGCCATCAGGAGCCCATGTGCGTATTGGTCACCAATAAACAACACTCAATAGAGATGCACTGCAATCCATAGATAATGCTGCGCAGGGAGACTTAGCAGGGCCCACACGCCACATAACACTCTCACTTACTCTCACATACATGCACACACACACACACATACACACACACACACACACTCAGGGCACAGACAGGAAAATTCCAGTTTATACACCTGCTCACAGACACACATAATATTGAGGTTTTTCACCTACCTGTCATAATGCTCACTGGTAGACAGCTGGTAGGCAGAAGCGCTAGCATAGTCATTAAAGTATGAATAGGAATTATGAGCTAACGTAAGCTTCATTGTGCCCTGTTAATCAACATGGATGGCTGTATATCTATTTTTAAAAAAACGAAGAAACAACAAACAAGGTGAATATTAGCAACCTATGTCAATGTGGTTGTGGTTGTGGTATGTGGTTGTATCACACTGTAGTGGAGAAAATTATTACAGCTAATGTTAGCGTCAGCTTATCAAGGGTTGACATGATCGCAGCGATGAAATGATGACGATATAAACTATAGAAACAAAATTTGATAACATGGCTTCTATTGATCAGCTTGACATTTTGCCTACCAAGGGATAAATGACGCACGTGATTGGCTCAACACGTCATCTGAAAAACCTCAATACTTATACCAGTGTGAACACCTGTAAACACATGGTTGCCACATACTGGCACAAACACACACACACACACACACATAAACACAGGCAATGATACAGTGGCACTTTGCAAGGACAAGAGGAACTACCGCCAGGCTTTGATATTAGCATGCAGTTGGCACAGCTAAAACCAGACTGCTATGCATCATGTTAAACACACACTAACAAGTTGCCAAACACACACACACACACACACACACACACACACACTCATACATTCATAAAGGTTCGTGCACTGTATGGACATATGCAAATACATTTTATACACGTACACAGGATTGTAAACAGATGCATTTGCACGCATACACACACACACACACACACACACACCTGTACACACGCGCACGCATGCAGGCAGGGTTGTGAGAAGGATGGCTGCATAGTGCCAGCAAAGGCCATCGGTCACCAGTGACAGCCCCATCCTGAAGGAGGAGCCGCAGGTCTGTCTGCTCCACTACCCATGGAAACACACACACAGACACACAAGCAAAAGCACTTACACACACTCAGACTTGAAAGCCCTTACATTCATAAACACATACACTACTTACTTCACATTATGCAGAGTTGCAGAAACACAAGCTGAATTCATGTGACTGTAAAAACACTGAAATGCACTGTGCACTGTGCAATAGTTAAGGATGCATGCATGAGATATGCCTTAATATTCCTCACCTCTATTGACACACACACAACACAACAAGATTTTGGTTGTCCTTGTGTGTAAGTGTGTGTGTGTGTGTGTGTTTGTGTGTGCACGCACTCTACCTGTGGCAGAGACGAGGGCTGTTTGGGAGTATGCTTTAGATTCATCTTATGTGTCAGCAGCAGGAGTGCTAGCCGTCTGTGCTGCTGTCTTCCTGCTGCATTTCATCCCCTCATCCTCCACTGGTTTGGACGTCCTGGCCAGATGTGCTCTGCCCACCGTTGATTTTATGAGGCACCAGTCTTGGATTTCAATTTTAACACACACACAAAACACACACACACACACACACACAGACACACACACCCATGATAATCAGATAGATGCGCACATGCGCACACACACACACACATGCACACATTCATTTGGTTAATCATAATTAAAAGATATAGTGTGGCTACCGTGCAGTCTAGCAGAGACAGACCGTGTAAACATAGATTGGTAGCTGACAAAAAAATGTTAATAGTTTCTACTCGCATTATTTCATTAATGTTTATGACACCCACTGCTGTGCTAGGATGGTCACATCATTCACACATCAGATCGCTCAACTTTTTCTCCTCACTGGTTGCCCTGCAGGACCAGATTGCTTTCTTACTCCACAGCCTTCTTACAGCAGTGCTTGGAGTATCAGGCTCAGGTCAGCATACAGTGACAAGGGACTGTCTTTACCTGCTAATGTACCCCTCTTCCGAGAGGCCTTCTTGCTGCTGAATGTTGGGGCATCTGGCAAGTGGTGTGTGTGTAGGAGTGGGAGCAACCCCCCCTCTGTAGCCTACCGAGCTGACTCATTTCAATGCAACTAAGAGCAGCCCCTTCTGGGACACACACTGGCACGCAAATTACCTGGCCTTGCACTCAATCACACGGGATCTCCAGCGCACACAGGCCCGCGTATCACACCCACACAGCGCAGCCACTAGATTGTAAATGTGAAAGTGTGTGTGTTGAAGAAACACTACATTAGAAGTGTTGCATTGTGGGATTGTTCCTAGATTACACTGGCCGTGTAATAGCTTGGGGGGCTGGGGAGTTCATAATGATTGTGTGTGTGAGTACTTTTTATTTATGTTGCCATGCAAATGTGGGCCTTGTGATTGGTGTCTTTGTTTACCAGTTGTTGCTGTGCTTGTTTTGGGCCAGCCATTTGTGGTCACCGCAGTACACACTTCTAGTGTGTGCTTGCTCCTCTCGGTTAGTAAACCCCCCTCCTCCTCCCACACACACACACACACACACACACACACACACACACACACACACACACACCACCTCACCACCACCTCATGATTATATCCAATTAATTTAGCTGGTAATTAGCTAATCATTAAAACTTGTCGTGCTGTCTGTGGGCGCAACACTGCCGGCTTTATTGTGGAGCAAATCTGGTCATAAAGCGGACCCAAAGCAAACTGTGATGGGGATGGATCTAGGCACATCAAAAAGAATGGCAACTTTGCAGCCATATTGATCTTCAGTGGGAGTGTCATTTGACTTTGTGGGCCTGAGTGTGTATGTGTGTGTGTGTGTGTGTGAGAGTAAAGCAATTATGACTAACAGCATTGGGCGCTTCTCCATGGGTGCTTTTGATGGCTGAAAAAGC
Source organism: Tenualosa thibaudeaui (assembly GCA_027481765.1). Lineage (NCBI taxonomy): Eukaryota > Metazoa > Chordata > Actinopteri > Clupeiformes > Clupeidae > Tenualosa > Tenualosa thibaudeaui. The sequence goes on along the minus strand of JAIFZK010000013.1, from coordinate 176,286 downwards.
AGCCATATTTCCTCAAAAGTGGTGTCGATGTGTCAGCCTTGTCATTCAGCACCACAGCTAATACACACATACACACAATGACATACACACACACACACACACACACGGCTCAAAAGAAAGAGAACAGTTGGCAAATCCATCACAAGTTATTCAATGCATCTTACTCATGATGATAGTCTCTTTGGACTTTGAGGAGAATCAGAGAGCACCCAGAAAATAAGCACTTATGTGTAGAAAGACAAACAGTAAGTGAAGTCCCTTGGGAGGTAAAGCAGGATTAATCACCATTCCTCTTTCTTTTCCTGCTGTGCATGGAGCCAGGTCAGCTGAGGCTGAGGGAGCGGCCCTTGGGACCTGACAGCTGGCCCCTAACCCAGAAACACAGAATTAGCACAACGGCATGGCAATTAGCGCTCCTGAGTGCCTGACAGAGAGAGAGAGGCATTTCAGCCTAGGGAATACTGGCTCCCTCAGAGTTGTTGCTGGAACAGTGAGTGCAGGGAGAGAAACACACACACACAAAGCAAACACACACATTTTGATGATGCTGAAAATCTCAGCATCCCAATGAAAGTGTGCCATGCCAACTGAGTGAAATAGGGGTGGGCAGTGGAGAAAGCATGTGCTGATGTTCTTAAGTCACCTGTCCCCCCCCCCCCACACACACACACACACATTCCTAGTTTCAATGTCCTCCCTAAGACCTAAGCCCTGTGCCCACATGGCTGCCCACAAGGCTGTCAGTGCTCACATTGACTCTTTGCATGATTGGAACATCACTGTGACAGATCATTCAATTAACAAAGTCACATTGCAAGTGCATTTCCATTTCTGTTTTATGGCAATTGTCTACAAGTGTTTTTTGATGTGGCCGCGGCTCCCTCATGTTTCATGTCACAATGCTAAAAGCTGGGGGTAATTCCATTTAGCAAAGTCTACATGTGACAGCGACTTCAGAAAAGGGTGCAACCAAACCCTCATGCGCTTCGAATTCTGACAGTGGGACACCCCTAAACCCTCATGAACTTAGTGTAAATGTGCATCTAAGTCTGTGAATCTGTAAGGGTGGATATTGAGGCTGGGCAACACACACTTTCCTTCAGTGTAACCAGACAGCAGAGGTCCTGTGGGAGGGAGAGATTAAGATGGGAGCAAAGGAGAAAAAGAGAGTGAGCGAGGAAGCCCATTTTCTTCTCAAGGAGTTGAGGAATGCAAACAGCAGTGTAGCGACAGAAGAGAGAGAGAGGGCTAGCAGATGGAGAAAGCATCAGCTATGAGCCCTAGAGCTGCAGAGCCCACAGAGGGGCCCCGACACTGCAGGCAGGCAACACTCCCACACGGGGGCCCATGGGGCCAGTAGGCCCTTAGCAATGGACCTTCAAAAATCACACAACATCAAAGATGCCTAGCCTCATCAGCTCCATCTCCCTTTCTCTCTCTCTCTCTTTCTCTCCTTCTCACAGGCAGGGAGAAATACAGTTTGGGTTCAACCAGACCTGCCGACAGGAATGTTATGTGAGCTAGTTTTTATCCACGTGTGTGTGTGTGTGTGTGTGTACATAGGCCTGTGTGTGTTTATGAACGGAGAGCAGAGAGCCCAGGCCTGCGGATCTGTGACAGAAATAATTGCGTGCGGAAGGTGGCACAAGGTTAATTAAGCTCTCCCAACACGCTGCTGACCTTTCCCGCTGCAGCCGCCACTGCTGCTCTTTGCACATCATCGCAGCATACTTTTTGGACGTTTTCAAATGAAAGATTTTAAATAATTTATCTAACTTATTTCCCCGAAGGCCCTTCATTAGACTCTGGCCATGACATTTTCCCTGAGTCCGCCTCATGGCTTTCCAAGAATAATCATGGACATTCCACTGTGCTGCACTTCCATCTTCCTTTCACTCCTTCACTTCTAGATAAAGGATGAAGGCAGTGATGCACCAGCTTTGGTCGTGGTGTTCACACATTTTACATGACCTGGCTTTCCTGATGCACACACACACACTGATGTAAGCACACAGAGGCTCACATGCACACACAGAAGTGATAGCTGGAGGTCTTGTTGAAATTGATTTATCAAAAAGCATGGCTTGCCGGTGCTGAATCAGTTGGCCAGTAACCATAGCTTGGGCATTCATCCCCTTACTCAGCAGCAAAAGGGCAGCTTTTGAATATAGATCCCACTATTTTGTTTTATTTCTCTCGCACTCTCTCTCTCTGTCTGAAGCTCACCTGAAGCTGTGAAGCTTTGTAAATGTGACCCTGAAGTCAGAACTCAAGCCTTAATCCCCACCCCCAACCACACACACACACACACACACACACACGCCGTGCACACACTTCTTTTGTCTAGGCCTCGTCACTCAGTGGGAGCCGGCATTCCCAATATTGACTCCTGTTTCATGCCAGCTTGATTGTGATGAGGACAGATTTGCTGTGTAAATTATTCAGAAGTGCATTAGTGCGGCCCGTGTCTCTGCTGTACGCCAGAACACTCAATTACAAAAAGTGGAGCAGCGGCTGTAGCAGTGGTGCTGGGGGAAATCATAGCTTTTCATTAAAACCTCCTGTGTTGCTATGGGGGGAAGAAGTAAACGACACAACACTTCCACAGTCAAGTTTATCAGGTGCAGTTTCCACATAGGTGATGATCAAATGATTGTGGAAAGCGTGGAGGAGAGGGAGGGTTAAGGAGGAAGATGTCATTTTCACCTGAAAGAAAAAGAGGATGAGTTGACAGTGCATCTGACTGACCCCTCACAAGCTTCTCAGTCAAGAGAGGGTAGGAAGCCCTCTCACTCATCCAAAAGTTAGACAAAGAGGCGTAGTGCACTCCCACAGGGTGAGATGTAGTAAGGTGATATCCGGGTGTCCCAGACACTGTAACTCCAGCATTGTTTCACGGAAGCGAGTGTGTGGAATTCATAGGCTCCAGCTGGTACCTGGAAAGTTGACTCTCTCTCAGCTTTCCTTCTTTTTTTCCCTCATGTTGTCTCACCGTCTCCTCCCATTCAACCAACACCCCTCCCACTTTTTTTCTCACTCTCACACCACTACACACACACACACACATGTTGGTAGAGTTTCCTGTGCATGCCAATTGCTAGTGTGTGATGCATTCCTCAGACGGAGTGAGACAGCCATGGTGTTAAAGCAACAACTTCAGCAACTGGCACTTTATTTAAGACTTGGTTGGGGGTGGTTTGTGTGGGTGTGGGTGTTTGGGTGGGTGGGTGGGGTGCTAAGTTACGGGAACTGACTCAAGATGTCTCAGTACTTACTGTCCACATGCCAATGATAGCTCACTTTGATTTGGTTTGGTTTCTATGGCATAGCTACTGGCACTGTCTGTATGCATATCTGTGGGATTAGAACTCTGTGAGTAATCCAACAGAGAAGGTGTGTGAATTTGACTGCACAGGGAGATCAACAGGTTTAAAGGGTTAACTTCTTGACCTATATGGTAGATTGTGTGTGTGTGTGTGTGTGCGTGTGTGTGTGTAGTGTGTATGTGTTTCCTCATCCACTTTGAACCATGCTGAGCACACCAGTGTCCCTCAGAGGATACTTCCATAGAGCCCCTACCCCTCAAATGTATCACATGAACATTTCATATATGTCATAACTCAGGAATGCTCTCTCACTCTTTCTCTAAATCACAACTCTCTGTTTTTCTCTCTAGCTCTCTCCTTCGCTCTGTCTGTCTCCCTTACTTGTTGGTGCATTCCTCTTTCTTTCTCCTCATCCCTCTGTATAACTGAATCTCAATGCATCCCCCCTCCCCAACAACAACAAAAAAAAACTCCTGAACCCCTTCATCATTGACTCATTGACACATCATTGACTCATACACACAAAGCAGGTTTCAGAAGGTTTCAGAAGCGGAAGTGGTAAGCAGCCCAGAAAATATAATTGCTGTCAGAAGAACATGTAAATGAATGCAGCAAAGACAAATACATTATTATGTTATTGCATATTTACTGCCAGTGTTGTTTATGATCAGCTTGCTTCATGATCAGTGTGAGAGGTTAGGCTGGACAAATAAGGTGAAATAAAGGCAAATTCTATATAAAGGCATATAAATAATATATATAATAATATATAAATAAAGGCAAAGTCTATACTCTTGCTGTCATTGGAAATATTAATGATTGTGAGTGACCACACTCTCCACATCGGATGTGTGGTCCCCAGTTTGTGGGCCTGACTATTCACCTGGCTGTGTAGCAGGAGTAAGCAGAGTTCATCCTTCATCTAGAGTGACCAGAGTCTTACCTTAGGCTAATCCTCCTGGTCAGACATGTGTAAGCAGTTAGCTCCATTCCCTCTGAACAGCAGCGCTCTGCAGAGCATCACAGAAGAACTGGTGTGTGCTGAATAACAGATTGAGCATCTTGTCATGAGTGTCTTTACAGCAGTGTTGAGTGGTAGCATCCATGTAGTCTGAACGCTACCGGGACACATTGGCCCTTTCCCGTCTGCTTGGCACGTTGTGTTGTGTTCTGAGCCGGTGGATGGGAGCAAAGAGAGAGGTGAGCGCCCTCACAGATAATTGTGAGTGTGCGGATCATTAGTTTCCTGCAGTCAGGCAGCATAGGTTGGCGTTGCTGAGTCTCACGTCTCTAGCCCTCTCTCCATCACTTTCTGGAATCCTGCCCAAATGGAAGGTTGCTGAAATGGAGATGCACACTGCGGGAACTGTGATATGGGAGTATTTCAGATTTTCCCACTCACTGGACCTGAAATTTCACTTTTACATTAAAGGTTATTTTATAAAATTACTTCTCCCCATCTGACAGTAACATGCCAGGTAAATTGAACTGACTCATATGTCATTCTACCATGGGAACATTTTTTTAAGCTCTCTTGAGAAATATATTTTAAAACATAAGCCTACTGTATACGTGCAAAGGGGGCAACCTTGGCCTACTGGTAAGGGCTTCAGGGTTGCCGGTTCGATAACCGACCAATGGACCATGACTGAAGTGCCCTTGAGCAAGGCACCTAACCGCTCACTGCGCCCTAGGCACTGCTATAGCGGGCAGCCAACTGCTCCGGATTAGTGTGTACTTCACTAATTCACGATGCGGAGTCTAAATTTCCCTCACGGGATTAAAAGAGTATAGATTAAAGTCCTTCTCGGCAAGTCTCTTCACTCACCATCTTGATGACGTGTTCGGGCAGCTAATTGGGATTAACAAGACCAGGACAACATCTAAAATGAATGATGTCAATATCTACTAACTCCTAGATTACTCAAATAAAGCTAAAAAATACATTATTTAAACGGCATTTTGCTCACTACTCTTTTGCCAACATTTGCGGCATAGCTATGGTGACGGAGATAGTAAACAAAAGGTTAACTGTCGTTTATACCGCGTCCAATAATGTAATTGCCTACTTTTACTGCAGGGTAGGACCTCCAGTTTCTCAACTCTGCCATCTTTACTTTATGAACTGCCGCAATACATTTCTATGGAGGACTGATGTCTCCTCCTATTACCCTGTCTCTGATACATGTGTAAAATGTATGTTTGTGTGAAAGTGTGTTTTGGGCAGCTTAGCACTCCATCCTGGATGCTTTTACATTCATGTGATTAATTGTGTGTGTGTGTGTGTGTGTGTGTGTGTGTTTGGGGAGGGGGGGGGTGTTAATGTGTGACCTGTTGATGGGAGAAGTAGCTGTAAGATGTCCACTCCACATTTAAGTGGTGGAAAGGGATCCAGCATTTCTGCTAATAAAATAGAAGTAGCTAATGAGCTCTGAAATTAAACTAACTCATTGAGCCATGAACAGGAGCCCCATTTAGCATGGCCCAGAAACACACACACACACCCCTCGTAATATGGGCCGGGTCTAACAAACCAGTGAAACTGCAACAAAAAATACATCTTCCAGGGTTCAACGAATGTGTATTTTTGTAGTTTTTTTTCATTTCCTGTTTTCAAGCGTGGTTAGAGATTTTCTGGGCAGTGTAAAAGGGCACTTTGTATTTATAGTCTGACAAAAGACACATACACACACACACAAACATACACATTTCTCTCTGCTCCTGAAGATCTATAGATTTGAGGGAGAGAGGTACACAGACACACACACTCACAGAGAGAGAGAGAGAGAGAGAGAGTAGTGTTTAGCTAACAGATTACATTCAAGTGTGTATGTTTATCTTGACGATGAAAATGGGTAGAAGCAGATGGAGGGCTTGGGTGGAACAGAAGACAGGAGCTGCAAGTGTGCCACCTACAGGTCCTCCACCTCCCCACCTCCACTCCCATCCTGCTCACACATCCTCCATTACACACCCTTACCCTGCCCCCCCCACACACACACACACACACACACACACACAAACGTTCCAATTCTCCCACAATCCTCTCTCGCCCTCCTTGCATATTTCCCACTATTCCAAAGCCATTCCTTTCATTTCACGTCTACGCTCCATCTGCTGGCCCACACACTCACAGCCCTCCTCCTCATTTCTTAGGAACAGGACATGGTTTTGCCTTGAAAGAGAGAGCACGCACATGCACACACACACACACACACACACCACACACACACACACACACACACACAGATGCATGCACATAAACATGCTATTGGTGGGACTTGATTAAAGAAAATAATCAAATTAATTAGAGGATTTGAAATTAATTAATCTCAATTAATCACATATCAATATTTAACACAAGATGCTACATTTTTCAATTTAAATGGATTTTGGTATATGAATTGTGTTGTGACTGAATTGTGGTGACCTTTTGTTGAACTCCCCAGGCTTATGCTTCTGCCAGTTTTCAGCATGGTGCCTGGTGGTCGTCTTCTGCACGGTTAGGGCGAAAGACTTAAGATGCCATTCCCTGTCAGTGATGTCAATAATGTGTGTGGTCACACCAACGTAATTTGTATTGCTTGCCCAGTGATCTCTAAAGAATAAGTCTTTGTGAGATCAGTGTGCTTACCCAGGTCCAGTGATCCCCAGTCACAGCAACACACGTGGCTTTCTCCAATAAATCAGCTTTCACTTGTTTTTCAGTGTCATAAAGCTGATGAATTTAGTTTGAAATTTTCAAATTTCCGCCCACCAACCCCGGCTATGACTTCTCTTCATCGGTTTCCATGGTTGTTCTTGTGTTGTGTCCTGTGCATCAGTATTACAGGAATGCCAGGAACTTGTGCAATGAGAAACATTGTACAAAAATAAATTACGATTAAATGCGTTATTTTTTTTGTTGTGTTACTTTTTCTGTAATTAATCGTAAGTCCCAGCCCTAAAATATACCCATGCAATCCCTCACATTTGCTCTCTCCCTCTCTCACCACACGTGATTAACGTCCGGTCCTGTTGATACAGCTGTTGCAGGATATAATAAATGTATCTCCCAGGCTCTCTGCCGCTTGCACTGCAACTTCCCCCAGAACTAATCAGGCTGGTATTTTTGGAGACGCCGTGGCTCCAACTGTGGCAGACCGTGCTGCTGCACATACTCCACTGCATTTGCACTTGGAGTTAGATAGATACGTGACGTGACATGAACCTCAACAGTGTGTTGTGATATGAAAAAGCTCTTACCCTGATTGCATACACTCCCTGACCCACAGAGATTTGGAGGACATAGAAGAAAGATGACCTGGCTTGGCAGAGAAAAATGGGAGGTTTGTTGGTGTAACAAATTTCTTGCTCTGAGATTTCTTGTCTCTGCTTTCATGAAAACATGTTTTTTAGTGATTTATTTTGCAGTTTTGTCGTTGTTATTGTTGTTGTTGTTGTTTTATTATTATTATTGTCATTTCCTGCTCGAGGTCACAAACCCCTACCCTAACCAGTGTAAGGAGTGCTAATCCCTTTTTTCCAGTGTGAGAAGAGAATTCTGTCGCAAAATGTGTTCTCCCAACATGTACAATGTGTTTTTGTAATGTGCTGTTGTCTTGCCCCGCTCCAGGGCTCATTTTCATACGAGCGCCATCCTAGAGGGGTAAGCTGCTTTTGACCTGATAAGCTCATTAAAATTCCCCACTAATTACTAGAGAAACCCGCTCAGACTCGACAGTGACGAGACTGGAGTTGGAGGGATCTGGTGAGGCAGGATCAGTGAGCCACAGACAGACAGACAGGAAGACAGAGAGGCAGACAAACAGATAGATAGACAGACAGGGGGAAACAGGCAGGCGCTGAGGGAAAGACCAAGAGTGTATGTGTGTGTGTGTGTGTGAAAGAGAGAAGATAGAGGAAGACAGGAACATAGAGGAAGACAGAGAGACTTACTTCTTTGTTCACTGAGACAGAAAGAGAGGCTTGCCTCGTCACTTACTGAGAAAGTCAGGAGGAGGGGAGAGCAGGGGGGCGGGGGGCATCCGAGAGTAAAAGTAGGAAGAGGAGGGGAGAAAACAGATGACAGAGAGATACAGGCAGGGAGGCAGGGAGGCAGGGAGGGAGAGGGAAAGGGAGGAATGGTAAATTACGGCGCCACGGTGTTTTTTTTTTTTTTTTCCTGCCTTGTCGGGGCTAAACTAAGGGCAGGAGGGAGTGTGGCCTGATATGTCAGAATCTCTGTGGCAACCAATCCCTCAGCCTCCCATACACAGACTCCTCTCTCTCTATCTCTCTCTCTCACACTGTCTCACACATACATACACACACACACACACACACACACACACACACACAAACACAGGAAGCATGCCACCATGCTCAGACTGACGTGTGTTGTGCATCGCTGGACAGATTGGACTTGCGGCAACCACAGAAAATGTATAGTGGGGCCTCCTCCTCCTCCCCCTTCCCCCAACCCCCCATGCTGCTGCTCCTCCTGCTGCTGTTCACATACTCACACCAAACGTTTCTGCTTTACCTCCCTCAGCAGATTCCCAACCCCCGCCATCCTCTCTCTCTCTTGCTTTTTTCTCGTCTGTGTCTTACACACAGACACAGACACACACACACTGCCTCACACCACCACCCCATCCCACTTTCAACACCACTCTGTGAGAAACATCTACTGTGTCTGGCCAGAAACTGGGCTGGTCCAAGATTTTACAACTGGTATGTGTTTGTGTGTGTGAGAGAGAGTGTGAGAGAGAGTGAGAGAGAGAGAGAGAGAGAGAGAATGTGAGAGTGATAAGAGTATAGATGCATATTGCCTTTATGTGTATTCAAGTCACAGACTAAAGACAAGGGCAGATGAAGGCAAAGGTGTCTGAAAGGCGAGAATATGTAAATTAAGATGAGAACAGCATTGCCTTTTGCCAAGTGCTAGCGTATGGGTTGGAAGTACTGGGCATTCCAAGGCAACCTTTAGTTGTTGTGTGACCAGTCAGAACAGTCATACCTCTTAGTTATGGCAATTTAACATGATTTAGTGGCTTGCTTTGGTTTACAAGCTGATGATGGCTAGGGAAATAGCCCTGTCACAGCTTTCCTCACACTAGTTTTCCATCAATGTTTGCACTTTTACAGTATGTACAGTACTTGCTGGTACGTGGATGTGGATGAAGAGTGCCTCCTTAAAGGATGGTACACATAGGAATGTTGCGGGATGTGTTTGGATTGTTTTTTGGGTTTTTTTTTTTTTTTTTTTCCTGACATGTTCCAATCAATATGTTTTTATTTGTATTAATTTTTCAATTTTTTCTTATGGGCCTTGGGCATGGGCTAAGCCGAAGGGGCACTCAAAAGGCCACAACTACTCTAGGCCCTGCATGGCCTAAGCCACAAGTATGCCCCAAAAGGCCAAAACTGCTGTAGGCCCTGAATAGGTTAGGCTAATTCAGAAAGCTCAAATTTTTTTGCTCACAGAAAATCTACATTGGGTCCCCAAGAGTGAAAGTACTCTGGGTCTCACTTTGGCTAAATAACATGGGGCCCATTTAGGATGTATGTATTTGCCCAACCCACACTACCCCATGGCAAACCAGCATCTACCCACAGTGGGCCCGCACAGGTATGTTATGGGCATGCACCTGTTAAACGTGAGCCAAGGTTCTAAAGTTCTTTCTCTCTAGTGTGTGTGCGTGTGTGTGTGTGTAAAGTTCTTCTCTCTAGTGTGTGTGCGTGTGTGTGTGTCTGTGTGTGTGTGTGTGTGTGTGTGTGTGCATGTACCTGTGTGTGTGTGTGTGTGTGTAAGCAATTAGACAGTTGGACTGAAGTTGGCAGGCCTTAGCTCCTTTGGGTGGAGGTTTCTGTAGAGATGCCTATAGGTTGGCAGGCTGTGTTGCAGTGTGGTGTGAGCGCACACTATCCATCACCCTCTCCAGCCTGACCATTTGGCCTGATGGAGGGAGAGAAAGAGTGAGAGAGAGAGAGAATGAGGACAAATGAAAGTGAGTAAGACCGAAATAGTGAAAGTGAGTGGGAAGACAGGGATGGTGAAGTAAGATAGTGAAACAAAGAAAAATAGAATAGCTCAAGGAGAAAGAGAGAAAGGAAAGCAAGACAGAGAGATGGAGAGAGTGATTGGGGAGGTGTGGTGGAAGCTGTGTCCTTGGACATGCTGGCTGGCCGAGCGGGCAGGCAGGCAGGCGGGCGGGGGACGATGGCCTCCGTTGGGAAGCCCGTTAATTGGGCTCCTGTCAGCGTTTGGCTGTCTTTCACTTGCTCTCTCTCCTGCTCCCTTGCTTTCTTCCTCTCTGTCTTTCTATCACTTCCTCCCCTAATCCCTCCCCCCTGATCCACAACGCAGAGGGGAGGGCAGAGAGATCGATCAGTGGCCACACACTCAGAAACTGATGGGGAGACATATACCACAGAAAAAGATTTAGAGAAGGGAAACACACACACGCACACAAGCTAACACACACACACACAAAAACACACAGTCCAGCACAAATGTTCATGCTCAGACATTCTTATACCATCACACACACACACTCAACATAATTTTTTTTGTAGGCTGATATTATTTCCAAAATTTTATCCCCATGACATTAAAGGGATTATCCAGAGTGAATCAACCCGTAGCACTGTTATTTCACATTGCAGAGTGCTATCGGTAGGTAGGTAGGTGGGTAGGAAAACTGCAGAATTTGGTACAATGTAGACCAAATAGTGTAAGCAATGCCAATGCTAACTGATGAGGGCAAGGTATAAGCTTATTATTTATAATTAGTGTAATCATAATTTTTATGTTAGGTATACTCTTTGTTAGTCAAACGTGAGAAATAGACTGTTTTCATGGTAACAGTGAATCTGATAAGATGACCAGAAACCAATATCAAAGTAACACTGAAGGAAGTCATACAGAATTGTCAGTTGTTTAACAGTAAAAAAGGATTACCCAAGAAGTGTGACAAACTGTCAAGTGTAACCTGCATTGTCCTGTATGATCCAGCCCTGCACAATCCCAGCCTGCAACTGGCAGCACCACGGACTGGGAGTCCAGGGTGCTAGCGAGTGAGCTAAAACCCTAGAGTGCTAGTTTTCATTTATTAGCACGGGTGCCAGAAGAGAGGTTTACAAACATACTTACTGTTCAGCTATCGACCAGCTGGCTACACAAGCTTGGGGGAAAAATGACCATCCACAAAAAAATTTAAAAAGCATACTTTTCAATTTATCAATGTATTAGCTTATAATTGGTTTCTAAAATAAGAATAATTGGTCACAAAACACTGACTGGTATCCATAACTGGTGTTCAATGGTGTTTATAAGACCACCATCTTGGGTTAAGGTTGTGCCCACCCCCCCCCCAAAAAAAAACAAGTGGTTTTGAGGACTATGGGGTCTGTAGAAGTGCCATAAATTGCAAAAATCTGTATGAAATATTCCTAAACCTGAATTTTAGGATATCAGCATATACTGTCTACCATACACACACATACACACTCAAATACGCATGTACACAGTCCTGCTCACTTTCTGATTATGGCATGACTGACCAGGTAGTCAGCATTTTTCGCTCACTTTGTCCATCTTCTGGCCGCCCACCACCTGGTGTGTGTGTGTGTGTGGGTGTGTTTGTGTACATGCCTGCCTGTGTGCACCATTCCCCTTTCTGTTCTACACATGGCTGATTGATGAGATTGATGTGATGTTTATTATGAATGCGTTTCTCATCTATTTCCCACCCTGCTCCATCAATCCATGGTGCCTGACAGGGCACTGCCATCTTCACTGAGCTATTTACGAGGCCCTTTTGACCACAAGGAGCTTCCAATTTACACCAGGCTACAAATCAACCCCCACAACACACACACTCACACAATCATACACACAATCCTCATTCACCATCCCCCACCAACTTCATCCATGTAGCTCATCCATATAACACCAGATGCAGATTCGAAAGAGCAAGTCTGCATACAGTAGGTTTGTCAGGGGTAGCCAAGTAGGCTGAAGGTATAGAATGACACGCACACAGGGAAGTTGCTTGGTTAAATTTCAGTGCTTCAGTGCTAGCTAAGTCCTAGTGCTCGGTCTATGAGCTGGCATTGATTAGGGTTACACAAACTTCCAAAGATAATAGTAGTCCAAATGACTTTCCAAACAAATGAATACCATACTTGGAATATTCAATGCCTTGGCTGCAGTTAAGGCTACATCCATGCTGCTTATTCCTAATGCTGTGGTGGAATTGGCTCTGATCTAGAGGGAGTCTCGTTCGCCCACCTCAGGTCTGCTGCTGGGCAGGAACAGATGTGTGCTGGGCCACACTCGCCATAGAATTCATGTTCTGGCTCTGGCCTTGGAAAACGAGCTGCTACTGCTGGTCTTATTGGGTCTTAATGGGTAGCCTGGACCATGTGGATCTTATGAATCTTATGGGTGGATATAGAGGACATGCCATGCGTTTGTGGTTTCAGGAGCAACAGTGTGTGTGTGTGTGTGTGTGTTATTTACTGCACTACTATTATTCTTGCTACTATTTACTATTTTAATGCACTACTACTATTCTTGCTGGACTAATTGTATCCTGTCCATGGTCCATGGGATGTAAAGAAAGAGGTGTGGTGTAGGGAGTGAGAAACAGACTTATATATACAGAAAAAGTAACGATGGACGTAGAAACTTAGAGAATATTCTAGCTCAGTTTCACAGGGCCTGCCCCAGTAAACATTATAAATTGCATGTGGTTGGAATATACACCATTTGGCATATACACCATTTGTGTATTTCCCCAACCCTCTGAACCTCTATGCCTATTTTTATTTTTTTAGTCTATTTTCACATCAGACTCCAAAAGTGATGAATCACCCCCATTCTGCAGAACTTTGTTTGGAATTAACAAGGAGCCACGGGAAGAAGTGATCCGTTAAATAGCCATCCTGAGCCACGCATAGAAATCATTAAGAGCAGGGGAGCCGACGATGCACTCAAAACCCCTAAACAGAAACTTACAGAGGGCCCACTTACTAACCTTGGGGACATAGGATGCAATTAGATGAAGGACATGCAAATGTGCATGATGAGTCTGTGCTTGTGGTTTTATTTAAGTGTATTTCTCTCTCTTTGTGTGTGTGTGTGTGTGTGTTTGCACCATGGGGAATATGCAGTGTTTAGCTGGAGGTGGTTGTCAGAGGCAGGTCTCCCGAAAACTGCTACAACTTGGCGGTGGTTTTGTGTCAGACATTTAAGAGGAAGGAAAACTTCTGTGTGCCAAATCTATACCATGTGATGTGTGTTGTGTTGTGTGAGAACTTCTTTCTTCAGGTGTAGTTTTACAGCTTTAAATTGAAAAGATATTTAGAGGTCATGTTGAATTGTCAATCTGCCAATGTAATGCTGGAAAGTAATGTTCTATTGCTCATGTTTGTTGAATGGCAAATAGAGAGCATTTATATGGCACTTGTCTACTCCTCAGAGCACTCTACAATTTCATGCCTCACTTTCACCCAAACACACACCCACTCATACGCGCTGGCCAGAGGTTGCCATGCAAGGCACCAGCCTGCTCACTGGGGGTCAGTGCCGTGCTCATAGGGTCAGAAGGAGCAGACGCCACAGAAGTTAGGCACTAGACACTTATTTAGCCTACTCTTACACAAGCTGGGAGAGGGTTACAGAGGGAGAGAGAGAGAGGAGAAAAAAGACAGAAAAATAAAGAAAGGCAGAGGAGAACAGTGAACAGATGAGACAGAGGGTGGGAAATGGAGAACGAGATCATGAAAGGAACAAAGAAATCTGGCAGGGATGCCGGCTTCTGGCCACAGGGGTGCTGTGTGTTTGGGTGAGTTCCTGACACCAGCTGCTCAAGTACAGATTAAGTGCTGGTTGTTGGAGCCATGCTAATTGAGCTCACAGTAGTTGTGTGAAGGTGTGTGTGTGTGTGTGGTGAATTGTGCATGTGCATATACTGTGTGTCAGTTTGCGTGTCTGTACAGTATGTGTTCAGTTGTAGTGCCTAATTAGTGCTGTGTGTGTCGGGCAGCGAGCTGGTAGCATATCAGTCTATTTGGCTAGGGGCTGCTTGTATCAGATGCCCCGAAAACACGTCAGTGGGTTGGACATTCACCTGACCATTAATGCCCCACCACAACACATACACACATCACCACCTATGCAGTTAGTTAAGGCATCTAGATAATGGCTAGAGGTCAGCCTTCCCTATTTTTCTCTCCCATGTGTGTCCTGCTGCTCTGTACTGCCCCCCTCTCCCACTTTCCTCACCCCTCCCTCTTTCTTCCTTGTCCTCACTCTCTCTACTTCTCTTCTCTCCTCTCTCCTACTCTTCACTCCTCTCTCCCTCTGTACTTTCTCCATCTCTTTTTTTCTACCCCTCTTCCTCTCCCCTCCTCTCCTCCCCATGCTCTCTTCTTTGTCCTCCCTCTGTCTCCCTCCTCTCCTTTCTTCTCCTCTCCTCTCCTCTCCCTCACTCTCCCCCTCTCCCTGACTTTTCCATGCTTCAGGCTGCAAAATAAGAGCTAAACCTCACCAGTAATAAGGCTTTATCTGCTTGGATTTCTTTCCTTTCTTCTCTCCTCTACCTTTTTCTTTTGAAAAAAGCCTCCTCAGGAAAGCCCTATTCCTTTGATTGCTTTGCCTTCCCCAGACTCCAAACCCCACAACAATCACTGCACCTGATATTACTCGCCACCTCATGTTGCTTTAGCTACTTATTATTCCATCTCAGGAGTCTTTAATGCTGGTTTGGGATAACTAGCATCACCTGTAAATTGAAGACTGTCTGGCTGTGGTAACTGACATTTCAGGGCCTGTATTCTCAAAACATTTTATCTTACCACAAAGGTTTTGTCACTTACCGTTTCTGCCGAGCATTTCACACTTTTTTAAATGCAGTGTCCACTTACTAAAAGCTATTCATACTGTGGTCTTTACAACTGCACTCCTGGGCACATCAGTTAATGCACTACAGCCACCAAAACATGAAAATTTCCCACCAACTTCACTCTGTCAACTATAGGACACGCTGTCAGTCAGCAAATTTACAGTGGCACCAGGTGCGGACTGGCAATCTGTGCATTCTGGAAAAGTCCAGAATGGCTATGAAACAGAATGAGGCAAGAAGGAGCTGTGTTCCTGTACCTCGGCATACAGCTCTATATGAGCCTCAGATGGGGTAGCTGGCAGTTTGATTTGATGGATGCTCTTTAAGAGTGGCTATGCTTTGAAATAACCTAATGTTACCTATTTAAGTGTATTGATTTTGTTTATTTATTTTTTGGGCTTGCACTCTCTGTGCACATACATTATTCTTCATTACTTTTCTTTCAAAACTGAACCCAAAAGTTGGCAACTCTAAGATCCATATTCAATTCAATTCAATTATATTTATAGAGCGCCATTTACAATAGAATTGTCTTGTGGCGGATTACAGACATTAACAAGGAGCACCCAAGAGCAACAAGGGCAAGGTAGTAGTTATTCAAAGAAACTCTTGGCAGATCCACAGCTCAAGGGGCCAACCCAACTGCAGGAAAAGTACAGTCAGTAGTTACCATGTAATAGACTACAATTTGTCCATGGTTTTGGCTAAGCATCATAATAATTTCAAAATATTGTCCTACAACATTGTATGGTAGTCAAGCCATAGGTGGTTGTCTAAAGCTCTGGCTAGATAGTGTTGTTGCAGCCAGACATAATGTTAAAGTCAGGGAGTGAGATTGATCATGGTGCGGTGGAATCCATTCTGACAAGTGCCACTGTGAGCCTCCTGTGAAGCTGGTCGCAGACCTCTCAGAATTGTCGGTGACAGACATATCCCTCTTGATGATGTATAGCTACTGTACATCAACCTGATCAAAGTAAAACTGCAAGAGACATTCAGGCACCCTTATTATTAAAGCTCTATCACCAAAATTGTGTATGACCTGATGGCTACTTATTATGACCGAAGGCATGAGGAAAAAAACACACTGATAATCTATAATAATCATTTTTGTAAAATATGACTGGCTATTTTGAATATGAAACCTTGACAGGCAGAGATTTGTTTGACAATATCAATAAGGTCTGTGCATGTGCATGTGTAGGTGGCCTTGTAGGTCTGAATTGGAAAAAAGTCCATTGCCTTTTTGTCAGTGACAAAACCTCAGGGAAGGGGAGTCGGTCCTGGCATGAGCATATATATATATCCACAGGAGGGGCGCACAGTAACAAAAGGCTCTTCCTCCTATCGTAGATTTTCCTGGGATTACAAGAAGACCTAGGTACCTAGGTTATTGTATGTTATATTGGGGATAGGAAATAGGCTGGCTAGTAAGACATGTTGGCCTTATAAGACTGAGACTTTTAATAAAACCAACAACATCTTGTATTGACAATCACAATTAAATCACATTTATATAGGTGATGTTTGCATGATGTTGTCAGTCTTATAAGGCCAACATAGAAAGAAAAAAGTATAAATAAACAAAAATTAATACTGCATTTTCTGCTCAAGCAAAGTTTCATTACTGTAACAAAATGCTGTATATGGCTGTATGGTTATTGGTTTAGGTTCTGACCTAAAACCAAACTGTTTTGAGTATCTAAATTTTTACAAAATTAGCTTAAGTTATAAATAGCGAAATTGTGTGCAATTTTAGACTGATGAATTGGTGTGTGTCTATGTGTGTGGTTGTGTGTCTCTGTGTCTATGTAATTTGCACCATGGATAAATGTGTGAGGAAGAGTGAGATTGCAAGGAGAGAGTTCTTTATAGAGCTTTAGAGAGAGTATTAAAAAATAAACAGCCGTGAGGTGAGGTCATAAAATGACCGCTTTATTGAGCAGGGCACATGGGGCCATCTCTTGCCTAAGGGCCTCACCCTCATCGCAGGACACCTTTATCAACCCCTCTCATAGCCCTTCAGCTTTTTTTAACTGCTGTGGCAGGACTGCCAAGAAATGGACCAGGAAGCCCCTTTTGCCCTCTTCACTATACTCTTACACTATACACTTAGGCCTACATATTTTTCATTAGTTTTAATTCCTGTCACCCGCCATGGTAACATGTGTGATACTCCCTCAGTGGTGGTGGACAGAGGGCACCTGAGTGTCTGAAATGACGCACACCATTACTAGTATGAAATGTGAGGCGCATGTGGCCTCACACTGTAGGCCACATCATCATCATGTGAAACATGGGGGTCTCACATTGGAGGGCCCAGGGATTTGGCTCAGGATTTGGATGGTTAGCCTCAGCTGATTAGCATTGTACTTCCTCGTCGCCATTTTCAGCATAATTTCCGTCACCGTTTCCTCCATGGTCACTTTCAGCTCATGCAAGAATTTAGTATTGTCCACAAGCTCCCTTGCTTGTGTATATAGATGGTAATATATTCAGGAGACACCCACTGGACTGCCTACAGGGCACAACACGCAAGTGTATTTCTGTCTATTCCGCTCTCACAAAAAATCCACCAGTCTGGTCCCCATCCCACTGCATAATTTTTTAAAATCCTGTTTTACATTCCAGTTTTAACCAGGGGAAATTAGTTAGCATCTCTACATGATGCATTGAGTTTTACTATATTGATTTTGAAAGTTTAGGCTGCTATTATCCTACCAACGCAATGCTGTAGAGTAGCCCGCGTAAAGCCAATTAAATAACTAGCCTATCGCTTTCCTCACATTATCGAGGGTGATATATCAGGTCACTCATAATAGGCTTTCATATACACAAACTCTACCGTGAAAAAGTACAGCATTTCGCCCTACATCCAGTTCTAGCACAATTTTGTCATATCAAATGTTGCCTGTTACTAATAATAAATAATCATACCTTCTGTTTCATGTTATCTTTTACTTTGGCTATCTCTGACTTGCCTTGTGATCTGTTTATCAACATCTATGAAATTCATGTTTTGGCATATTTTCCAAGCCTATGCTGCTCTTTTGAAATCAGCAGTGGCAAAATGTGGGCAACGAATTGCATCTTGCATCTTCACAAAAGCATCATGCAGGTCTCCCAAATGGGCCGGTTCAGCCAAAGTTATCAGTAGGCTAGATACACGTTTCTGCACACTCTTGTTGTCATCTGAATAATTGGCCAAAGTGTATAGTATGTAAGTATGTAAGTGAACATGTATAGCCAACATGTTCATGTTCTGCTCTACTGTTAAAATTAACACACACTAGTGGGGAGGATCAAATCGGCCACCAATGGGCTGTGATTTTGGGCAGAGTCAAAAGACGCTGCGCGTCCAGATGAGTTTCTTTCACCTGTAAGAACATCCAATGTGCATCAGTGATAGCTATGTGCAGCCCTCACTTCTATTAGTAACATGGGACCTAATTGGCTTAATAAAATGGTGCCAGAAATGAGCCTCATGAAACTGCAAAATTCGTTCAATTTTGGCTAAATTCATTAGCCTAGCATTTCCCATTGAAATGAATGAGGGCAGGACTTCCTCAATTTCTACAGTTCTTATACCTCCATGGGCGGGCCACAGTGGGCAGGAATTAAGGGCAACCCAGCAAATGCCCCTTTACTGGCCTACTGGGGCCTATGTAGACAAACCCAAATGGGGCACATTTAGGATTAGTTTTGGTTTGTCCTACCTACACTACCTCACTGTAAACCCACATCTACCCACAGTGGGCCCACACTGAGCATTTGCATAATAGTGAACAGTGCAGAAAGCCACTTGAAGTATATCACTGCAACACTCAAGGATATCAAACTCTTTGTTAATTAGCTTCTTGTACTTATGTCAGCTTGCCTTTTGTGAATCATTTTACTTTTTCTGCCTGTTTGTGTCTACTGCAGCATTCAAACCCTGTTATCTGTGCGCATCAGGCTGGAGGTGTGGCAGCATGTCGGAGATGTCCATTAGCTCTGCCGAGAGCCTTAGCCGGTGAAGCCTGCCCAGGAGCCAGGGGAGTGTGGCACCAGAGTGATTTATGCTGTTTACATTGTTTATGAAGCGAGTGGAGGAAATTAAACGATAGAAAGATAGATGAGTGGAAGAGAATGAGCACTGTTGAGGGAGGGGAGCAGGGGAGAAGAGTAACGGAGGATAATTAAAGATTGGTCTGAGTCAGGTCTGGGAGTCCTCTGGCAGTTGCAGTCTGCAGTTATTTCACAGACACACACACATTCATACTCTTAATGGGCTTGTCTTGATTGCACTCAGGCCTTACGGGAGGCAGGAGTGGGCTGAATTATTTTCAATGAAGACTGCTTTCAAACAGCCCCTTGCCCATTTCAGGACATGCACATTGGAGAAAGGGGCATCTGATTAGGACAGTGGAGCAAGAGAGGAAGAACACATAAAGAAGATAGAGACATAGCAAATGAGCAACTGCACAGAAAATATGGAGAAAGAAAGTGTGAGCAGGATATGGAGACAACGGGCAGACAGAAAGAAAGAGCGGGGGGAATGTGTAGTTATAAATTCTCCTGTGGCATATCCAGGCCCCTCTGAGCTGCCGTAGTGCCGTAGTCTGTCTGGTGTGTTTGGGTGTGTGCATCTGTGTTGCCTCTGTTCAGCTTACTTGAGTCAATGAAGGAGAAGCAACGTCAATGTAGTGGTGCTGAGTGGGCCTCACTGGTGTCCAGAGCAGAGGCTCTAATAGTATTCTCCCACTCTCTCTCTGTCTCTGTCCCATTGTCCTCCACCCGTCATTATGTGCTTGTCATTTCTGGTAGAACCAACTTTAGTTTGCCTGCATGGACCCACAACACCATTTAAATAATCACAGTTTGAGGAAGGCTACCCTGCTACACCGATGTATCTATGTATGTGCACAGGTAGAGATCCGCAAATAGACACTCCTACAGGACGAAAGGAACCCCTTCAAAGGAAGAGGGAGATTGGGCTTGTGGAAAGTAGGGAAGAATGGAATGAGGGAGAAAGGGCAATTCAGCATGGGGAGAAAGCAATGGAGAAATGCAGAGGCACTGGTTTTGAGGGGAAGAAGCTGGAGCTGGAGCATGCTTGTATTGCTAGTTGGGGGAGTGGAAGAACAATTGGAGAGGAAAGCAGAGATGATGGTGACAGCTAAGGGAGTGAAGGAGATGGAGAAATAGTTTGGGCACAGAACAAAAGAGAGAGGGATGGAAGAAAGGGATTGATAAACAAAGATAAAGGGAGAGAGATGGAAGGAGCAGAGGGACAGACGGACATGCAGAGGAGCTATAATTCCATCGTGTGGGCAGCGGAGAACCTGAACAGATTGAGTGTGCCGCAGGGTACAGGAGACTCCTGGTGTGTGTGTGTGTGTGAGCCTGGGGCCAGAGCGCTAGCTCTTCCTCCACCACTAACTCAGCTACTGATCTCTCTCTCTACTCCCCAAAGGGTTTCAGACACAGAGACAAGCACACACACACATAACCACAGCAGAGAGAGAGAGAGAGAGAGAGAGAGAATATTCTCACTCTCCAGTCTGCTCAGATGTCAATGTCAGCCACATCACTTTACCTTACCCACATCATTGCACTCAGTATGTAGACACACATACACTCACACACACACACACACACACACATGCACACACACACACACACAGGCTCTTTCTTGTGTTCATGACTTTTTTTAAACTTTTTTTTGCTCTACTCTCCCTTTCTCTGACACATAACCTACAACAGCTGAATCAATGTAGGTCTCTCTCTCTCTCTCTCTCTCTTCCCTGTAAATTCAACTCAAATTATTTATTGACATGACAACAGTATTTGTATAACATTAGCCAAACATTAGATAAATAGAGTTGGAGTAAAACGAGTTGGAAGTTCTCTCAATGATAAATGCAGAGTGATTATTAGCTGTGAAGAGTCACGATGGTATATTGTGGACTCATGATAGGCTCACTCGTAGACTCACTCCTAGTGACGCATAGAATGTGTCACATCCAATCAGAAATTCCTAAATAGTTTGATGGGACCTAACTGCTATAAAATGTAATAATACGTCAAATGAACAAAAACAAAACATATTTGTCTACAGTATCTCTCTCTGTATACCCTGTCCACCCTTCTCTCTGTCTCTGTGACTTACTCTCTGTAGTTCTCACTCTCAGACTCTCTTTGTCTTTATTATGTGCCATGCCTAAACCCCCTCCCCACACACACACACACATACACACACACACACACACACACACACACACAATCTCTCTTCCCCTTTTTATAGTCTCTACCTTGATTTCTCTCACTTTCTGTCTCCATCCCAGCCCTAGTGCCAGACTACACAGGCGCCCCAGCACACACACACACACTTTTCCTCCTTTCTCTTCTTTTGATAAATCACACCCAACAGGTGCTGTAAATTGTGTCCTTTGGCGATGGTCACAACCACCCGCCCCCACCTTAGCCTACCTCACCCCACTACTGGCCCAGTTTGTCAGCCAAGCATAACCAGCCCTGTCTCCAGCCCCATCATTCCTCCCCATCTTAGACAAACACACACACACACAGACATGGATACAGATGCAGATACAGACAAACAATAACCACAGAGGAATAGCACATAGTCTCAACAAACATGGTAATAAATAGCCCTGCCTGCCTCCCTAATGGCAACAATTTAAGTAGTCTCTCCTGGGCAGGGGGAGGACAGTGAGGTTTTGGCATCCATGGGGCATCATGTACAGAATAAGTAAAAGTCTCCCCCCACCTCTGACACATACAGCACACACACACACACACACACATACAGAGTGTTTGATTACCTGAAACAGATTAAGAAGGCTCTCTCTCTCTCTGTCCTTCTGTGTATGTTATCTGGCTGCATAGTGTTGGCCTCTTAGTGCTGACTTGCTTTTACTCTTCCTTATTAAGCGCACTCTTGAGTGTTGGGATAGGTTTAGTATATCTGTGTTTGTGTATGTGTCTGTGTTTATGTGTTTATGTGTGTGTGTGTGTGTTTTGCTGACACCAGACAAAGCTGGCTGCTTTGACAGTGCCCTATGTGATCTAGTGAATCCCCACTGTTTGCTGTCCCACCATTTCTCTGGCCGTTTCATCCGTCAGTGTTCCTGGCCTCCCCTGTGACTAAGGGCAATCTGCTAATAATAACTAAACATATGTCCATGTGCTGCCCAGCCAACACCAGACACCATGCAGGCACCAGGGACGTCTGATTTGTGTGTGTGTGTGTGTGTATGTATGTTTGTCTGTGTGTTTGCTAGTGAGTGTGGTTTCTAGAAAAGGTGTGTGTGTGTGTGTGTGTGTGTGTATTCAGTTTGGTTGGGTATAGCTTATTTTTGTTGTTTTGCTTATGTGCCCTATATGTTTGTGTGTATGTGTGTGTGTCAGAGACACAGGAGTGGTATTTGGGCTGATTAAATGGTAAAGAGCAGGGGGAATAAGAGACTGGTTTTGGACAGTCAGATTTTGTGATTGGATCCACAACTCACTACCATAATGTTCAGTTGGTTCAATAGTTGTTTTTAATTGATAGCTCATATTGAATCACTCTTTTGAAGGTGTAGAATGCTCTTTTTGCCTTTTCTATTAGTTCGCTTGTTCGCTTGCCTGACACTTTCTTTTGGTTTAATATATTTTTTTTGATTAGCTATTTTATATAATGTCTGTTCAATTTGTGCATTTCTTTGCCTTAAATGTATTCGCCATATGTGGTTTATTTGCAGATGTTATTTGTTATCAATATGGTCCTTGTTTGTATCATATTTGACTACAGGAACCTTATTGTAGGCCTACTGTTAATGTTTATATCAACATTGGGACTTCATTGGGTTGAAGAGCAAACCTGGATGTCAGACTCTGTAGCTCCAGGTGTGTGAGGGTGTGAGCTGGAAACAAGGCCTACATTTCCAGTGTATGGAAAGAATGGGTGCTTCCTTTACTATGCTGTGAGCTCTGCCAATACTGCAAGTCGACCCAGCTGCTGCTGAGCCAGCTGCCTGAGCTTGGATTGAGAGACTGCACATGACAAAACTGCAATGCGAGATCTGCCCCATCAAGAGTCCACTGGGCTGCTGTTCCCAGAGTTCCCAACATCTGCATCTCTCTCTCTGTCTGTCTGCTTTATGTAAATAGCACACTTAAACATCTCTCATTTGAAGCGGGGACTCATAAGGGGGCCCATAAAGCTCACACTTCTGATGCTTGTAAAAGTAAAAGGCCTCTGGCCTCTTTACAGGCTTCAGGCCTTAGAGAGCCACTGAGATTCTATCTCTGTGGGGGAGAGGAAAGTAGGAGTAGATGTGCATATTGTATGATGAGTAATGTGTGATGTGGCCATTTTCCTGCCGTTCAACTAGACCTGTTCTCCATATGTGGTCAGTCTGTCAAGTCTTTGTCAGAGGTCTCTGTGCAGTTGTAGGCTTTCACAGACTTAGCTTGCCATCTAGAGCACCCTGATTACTTAGAACCTGATTACTTAGCCTGTTACTTGATATCAAACGAGGACTGATGGAAGTTAGTGAGCAACGTTAAACAAGCGACTCCTAAGGTGTGTGTGCAATGCATCCAGTTGTGTTAGGCTCCTTGCACTGCTGCTCAGCATGCAGAGGACAAGACAAGTCTGTCGGCCTGTCGCCATTGCTGGGCCAGAGTGCATTTAATCACCCTGACTTACAGCCCTCCTCCCGCATGTCCACTTCAGCCAATCATATTAAAGAGATAAATAACTGCACCAATAAAAGGGGAGAGGCCAGTGGCTTTGAATACTAATGAGGCAAATGTCTTTAGGTAGTGGTATACTGCGGTCAGAGGTGGTGATGTCATCTCGTCCATCTCAAGCTCCTTCATTACGCTAATGGAAGGGCTGGAGTGAGCTTGTGTGTATATGTGTGTCTGAGTAGCTGTAGGACACTAGGAATTTTATGAAGGCAGGAGTTGTTTGCGCTTTCAATTCATTAGCCCTGTGCGCTCCATATGCACTTGGGTTGATGGACTACCTGGGCGTTGCCCACACGGAGATGTTGAATAAAAGCCGACAGTATACAATTTCTTTGGGATATTAGGGGTTCTGCCTGGAGACAACCCAGAGAGTCAATTCACTTTGGTTCCAGCCTGTGACCTCAAAGCTTTTTGTACACAGTCTCAAAATAGAATTATGAGTGGCCATTCAGCTGGTGTGTACAGCCTGTGGGGAAGTTTGCAAACAGCATGGGCACTTGTGTAATGCGTCATGTTATTCAAACAAACGTTTCTTTATGGCTTTTGCTGTGATGGACATTTTGATCATTTTGAGTTCAACTCAACCAGTCTCCACAAATTTCTTTTTATGAGATCTGCATGTTTGTTGGTACGTGTGTGATGTTTGTCCAAATCCTATTTCTGTAATTTGCCTCTTTGTTTCTTGCTTTTGTTACCGTACCTTGTGGATCTGTGTGTGTGTATCTCCTCTTATTTGAACATGTGAGGTTTTACAAGTGCCATAGCCCTGATTCCATTCCTCTTTGTATTGCTGCCGCCTGTCTGCTGTCATTCCTCTGCTCTTTCTGTTCCTCCCTCTCCTCCTTCTCTCCACCAGCTCTCATTCCATCTCTTTCTTGCTCTCTCACACACTTACTTGCAGACGCGCACAGTGCTTTGTTTGTGCTCACCAGGAATTCTCACAATACTTGAACAGATTTTTTTCTTCACTTTTTGTCTTTACGTTTTTTTCTTTCAACCTTTGTTCTTTCCTCCTATTTCAGTCCATCCTGATTGAGCTTTATTGGCATGAAATCTGTTGCTGTAGGAAAATATGAAAACTAAAAAGTGACAAGTGCACCTAAGTCATCTAGCAAAAAGCGTACAAACAGCACAAACATTACACCCCAAAGCTATAGGCAGTTAATTTGTGTGCGTGTGTGTTTGTGTCTGTGTGCATGTGCAAACAACCCAGAGCAATAACCACAGCAAACAAAACTAAGCCAATAAAGTCATTTGCAGTCCTTTGTGTCTCACTCCCTCCATCCTGTGCAATATTCAAATGGATTCAGTGCTTGAGGAGAGTAAACATCTTCACCAGCAAGTATGTGTGTGTGTCTGAAAGGTTTGGGGGGGGGGGCTTAGAAAAGAAACAAATAGTAGCATTAGTGTTTCTTGTTTTGGCTTAAGCATATGCTTGCAATCCCATTAAGAAGTGTAAATGAGCCAACCTTGCTCACAAATTGCTCAGGTCCCCACACACACACCTGTTTGGAGTACAAAGGTACACTCCACAAGCTGTCAGCTATGAATATTAATGCTGGTGCGATTAGCACGCATCACACGAGGTCGCCACCCTTTATCATTGCTGGTGTGAATGTTTTTGTATGTGTATGTGTTTCCAATGTGAAAAATATACCCAATAAACAACATACAGAAGTTAGTTAGTATTGTTAGTTTTCTGGAATAACAACTAATAATTATCTTTTCCATTGTTAGATTGTCCTTTCCACTTTATTTTTGTAAGAACAAGATGTGTGTGTTTTGTAATCCAGATGTCCCAGTCATTTTATATGCTAGCTGGGTGCTAACAAGGTGAGTGCTGTCAGAAGCCTGAGCCAGGGTGGGCTGTCAGCAAGCAGTGGTGGTGGTGGCTGTCACCGACATGAAGCGAGGTGTGATGTGTGTGTGTGACAGTGGGATGTTGGAATGATGCTCACTGAGACAACACCACCTGTCCCGACCCCAGCTGCCTCCTCCTGAGCTCAAACCACAAGCATCCTCAGGTTCAGAGCTCACCATTGCAGAGGTGGAGGGAGAGTTTGTGTTTGTGTGTGTGTGTTTGTGTGTGTGTGTGTGTGTGTGTGTGTGTGTAACAAGGCATACATGCATTCCATAGCAGAGTTGAGTGTTGAGCATGGTTCAGCTTTTATTGTGAGAGGTGAGACTGACTCATATCAGTGTTCCACCCACTGGGTAGCCTCTGATATGGGATATGGGATCTTCTGAGAAACACATAAAAAGCTGTTGAGAAGACACTATTGTGGGTGGTGTGCAGCCACCATGAGGTTCTACAAGGAGGGCTTTAATGCCTATGGCATGAGCAGCTTGAACATCTTGAAAGTCACAATTCATGTTGAATGATCACGTTTTGGTAAATGATCATGTAGTGTCATCCAGGCTCTGTCTTCTGTAGGGAAGACCTTGAATATTTCAGGAAAACAACATCACAAAATGAAAAACACAATCAAGAAAACTCCAGACTGCTGAGGAGCAGCTGACCAGCAGTATCAATATATACTGTTCCCAAACTTATAGACTGTTGTTAGCTTAAACACAGACCACACTTTAGTCAAGATTGTTCATTTCCAGAGGCATAACCATAGTGAAAAAGCTACATTAGTGTTTTAAACTCTTATCTTACATTAAATGTCTTCTTGCTTATTTGGTCACTAACAGCATTTATTGCTTTGCTCTATGAGAGAATGAAAACAGTAGCATGTCACATGTCAGGAGAGATTTACTCCTCACTTGAGCACAGATGCATACACAGCCCTCACTGTCTATTTGTGCTGCTCTCTTTCCCTACTACATTCTTTCTCTTTCCTTCTCTGTCACTCCCTGTCTTTCAAAGACTGCCTCTTGTTTGCTTTTCATCATGCACTCTTAGCTTGCCCCTCTCTTTCTCTCACTATCTCTCTCTCTCTTTCTTTGGGTGTGTGTGTTGTGTTGTGTTGTGTTGTGGGTGTGTGTGTGTTGCATGTGTGTGTTTGTGTGTGTACACGCGTGTGTGTGTCTGGAATAGAGTTGTCAACTGTCCCGAATTGTCTGGGACATCCCGAATCATGGGTGATTTTGATTTGTCCCCTCAGGGACAGCTCCAGTCCCGTATTCCAGTCACAGCCTCGTCGGCCAAAAATAGACTACTGATAACTTGCCAAAACTCGCGTAAATGATGCTATGACAGACATCTCAAGTTTCCCAAAGAATCCAGAAATCTTGCATATTTAGATAGTGGTTCCCGGATGCGAACAAGTGGCAGAATCACAAAACAGTGACGATGACACAGGAGAGCGAGGGAGAGAGAGAATGTGTGTGAGCATCAGTCCCGTGTAGAATTTTTGCAGGCATAGCTTAGCAGACAACCTCTGTCTCTGTCATTATCAAATCATTTCATTGTTAAAAAAAGCTTCTTGCATGCATCATCATTAAAATGCAAGCTTCTGGTCCATGTAGCCCAATGATGAGGCCAGTAGAAGCCCAAATATGATAATATTGATCATATATATTATATATGATCATATCATATATAAAATCCTATATGATAGAGTGGAATTGAACCAAATGGAGTAGAATAGAATGCTGTAATCAACATTATACAGTGCTGTATTCTACTCCATTCAATTCTATCTATCTATCCTCCTATAATTCATATAAAACTAAATTAGTCAAATTGACTGTTGACAGCCTTTATTACAACCCAAAACACCCAAAATGATACAGTGTGATTTGGTGCGTTTTCAAGGGCTTCAGAAAATTGTTACCTATAACTCCAAAGTACAGTTGCAGTTGGGTGAGACAAGGCAAAGTTCACATCAGCTAAATGAGTTAACTAAGACTAAGTATTTCAAAGTAATTAATCATAGTGGAATTATTAAATGTATATTTATTCAATTCAATTAAATTCAATTCAATTCAGTTTTATTTATACAGCGCCTTTTACAATAGTATTGTCTCATGGCGCTTCACAGAAGGAGCACCCAAGAGCAACAGGGGCAAGGAAAAACTCCCTTATGTTCAGTTAATCTAGGAAGAAACCTTGGGCAGATCCACGACTCAAGGCTAACCCAACTGCCAGGGGTGATGGAGAAAAATTACAATCAGTAGTAACCATGACCATAACCATAAGTTGCCTATGGTTTTAGCTAAGGTTCATAATAGTTCATAATAGAGTATTATCCCACTTTTACATTACATGGTAGTCAGTCTATAGGTGGTTATCAGGAATTATGGCTGGACAATGTAGCAGCGGCCAAACTCAAAGGAGTGAGATGGGTCATGGGGGTAGTAAGGGTCCATTTGACAGCGCCATTGTGAGGGGGGGTCAATCACAAAGCCAATCACAAGGAAGGGGAGTTGGGCCCAGCATCAGCGTCCAGGAAGGTCCTCTGTGATGGGGAGTCGGTTCTGACATGGGCCTCCCGTAGTGTTGGTTGTAGTCCACTCAGGAGGGGAGGGTGAGAGGAGTCCGCCGGAATGAGGCAGGGATGACACTCAGCAAAGATAATTGTGGACAGAGGAAAATAGTGAATTAGGCCAGGCTCACACATCAGAAAGCAAATGTGTAATTTGGGCATACATATATATAAATATTGAGAGAGAGCTGAGAGAGAGAGAGAGAGTTGTACGGCATGACACATGAAGATTGTGTGGCGGCACTAGGCTATAGCAGCATAACTAAGGTATGATGCATGGTAACCCAGCACCACTGCAGCACGCACCATCCCTAACTATGGGAAACAGTAAAGAGGAAGGTTTTAAGTCTAGACTTAAAGGTATTGAGAGTGTCCGCTTGTCGAATGTGGGGGGGCGGGGGGGGGACTATTCCACAGGAGGGGTGCACGGTAACAGAAGGCTCTTCCTCCTATCGTAGATTTTGATATTCTTGGGATTACAAGGAGACCAGCATTTTGGGATCTTAGGGTTCTAGGAGGGTGGTAAGGGACAAGTAAGTCTTTAATATATGTTGGTGCATCGCCCTTGAGGGCTTTGTAGGTTAGGAGGAGTATTTTAAAATCAATTCGACCTTTAATAGGGAGCCAATGTAGGGAAGCAAGGATAGGTGATATATGTTCATATTTTTTAGTCCTGGTGAGTGTTCGGGCCGCAGCATTTTGTATTAGTTGTAGGTTTTTGATGCAAGTATTGCTACACCCAGAGAACAGAGTATTGCAATAATCGAGCCTGGAAGTAATAAATGCGTGTATTAATTTTTCAGCATCCTCAAAGGATAGGAACTTTCTAACCTTAGCAATATTTCATAGGTGGAAAAAAGATGTTTTTGAAATGTGTTTTACATGACTATTTAGAGAGAGGTCATGGTCAATAATTACGCCGAGGTCTTTTGCATTACATGACAGTGACAGGCCACTGAGTAAGTTTTGGTGATGGGGTAGAGTGTTGGTCAGCTGTTTAGGGCCAATCATCATAACTTCAGTTTTATCAGAATTTAAACAAAGGAAATTATTGGTCATCCAGGTTTTGATGTCTAGGAGACATGCATCAAGTTTAGTCATTGGCATATAGTCATTAGCCTTCATAGAAAGGTAAAGCTGGGTATCATCAGCATAGGAGTGGAAAGTAATACCATGTTTCCTTATAACAGATCATAAAGGTAACATGTACAGGGAGAACAGCAGGGGACCTACCTCTGAGCCTTGGGGTACACCAAACTTTACTTTGGTATGGGTTAATGACTCATTATGAGCGTGTATAAACTGGTAGCGACCAGAGAGGTATGATTTGAACCAGGCTAATGCAGTGTCTTTGATGCCTATCATGTGTTCAAGTCTGTGTAGTAGGATACCATGGTCAATAGTGTCAAAGGCAGCACTAAGGA
Source organism: Tenualosa thibaudeaui (assembly GCA_027481765.1). Classification (NCBI taxonomy): domain Eukaryota; kingdom Metazoa; phylum Chordata; class Actinopteri; order Clupeiformes; family Clupeidae; genus Tenualosa; species Tenualosa thibaudeaui. Next base: position 146,470 of record JAIFZK010000013.1, on the reverse strand, counting down.
TTAGGATTAGGATTAAGGACTAAGGAATAGGATTAATATTGATATATATCCATTATCAGATGCGATAAGGAGGTCATTGAAGACTTTAACTAAGACTTTAACTTTTACTACTATATATAACTCATTATGCAACTTAACAAGGGTGGTGTTGGCACTAGTATCCATTTAGCATAATGTAGTTTTCATGTAGCCTACCAGAATTAGTTTACCTGTTTACATTAGCCACCTCCTTTGCTCCCACATCTATGCTGTTGGAATGGGATCTTAGAAACAGTGGTGACAGCGGGACAACTCCAGGCAGAAATCTTTGTTTCTAGTCAAATTTAGACGCTAAAAATATCACTGTTTACATCCATGTAGAAGCCCAGGTTTCAAACATTCTGAAGATAGCTGTTGTGTCTGTTCTTGTTTTCGAGTAGCTGAGATGCCGGTTGTCAGAAACTTTCCGTTGTACGTTCATTGTGGCTGAGGCCGATGCATTTCCTATTTCAAATGACCAGGATTGCCAAAGCTGAGACATTTTGAGTAAACTATAGTATGCTTAACATTTAAATAAAGTATAAAAACGTATTAGCACAAGTTTGTATGTTTTATATTAATCATCTATTTTATTTCATTCCCATGAATAGCACTAAATATTTTTTTCTTTACACATAATCTCTTTAAATATAAAAGATCATTCATAGTCATTTCTTGAGAAATGTATTAGTTTTAGGATTTTTAAGCCTAAAATATCTGCAGCTCCTAATTCACTTCCATTCATTTTCGGGAATGTTGTTCTTCCCAATGTGGCGGCCGCTTTGAAGTATTCCACCTAACACAACTCGACAGACAATGGGGTAACTAGGTTACTATATAATATCTGTGAGCCAGATCACTTTTGCCTTTGTCAGTTACCAGTTTGTCCATTATTGTCTGGGCAGTGTAGAATGCACACCTGACAATTTGAACATTCTGAAGACTTTTGCCAACAACTGCAGACTTTAGAATGTTCGTGTTTGTTGATGCTTGTTTGGGCAGTGTGCAAGCTGCTTTAAACACTGGTACCTAGCCCCAGTCTTCTATTTCTATTAGCTAGAGCACCAGGGATTTTGCTAACAATGCTAGAAAATCCCAAAAACTGCAAACTGCAAAAGTAGTGCAAGATACATTACATGAACATTTAAACGTCATTGAATAGTTAGAAACCATTGTCCTTGGATCATGTGCAAAGTTTTGAAATATTTGTAGAGCATTATTTCTATAAATACAAACTAAACCATTTCTGTCACTGGCTCCTGCTCTACTCCAGGGCCGGCCTGAGACCGTTTGAGCCCTGGTCCAGCCCCGATCAAGGAAAGAGGAAAAGTCTGAAGCTTTACCCCAAACACTGGGGTTTTATCCTAGTGGAAATACACCATAAATTGCTGTGCCCCTTTTAATTAGTGCTAGTTGCCAGGTCACTATTCAGTCTGAGTTGTATCAAATTTTCTTGTTCTTTTTCCTACTGACAGCACTTGGTGACCTGGAACATCGGGGCTATGTATTGATTCACATCAGATTTCTCCTTATATATATATATATATATATATATATATATATATATATATTGTATGTTCGTATGTAGCCCTTATTCTGATGTAGTGCACTTGCAAAAAAGGAATAAGGGAAAGATCAAGCATGTAATTGCACAATTTGTGAAATTTTGAACCATGTCAACACTTTAGTTGAGGGGCCACAAACATGCTGAACTCATGAGCAACTAACCTTTAGTTCATGTAGTTTTTCAATTTGTCATCAACATCACCACTCATTGTTAAGCTCAGTGTTAAAGACCTGTTCACCACTTAGCTGAAGGGCCACAAAACGTGAACTCATGAAAAAAAAAAGTTTAGTTGATGATCACATGCATCAATAGAGTAATATGGAATATTTTCTAAACAATTAGAGTACGAATTCATGACAATTTATAGCACTCAATAAACATGTATTCATGATAATTCTTCCTACAATCATCCTATCTTACAATCCCATGTATATTGATAAAAAGATCATGATCATGTGCATTAAGCAATGGATTCTCTCTCTCACACTCACACACACACACTCTGTCTCTGTCTGTGTGTGTGTGTGTGTGTATTTGTGTGTGTGAGAGAGAGAGAGTGAGTTTGCATGTCTGGTTTTGGATGCATAGCTTCAGTAAGGCCCAGTCTGCAGTTTCCTAGATGAAGCTGCAGCAGTTTATAGCTACAGAGCTGAACAGAGCAAGGCCTATTTGTCACTATAAATGCCCACACAGAAACACACACGCACACGTACACACACACACACACACACACTTGCTCAGCCACACAGAAAAGCACAGAAACATGCACACCAACATTAAACAAGGTTACTTGTATAACTGCCTCTATGTATATATATATATATAAACTTGTGTTGCCTTGCGTTACTTGTCATGCTATACTCACACACATTTCATTCTCTCATTCTCTCTCTCTCTCATCACAGAACTCTCTCTTTGAGTAACTCTCAAAGCGCCACCTATGTAGGCTATCTAAATTTCAAAATTTACCCAATGACAGTTTTCACACTCTAACACACGGCCATACATCCATGATCTTATTTTCAACAAGTTTGGTCAGCCATTAGCTGTGTTACACTGATATACCCAATTTGCCTGTTAGCAAGCTAAACGGAGCAAATGCTAAATGTTAGCAAATACTAGAGTCAGCCAGCAACATCAAGATATTGCAAGCAAATTTGGCTGCTAATGTACAAATTCTGAGCACCAGTCAGTTATTTAAGCTATATAACATGAGTGGGAGTGAGGTTGTTAATTGATATCCTCACGGGTGTGTCCAAATAAGGAAAAGGGGTGGAGTAATGATGAGCACATGGAAACTAACCACCAGCAGGGGGCTAAGGTAAACAGAGTTTAAAAAAAAGGCAGTGCTGACACATGCATGTACTGTGTAAATTTGCAGCAGAACATTTAAAGTAATAATGCTGAACAATAGTAACAAAACAGTAAAACTAAAAACAGTAACAACAACAAACATGTGGCCAAGTTTTGTCAAGTCTGTCAGACTCACTCATTCACTCACTCAAGGTAGAATTTCCGCTTGCCAATGGTTTTTTGGTGGATGTGGTTAAATTTTGGTCATGGATGAAGCTAGAGCAGCCTTTCATGAAAGTTCTTATTGTCTAGGAGACAAGAGTGTAACATTAGAAAAAAATGTAGAAGATTTTTTAATTGTGAAAGTGAAGCTTACCACAAAAGTGGTCACAGTAGGCATGAATTCTGCAACATCAAAATAACAGATAAAACAAAAAAGTCTCACTGTAAGAACATGGGAGAAGGCCTTGCTTGGTGCTGACAGAAACACAACAAGGCAGTATAAATAACCACTCATCGTGAGATATCTAAGTATAAACAAATATAAACAAATCAAGATATGGAAACCTCACCTTTATCTAAAGTTTTTGAGGATTCATCACTGTCTTCATGACACCATGAAGCTGGAACAGAGTAGTCCTCCCATCTGTCCATCTCTGAGATGTACTGGGCATTGGCTGGCTGAATGATTCTCTGAAACTCGTCTAGAACCTGCAAGATAAAGATGGAAAATGTATAAACAAAAAAAAAATCATTGCCAGTCTTTGTCCAACACTTTGATATTGACTAATGACTGAAAGACCTAATAGCTAAAAGCCCCTAATAGGTACTAGAAAGACCTAAGAATTTAAGGACAAGTTAAATTTACTTACATGATCTACTTCTCTGAAACACGCATACGCTTTCAAAATTTGTCGGTTTGTCTTGCTTATTTAAAGAATCAGAGGTTAAGAAGTGTCTTCTCAACTCAAACTACAGGTTCAGAAAATGTGTTACTGAACTTTTGCTTGGCTTCCTGGACCACTACATTTCTGCAATTTCTTGCAGTGTCTTGTAGTGTCTCGTCTGCATTTTGTGGCTGTCACACAAACATGTTTAGCAAATGAATGTGCTTGATTGCTTCTGATCTCTCGCTAACAGCTTATTGTCTTAGTGATTATATTTATACAGCGCCTTTTACGATAGTATTATCTCAAGGAGACCCAAGAGCAACAGGGGCAAGGAAAAACTCCCTTATGTTTAGTTAGTCTAGAAAGAAACCTTAGGCAGATCCATGACTCAACGGGCTAACCCAACTGCAGGAAAAGTACAATCAAATAGTAACCATGATAGACTACAAGTTGTCAATGATATTAGCTAAGCATCATAATAGTTCCAAAATATTGTCCCATAACATTACATGGTAGTCAGGTAGAGATTATTGCAGAATAGGGGCACATGGTAGGAAAAGGCTCCTTCTATCATAGATTTTGATATTCTCAGGATTACAAGAAGACCAGCATTCTGGGATCTTAGGGTTCTAGGTAAGGGACAAGTAAGTCTTTAATATATGTTGGAGCATGGCCATTGAGGGCTTTATAGGTTTATAGGTGATATCACAGAAGTCTAAATTACTATATTTAGCTTTTTAACTATACATGAAGTATACATACTGACCTTTTCAACAAGCCATACTGCCCTACACTTTTGAATGTTTTCAGGACGAGGAAATGGAAGGCAGGACGTCTTGCCCAAACTAGCAGCTAGAAAACAGAACTAATGTTCTGGCTACTCCTCGCTAGTACTCTGGCTACTAATGTCCTTGCTACTTTGGTGATTGGTTTGCTACTCAAGTGGAGATGGCTGGAGGACAAGTTGACCAACATGATTACCCTACCAACCAGCATAGCTAACACATAACTATGTTAACAGCCTAGCAACCACCTCAGCAACCACCTCCATCACAGCAACCACCATAACTACCCTAGCAACAGGCTACCAACCACCTCAAATACCCTAGCAACATCCTATTGACCACCTCCACAAAGACAACCTAGCAACCCATATAGTAACCAACATAATTACATTATAATTACCTTTTGTTATTACAGAGATTATAGACCTAAAATATATGCCTAATCTGGCATGGCATAGAGATCCCAAACCTGGCACAAGCAACTAAGCATCTACAATATATTCCACTCAGAATTAGGCCTATACAGCATATACTCACAAAGATATTATAGTTTGTTGGTTTATATATATATATATATATATATATATATATATATATATATATATATATATATGTGTGTGTGTGTTTTTATATCATAGGAGTAGAAAAACACTACATATATAGTGTATATTTCACACACTGGTGGCAGAGGTGCCATGCAAGATGCCAACCTGCCACCAGGAGCAGTTTGGGGTTCAGTATCTTGCTAAAGGACACTTTGATAGGGTCAGGCAGAGTGGGGCTCGAACCTGCAACCCTCCAGTTGCCGAACGGCAGCTCTACCACCATTGCCCCAATATATTATAGCCTATGCCCCAATGAAATGATACACAAAGCCTCTAAAAGACTCATATAGGCCATGCCATCTGATGGGCAAACTGTATCTCATATAAGTGTTAGCATTTTGGACATTTTTGTCATGTTAAATTGCAATCTATTATAATTTTGGTCATGTTTCAATGTGAATGATGAAAATTAAATTGAGAGTGGGTAGTTAGGGAGGCAACAATAGGAAATAGAATTACAAAGTTTCATCATTCATTTTCAGTGGGACTTTTCTACTTGTTTATTGGTGATATCTAGAGTTTAAATGTTGAAAAATGAAAATAACAGCAGAAATCTCCTTTTGTAGACAATACACAACAATTGTTGAAAGAAGTTGCTACATTAAATGGTTGAAGCTGAATTAATCACACAAATTCGGGTTGTGGAATAATAAGAAGCCAACAAAAAACAATACAGTGCATTGCTCTCCATGCATTGTAATAATAAGATGAAGAATTTGAAGAGCAATAATATCAGAGTAATTAGTAATTAATTAATTAAGTAATCAGAGAGGGCTAAAGTGGATGTTATGTTGAATGGGCAAATTTGTTAGCTTGCTAGCTTGGTTCTCAGACACACTAAATAATTTTTTCAAGTCTCAAAGAGTAAATTCATCTTGTAACTTACTAAGATAAAAAGTTTATGTTGTGATGTAATGTGACACTCCCACTTACAAACCAGACCAGAACTATTCTCGTTTGCTCCCATAGTAACATATTATGGCTAAGTTCACGGATGTTTGCCATCATCTATCAAGCATCACTCTTTAGAATCCTCTGTGAAAACACCGCAATAGAATGCTATTATCAGTAACCAGAATATCTAGTATTTATCATGTAGTCTAAACTGGGATGGGACTTTCTCTACATGTATTCATGTAAACATTATATCCTAAATGTGATCAATAGCAGGATAAGCCTCATATTCAGGATAGTGAAGCGTGTGTAAGTTTAGTCATTGTTAGTATAAGGGCTGGATTCTGTATGATTATGTGCGTGCTGAGAAAATGCTGAGTTCTCAGTTCTGTGTGGAGGTATATGATGTATCCATTAC